>OY292396.1:22840579-23449227 GCA_958496205.1 Idaea biselata | reverse complement strand
GACCCGGACAAAGTATAATTTAGTATGCAATATCATTTTATAAGGTATTATTTAGGTAACTTACCAAACGGTCATGAAACTGTTCATCAGTCCTTGCGGGCACAAACTGAACACGAACATAACCAGAGTTAACGACAAGTGGCGTGGACGAGCGACACACACCACAAAGGCATTCGTAACAGATTTCATTACAGATCATATATTTTCTTCACAGATTACGTTACAGATCATATATTTTAATACATTGTGGGTAAGTGATTGACCACTTTCTCATCACAATAGTATAAGAAGAACGCAGCATAAGTTGGCCTTATTCCTGCCCAACTTAAAGCAAATTGGCTTGGTAACTTAAAGCAGGGTTTTCAATTGTCAATTTAAAATATCATCGCATGTTTTTATATTCAGTAATGCGTCAATAAATATTTACAGAATACAATTTCTGTAATAATAGTCAATTAAAATGCTGTCGTAGCAGTAATAAATCGAGAATTAACTGTTACTAATGCCGTTGGAAAAGCACGTGAACTGCAAGTTATTATGATTAATGTATGAAACGGATCGTTGATGCTTTGAAAATGTTCAATAATTGTATCAATTGTTTGCAACATTGCATATGAATGCAATCTAGCCCCAAACTAAGCAACAAGGCTTTGTAATATAAAAAAATAGCAAACGAATGGAATAGGCCTTTTATAATTTGCTTTCGTATGCATAATCCATATACGATTAAACACACAGAAAGAAGCACACAAGACAAAAATAAACCATAGATGATAGGTACAAATATTTATGCTCGGTGGGAACTGAACCCAAAATTTTCTGCGTCGCAGACGGGTTCGTAAATCTTTTTATAGATTAGCGTTGGACCTGATGGTAAGTGATGATATGGTCTAAGATGTATTAAGTAACCTCATTTAAAAGAAAGAAAATGGCAGTGGACGCAATACCCGTCATCATTAAAAACACATTTTTAAAGCATCACACGATCTCAAGTATGATAAATGTTAACAATGATTTCATTTCTGCATGCCCAAGCACAGAACATTCAAAAATATTTCAACGAATGTTAGGATACATGGCTAATGTTAACGTAAAATTAACAAACAAAACTGTGTAGCTCACAACTGCGACATAAACAGTTCGAAGGTGACCAGACATGCAGCAATGAAAACAGGATAATCGTCGAGAAGTTATTAGATAAAAACCATGTTATTTTAGTAAAAACTTGATTTAAAAGTCTGGTCACCTTATTAGCGGTGACAACAGTATCAATCAAAACTAGTAAAGTACATTAGTTAAAACTGCAACCCAGTCTAGTTAGGTTGTTAGCGATTGAATGTTACCATGCCTAAAACTCTGAAAGTAATGTTCATTTTTTTCACTCGATAGTGCAATATGTGAAACTACAGACTTGAACACACACAGTCGGACATGAGAATAGAAATGAATGTCCCAGTAAACACAAAAGCTCCTCCGCACTAATATTCCTTTAGCTTTAACAGATTCTTACACATATCACATGTTACATGCTCAAATGTTACGTTTGCCATAAATCCCATTCACGCTAGTACCATACATAGGCGCTACTGTAAAACGTATGGATTTTTTATTAGAACATACAAAATTATTTAATCCCAAGAATGTAATATATAAGAAATGTATCGTTTGCTCTAAACGATATAAACCTGTAGCAGTATCTGCGTGTGATGTATTACTTCTATTGAAGTAGTAACTACAGTATATTATATTAGGTTTTACCATTTTGCTTATGTGTTGGTTTTAGTTTATATTTGGATTTAATTTTCTTTAAATATTGTTGTTGGTTTATTTTTAAACTATACAAATGTTATTTAAATATTTGCGCTGAATAAAGTTCGATGTCTGAAATATGAAACCTACATATAGGGGACTAGCTGCGTTCCTCGGTTTCACCCGCGTAAGTCCCGATCCCGTGGAAATATCGGGATCTATGTTACTCCTCGATAATGTAGCTTTATATTGGTGAAAACATTTTTGAAAACGGTCCAGTGGTTTCGGAGCCTATTCGTTACAAACAAACAAATAAATCTTGTCTCGTTATAATATTAGTATATACGAGTACAAACAGATTTAGGGAATAGAGTGTCCGCACCTACAGTAAAGCGGAGGATGTGAGTTCAAACCCTTTCAGAAAATGGAGGGAATATATTTTTTTTGAAAAAAAAAACTAAAAACCTACTTTTTATTTACACCAGCTCAAAGAATTTAAATGGTGTGTTTCTGTCGCACAACTTAGCCTTTACAGATAATGTGCACTATAAGAAATATTGATATAGACTAGAATTTCAGAAGCCGTTTTGTGTTTACTGGGAGAGTTTAGTCACAAATAATTAGTAAGTATTGTTTAGTAAAGTTTTAGTCAAATTCATAGTTTAAACATTTTCCAAGGAGAAATGCATCTTCAAAATGTTCCTGTGACAGAATGCGAACCATTTGCGTAATGGATAGCGCACTCACCCGGTAACGGCGAGGGGCGCGGGTTCAAATCCTGTCACAAGAGCGTTTTTGATGCAGCATTTCTCTTTGTAATCTGTTTTTGATAGAATGCTTTGAGCAATAAAGATATTAAATTTAACTGATTTTCCAGTTTTAATCGCGTGGTGTTTATTACTGTTAATATTGTTTCAATGCTCAACGTTCCAGTCAAGGCCTCGACAGTTAAGCATTGAAACGACGCTTAAAGTAATAAACACCACGCGATTATCACCAAAAAATGAGTATAAATTCAATCCAACATCGCGAAAACTGAAGAAAAATCTAAGATAAGAAGTATGAAATCTTACTTGTTAGAGTTAATCCTGTGAGGTTTCCCGTCGTCGGAGAGGCCGGCCAGTTTGCGGCAGCGGTAGTTCTCATAGTGTACCGAGCTGGTCACGTCCTTCAAGTCTTGCAGGTGTGTTCTGATCACCATGTTGCGGAGTGCAAGGAAGTCGCAGTGTTCCAGGTTTTCCACTGGAAAGTTATTGAGATTTTGAGGAACTATGTACGTAAGTGGTAAGTTGGAAATGATTTGTCGGAAATATTTAAAAAAAGTCAACGAATTTACCTAAAAAGCGGTAAATAGACTAGGTGTGTACCGTGGTTTTACCCGCATAAGTTCCGATTGTCATACAAGAATACGTATCTATTTACGAACAATACAAACAATACGAATTTTCAAAAATACTTCCTTATCGGATGCCTGCACCTCAGAAAGGATACACTCTCCATCAGTCAGTCAACTAGTCATAGTAAAAAAATATAAATAACTTGTCTTTCAGCGGAGCTGTGCAAACCACAGCGCTGATTTGCATGAATTTTAAGCCGAACGTCGTCGATTTCAAGTATCAATGAAATCGGTGTCTTTTGAGCTGCTGATTTAAATGCACGTTTACAAATTGATGCATCGGCTAAGGCTGTTAATTTGTTAAAAAAACTCGCGCGCAAATCATTCCCTTGCGCGGTGCCGATTGTTTCGTTTGATCATTTCATTACTTTTTACACATATTAACGGATTAATGATTAACGTTTATTTCAGTTATTTTTCCGAAATGTAACGTTTAACGAAGCTAATTTTTTTTGTAGCGGTTTAACGGTTAACGAAGTTAACTATTTGATTAACGGTGCCCAGCTATGGAGTAGCAGGCTATGCAGTGCAGGGTCGGTTACCTTCAGCGACGCCCCACGGGTACTTGCGTCCGCGGATGCGTTTCCCGTCCTGCTCTATGACGGTGTTGGCGCCGACGACGGCGAAGGGCACGCGCGCGCGCAGCGCCTTCGTCAGCTCCGCGCCGTCCCCCTCCTCGCCCGTGCTCTCGGGGAACTCGTAGATCTTGATCTTGTGCTGCGCTAGCTCTTTCATTATCTATAACGGTAGTTGATTTGTCTTAATATAACACCCATTGATCTCAACCTAATACATCAGGGGGACATGATCTGTCTACAACTGATCCCGGACGGCGCTTTGTTTATCACGTGGCGGTACAGCGGCCCGTAGTAGTAGATACCGTAAGGTATTTACGGTGTATCACTGCTAAGGGCCGATGTCCAAGCGGGGCGCTCTAACATCATAAACATGATAGATTAGTTTCGACGGAGGGTTGATTTATAACCTTATCAGTAATAATGATATCAGAAGGAAGATAGTTGTAGACAGCCATTGTGGTGATGATGCTTTTGACGTTTTAATCGACACTCATCGAAGTCATCTTAAATGTTGTCAGACATCGCTCTTACGGTAAAGAGAATTATCGCGAGAAAACAGACGTAGCAAGGGACATTCGCCAATCAAGAGTTGGCTCCCGTGGCGTCTTACTGCCTAGCCCCTCTAAAAGTAAGACCTTACCCCCCAAATATCGGGCTTACAAAAAGAATACTTGTCTCTGGTGGAAATCGAACCCGCCGTAGAGGCCGTAATAAAACATCTATATAAGGAGCTTTGGTGGTAACAAGGGCTGTATTAGATTCTTACCTGTTCCTTAAAATCTTTACACTCCTCTGGCGTCATAGTATCAGCTTTAGCGATAACCGGTATGATGTTGACTTTATCGCCGAGCCGCTGCATGAACTCCACATCGAGCGGCTTGAGGCCGTGTCCGCTCGGCGCGATGAAGTAGAGGCAGCAATGTACGCGCGTGTCCGGCGGCGCCGCCTTGCGAGCCACTCGGGACTCCGCGTTCAAGAACTCTTCGTATTTCGATTCGACGAAGTCTATTATTGGTTGCCAACTGTAATATAGTAATTAGACATTTAGTATGTTAAGTTTACTGCTCTATATATGAAGGAGTTTAATATCAGTAAAAAGGTTAAAAAACTAATTGACTGACTGATACTGAGATAATGGCACCGTCACCGCATTTACATTTCGGTTCTTTATATTATTCCCGATCCCCGATTATCTCGATCCCGATTCCGCGGGACTTACGGGATCAAAATCCTATGTCCTTCTCCTGGTTCTTAGCTAAATCTCCACCAATTTTCAGCCAAATCGGTGCAGCAGTTCTTGAGTTATAAATAGTAAAGTTAACACGACTTTCTTTTATAATTATATTTAGTTAGATGATGTAGGCATCCGATAGGATGGAAGAAAGGATTCAAATAGGATCTAAACTTTAGTGTATCTTGTACTATAAATGTATTCTGGTTGTATTCAACTAACTTCGACACCTTGTATAGCCATCTAGTGCCTAGTAATCTTCTTCTTTGGCTGTGTGGCGTATTTAGAACCCTGAGGCCTTCAACTTGACCCAACGACTGCTATCAGAGATAACACCAAGAACACACGGCTTAACGTGCCGCAGCACTGAGGAGCTCGTAAAAGTGTTTTCTTGCCACACGCATTATAACTGTAACACCTAGTAACGATACTCATATAGCAAAGTTTCGCCCGCTTCCGTAGTCCGTACCTTTATTTTACCTAAGTGTCGGTAAACATGTGTCAGAAAGTAATGTAAAACGACTTATTTCATTTCATTTTAGTCTGTCGTCTCACTGCAGAGCAAGAATTCCCAATACTTTCCACTCTTCCCTCTCTAGTGCTAATTGGGTGCAAAATCCGAGTAGGTTTCAAAAATACTAAATGTTAGAATGCCTTGTTCTCTAATTCAGCTAATTTTCAATTTGTCATGGTCCTGGAAAAACCTTAATATCAAATTGCCGTACTCCTAAAATGATCGAAATTCATAATTACTTTGACCTAAAACTTCTGATTCCCAGAATGCCTAAAAGTTGAAATACACATTTCCTTCAAATACCGCATACTAGCAACGACAAAATGTCAAAATACCTGAAATCGAAAACCGCGGAATGGTAAAACATCACAGTCTTAAAAATACCTAATTATTTTAATAATTAATATCAGGCCACTTTTCAGTGCTCTGGCAAGAGAGAGGATTCGATCCTCAGTAACTAACAAGTATCAATATATTTCTCCAGAGATATATAAATATTTTCTTTGATAAATAAAGACCCAGCTTACGTCACATATAGGTACAGTGAAGGAAAACATACAGTACAATGTCAGTTAAAGCATTCTGACATCCTACATAACGGTGATGGTTTGAATTTGGTTTTTACGGAAACCAGACAAATTATTATATTTACGGAATCCATAAGGTCTTCTGTGGAATCTTGTGTTACAGCGAGTCTTTTTTTAGTACCTACGAGGCTTAAAACTAATACTATACTACCATTGCTACTGCTACTCCTGTGAAAATACACGATCAAAAATTATAAAACATAGCCTTTATTAAGCCATAACCTTACAACTACTATAGCGCGTCTGTTTAATGCAGGCGTCTCTTCAATAAACAAATATTTTTCAAAAACTGAACAGGCGTTACGACTCCAGCATTGAGTTCCCTCTTTTGACGTTGGTACTGATTATCAAAGTATATTGCATTTCGTTTCCTACTATTTCTCGTAAACAGAGAATTTTTAATTCGATAATCTTGCCATTTTGCTTCTTGTTTCAGTTTATACAGGAACCTAATTAGAGTAGGCTTATGAGGCATGCGCGCATTTAGCCGTCTATGCCATCCCTCTACAGGGTTGTTAGTGCGATGGCTATCTTCAGCACAGCTGATCATTGAAGCGCCCAAACGAATCCATTGCCTTTCCATGTACGATTTGAAAATTAACATTGTGTCAGTATTTGGAGCCATATTGACTATGTTTAACCAGCAATTGCTAATTTCCTTCTCTGGCAACAAAGGTAAATTCGCACATAATTCTGCAATTTCACGACCCTCTGTTGTACTGTTCAGTTTGATGGCTTTTGCTTTTTTATATATAGCTCGTGCAAAATGGTAATAACAGCCTGTCACTTGAACATCAGGAAATATAGTTTTGCATGCATTTATCACTGCGGTTTCGAAGTCACATTTAAATTTCTCAATTGTCATGTTCAACGTCTGACTTAAAAAAGAGAATAATCTGCAGTACGTTTCCTCCCTTTTATCGGGTAGTAACGCAAAAACCACCGGTATCACATTAGTAGATTTGTTGTCTGAACTTGCATCGATATGAATACTATAAATTTGGTAGAAGGGTTTCGGCGTCCTTTTAAAAGTGCCGTCACCAAAATACAGTTTCCTTTGCCCAGCACTGCTTTTTAAAAATTGTCTACTAGTTGGGGTTGAAAATATCAGCATTTTATCGCTTGCCCCACCTTCATATATTAAAAACTGTTGTGATATTAAATTTGGAATCTTTACATCTTCTAAACGTTGAAATTCGGTTTTTTGCTGTCCTAAAAATTTATGCCTGTGTCTATATAATGAATTCTTTTTTTCTTCATACGAATGCATAGTAAATTCCGAGTCGACCTCATGGATTTCAGCAACTGTTTTTTCATATATTACACGCACTGGTAACATTGTTTCACACACTGCTCTCTTGCAGGTGTCCAGTACCATATCCCGTATATTTTCTTCATGATGAGAGCGACACACATGTTCACTTTCTCTTACGATGGTGTCTTCAGATGTATTTACCGTTACTGATGCATTACATTGTTCGGAGCGATTGACGCATCGCCACATGGTGTATCCAGTTTTTTTATTTTTATATCCGTAGTTATATTTGTGTCCATTGTGCAAAAGTGCACGGCCACCTTTTTGATTTTGAATAAAAACCAAATTCATTGTGAAAATAATTACTGATTATTGAAAATTACTGAATAGTAATCAATTATCGACAGTAATGGCGTTGGCATGCCATCATTCTATAATCTATAGTACTACAATTTCAAGTGGTAGTCAATGACGATGAAGGTTCTATACGAAAGGTATCCATACTTTTTGAATTTTAGGTATTTTGGTATTTGATAGTTCTCAGCTTGTGGTAAATTGAGGCAAAGGAATTGTAAATATTAGTAATTATGAGACTCAGACATAATAAAATTCTTCCATACTGAAAATGCTATATTATGAGAAAAAAAACTAGGTATTCTAAGATTTAGCCATTTTGGCAGGAAGTTCTTTTGAGATCTAGGAGTATTGGTAAAAGGGTAAAACGAAATTAAGGCGCTCCGAAACCTACTCCAAAATCCGGCAGTGTCGCTTGTATGATGATGAATGATGAACTTACCAATTGCTATTGTCAACCGCATCACCGAATCCCGGCGTATCAACGATGGTCAAAGTAAGATTGACTCCATTCTCCTTGAGTAGAACGACACTGGTCTCGACTCCTACTGTCTTCTTTACTCGCAGCGACGGTCCCGGATGTTTGTCCTTGTCGTACACCTCAGTCAGGAACAACGAGTTTATTAACGTAGATTTTCCCAAACCGGATTCACCTAAAATTGAAACGTTCAAAGGTCACCCGCTAATCTCTTAATTATCTTAATTTCCTCTGTGAGGCCGCTCGCGTTTTACCAGCGGTTGTATACCACGGAAACGGTTAATTCGTTTAGTACAGTAATCGTGAATTCTTTGTTCGTTTGAATTATGGCTTCTACGCGTAGCGCAGCTCAGGTGTATAGCCAACGGCCATTAGGTTACTTGCAAGCCAGTTTTTGTTTGTTTTTAAGAAAAGTACCAGAGACTGTCAAAATCATAGTAGTTCGTCTAATCAGGAGCTATAGAGGCGCTGGCAAGCTACTTTAACATAATCTTATAGAAGAAGATTTAAAAGTTACGTAAAATGTATGGTCTGATGACGAGCGGCAACCTCTGTGGCGCGTCGGGGGAAGGCCCGAAATGCAATGCAGAAGGTAACGGGGTTCGAGTCCCGTGTGCAAGTATTTATGCTTAAAAATAAATATGTGTTTCTGGTCTGGTTGTTATTTTATGTATGTATTTACAAAAAAAAAATAGTACCCATATCCGTTGTCTACAAGCCTAGTGCTTAGTTTGGGACTAGATTGCGTCGTGCAATGTTTATATTTATTTATTTTATGATGTTCTTATAATTTTCACTGTTTTCACGGAACTAAATTATCAACAACTCAACTTGGTTTTTAACTGTTTTATGTAAATGAAACTCCAGCACGACATGCTGTTGAGTTGTTTTTGCCAAATCTCCCCTAATCACGAATAGCAGTAAAGACTTTACGACTTTAGCTTGTCATTGTATCAATGTAACAAGACAATATGAATCAATGTTATTGATAATCAATTTACAAAATAACCTCCTTACTTATAAACGATGACTAACTTTATGTTACTTTTGTGTTTTACTATGAAGTTCCAAAGATATCAGATAGAGACAAACGTTACATAAATAAAAATAAATAAATTCTGTGAACAACATACAGCGCCATCTAGCTCCGTAGTAAGCTACTAAGCTTGTGTTACGGTGACTAAACAACGGATATAATACTTAAATTTAGTTTTCTTTTGTAAATACATACATATTTAACATAGAGAGACACCCAGACGAGGCGCAAATATTTATTTTCAAGCATAAATACTTGCACCCGGCGGGAATCGAACCCGCAACCTTCTGAATTGCAGTCGGGCATTCGAACGACGCGCCACAGAGGTCGTCATAAACTAAGTCATCGTTTATAAGTAAAGGGGGTATGTAAGCAAGTGGTATACTAACCGACAACCATTAATGTGAATTCGAATCCCTTTTTTACTGCCTTCCTGTAGACTTGGTTGGGTAGATTTGCAAATCCGACATATCCATCTAATTCTTTGGGTTTTGGCTTCTCTATTTTAGTTAGTTCTGGTTTCGGAGCAACTGGCGGGTGGTCGGGTTTCTGGAAAGTAAACATTTAGGTATTCAGTACACATTATCAACGTAAAGGACGTTTTGTGAACCAGTAATTTATCCCTCCTCACAAGCAACCATTGTTCTCATATATCAATAATGTTTTATTATGAGATAGTGAATTATCTTCAAACAAAGACATTTACCTACAAGTACCATCTGTTTGCGGAGCAAATAGTGCTACATTTGATAACTTCAATAAGGATAAAGTATGCCTGTTTCAATTGATTATACTTATAATACCGTCATTAACTAAAATATATTCAATTATATTATGCCTAGTTAACTTTATTTGGTACGACATTTCGACTGGGTCAACCCTTCATCTTTTGTCTTTGTTGTTAGGGATATGGAGCTTCGGAGCTTTAGAAGTCGTGCGTGGAATCGAAGCCAATACTTTTAAGCCTTTCATGACAAATCCAATCGCAATTATGGGGTTAGTTAGTTTCGCTGGGCATTTTCCGCACTTATCCTCACAATTGGGCCATTTTACGTGATTTATGTATCCCCTAACTAAAACGTTACTCCAACCATCCCAAGCCGTCCCAGAACGCCAGCAATCTACCAAGACTGCTGAATGCCTCCGGAAAAAAATTCTCTACTTTCTGATACCGTGCCCGTTGGTTCGTACACTGCTGAATTCCATTAGCACGTGGTGTGGTGTTTCCCCCAGGTATGGGGTTAATAATGTTATTTATTTATACAAGAGATTACCTTTACGATAAACTTATAAATCTTTACGACTTTATTTAACAATTAGAATAGGGATATGTTAAATGAAGACCATTTAGAAACAGGTATCGTATTGCAAATGAATATGCACGTGAGCGGCCATGCATATGCAGTAAGTATTTACTATTTACCTTAATGATGTTTTCTGTAGATCTGAGGGGAGCGGGCGCGGATGGTGGCCCGGTAGTAGGAACGGGCGGCGCTGCGTTCGGCGGCACCGAGCTGGGCAGCTTCGGCCCGTCCACTGACACGCTGTTACTCAGCTTCGCGGTCGGCGCAGTGCCGTTCGCCTCGTGGTGGTTGTTCTCGAGAGGGTCGGGCAAAGTCGCCGACCGCTTTGACAGCGCCTCCTTCAGCACAGAAGGCGGTGCCGGTGGCGCTCCCAAAGGAGGACCCGTCGCGCTTACACCACTCACCGTTTCCGACTTGAAGAACAGCTCTCGTTTGCTTTGTAACTGAAAACAATTAACAACAGTCTTAAGTGCTATCGGACTTTATAATCCAGGGGTATAACTTGTGTCAATATTTATTGAACTGATAATAATGAGCATACACAAGATAATCTAGATTACCATTGCCTTAATTACTTTATTTTGACGCATTATCTGAGCAAAAACTTAGTCGCATAAGATAGAGGACCTAATATCGCCTAACGAGACTCCCGCCGCGCCGCGGAAAGACATAAATTGTAGCTTGAGTCAAGAAGCATGTACGTAATATGGTTCTAGCGCGATGTAGCTTAGTACAATCATACCCGTTTGCAGTCCGTGAACCGCTTCTCGAGTACCGACATTATTTTATAGAAGGCCGCAATGTACCATATAACAACACGTAGGATGTAGATATAGTTCAGTCTAGCCGGCACCGAGCTACGGCGTCAGATGACTCACCGATACCCAAGGTAATATTATTACCTTAGATTGAAACAATTACACTGAAGACGACCTATACTTATCTGTTCATAAAATGTTAAGTATTGTCCAATCAATTTTCGCTTCGTAGTACAAAAATGTAGATCATATATTTATGATCTACATTCGTTCGTCATCGCTAACATGGGTATCTTACTCATATATCAAAACAATGCAATGTGAAGAAATGCGGGCAAAGTTTCACTGTAAAACGAGCACATGTGCTAAACACGCACTCTTGGCGGCGCGCATTGGGTCCGAGTACGTATCGTATAGCAAGTGAAGTAAACCTGCCAATAACCGGTAATTATGTAGGCGCGAAGAATGAAAGCGATGAATCACACGGAACAAGGAACATCATTACTGGATACGAAAATCGGACGAAAAAGTACACTCGCTAAACTGCATTCGTTAGTCCTAAAGTAAACGTTACGTGTGCTAACGAACTCCGTACCGTTGTTTTACTTAGGTACACTACGTATGTCAATCTACACTAATATTATAAAGAGGAAAGATTTGTGTTTTTGTGTGTATGTATGTTTGTAATGGAGCGGTGTTGGTCTAGTGGTAGATACCCCGGCTTTCATTCTGAGAGTCGTGGGTTCGAATCCAGACCGACCGCGCACCAATGTCTTTTTCTTTAAGAAAAAGGTATGTGCGCTAATAACATCGCTCTTACGGTGAAGGAAAAACATCGTGAGGAAACCAACATGTCCTAGGACTCACCACGGTCCGAAGACATGGGATATTCAGTGTTTTCTATGTATCATATGTATGTATTTACAAAAAAAAAAGTATATTACGTAGTATATCCGTTGTCTAGTACCCATAGTACAAGCCTAGTGCTTAGTTTGGGGCTAGATTGCGCTGTGTGTAACGTCATGAAATATTTATTATTATTTATTATTAATAAACTCAAAAACTACAGTACCGATTTCAAAAATTCTTTCACCATTAGAAGTCTACATTCACCCTGAGTAACATAGGTTACTTTTGATCCCGATATTCGCAGCTAGTGTAGTATATGTAGGAATCAATGTTTGAAGTATTTTGAATTCAACTGAAATTTACCAGCAGAAACGTCTTGTAATTCACAAAATAGTGTTACATTAAAAACTTGTAGCTAACTATTAACCCCCTTACTTAAAAACGATGACTTACTTTATGTAACGTTTGTCTTTTACTGTAACATGAAGTTGACAAACGTTACATTAACTTAGTCTTCGTTTACAAGTAAAGGGGGTAAAATATTAACCTCAAATTAATTGAGAAACAGGCAGGAAGAAAAAGGTACCAGAACACAATAGGTAGTGTCTTAACTACCTAATAAACACAGCAACCTACTACCCATTCAACTATTGAAGTGAGACGATCACGCATGAAGCAATAATTGTAAACTGCATTGTTGCCTATTCACAACATTGACGACAATATACCTGGCTCGATTACCCAGTGACTTGAGGTATCATGTCAGAAATACCACGAAATAGAACTACAATTTATAGAGCATGACTACAATACGGAACCATTTTCTTTCCGAAGATCCACCATCACGTTTCAAAGCAAAGAACAGTGTCTTCGATGTACGATATCGCGTTATTACACATTTTGTCAGTCTTCAATTGAAATGTATCACTGCACTTCTTAAACGGTGAACTGGTCATCAATTGATACACATTTGAATGTCATAATATGAGATCACTGTCCAAATATGTAAATGAAGTTAATGTTCAAGTAGCACTCGCCAAGTGAATGAGAACGTAAGATTCAAGACAAATCGCCATCCGGCAAGTGTTTACCAGAGTACGGATACCAACGTAAATAATCAATTTCAACATCGACGTGGAATTTGTTTGTTTTCAGAGGAAGTTCATAATTTGTACACAATCGAAATAAATTAGTTTTAAAATAAATACATGGTAACATCAGTAAAAGGCAACTCACGTAAACGTCTTCATATGTCTCATGCTTCTTCTTAGCCTTTCGTTTTTTCAAACTCATAGTCCTTTTTAGAGAATTGAAAAAAACTTTGTCACATTGCATGTTGTCTCTTCTTTTTGCACTTTTTTTTACAAAATAATATAAACATATAGGTGCGTTTCCATGTTTTACTAATTTACAGTGTTTAATGTTAGATTGACTATAACAGAGCAGGAAAATGAAACTGGCTTCGAAGTAAGTTTAGCCTGCACTGAGCTAACCCTCTAGTAATAGTCATGTTATTGTTTGCAAATGATGAAATCATCATTGTCCCCGTTGATAACATGACTAATTATAATCAACTTTTAATTACAAATTCCATACCTTAACTACCTTACAAAGTTATGGTAGGTAGTTCATCAAAATTGATTACCATAGGGAACAGACTATCTGAGGCTTTAGATACGTATGCTCACGGTTGCTCACCCCCATTGATAAATGCCAACATATCACCGAACCATGATGAGTTAGTTTTCGGTACGGTTCTCGGATATGTCGATATCGGTGAAATATTGAGAATATTTATCCTAGTTACAGTTACAAATGAGTAAAAAATTGTAAAAGTATATTTTTAAATAACATGTCTTTTTGACAATGAACATTGTTTATTCTTCTAAAGATTAATTTGTAGGACATTATTTTAAAAGTCGAAAGCCATTACACGAATGATTAGACGCTAACAATAGCACATTATTCCCATTGTAGCAGTATCCCTGTCAATTGGACTCTACAATCAAATCTGTGGGCTCGGTTCATTTATAGTAGTTGATATTTAACGGTAAAAGTGACCATTTATTTAGCCCATGAGCACAGGAAAAAGAGATTCAACTAATAAAATGGTTCATTGGTTTATTAAAGAGTGCTGTTTAAATAAAATAATTGTTCCAGAAATGGTTAGTCAATATTAACGCAGCCAGGCACAAAACAAGTAACTGAACAAAAACAAACGAGGGAGAAAAACCACTAAACACCAGGATGATTGCAAAAGATACTTAGCCCGCAGGCGTCACAATACTGCGAAGAAATGATTCGCCGAGAAAATGCAGACTCTTCCGGACTGAGTCATTCATACTTATCGTTTAGTGATAATGATAATAAATAAGACATGATATCATAGAAAAATGTTATCATTTCCATCTAAAATAAAAATTTAAATAAGCATTTTGTTTTGGCAACACTATTATCTGATGTTACTCCCTAAATCATAATAGAAATTGTTCATCTTTTATACAACTTTTTGTAACATAATTCATACGAAATGATTACAGTTTTATTCGTAACAACCAGACAATAATTCGGGTCATTTGTTGATGCCTTGAAGCTTTTAACTTTCTCTTTGAAATTTCTTGAACCTAAATGTGCCCCAAAACCGTTCTTTCGAAAGGAAAATAAAAGAGACTCGTACTGAAGAGAAAGAAAGACGAAAGCAAAAATTATAAAGATTAAAACATCGACATTGCCAAGTACGAATAAACGTTTGAAGTGGTATTTTATACAGGAAGATGCAGTTTCTCCCGAGTTAATTATGCATAACAAATTACACACTGAGGTCTATCAACGTGTAAAATATCTTACTTCGAATGTTTCATTTGCGTATTAATAACACGCATGTAATAATAATACGTAAGTAAATAATATGAACTGGAATTACATCAGAGTTCCGCTCTGAATTTACTCACTCTCTCTTTCTCTATCTATTATCTATCTTCTATTATTATAAAGCTGAAGAGTTTGTTTGTTTGTTTGAACGGGCTAATCTCAGGAATCGCTGGTCCGATTTGAAAAATTCTTTCAGTGTTGGATAGTCCATTTATTGAGAAAGGCTACTTTTAATCCTGATATTCCCACGGGATCGGGATATACGCGGGTAAACCCGAGGGACGCTAGTACAATATAAAGATAGAGACATGGTTGTCGATATCGACGATTGGTAATTATTAATTGCTTGTGGTTTATCCATAACGAATATAAAGAGTAATGACCGCACGACCACTACTAGGGGCGTATATATTGATCTATTTCATTCTATGATATACCTATGACTCGAATACAGCCCGATTCATACGTTCACGTGTGACTTTATTTCGTAACAAATAGTCCAACGTTCCGACACGCTCAATGGAAATTACGGTTATATTAATCTCCAGGAGAATAAAACCCAAGAAAGATAAGTGGGTGTAGCATCTTTTAAGCGTAGGCTAAACCAGATCTGTGAACAATTACTTTTCAGCTAAGACTCTAGAGAATTAAACGTCTTAGAATAAATTGATAAAAAAGGCTAAAACATCAATATGTGATATGTTTGAACCAATTGTAATAAAACTTGGAATATACCTATAAGTACTAGACCAAGAAAAACCCTCGGAATAAAAGGCTACAATTTATCCCGAGATTCCCGTAGGATCGGAACTTACGCGAAAAAAAACACCGCTGGTAATAATAAATTACAAAAGGATCATACATACCTATATAGGTACTATATAGTAGTAGGGTAGAATTAGTCAAAAATGGCCAATAGTCAAGAATAACAGCCGCGTGCCATAAAGAAATGAATTGGTTCAATAGGTAGCCTGTTGATATAACAATGAAGTGCTACCAGCCGTGCGTTTTGTCTCATTCCCAGATGTGAAATTACTATTCGCAGACACAATGGTAGTAGTGTTTTTGCTCGCAATCACTATGAAAGTAAGATATTACACCACGGTTTCATAGGAATATTCAGTCGCAGACCTATTATTATAATTAGAGAGCATAATCGTCACAATGTTCGTAAAATTAGCTACATTTAATACTATAACAAGAATCATATTCTTCAAATCGAAATAATTAATTAGTATACATTACTCCTCCTTTGCTTGCTGCATTATTCATATCACTTGAAGCAAAGACAGGTCTAGCTAGTTCATAATAAACGTAGTTCAAACGATATTATTACGTCGAACATTGCACAAGCTCGCTGATTCTTGTTATACTCTTCTTGATAATACACTTTTAAAACAAAATGAACCTTTGTTTGAAATCAAGCCGAAAAACTTAATGAGAGCTATTGCGAACATACGAGTAACCTTTTAACCCAATGAAAAGACCATGAACTTTTCTAATTGGGGTTAATTTATTGGTCACTTAATTAACACCTAGTACATCATCACAATATAAGCATTGCAATGATCTGTTAAATAATTTAACAAGTGCGTCGTACCTTAGGGCATAATTGACACCCAAATGAACTCATTAATTTAATAATCATACCGAATTGCAACATACGTCAGATAAAATAAAATAAATGAGGCAATAACCCTGTAAAATGATTCCTACGATCCGTATTCATAAGTTCACAGATAAATTAGGATAATAAAAATAGAATTAAAAAAACCGGGCAAGTGCGACACTCGCGCACGAAGGGTTCCGTACCACTATAACATTTGGGTCCGGAACCCTAAAATGATTTCCATCCAATTTTTAAATTTGATAGGAAAATGTGAAATATTTAGCTTCGATCCTTAGGTACTCTCTTCATACGACCACACCACTCAAAAAAAAAAAAAAAAACTTTGGCACAAAGAAAATCTGAAACTAATAAGAAACTCTTTGGTAAGTGAAGGCAGACTGGTATATTTGACAGACAGGGCGGCCATTTTGAATTCCACGACCTACTCGATTCCCTTGTAGTTTTTGAAACACGTTTGTTGTATGGGAGCCCCTCTTAAATATTTGTTTTATTTTGTTTTTAGTATTTGTTGTTGTAGCGGCAACCGAAATACATCTTCTGTGAAAAATTCAACCGTCTAGCTATTACGGTTCATGAGATACAGCCTGGTGACAGACGGACGGACGGACGGACAGACAGACAGACAGACAGACAGACAGACAGACAGCGAAGTCTCAGTAATAGGGTCCCGTTTTTACCCTTTGGGTACGGAACCCTAAAAAAGACTCGAAATAGGAACGTCAGCGACAGAAGATACAAATGGACAACATATTTTTGGAAATGGTATTAAATAGTTAATAATTTCACACATGCTCTGGAATTTCTTATGAGGTTCAGATGTTTATTTTAAAGTTATAATTAAAAATGTCGTAAATAGAGAAATATTAAGCCAAATTTAGTATTTAACGCCTCTCGTGCATAGAAATGATATTATATGATATGTATTAGAAATCTTTATTCACTCAGAAAATAAACCTATAATCAAGATTCTTCAAAACTAGCAATTTCATAGAGCGATTTTTACGAAAGTCTGATATATCTAAAAAAAATAAACAAAGACAGTAAAAGAAGAATGGAAGAATCTAGTAAAGACTCAAAAATAAATGGTACTACAATACTAGTCTGTGCTATCAACTCAGTAGAGCAAACAAGCAGCGTAGACGGAGCCGGGTAACGACTGAGACATTTATTTTATAGATAGTCCATCACGCCAAGGCGCCGAGTGCGATTGTGACTTATGTGTGCTAAGTCAATGACCCAGCACTGAGGATTAGGAAATGGATACTTCGATTTGTTCTGTCCGTGGTTAGAGGAAGTCGATCACGTGTGACAGTTTCTTAAGTACCCACATTGGATAACATATGAATTCACTACTTCAACTTGTCAATGATGGGAATGTCGGAAGACGGGACGGATCGGATGACCGTGTTACATCTTAGACTATATCGTCACTTATCATCAGGTGAGATAGTGGTCAAACGTTCGTCTATCGTGTGTAATATAATAAGATATTAGAAACAATAAATTTATGCCATAAAAGGGAGGAAACAGTCGACTATTTTTGTAAAGTTTGTATGGAGGAAAGAGTAGGTAGACTGTCCTCTTAATAAGAATAATAATAATTAGATAAACAATATACACCTCAGCCTTTCTGCGAAGCGATAAATTTCTCCACATATCACGTGGACTCGTCCATCCAACTTTAGCTTTATCAGCTGCACTGTCGCCGACACTACTCGAGCATCTTGCTAACTTGGCCTGAGCACCAGTGCCGTTAGCTAAAGCACGATTTGCCATTCTGAACGCATTCAATACGACGATAAACACACACACAATTCTGAGCAGTAAGATGTAAAGTTTATATTACTGTCCACTGTTTGCACTTGGCACCGTTTTCACACACAAACATAAGACCACTTGTTGAGCATTTTTAGTTGTTTAAACTTAACAAAATAACGTTCACATGCTGGTCACATATTTTCTTGCACAAATCCACTGTTTACTTAGGAAGCATCGTACGTCTTATTTCTCCATTATTACAGAAATCTTTAAATCAAGATTAACGCACTACGAAGCTTTGAAATGTTTAGGTAATTCAATATTTTAGGAAAGATCAACTGTTGCAATATGAAGCACCATTCACAACTGTTGTCAGTTTGAGGTTAAGTTACAAACGACACCGGCTAGCTGCCTGCCGGTTGGAGGGGTAGCACACAAGCACAGTTTTTACACCGAGTTCATACAGGATGATGTTATCTTTTTGGACAGAATACTTTTAACTAAACAACTAGGTATTTGTAAAAAAAAATGCCAGGACATGAAGTGATGATTATGATAAGACAATCCAAGATTATAGTATTAAGGTTTATCATTGATGCTGATGCATAATACAACAAGCCCATATCAGTATTGCAAAAACATCTCAGTTACAAATAAGCTCGATCGAGGACCGAGAACCTAAAATGGATTTGATTGATATACTAGTGTTTATGATAGCTCCACTTATCCTTACAAACAGAAATCATCCTGTGTGAGTCGTACCGCGTTAACTCAGGTACGACGCAGTTAATTATCTATATATATATAGACGTAAAAGGATCCAAGCCCGTCACACTCGTACCCACCATACACACAAAAGCAAGGGCCAATTGCATTAAAGAAAACAAACTAAAAGGTTCACAAAGGCCAAATTGAATCTTATTACGATTGCACAAAGCCGTAAACCGAAAAGTTGTCCAGGGGCGCTTAATGTTTTGTTAACCGGGAATAATACCACAGAAGGAGAACGTGCCCCAACCGCTTTTGCCGGTTGATGAAAAACTTAAATCCAAAACGGTGCAGATAAAAACTTAACTGCGAAGGACTTACAATTACAAAATAACAAGAACCGAACAAATGCTTCTGCTTTGCGTTATCTTTAACTGTCGTACTCGTACATAACTTCCGATAATGGGAATATTAAGAGATGATAAGAATTCCTAGAAAACGACGATCTTTAAATAGAAATGAAATAACACAAACAACTTTAGTAAATATTTAAATTACAAAGGCCATAATAATTAAAATAAATTATTGCATATTTGAAAATAATTATTTATGCTCAGTGCAAGTTTAGCCGCAGAACCTTTCACGCAGACTATCCATGATTGCCAATTCTGTTGGTCAAATACAAGCTAAATATACCGCAAAATACAACTCAAACAGTAGACTTGTCTTAGTTTAAGATCAGGACGATTTCAGGATCGATCCCTAGCTTTTGCATATTTTATGTGGCATACTGGGTACAACACTTTCTGAGAATTTCAGGTCAGGGTGCGACCGTGAAACAGTTAATGTCTGTTTAGTGAATTCGACACATGCGAGCAGAATGGCCGGCGCGGCATCATAAGGTTATTTTTAACCCTGTAGGCATGGGGTCAGTCACCGCACACCCTCCCGCAACAACGAACCAGTCCTTTAACGTCATAAGGAACTGCGTGGGAATACGATGAGATTCCATATCCTTGGTCTTCCAGGTTAAAATTGTAAAGCAAAGAGTACAATACAATCAGAATGAATTCTGCTCAATCATAAAGCTATTAAGTTTTTTATTGTAATTCAATTGAAGTTTTATTATCATCGGACAGAGCAAATTTAACAGTTATCTAAAACTGTAATGAGGTTAATGTGTAGAAGTTTAAATTGAATGACTTGATAAATATTACGTGTCTTCTAAATTCTTTGTTGGTCCTAAAATAATCCTAGTGATTCTCATCATAATAATAACAGGCCAATACACATAACATAATAATTTAATGATTGCACAGATTGCACACTAATTGTGGCTGTGCATGGAATAGTTTTACGTAAGTAACATAACACCTGACTTGATGTGGTTGGTTATTGCGTCGAGTAGGTAGCTGAATGTAAACAGTCCATGTTCCTGCTGCAGTTGTATTCATATTACAACAGGGTTTTTTTACGTCGACCATTATAATGCGTAATGAAGTCCATACATAGAAACTAACTCAAAGCGTGCAGGTTACACGGTGCATCCAAACGCAATAAATACAAAAAGCTGTTAGGTTTGTTGAGGGTTACAGTCGGGCACATTAATATATCGCTGTGTATCCCTTTTCGGGGTGCGCTAACTACAATTAGGGGATTTGTTAGAGGGTGCACGCAAAGAAGTTAGGTAAGGGGACTCACTGTAGCCGTGTCCGTAAGGGTGACGGTAGCAGAGGTGGGCCCTCCATTACAAGACGGATTTACGGAAGTCAGAGCTGACACCTGATTATTCGAGCTCTGTTCTATAATGCGCTGCCGAAGTGCTAATCTTTCAAGACTAGCTAGTCGATGTGAACCACCAGTACCAGTAATTTCACGTTCGCGAAGACCAGACGAACTACTGCCGGCGCTAAACGAGCCACTATACTTAGGCAAGGTCGGTGGTGGGACTGGTCTGGCAGCACCTCCTCGGCCTAAGAGCGACCCCGTGGAAGTGTAAGCGTAACTGCTAGGAGTTCCCAGGGTAGCAGTCCGTGGAGGGGCACCGATACCATTCAGGGTTCCATTGGTCCCGTTGACGGCACCACCATTCACCGTCGTAGTACTTCCGTTCATCTCCTTAAGTTGTTTTCCGTCATGCGAATGTTACAATACAATCCATACACTGAGTCACAGAGTGCGCACTACGAAACGATCGCGATTTCGAGCGATTGAGGTAGGACGTTCAAGCCGGGTGCCTGTCGGAGGCGGTTTGACAGCTCAGTGCAGACGGAGGCGCGCGGGCGGAGTCGCACGGCGCCCCGCACTCGACGCCGTCGTCGTCACCACCGCTCGACCCCTCTAGCCTTCTGGATTATTGCCACAACAATCACTGAGCAGAGGGTTGAAAATGCACTGATGCATTTTCCTGTTCAAGGTCAACAGCGCTGTTTTCGCTATCCTTTTCGGTCATTCTATGTATTTTGGTTGTCCGATACTTAGTTGAATAATGATTGTGAATTCTTATTACATATACGAAATTTATACAATCTCTTACTTAACGGTACAAAAAAAAACCTCTTCTCCATCCCTTAACATTATTAGATTCTGGTGATTTTTGTTTAATTAGGTATATAATTATCTCACAAAAACTAGGTCCAAAATTTTCCCTTTTTTTAATGTTTTAAGATAATATGTTAAAGTTTACTTTTTTTTTTCTTTACAACTGAAAATAGAAAAAGCTTACCTACCTCAATGAGGTTATTACACTAATAATCGAATAATGATAAAGGTGCAAAAGAGGCTTATTTTTACCCTCGCTGCGCTGTATGGAAAAGTACGCCTCTACTCGTCGAGTATCCCTCTTACGCAGCGTACTACGTGGACGATTGGATGCGAACGCGATTGCGAAGCGATCCGATCCGGTGCGGTGCGGAAATAACGAACAGTCGATTAGCTATTGAAGTGTCCTACGTGACCAAATGCACGTAAAGTGCGATGCGGCGCGATTCTCGACTGTTCCTTGTTTCCGCACCGCACCGGATCGGATCGCGTTCGCATCCGATCGCCCACGTAGGACGCTGCGTTAAAATATACTTAATCGAAATTGAAAAGATAATGATAGTAGGTACTCGTCATAAATCACTACCCATATCAATCAATAGACTTAGTAACATATCGATAATATCATGAATGGATCGAAAGGAAATGACGTTGTCTAGTTCATCGGCCTGGATCGAAATAGTGCCAAGGCAACCTACAGGATGGCTACAACGGAAGTTGGCACAATTATGTAAGGAAAACAATAAATAGGTAAGTATGTATGTTAGCAATATTCTTGCCAACAGTACCTATAGGTACGTTTAGGAACAATCCGATCATTTCCAAATTGGTATTCACCCAGTTTTATTGTTAGGCGGTTATGTGTATCGATAGTACCCATTCGAAAGCTTTACTATTTACGATCGGAACGTCATTTCAGGGAGGCACGTGTAGTCCCATGTGGTACTGTATTCTGGCGATCGACCGGCCAGCCAGCGCGCAGGCGCGTCCGCAACCCCAATCCTGGCCCTTCTCGCCTGCATATCCCCTTCCCCAGTGCATCACGGATAACACTTCCATTCATAGATATTCACGCCAATACTAATAATATGCTTGTTGAATGTCAATGTATTTTTTTTCTTGTTCTTTAATGAAATCATGGTAACCTTCTATACCAATATTATAAAGAGTTAACATTGGTAACATGTTTGGGGTAATCTCCGAAACCAGTGGACCGATTTTGATGAAATTTAATATGAAGATACATCGCATCTTTGGAAGTAACTTGGGGTTGGGTTTTATCCCAACATTTAAAGGGATCAGGACTTGCGTGGCTGAAACCGCGGAGTTCAGCTAGTTCCGCTAGCCAGAGTGGAACACAATGTCGACACAATAGTATTAAAGGAGCACGGACGACATGTTGGACAGGACACAGCGTGATGTTAGCAAACCCTGACCTTGCTATTATAAAATGAGTTTTAAGGCCAGACCTTGTTTAAATCATGATCTAGGCATAGTAAATCATGGTTTAAACCTTAGATTTAAACAAAAAACTAAAGATACGGTACGTAGTCTCGGAAAATGACACGATAAAACTGCGTCTAGCTGACGCACTAGCCTCAGTCGTATGTCGAACCGTTGCCGCGTGAGCACGTGCTGTCACACTGCGATTATTTTTTTGACATCCATAAGAATACCTTTTTGCTTATTTACAAATGTCTGAATAATTCTTAAAGAAAAATGTTTTAAAATACAATAATTTTATGAAAATGTATGTAGGTGTTTCTAGCTCATTTTTCGAATACGCAATGTTAGAATATACCGTCACTACTAATTTTGTTCTCATCTAAGGTTTAAACCAGGTCTGGCACTTCAAACTCATTTTGTAATAGCAAGGTGAAAGTTTTTACTTTGTCTGGGACAAAAGTCCGTCGTCTTATAAAATTAATAATCTAAAGTTGAGAATCTAAACGACGATATATTAATAATATATTTTATTTTAATCAGTTTTAGTTTTAATTTAGTTTTTAATTTTAATTATGTTTTATAGGTGTTTGGTTTCATAATAAAATATAATCTAAATAGCTCTTTTCTGAAATCCAAATACTTAGCTTTTTTTTTGAAATTCTTGGATTGATAAACACTGCTCTACTACTGAAATAGCAACACAAGCGCCATCTTACAAAGCGGAGTTAAGTAAACTCCAATATGTTATGTAAATACAATACATGCGTGGGCATGGGAGTGCTTAGTGAGAGACACACTTGTTCACACTGAATAGATCTTTTACTAAGCACGCGCTAGATGGCGTAAGCTATCTTTCATGTTTTTTTAATTAGGACGTTTTTTAATAGTTAGATATGCTAACCAAAAACACCTACAGTTAATGAGATGTGTTATCAGAGAGTGTGTTTTTATAAGTTATATATCTAGTAGGCGCTAATAAAAATATCCAGTTTGTTAATCCTTCCATCACTTACATTGGGTTGGACAAAAAAACTTAAAAATTTAGGACATTTTCATTAGCAGATCATTCTACAACAGCACTGAAAAGAAGAACTACAAGAAAGCAAAGAAAACATGCATATATCGAGTTTATTGAACTGTAAACATGTTGAAAGATATTGTAAAGACGACGAGTTTCATAGGTAAGGCATCTCAGACACGGGCAATAATATAAACACAAGTTTAACCGTAACTGTGTTTATAAAGAATTTATTTTTAATTTTGGGGCACCTCGGTACCTTACGAGCGCACCTGCACAATGCACATAGGTACATATTTGATAAAGATCTGACTAGTCTGCAATTTTACGAATGAACGAGGAGTATGGTAGACAAAAAAATATATACGTGTAAATTAAAACAACCACAAACTCATTCGCCTTGCATTCCATACATTCTCAATCTCGAATGATTAATATTAATCTGAAACATATGACTCGATGACTCGAGATTCCTCGTCATACCTAAATAGGCGTATAAACTGGAATGCATCGCAGATCGCAAAGCAGTTTATCTTGGACTTTAAAGTCACTATATTTGTTTTAGTTATTGACGGAAACTAAGTACTCCAAGCAGGTTGTTCTACATATCTGAACCAACACATACCCTAAACAGATAGCGCACTGTAACTAGTAAATAATACGAGTTAACATTAACTAAGATAAAAGTATTGAGGTTAGTCAAATTACCAATGGGCTTTAACCGGACCTTGCAGCTATTGCAGCTGCACATCTACACTACAATACAACCCATACAGATACAGTATCTAAGTACGACAATACTATAAACAGACTAACAAGGAAAAACAAACGTGGATATCGTCGTCTAACCATGACCGTGAGATTGGAAGCTATCCAATTTAAGAGGCTAGTTTTAATGCCTTATTTAGAACAGTTTTAAGAATAGGTAAAAGAACAATAAGGTCGTGATTTATCACTGTATTCGAATATACGATTGGCGAACGTGCTGCTAAGCTAAACAGGCACGTGCGGACACACTAACAGGCAGTGTTTCTAAAACAAACCTCATTACTCCAAACATTTCTACACTACCCATAGGTACCGGTTCATACCAATTTGGAACACCAATCAGTAACGTTGGTTCATTACTGCAAACAATACCTACATATACCTTCTATACCTAACACAGAAATACATCATATTTCGCAAGTAACGTACATAGAGCA
Source organism: Idaea biselata (assembly GCA_958496205.1). NCBI lineage: Eukaryota > Metazoa > Arthropoda > Insecta > Lepidoptera > Geometridae > Idaea > Idaea biselata. The sequence continues at coordinate 23,423,961 of OY292396.1, read as the reverse complement.
CATCCCACAATAAAAACGATTTATTAATGATGCTGATGCCCAAAATGAAGCCTACACACCTGTTAACTAGTGATAATCGAATAATGCACATCCTACGGAATAGCCTTCAACTAAAGAATAGTATGCGTGCAATGGTGTGCTATTTATCTACTTTGTGAAAACAATAGAATTAGTAAGAAATATTTTTTAATTAGCTGCGCCCACGCCTTTGCGATCTCATCGCCATCTCGTGAGTACGTATATCGAGGGAAAAAAGTATCTTGTCGTTTTTCATATTTCAGGGTACCCTTGTGCATATTTTCGTTGGACAAACGACGATGTGAGTAGGGACAAAATATATTTTTTCGTAATAATAATGCGGATTCTTCAATTCCTAGATGAATATATTTTTACGAGCACAAACATTATTTGCATAAAAATGACTAACCCGTACGCAAAGTAGGTTTGGCCAATGAGTACCTTTGTGCTGTTAAGTCATAATTTACGTGAGTTGTACTATGTTGGAACAATGATAAAAGCTAGGTAGACGACAACCAGTTAATCTATCAACGACATGAATCATGGGTCCATTATTTTATAGGTATCTACGAATTTCAAGCAGTATGCCTATTTATATAAAGAATTTCTACAATTTTTATACAGTATTTTTTACTATATCGACTTCTGCTGTCTATTATTAATAGGAACGAACGAGTGAAAGGTAAAGAAAGCCCTACCACAGAATAAATAATAGTGCCCTACCAAATATGATTATGTAGAAACTTCGGACAATATTAACTTATTAACATTGCCAGCACGTTTATAATAATATAGGTAACGGTGTTAACCATCGTGTTATGTGGTACTTCAAAGACAAAACAAATACCTATTTCACTGTCTGCATGATCGCGTGCGAGTTGGGGGGAAAATGAACATGGAACACAAAACTACGTGTTTTTCTTAAAATAGTTTTAAATAGGTATACGCAGTTAGCACCAACTGAGCTAAGTCAGCTATTCACAAATCAATATGTAAAAGTCCTGCACATTAATATTCTTCGAGTGTTCAAACTGACACAAATACTTGTAAGTACAGTAATGATAATGGTATTGTATTTATTGAAATGGAACATTTTACGTTCCTACTACTTGTGCGTAGATACAAACATTGTTAAGAACTGAAATAGTAATCGATAATGTTCTCAAATTAGACTCTATTCTTGTACGTAAAGTTTCAAATAATAATTATGATGTGTGTAGCTGATCGCTATTGTTATAGAAAATGTATGGTGTAATGTAACTTACTTGTTCAGTACTTCCATTGGGTTTGTAACGAGACAACACTGGCCTATTTCTTGATCTATTCAATGGAGACTCAGAGACTGAGGACGACATCTTGGTATTCCGAGACTCAAATACGTTTCCAGTATTTCCACGAAATCTCACAAAACAACAGCTAGTCAAAGGACAACAGAAACACATCCAACAAATATTCAGGAGGAAAACATACTGGTACAATTACAGCAATGAGTGCCAGTGTACTAGCTGCAAAATACGATACCACATTTTTCCGTCCACAAATCACATCCGGAGCAGCAGAGCGAAGCTCATGCGGATGAATCAACGCGATTACAAGAACCACTTCATTTAGTACTGCTACCACTGATAAACGCTAATGGTGTTTCACTAATAGCATCGTCAATCGCACCATTAGTAGTTTATATACGAAATGAGGTGATTTTTAGAAGGAAAACACTTCGGACGCTGCTGCCAAGGATGATATTTATTTTAATTTAAAAAGGGAACAAGACAGAACAGTGGCTAAAGTTTTACAATTAGAACGGTTTTAATTAATTGCAATCGAATTCACAATGCAACGACCGGTTCACGATAACAAATTCGCTAACTGAAACAATAAAACAATCCGCGCGTCGTGGATGGCTATCGCGTTCGTCACTGCATGTAGGTACGAGACCGATATGCAAGTGTCACCGACTGACGATGTCTGTCACTGGTCACTATTGGGAATCAGTATCGGTGTCATGGTATTCGGTGGTATGGTGTTCTGTGTACAGGCATCGGTTGAGGGCCGAATAGCGGTCGAGAATTGCTATTCCGAAGCAGCACGCAGCGAATACGTGCCCACTTGACAAACGGTCCTGATGACCCAATAACCACGACTTGATACACATTTTTATTGCATGCAATCAAGTACTCGATACTCACTCTTAGTTAACTTGAATAAAAAAGTCCCTTATCAATTTGAGGAAATAAAAATAAATGAGTACTTCCTAAATTTCACGAAGCGGGTGAATGTAGAGGTGCTTATCGCTATAAATTGTAAATTTTAATTGAGTGGCGAACTTACCGCTGAATTCGGTGATAATATTGAACAGCACATGAAACAAAAGGACAAAATTATTTGAATGTTTTCAAACTACGACCAAAAATTACACAAAAGAATCATATTTACAAACACTCTTCCTGTTTGGACAAATAATCGACATACCCAGACATGGAAGACAACAAGTACCTACGTCTTCGAGACTGTCGGTGCTTATGTAATCTAATTCCATTAACAATTTGTCCAGCACCTCAAGTTTACGCTTTTTCATTAAAATTCCAAATGACACGCAACTGCGAGTTTGTATGGCAGAGTGGTACACATCTTACTGAGCGTTACAGAGTCAACACACTATTCAATGATTCACTATACTTGTATGCTACAATTGTTTTTAATCGCGATTGTTTTCAATCAACGTTTTCGAAAGAGTCATTAATCAGTACACAATTTAAACAAATACCTAGGTAGCCAGTAGCAATTACGCCAATGAATATTCTTTCGTCGCGCGTTTAAAATCAAGTGAATGCCTACACGCGCATGTCAAGGTAGTGTCGTTCAGTACTCAGTACCAAGAGCATTGGTCTCTGAAAGAGCAACCGATCCGGATTTATTGTACACAGGTCCCGATCCCATGTGAATATTGGGAATATCTTCGGAATCGGTTCAGTTGTTTCCGAGATTACCCGGAAAATACATATTTTATACATGTTACCCCAACATTACCTCTTTATAATATTGGAAATAGATTGGTAAAAATCAAGTAAATGAGTAAGAAAATCTTACACGGAACACTGTTTTTTTCTTGAGAATCCTCCATAGTAAAATTTGTACACAAATTGTCTTTGAAGTTTTTCAATTCAACAGAAAAATGTCGTATTTAATTAACACACTAATCACGTCATATTAATCTCGTGAACCATTACAGTCGCCACAAATCTAAGTCCACCCTTACTAAAGACATAACGCAAACTGGTAATCGAAATTATGACAAGTAAATATTGATAATAACACAAAGTTCGTTTACAATAGGAGAAAACGACGTAAACGTATGAGCGAATGTTTACGTATGCGACGTTTTCAACGGAGAGCAAGCGGTGTGCGCGGTCGTCAACGAGGACTGAGCCGGCAAACGCGGTAAAATGCATGCAATTGTACTAGAAGCTATTTCAATACATGCAGAGAATTTGCAACTCGGCAGATTCCGCACGGTACGGGGTGGCCGTTGTCCGTGGAACGTCGCCGCGCCGCATGCCCTCTGAGGTCAACCTTCTTCTTATGTCACGCTATACTACGGCCAATCAGACATTTAAATCTTGATACTACCAAGAAAACAGATTATCTTTCGTTGAATATCATGAGCTAGCTAATATTGTTAGTTGTTTGATGATTTTTTTGTGTTGCGTAACCAAAGGGTAAAAACAGGACCTTTTTAGGTACTAAGACTCCGATATCCGTCTGTCTGCTACCAGGCTATATCTCATGCATGACCCGTGATAGCTAGAGAGCTGAAATTTTCACAGATGTTGTATTTATGTTGTCACAGACAGACAGACAGCGGAGTCTTAGTAAAAAGGTCTCGTTTTTACCCTTTGGGCACGGAACCCTAAAAACAAGATAAAATAAATATTGAACTCCTACACAATAAAAGTAAGCGCAGGATTCATTGATAAAATTGATTAGGTATTTAAAAAAAAAAGTAATATTTTTGTGATAATGGTATCCCTTCGTGCACGAGACCAACTCGATATTACTATTGGGTTTTATTACATTTTTTCAATTAAAGAATAACAAGACCTCTCGTCGATAGAGCAAAATTACAACATGTGCAAAACAACAGTACAATTAACTGGTCAAATTAATTAACGATGACATCGCAGTTCGCAATACGAATGCAGTTTATATCATCAATTAATTTTACGAGGACTTTGATCTGTTTGTCCGATGAATGCACATAGAAAATGCTTGTAAGGTGTAGGTAGGTACTTGTTTGTAGTTTGATACGTAAAATATAGGTATCGATTTACTTTTTTTTAATCTCGCTCGAAGGACCCAAAATGGCTTAGTACCTAGCGTGATACTTAGATCGAAAAGAATCCTACTCCTATACTTACTAATATTAATATTACAAAAAGTTTGGTATGGCTGTATGTTTGTTTCTTGCTCTTTCACTTGAAAACCGCTGAACCGATTGCGATGAAATAATCGGAACTCACGCGGGTGAAACCCCCGAAGGGCAGTAAGTTGTTTTAATTAACTTTTTTTAATCCTGCTCGAAGGACCCAAAATGCCTTGTACCGCGCGTGATATTTAGATCGAAAACAACTCCTTTCATACTAATATAACAAAAAGGTTGTTATGGGTATATGTTTGTTCGTTGCTTTTTCACTTAAACACCGCTGAACCGATTGTGATGAAATTGGTCAGGACTTACGCGGGTGAAACCCCCGAAGGGCAGTAAGTTATAACATATTGTTATAATGACAATATTCATAATGCACTCCAGAGATGCTGCGAAAGTGAGACAAGGTGTGGATTACAACTGCGGACGTTTCCGCGTGAGGGCGCAGATCCCAGGATGAGGTCACACGCTCACTGAACACGACACAATAGGTACCACAAGGAAACTTTAATCGCTCTTAGTATCATAGAATTAGTGTCACTTTAACAACATTTTAAATTCCGCAAATAGGTAAGTCCTTTATTTAGGCTTTGCGAATAGAGTATCTATTTATCAACCATGTTTAACTCTATATGGCTAGGTATTTGTGTAAACACACCTACCCATATTTAATTTGATAGAGAACTTTATCTATAAACAGCAGTGGATTAACTGTAGAGTAGCCCCATCAAATTGGTTTCGAAATAGTAATCTTATCATAAAGGGCTTTAATCAGTTTGTTGTTGAATAATTATCTCACAGTAGTATACTATAGGTGAGATACAGAATATGCACATAAGCAGGTAAACAATACGTGTATAGGCGAAGGTTTAATGTCGTAGAATCTAACGCGTGCGTTGTAGCGTAGATAAGTAGGTATACATTTAATAAAAAGTCTAATTTTATTTAACCTTGACGACTAGTCTTCTATTTTTTTTAATTTGTAACAAATGAACAAATGATTCACCTACTGATGTTAAATGGTATTATACTTAGCCTGTACCAAGAGTTGCAAAAACATACAGACAACAGAAAAGACAATCTAAGTGATCTTAAAACTTCTCTAGCTAAATTTATTAGCCCTAGATCATTTTGTCAATCTTCTGTCCAAATAGGTACCTCTATTTCTGTTCCAAATATTAAGTAGGTAAATATTATCGGTAATGTGTTCTGAGGTGCACTACAACAATTATATGCGAATGAGTAGACAAATACTTACTAACAAGCACACTCAGGAACATTTAACTTAGTCAAGTGTTTTTGCTGATGTTGATTGTCACTCACATTAAGAGTGAAACAAAGCATTCCTTAACCCAAATTTTGTTAAAGAATGTAGCTGAGTGGGACCATAATTATTAAAATAACAATGATGCGTTGTAGGTTACTAATTAAGGTAAAAAAGTCTAATCTAAATGAAACCAAAACTATATGAATGATGAACTGTTTGCTTCAATTGTTGTTGGTTGTTGAGACAGTAGTTTTTGGTAACTTTTTAAGAACAATATAAATGACAAATTACATCTCAGTATGTCCGTTAGGAAGATGTCTGTAAAGACCTCGAAATGATGGACATTAAAATAATAAAAGCAACATAATTAAAACTGAAAAAATGAGTTAAATTTCATGAATTCCATTTGTTTGTTTACAACAAAGTTAAGCCAAAAGTCATTCATGCTTTGGACTCAGTTAGCTGATAACATTATAAGATGGATTACAAGTTTAATATCTACATCTGCCTGTAATAAAAATATTGTACAGATGTTGTAGGTACCATTGCAAGAACCCTATTTTGTTTGATGTTTGAATTTTAAAACTATATTATTATTATTATAGCCAATGCCAGACTAATGCTGGCTTGCACTTATTAAACTATCCACTAACATATCTAAACAGAACGAACAATTGTGTGTGTTTATAATTGTATCTTTCAGGCGAGACTTTTTTTTCTCCTGTGTTTCATTTCCGATCAGCCATATGGTTATACGCAAATATGCTGTATGTTTAGCAATTCAGGGAATAACTATTAAAAGAAAGAGACTGTAATAAAGCTTGAGGTGTAAGTCCTTGTACCTATGTAGCATACTCGACTGTACTGAAAACCAACATCCCCTCGAGGTTTACACAGAATTAAATATGTAAGTATTAAAAAGCATACTTACATACATATATTTTTTTTTTTTTTTATATTTTATTTTGATTGTTTTTTTATTTTGTTTTGTTTAAATTTGTGGGCGCCCACTGCCACCCCGACTACACTATGATACAAATATAATTAAATCTAAACTAACATTGGGATTTATTATTTTAAATTAAACTAAACTTATATTAGGACTTACAGTCCATCCCCTTATATTGTATATATAGGTTTTTTTTTTTGTTTTTTTTTTTACGTTTTAGGATTAAGTTACACAGTTAAAGAATTGAAGATGTGACAAAATTGGTTGTTGGTTATTGCATGACTGGCCAGCCACCACAAGCAGCGCCCGTTCACGAGCTGAAGAGTGACCCAGCCATCGCTCTCCTCAACCATTTCGGAGGGAAGAGAACGACCCTTGCCACTGCCCTGCCGCCAGCAGTGTTACATACATATTTAATATAATTGAGGTGGAAGTTTATGTGTATGTATGTTTTGTGATCCTGGTAACCAGTGAGAGGAATATTTAATAAGGCAAATACAAACTGCTGAATAAAAAGAAGTATGAAGCTAGCATTAGTCTGCAAGTTCCTTCATATGAAAACGGCTAAACAGGTTGCAATGAAACTCACTGGTTTAGCTTGAGCTTGAGACCTGAACTAACACATACAGGGTACTTTTATTCCGATATGCCCATAGAATCGGGACTCGTTTAAAGCGACAGGGCACAGCTAGCAATAAGTTAATTATTATACCTACTAACTTTTTTTTTGTGTAGATAGGTATACAATATGTAGCTACTTCTGTTTCAACTTCAATTGGTTAATAAATTAGTCTATTATCAATAGGTACTTACATAAGTCTAGCTTTTCTACTATCAGTTCTGTGACAAGGGGGCAATAAGTTAACATTTTTAATGTACAGTACATTATCTTTCATGCTATAAATTATTAAAATAAGTAATAAACAAGCAACCGCAACCGGTCGGACACTTCATAAATAACAAGAGGCGGTTAATAAGACAGTTTTTCTGTTGTATGCTACATTTTTTGCGTTTGAATCGAAATACTTAGTGGATAAATGCTGTAACGAATATTTCAAACTGATTGTGTTGTGTATCTTCACCTTTGGCGCGAACGGTAAGAAACTGGTAAATCTAGTAGAACCAAATAGATGTAAATTACCTGATCTTTGCATCTCGGAGTAATTATTTACAGCGTTTTGTAAATAAAAAACATAATCTCGATTCACAATTTTTTAGCACTTCACGAAACGCAAACTGTCAACTCCTCACTCGTACGCCCGGGAAGAAATTGATTTTTTGTTATTTGTTGCCAGTATAAAAAATAATTATAGCGACATCTGTAAGACTATAGTAAACGATGTTTGTTATCGGTCAATAGATGGCGAAAGAGAAAACAAAAATGTTACCAAGATATAACTTTATGACATTTTGTAAAACTTTAGTGCAATCCATATCCTTTGATTTTATTTTTTGAGTAACTCAAACTGAAACAATATCTTATTGACAAAAATAGTAATTATTGAATTTATAACCCATTAGGTAATAATTATCCAATCTTTTTCTAGTCTAATAATATTCATTGTATATTTACCTACACATTGAGGTAAGTAATAATATGCATATCATGATAAAAATGTCGGGATATTTTTTTAAATCTAGACTTCAATAATTTGACATAAAGGCGAGTAGTAAACGTAAACACAGACTTTCTGTCAATTATAATTATAAAATGCACAAAACAGCACAATTATTTAAGAGGTACCTACAATCAGTGATTACAAAAACAAACTAATATAGTACTAGAAGTGTTTATCTTAGTCTGTAATTCGAGACAAATATTTTTATTTAAAAGTGGAAAACTGAGGTGGAAAATAATGGGAGATACAATAGGTTGGTATACGGAATTATGTTAATTACTCATATTTATTTCCTACCGAGGCCCAACTTATGCCATATAAAATAATGTGAATATGACTCATATCATATTTCGCAATATTGGGACAAAATGTATGAACATTCTATTTAATGTACCTTAATTTATTTTATTATTTTCAGAAATATCAACAAACAATTTCGTAGATATAACGAATCCATTCTACAAAGTTACATCTAATGCTATATGTTTTGAAGTAAAAGGATATGGGCCAGTGTTTGTAGGGCTAGCAGAGAAACCTTCCATTAATATTTTATATTGGGTAAAGATATACTATTTTAGACAAAAAATTGAAATAGGTAATTTATAAATACCTTCCAAAATATTTTTAGAACATGGATATCGGTGATACAACGTTTTCCGAAACATTCCTAAATAAACAGAAACGGCATTTCTAATTACAATGTCCTATTCAGTGATGCTACTCTTTCTATAGGTTTATATCATTTGATTTTTATATAATAAATTAATACTCCATACAAGATCCCGTTGATGTTTTAGATGCCATATTTAGATTGCTATTTCATAACTACCTACATGCAATTTAAAGTGAATTCTGATTATTATGTAGGCGCCTACAACTACAAATATTCAGATGATGTAATTTGCAAATATTTATTTTAATATACTGACCATACAATGTTTCAGGTCGGATTAGATGATAATAGAAGTACATTTATGGACTATTCACCTCAAAGCATAAATAATGTAAACGATTTTCAATGGATAACAGACTTACAAACAAACTACATAATATCCCCAGACACTTTTACAAAATTCTGGATTATGTGGGATGATAGTTCCATACAGGCTGGTGAAGGTGAAAGTTTTAAAAAGCTCAAATATTTCTTCAAAGAACAAATTCACCATAAACCACAATACATAACATTTATTTCTCAATCTCTTTGTCACTGGAAAATTGAACGTGAGTATGTAAATCTTATGACTTATGAGCTTCACACGAAAGCTCACTCGCTCATTAATTTGGAACTCACGAAATTCTTCAATTTCTTGTCATGTTTTATTAATAGTACCACCAACGTCCTTTGTTCAATTGACTCAACAACCCAAATCTACCAAGATCCTACCAGAAGGGCACCTGAAATGGATGAAAATGGGAATCGGTGGAGAATTACCTGATGAATCAGTCATTGGTGGATGGGAAAATGGCGAAACCTTGTATATTATTAGAGGACGGCACGAAGGCTCCTTAACTCCAGGAAAATTTGTACCATCAGAAGATAAGGCTTATATTTCTTGGGGGGGACAAGCCCATGTTTTAAATGATTTTGAGGTAATTACTCAACTGCTATTAGGGGCCCCTTTAATGGGGAACCACCTTAGTGTAGCAAGTCTGAATCTATTATTTTTTGTATAAAAGTCAACATGGTGTCGCTCAACCCTTGATGTCGTTTATGGAAATAGAAGACTGGGCAAAAAAGATTGGCTTGGAAAATGTTATCGTTGGCTCTGAAGGTTCATCTGCTTAGTAATTACTTTTGTGTGTTTTGTATTTTGAAATGCCATATCTAATATTTAATATAATGAAACGTCAAAGACAAATAGGGTGTTAACACAGAACAGAAATACATAAAGCTAGACCACGCGAATTCATGTCCTTCGCGGGTCAGAAAACGTGAAAAACCCTGACAAAACGTCACGGTAGTCGGCGCTAACTGGTAGTCCGCGCGCGTCTATAGTTGCCGGACGTCCATAAAAACTAATAGGTAAATGCCTCGTCGCGTGATTTGGTTAGTAACTGCAATATCCCAAAAAAATCGAGCATCCAAAGGCAGGAACCATGACTGTGACGTCACAGTGGATATTAAAAAGTCGGCACGCTAGTTTCAATACAAATCGAAGTGACGTCTAGCCATATGTATGTCTGTGGTGTTAAACTAATAATATACTTACATAAGACACCTACTTGCCTTGCCTTTTGGTTTGAATTAGATTCATTTAATGTTTGTTTAATTGCCTGCCAATAATTAATATTATTATTAATAAAATATGTTTACTACAGGTTCTACAAGGATACAACTTTCTATGGATTCCTTCGCATGGGTGTGAAATCCCAAAAAATGCCTTTGTTGCTGGACATTCTGAAATTGGAGATCCACTATTTGTTGGCCGAGTTCATCTTCAGGATGATCTTATCGTCGGAAAAGTACAAGCTACACACAAACTTTGCTATTTACCAATTGGAAGTTCGGAGATATCATCACAAAAGTTTGAAATATTAACAGTGCCAGGTCAAAATACTCATGTTGTTCCTAATAATTTTGTGACTCATGTATTCCAAAAGTTATTTTAAATTACTAGTAATGTGAACAGTATTTTTATATCTAGGTACTAATACTATGCTAATATAAAATTTTAATATAGCAGATTTTCCAATTTCAATACATTTTCTCTTTGGTTAGAGCTTACGATTTAGAGACAGTCCTTTACCCACCTACCTGTAACTAAATGTTACGTGATCTAGAATAATAGTTAAAAGGGTTTCATAGATCAATGTAGCGTAAAATATAGGTAACCTGACTACTTAGACGACATAAAATTTGAGGTAAAACGGTAAAAATATTCTGATTTTATCACATAAAATAAAGGAAGAGATGACAAAGATCGCTACTTGGACGCAAATTAAGGTTACTGGTGTCTAAGTTATTAAGGAGATGTAGTAAAAACAGAATTCATAGTTTAAAATCATTCTCTCTCTGTTTATCTGTTTCTCAGTTACATATAAATTTAAAGAAAACTGAACAAATTTTCGTTTTCGATATTGAGTAGTTTTGTTTCAAATGAAGATCATGTTATACTTTATTTGGAAATCCCACAAGTAGGTACAACCCGAAGAATTAACGAAAGACGGGGCTAAGCCACCGCTGGTGAAAACTCCTGAGTCTTTCAACTGGATCAAGGCTGACGCGGGTGAAACCGTGGGGCTAGATCCGCTAGTGTTGAAATAAAATAAATGCCGTAAATAACAATCTTGTGGATATAGGAAAAAAACAATATTTTAAATAATTTTGGGAAAAAATAACCAACTTAGAAACCGAGAAAATATGTATAGGTATGTCCTAGTTCCTGTATCAGCCAGGAAACAGTCGACGACGTTTGTATGGAGAAGGAATGGGTAACCTTTCCTCTTAATCATAGATACCTGCATCCGGATAGAATGGAACCTGCAACTTTCTGCTTAATGGTCGGACATTCGCTCGACGCCCCACAGAGGTCGTCAAAAGCACTACTATTTATTCATTTAAAACGTGGGAAATAAAATAAATTCTCAATTTATAGAGTCTAGTCACAAAATACTGATTCAAACAGTAGTATCTACTGTACTACTAGTAAAATTAATAAGTACCTAGTAAATGTAAAAAAAATTACGCTGGGAGGCTTGTTGACACAATGCAATGCTCAATCATTTTGTCATGATTTTATAATAATTATCTTGGAAATTTTGTATTTTGGTCTGGCAACACCAGTCAGTTTTAGTTTGTCTTGTCACCGAAATTGTTTTGAGTTTATCGAAGTTTTCGTTTTGGTAAACTCTGTGCAATTTAAAACTTAATTCCTAAAAAGTGGTTTTAATCTCTATGCTATAATATTTTTCAGCAGAAGCATAATCATAAGTTAAAAATACATCTTCGAAATTCTTATTTGCATTAAGAATAAAATGAGCTTACTACAAAAAGTTAGGCCTATTTATAGGCTATTTCAAGTATTTGGGGACTTCAAGAAGTTACAAAAACAGAATCCGAAAGTAAGCATCAGCTATATGCCTTATATATTTCTAAAAGCATTTATATAATATAAGTTTGTTCCTACTTACACTTGTCTTGGTATATAGACAGATTTCCATCAAGACACAATGGTAGGTAAGCACCTAAATAGCTATGCCCCGCGCTTTTGGCCACGCGCGTATTAATGCAGCTATCTCGTGTAAATATCGGGATAAAAAGTAGCTTATGTTCTGCACCAGGGGTTCAGCTTTCTACATACTGAATTTTATCACAATCAGCTGCTCTAAGCAACAAACAAAACAAACAACAGTATAAGTTGGATAAATCAGGATTAATATTGTACATAAAACTGGTGACTTATAATTTCAGATTTCCCCAATGAGACAGTACACCTTCACAATAGCAAGTCTTGCCTTCTTATGGCCCATGAAGAAATCAAAACCCATAGCTAATGATTTGGCTATAGAGAAGAATAAGGCAATGATAGATAATGCCGACAATTTATTTGAAAGTGGTCGTTACGAAGAATGTTATAAGCTGCTGCTTGAAAAACAGGATGTAAGTTTGCACATTAAAATCTACATTTTTGCCGTGTCTACGGTTTCCTACAATACTTGTGACTCACCTTGCTGTCAGAAAGCACCTGGAGTTTTCTAGGTAATAACTGTTTTGAGATTATCTAACTATCTGTTGACGACCTTTGTAGCGCGTCGGGCTAATGAAAAAAAAAAGTTTTTGGTCTGAGTGACTGTCCTCTATGTAGTAGCTTACCACGGGGCTAGATGGTGCTGTGTGATGTTCACAGAATTTATTTATTTTATCTGTATTAAAATTAAAGACATTTAGAGAAGAAGAATCTTTATCTGTATTATCTATTGTTTTGTTTTCTGTTAGGATCTTGTCCATAATTGTTAAATTGTAATAATCTTAATATATTTTTAGGAGCAAACCAACGTTGAAATACAGTGGAGAATAGCAAGAGCTTTGTATAACATGTCGAAAGAACCAAAATATGAGACTTCATATAAAAAAGAAATGATTACTTTAGGTTACAACATAATTTCAGAATTAATAAACACAGACCATGAGAATTACGCCGTACATAAATGGTACGCTGTATTACTGGACACAAAGAGTTCTTATGAAGGTACAAAACAAAGAATACAGCAACTTGAAAATGTGAAGAAACATATGGATGTAAGTATACTGAGAAAAATATGCGTTTTTTTATTATCAATAAGCTGCACCCTTCGGTTTCACTTTTGTAAGTCTCGATCCCGCAGGAGTATGGAGTAAAATTTAACCAATGTGTTAATTGAGATCTAAATTTCATAATAATAAATAAAAAGTTTATTTTTATTTCCAAGTATCTGCACCAAACCGATTCACCGGTCACTGAACCGATTTACCGGTCACTGAACCGATTCACCAGTCACTGTACCTGAACGGTTACATCACAATCGGTTCAGTAGTTTTTGCGTGATTGAAACACAAACATCGAAACTTTCACATTTATAATATTACTGGGATTATGTTCTACAACCCAGCTAATTCCATCTGAACACTAAATACCTAGCTGTTAAACTTTTTTGAACTTGATTATTATTTTCCAGCTCGCAGTAACTCTTAACCCGAAGGACGCCACAGTATTATACATGCTTGGAGAATGGTGCTATCAAATTGCAGACATGCCTTGGCATCATAGAAAAATTGCTGAAGTACTATTTGCTTCACCACCAACTTCAACCTATGAGGATGCCCTTGAATATTTCCTGAGAGCAGAAACAGCTCAACCCAGATTCTACAGCCTGAATTTACTGAAAATAGGCAAATGTTACGTGAAACTGCAAAAGGAGGATCAAGCTAAGTATTATCTGAAACTTGCTGCGAGCTATCCAGCTAAATCAAATGATGATCATCTAGCTAATAAGGAAGCTGCCGAATTGTTGAAGAAGATTTTGTAATCTTTTTATCTATAAATAAATAACCATAGTTTAATAAGAAATACTCAGATTCTGTATTTTATTTTTTCTTATGATTAATAATAGTAAAATAAAATATTATAGTTTTGTATACTTATATAAGTATTTTGTTTATTTATTTAAGTACCTACCTATTAATAAAATAAGTGAATACATACTTTAGAAGGACCCATGACATGATTCGTTGGCATCATTAACGTAAGTTTATAATTAAAATCATCTTTGGCTTGGGGACAACGGGACAACTTTGTGGTAGGACCATAACATTGCCATGCCACACATTGCTGTGGTAGAGAATGAAACGGACATATTGTTTTCGCCGAATCTGAATTACGAACACACACGTGCGTGTCTTCAGCTATCAAAGAATTAGCTGCGACTGCTGAAAACATAAACCTTATTAGAAAACGTGGAATAAGGTCGGAGTAGTGAGAACATGTTATGTCTTTTATTGTGACAAGAACTTTCAAAGTTGACTGACAAACAAAACGTGGTAAGATTATTCCGACTTTACTCCACGTTTACTAATAAGGCTAAATGTGTTTTCCTATCATGTTAACCAGTGCGGCATGCACGCGCGAAGTGTTTTCTTGGCACGAGAGTACGATGCCATACGCCCAGCGTGTTGGTGCTGTAGGGGCACTGCACTGGGGTTTCAATTTTTTATTAAATGAAACGGGTGTGCGGATGAAACACACTACGTTTTCGCCGCAGAGGCTTTTCGTTATTTCGGGTTCAGGAGCTAAGCTGCCGTGTAGCCCCAGCATAGAATAGGTTTACTCCATTTCTTCCCGCAAAAGGTGACTAAGGGATCTGAGGGAGATTAGCTTGACGATATTAAAAAGATGTTAAGGGAGACGTGTGAGCTTCGTCTTGCTGGCAACAGTCTATCAGAAGACCTATTTCTTAGGCCTTATCATGACGATAAGGATTCACGAAATAATGCAACTAAAAAGTACACTTTCAATTCGACTGTTGAAGGTAGTGAGAGGCCGCACGGCGAAACGAACGAAGCGAGAGGTGACACAGCGAAAGTAAGCAAGCGGGGAGGGCTGAGCGCGCGGGGAGGAGCGCGATCGAGTCCTGGTGAGCCGATCGCCGAGCGCTCCGGCGCGGGAGGCCGCCCCACCACGCAGCCGCAGCGGCGTGCGCCTTCGCATGGCAGCCTGACTGATAACAGAGATGCTATGCAACAGCTGATCGAGGACGGGGCGAATGTTGACTCAAGCTATGCGCCTACCTATAGAGATATCGCATCTACACTAATAAGCAAAACTATCATGACTACTAAAGATGACGGTTTTATTACGATAACCGGAAAAAAACCAAAATTGTATCGATACAGAAATACACGGGGTACTCTTCAAAATACGAGCAAGCTGCAAGCTGTTGAATCTTACTCTTATGTATATCTTTCTAGAGCGCAGAAACATATAACGGAGGATGATATTATTGAGCATATTAAAGAAATGAAAGAAGACTGCGTAGAGGTCGAAAAATTAAAACAGAACAAAGAAACATACTTTAATTCCTTTAAAATTAAGGTCAAGAGTTCAAGAGTGAATATTTTTTTGCAGAATAATTTTTGGCCTGAGGGTTTGGTATTTCGCCGATATCAGCAGCGATCGTACAAGCGAACAGATAACGGGTCTAGTGCTCCTACAACACAATCATAATGAATGTACAAAATAACATAGATCTACAAACTACAACCTGTAACTTGAGATTTATCTCCTTCAATTGTTACGGAATTAAGGACTGCATACCAGACGTGCAGAAGATGTGTATGGACGCTGACGTTATCTGTCTCCAGGAGCATTGGTTGATGCCGCATGATCTCGGTTTAATCAATAAAATAGATTCGAATTTTAGCTGCAGTCATAAGTCATCGATAGATACGACGGTGCTCGTGCGCGGCCGCCCGTACGGAGGGACGGCGCTGTTATGGAGAACGAGTTTGTTTACCAGAGCGGACATATTGCAGTGTGATAGTGATCGTGTAATAGCTGTGCGTTTAACACAAGGCAATCGCAGCCTTCTAGTTTTTAGTGTCTACATGCCCACGGACGACCGGGATAATTTGCCAGAATTCACCCACTGCCTTGCGCTAATTAGCGCGGTAATTGAGAATGCGGACGACGAATGCGTTTTGATTCTGGGCGATTTTAATGCGCACCCGGGGACTCTTTTTGAGAAAGAGCTGGTAAATTACTGCAACGAACAATCCTTAACGTGTGTAGACCTAGATAGGCTTAGTACGAATACTTTTACATATGTAAGTCGCGCAAACGGGGCGTGCCGCTGGCTTGACCACTGTCTTGTGACTGAGGCGGCGGCCCGGCTCATACTTGATGTGCGCGTCGATCATGTCACTACTACATCGGATCACTTCCCACTAGTGGTTGACTGCGATTTCGGTGCGATTATACCTAAATCGCTTAGTACTAATTTAGATGTGCATAATGTGCAAACGCACAAATGGGGAAACAGGGAACGCGACCAGGTATTATTATATACCCAATATTGTGATAAATATTTATATGATATATTAAATAAATGTGACTATGAATATAATAATATGGAATGTATGAATCATAATTTGTTATGTGAATGTGTAGAACATCACAAAGTCATTGACAATATTTACACCGACATTATTAGAGTGTTGCGGTTAGCAGCGAGCAACAGTTCAGAATTAAAACGTAGTAAGAAACGTCAAAAAGTTATAGGTTGGAATTTCCACGTTAAGCGTGCGCATGCTAGGGCCCGGGATATGTTCTCTATGTGGGTATACTGTGGCAAGCCACGCTCGGGATATCACTACGAAAATATGACGGTTTCACGCAGAGAGTATAAAGCCGCGATTGGATATGTTTTAAAAAACCAGGACAAAATCAAGATGGATATGCTGGCACGACACCGTGCAGGTTGTAACTTTGTAGATTTCTGGAAAGAAACCAAAAAGTTAGATCATAGAATTAGTATCCCGGTTAATGTAGAGGGCGAAAGAGATAAACAAAATATAGCTAACTTATTTCGCAAACATTTTGCCGTTAATAAAGGTCAGCCTGTAGGATCAAAGTCTAAGGCTCGTCGCGGCTCGGAGCCTCTCCAGGTAAAGATTACGCCCAAGCTAATTGAACGGGTCTTAAAAAGCATGAAACGTGGAAAGTCTCCGGGCCATGACGGCCTTAGTATAGAACATTTGTTGTTTGCGGGTCAGCATATCTGTCACGTATTAGCGGGGTTTTATAATCTCTGTTTGAAACACTGTTACTTGCCGGAAGAGCTTATTAGTACGCTAGTTGTACCCATAACAAAAAACAAAACGGGTGATATTTCGAGTGTTAAAAACTATAGGCCTATATCACTCGCCACGATTGTGGCCAAGGTACTCGAACATGTGGTACATTCTTACATAATTTCATCTATCAAAATTGACGATGGACAGTTCGGCTTTCGTCCACAAGTATCAACTGACATGGCAATATTTTCTCTTAAAGAAATTGTCAAATACTATACGAAGAATGACACGACAGTTTACGGCTGTTTCCTAGACCTGAGCCGCGCATTTGACACCCTTAACCATGACTTGCTTTGGACTAAAATGAAGGATACGGATGTCCCATCAGAGGTTGTTGGAATTTTAGAGTACTGGTACGACCATCAGGCCAACAACGTCAGATGGGATAATGTGGTATCGGATGGATACAGACTGTCATGTGGGGTGAGGCAGGGTGGGGTCACCTCCCCAGATCTGTTTAACTTTTATATGAATGATTTGATCGAGGAACTGAGCAGCACCCCTGTCGGGCTCAAGCTGGATGGCAGGTACGTTAACAACTTGAGCTACGCTGACGATATGGTGCTACTGAGTCCCTCGATCAAGGGTTTAAGAAAGCTAGTCGCTATCTGTGAAAGATATGCTCATGACCATGACTTAGAGTACAATTCAAAGAAAACTGAAATGGTGATTTTCAGATCGGGGAGAGGACCACAAACTGTCCCGCCAGTTTGCGTGAATGGACAGCCTGTGAATATAGTAGAGAGTTTCAAATACCTTGGCCATATCGTAACATCAAAACTATCGGATGATGAGGATATAGAAAGACAGAGAAGAGCCCTATGTGTTGTGGGCAATATGATTGCTAGGAAATTTTTTAAAGCGGCGCACGATGTTAAAATAACTTTATTTAAGTCATTTTGCCAAACTTTTTATACGTGTCAACTCTGGACAAACTACACCCAGAGAGCGCATAACGCAATACGTGTTGCCTACAATAAAATTTTTAGGCACCTGATGGGTCTAGGGTGGTATTGTAGCGCATCCGAAATGTACACAGAATCGTGCGTAGACTCCTTCAATGCTATACAGCGAAAAAGGATAGCGTCCTTCATGACCAGGGTTGACACGTGTAAAAACTCGATTATTAGGAGTCTGTCGGATAGACTCTTGCTGACCGCAACGTATAGACGCTGGGTAGATATAGCCCACTAAAATGTGTATTTTTTATATATTTTACATTTATATATTTTATCATATACATTGATATTGTAGTAATATTGTATTGTATTGTATTTTTGTTTGTCCTAGTTTAAGTTGATATGGATCTTGTGTCTGCAATAAAGATTTATTATTATTCACTCATTTATTTTATTTCTTAAATTTAAGTTTTTATAAAAATAAACTACATACAAAATATATACATTACTACAAAACCTATAAACAAAATTCCATCTAAGTAACAAACTTATATAAAATTCTATCTACAAGTCCTATAAACAATGTATAAATTTTGTACAAAAACAGTAAATTACTATAAAAACCTAAACCTAGAAGCCCGTCGGCAGCGGGGCAGGGCCCAGGCTACCGATGGTTAGGGACGCAGAGACAGGAACCTTCTGACGATACGTGCCGTATCAAGGACGACTGCCTTCTGAATCTGACCCTTGACCCAACCGTCTAGCGAAAGCCTCTTAAGATGTTGGTCGAGGCTCTTCGCTATTAATCCATTTGCCGACACGACTATCGGAACAATACTTGTCGAATCAACGTGCCACATGGCGGTAATCTCGTGGGCCAAGTCCAAGTACTTAGTTTCCTTGTCCTTTTCAGCCTTTACGAGATTAACGTCATGCGGAACGGTGATATCGACGAGTATTGCCCGTCGTTCCGACCGGTCTACTATCACGATGTCAGGTCTATTGGCGATAATAGTCCTGTCCGTGATAATAGACCGGTCCCAATAGAGCGTGGCACGACCGTTTTCGAGAACTGGAACGGGTGCATATTGGTAGTATGGCACCTCTTGGTCCACAAGTCCATATTTAAGAGCAAGTTGCTGGTGGATGATCCTGGCCACCAAGTTATGTCTGTGCAAGTACTCACCATTGGCAAGATGAGAACAACCGGAAATAATATGCCTGAGTGACTCTCCGGGATGGTGGCATGCCCGACAAATATCGACCGTACCATCCTTCAGGATATATTTCCTATAATTGTTCGTCATCATTACCTCGTCGGCAATTGCACAAACAAAACCTTCGGTTTCCCCAAATAGATCACCGAAACGTAGCCAGTTCATCGACGCAAGGAGGTCTACATCGGGGTCCGTAAGGACCCGATAAAACCTCCCATGTAGCTCCTTGCTCTTCCATATGTCCTTGCGGTCCTCGACGCTGAGTATCGAGGGTTTGCGCCAGTTCTCTTTTGCCAAGGAGAGCGGGGTAAGGTTCTTGTCCACTGCTACCACATCGCGATGCATCCCACTCTCGGAACCGAGAAAATATTCTCTGAGACTGCACACTTCCCGGTTATGTAGAGTCTTAGCATTTAAAAAGCCTCGACCACCACACTTCCGGGGAATGTACAATCTCATCACCGAAGAGCGGGGATGAAGCATGCGATGGGCTGTTAGCTGTGAACGTACCTTCCGATCCAGGGCGTCAAGTTCAGTCTGAGTCCACCTGAGTACACCGAAAGAATAGATGAGCAGAGGCATAACCCAGCCATTGAAAGCTCGCACCTTGTTTCCACCCGACAAAAGACTGTTGAGAACTTTTGTTAGGCGGCCAAAGAAACGCTCTTTCACTGACTGTTTTACATCTCCATCAATCGCTAAAGCTTGCGACATACCCAGGTATTTGTATGTTTCACCTTCGGAGAGGGATCTGAGTGATATTGTCTCTGAGAGCTGCAAATTCGATGAATTCACAACTCTCCCTCGCTGCACATGTAAGACCGCACACTTATCGATACCAAACTCCATATTGATGGCCTTGCTGAAATTATCCGTAATTTCTAACAAGGACACCAATTCCGGTTTTTTGGCAGCGAAAAGCTTGAGATCATCCATGTACAGCAAATGAGAAATAACCTCACCCCCTCTCCGAAGACGATAGCCTAACCCTGAATTCCCCAGCAGTGTGCTAAGAGGATTCAGAGCTAAACAAAACCACAAGGGACTCAGACTATCGCCCTGGAATATACCCCTCTCAATCCTTATATAGTCCTCCGGATCAAAAAAAGTATCTCCACCACCTGGTTGACGAAGAACCGTGATCCACTGCCTCATACAAGAGTCTAGGAAAGCTCTTAGAGTTGCATCAATTTTATACAACTCCAGCACTCTCCGTAACCATGAATGAGGCACCGAATCATAGGCCTTCTTGTAGTCAATCCAGGCAGTAGAAAGACTCCCTCTACTCCGGCGAACCTGTTGGCAAACAGCCATGTCTATGAGGAGAAGCTCCTTAGTACCACGGGACCCTACCCTACATCCATTCTGAGCTGGAGCCAAAATTTTATTCGCAACAATGTGCGAATTAATCTTGACGGTCAAAATGGATGTAAGGAGCTTGTAGATGGTAGGTAAGCATGTAATAGGTCTGTAGTTCTTAGCTTCCGTGGTACTACCGGACTTATGGAGCAGGAAGGTGACACCAGTTGTTAAAAAACTAGGAAGAGTACCTAGTTCAAGAGCCTCTTGGAATTGTGCAGCCAATCTAACGTGTGAGCTCCGAAACCATTTCAGCCAAAAGTTATGCAATCCATCCGGTCCAGGACTTTTCCAGTTCTGAGCCGTCCGGATCGCACATTTTACATCTAATGATGTAATACTAATGGCCTCCATGGTTTCGATTGGCTCACACACGTCATTGACAACACGCATCCAATCGCTCTCGGTGTGTTCGACGGGCACCGACCAGATATCACGCCAGAAATTAATCATGGTACGACTATCTGGCCTTTGCCCATCGACCACACACTGACTAGGCCCTTCCCAGTTTCGGTACACCCTCCTTTGATCACTTTGGAACATACGATTCAGTCGATACCTATCTACGCGCTCTCTGTAGCGTCGAATGCGGTTTGCCCACGCATAGATTTTCTGTTTCAGAAAGTCAATGCGTTCCGTGACACAAGACATGTACTGCTGGGGTCTGATACCAGTCCCAACAAAAGCCTGGTTCACGAAACGCATCACTCTGGGGCGAGTGTTACCCCCTCTGAAACAGATAAGCTTTGCAATGAGTGTCCTGAATGTATCGATACGTCGCTCTATCCGCACCTGCCAGGCAGGGACATATGACGGCGGCCGCGGGGTTCGGTCAGTGTCCGGGAATCTAACACGAGCCACACGGCATGCCGCAATAGCCCCGCAGTACAAGATAGAGTGAGTATCAATTAAATCCTCACTAGCACCCAAATAGGGGGCTAGTAGGTCATCCAGGGCACCCATTAGCGCTAAATTACGTCTATGCGTCGGCAAACGCGGCAGACGTGGCCTAGTGCACGTGGTAGACCGGTACTCCTGAATCGTATTTTCCAAAGTTCTCCTCAAATGCTCAATAGTTTGGGTACTTACGCTCATATTAGTGAAATCAACTTCTTCGGTATCCAAAGCGACCCGGGGCGCCGCAACCGACGGCAACGAGGTCGGTGCTTGCGGCGGCGGCAGCGGGGCGGGTCGGTCATGACGCGAGTCCGATGTCACACCAATAGGTAGCGCCTCAGTACGGAGACGATCAAGCGTAGAGTCATCCAACAGTTTACACCGCTGGATAGCTCTAACTTGATCCGATAATCGTTGGGCAGTAACAGACACGGTCGGTTCAAGAGCCTGAAACAAAGGCAGCATCCTATCACGATACGTGGTCATGAAGGCCCCTCCCTCTGTAGCCCTATAGTAGGCGCGCATGCAGTTCTCGTTCATGGTACGAGTCCATCGCATGCGACGCACTACACCATCGGTAGCGGAGGCCGGGCGCGGGACGTGGTGTCCCACAGGCCCCAAGCGTGCCGACGGCGGTCGCCCTCGTCGTCGCGCAGGTGGTGGTGGCGGCGGCGGCGACGACAGCTCGGACTCGCTGCTGCTGTCGGAGCCGCGAGTGTCCGGAGGTGTGAAGTACACCTCCTCATCCGACGACTCGCGCTCGCGGCTGGTCACAGGCTGCCATGGTGGTGGTTGTGCGTTCTGTGTTGTCTGTCTTCTGCTTGCTGATCTCGTTATCATTTTATTATATTATGTGATCATGTTTGAACATGTTACTTGTTTTATTTTTCCTTTTTTTATTATTATTATTATTATTATTATTATTAGCAAACCTTAAGTTCTCCCCGCGCGGTGGCGGATAAACTGCTTGATCCCTAAGAGGGTTCGGTTGGTGTCAGGCCGGCGGCGGGCCGTAAAAAGATTGCCAAATCTAATTGCAGAAGGTATGGTCAATAATGACTTACCGGCTGCGTGCAACCCCAAATAAAATAAATAACATTTGGGGTTTAGCGGACCCCGGGTTCCCTAAAGGGATGCAACTGAGAACATCGCTCGGATGAGAAGAGTTCAGCAGCTAAGCTAAAGTGACTGATGACTGCGGAGGGAGACGGTCTTCTGTACCTGTACACTAATTACACAGTCTAATTATCTGGCTATAAATTATCGGGTCGCGATTTAAAACGTCGTTGTAAACTATTGGATAAATTATGTTACAATTGGCGCAATTTATTGTTGTTTGATTGGCAACACTTTTCACCTATTGTGACAAAAGTGACGTTATTTTGACATTGAAAGAAATGCAACTTTGATTTCTTTCTATATTTCGAAAAAGACGTTTGATTTGAGATTTTGAATAATATTTAACAATTCTTCGTTAAATTGAGCTAAATATTAATGTACTCTCTCCCCAAAATGTCCCTGGTGGAAGAGCTGGATTACGAAAGTGATAATGAAATATTTTTCGGCAAAGTCACTTTGAAAGAAATTAAGAAACATGTGTTCATGAGTAAGCTGGGACAATACACTGAAGATAAAAAGTAAGTCATAAATTTTTTGTTTCATTTGTGCAACAAGAATCATGAAAGAATCAAGTCTTGGTGTACCTATATTGTTGTAGAGGTACAATGCGCGTAAAGCTTTAAGGCCCTTCTGAATCACAGATCACTTGTACAACTTTCCTACTCCTTTAGGAATTCTTACAGGAGTGAGTATCTGCGTAGAAGCCAAAATTTAGATAGTAGCGTGTGGTCGTCGAGATGAGTACTCCGCGCGTTTGCAGTTATGTAGCTACTACATTGTGTTGACCATTTTCTTTCATTTTTATTTCAGGCATAACAATATAAAAACGGAGCCCAATGCTAGTATTAATATAATTGAAGCCCATTCACAGCCAAACCTAAGGGCTACTAAACAAGAGAAGGCAGTGTTCTACTCCACTCCCAGCTCGCCTGCTCCAAACAGAGAAACTGCCGATGAAAGCTTTTTAAGACTAGAGAGCATGGTGTCTGATCTCTGTGTCGAACCTAGGACATCAGACAATATAGAGTTAAACAACACTTTAGAAGTAATTGATTACATTCTGAATAACGGTCCAAATCTAAAAATTGAACATAAAACTCCAAAAAAAGAGAATGATGGTGGTGAGAAACTACCATCAATAACTATCCAAGAAAATACTCACGCCGGTGAAGATATACCATTATTAACTGAATTTAATGAAATAAATCCAATAGACCAAGAGAAAACTCCACATAAAGATGTCAAACTAAATATAGATCAAATACAGGATGCAGAGCTTGATTGCTATAATGGAAATTTGTTGTCAAATATCCAAGAAAATACCAACATTGCTGGAGAACAAAACAAATCATTATTATCTGATTTCATACTGAAAAATATTTCACCAATGAAACAAGAAAAAACCCCACACAAAGATGTAATAAACAAAGAACAAATAGAACATTCCGAGCAATGTTTCTCATCAGCAGCAAAAATTGAGAAAAATGTTATTTCAACTCCATCTTCTAGCAGTGTTAAACTGAAAACTCCTGTATTCAAAACTCCAGCCCCAATGTCTAACAAGAAGACTGTCACATCTGCTAAGAAAACTCCTTCAAGAACAAATGCTTATCAGCACATTGCCAGTCCAATCGCATCTTACATCAAGAACTGCCCACAAGCACCGCTAGTAAAAGATGTACATCCGAGAAAACCACTGCCTGGTACATCTGCTATTCCTAAGTTAGTCAAAGGTCAACCGATTAAGTCACAGTTGCAAAATAAAGAAAATATTGATCTACCTAAAATAGCCTACAAGAGTGCTAAGAAAACTGTATTGGTAAGTAATGGTAATCTATACTATATACTATATAATTAATCTATCTATCTATATAATATTATAAAGAGGTAACGTTGGTAACATGTATGTATGTATGTATATTGGGGGTAATCTCTGAAACTACTGGACCGATTTTAAAAATTCTTTCACCATTAGAAAGCTACATTCACCCTGAGTAACATAGGTTACTTTTGATCCCGATATTCCCACGGGATCGGGACTTACGCGGGTGAAACCGCGGGAATCTGCTAGTTAATTATACAACTGCACTAGCTGTACCCCGCAGTTTCGGTTGCGTAAATCCCGGTCCTGTGGGATAATTATACATTTAAAAATTCTTCCTTTCAAGAGTCACTCTATCTATTGTTGAAATTGTATAAAAATCAGTTCAGTACTGTTTGAATTTAATTCAAATCGACAGGCAGAGAGATGCACCAGCCTTTGTTTTAAAATATGTAGTGATACTGCACGCAGCACCATCTAGCATTTAAACTACGCAACTAGACTTGTGTAATAGTAGCCAGTAATTATTGTGTAAGACCATATTTATTTAGCTAGTTTAATATAATAATACTACTAATCATCAAACCGTTAATTAGTCATGTAACCAAAAGCTAACTAATATGTTATTTTTCAGATAAATGTGGATGAACAAAAGTTACCTCAAAGCCAATGGGCGAAATCTTTACCAAGTCCTAAAGTCGTGAAACATGAGAAAAGGGAAATGACACCATTGAAATTCAAAAATCAATCGCGCCAAACGAAACAAGAAGAAAGTTTCACAAACCTGTCTTATTTACAAGCCGAAGTCTCAGTCTGCACGCAAAAGACTGCATTTAAATCCAATCATTAATTTTCAACTTTTTAATGTCATTATTATTAATGCTCACTTGCAGAGTTGGCTAGTTGGAGAACTAACTAATTAATGTAAATATTGCATGACGTTACACAGCGCAATCTAGCCCCAAACTAAGCACTAGGCTTGTACTATGGGCACTAGACAATGGATATTTTACTTTTTTTTAATATAAAGAAACTACCCAGACTAGGAACAAAAATTTATTTTTAACCATAAATACTTGCATCCGGCGGGAAACGAACCCGCAAACTTCTGCGTTGCATTGGCGCTTTTGCCCGACACGCCACATAGGCCGTCTACAGATTTCAATGTTAAATGTCAAATTAGTGCTCAGATTAGCAAGCTGTGCCAGTGAGCCAACAGTATTTCTTGATTATGTTATAATAATATGTACTTACCGAATTAAATAATTATTATGTCAGTATATTTATTTTATTGAAAGCTGCACCCTATGGTTTTAGGTTTTACCTATTAACGCCCAGTGTCTCGTAGAAACACCTATGTCCTATTCAATCTCCATAATACATATCGGTAAAATGAATTTCTTTGGGACAGTGAGTTACTTTGGCGTATCCCGCACAGGAGAAAGAACTTTGTTACAGTCACACGAATACAGTAATGAGGTTATGGTTACAGCTATCTAGTAAGCACCTGGCTTAATATAAGTAAGGTTTTAAGCCCCCTAAACGAATAATCGGTTGATGTTTCCAACTCCCAAACAAATTCGCAGTTAGATAGGTATAACGTACTTATTAGCTTAGGTAAGAAAATAAAAACGAATGATTATTTCAGTAAGCATTTTATTGTATAAGTTTCCCTTAACAATTGCAACTACAGTATAATATTCTAAA
This sequence comes from Idaea biselata, assembly GCA_958496205.1. NCBI lineage: Eukaryota > Metazoa > Arthropoda > Insecta > Lepidoptera > Geometridae > Idaea > Idaea biselata. Next base: position 23,397,337 of record OY292396.1, on the reverse strand, counting down.
TTGTAAACACCACAACGATTCATAGGCATAATAATTTGTAATATCAGCTAGTTTTCACGAGACATCACACTTATTCTTCTCAACGAAACAAAGATAATTAGGACTTTCAAAGCTTCTTTACTAGTCACAGAAATGATACATACACTTGAAATCGTACTTCGTTGAAAAACGGTCCCGCTTGATACTAGGGAAAAGAAAGTCTACGACCTTCTGTCTTTTTTGCACTTTAGTAGTAGTCGGTTAGTAAGACAAGACCACAGGGCTAGCATGTATCTTCTGCTGGAACGTTTTGATGTATCGACGACGTAACATGTTTCTGATACTAGTTCATTCATAAAGTTCACTCACAGTGAATAAATACACACCCCTTTATTACAGAACAAAGTCTGAGCGTAAACCATTGTTTGAAAATTTATATGGCGTCACCCGCCGGGAACAGATAAATATTTGTTTCTGCATGGTCTGGTTGTCTCTGTGTATAATATGTGTTTACAAAGGGAAATAAATATAAGTATAACATCCGTTGTCTAGTTACCATAGCACAAGTTTAGTCGCTTACCATGGGCTAGATGGCGCTGTGATGTTAACAAAAATGACAGATCTAAACCATTTTCGGAAGGTTTCCTGTAGACAAATATATAGCAAATGCAAAACAAGTTAACTGAGGGTTTACCACATTTTAACATATTTTTCACCTACCGAAAGCATTCCGTAACCTGACCTTAAACCAGGTTTACAGATAAGACTCCGTTCTGTATTTAAGAGGACCTTGTTTCGTTGAGCAGATTCAATCCTAACATTTAAAAGGTAAATCGTAAAAGGCGCTTTGCGCTTTTAAATACGATTTTTGCAATTCTACACATTCCAAGATCAATCGTGGATGAATTCCCATTATAAGAATATGGTATATTATTTTGTATAAATAGGTATATGTAGCACCTGAAAGTAGGTATAAGGTACTTAGGTCACAGTGTTTATATATGAGGCTAACAACAACAAGCGAGTATTCTTATCATAGGTATAGCTATAGTATAGAAATATATCAAGGGGAAAATCTACCTCCTCTTTTCTCCATACAAACTTTACAAACGTAGTCGACCGTTTCCTCTCTGGATAAAGACATTAGTGCACATATGTTAATGCTTCAAAACCTATATCTGCCATGACGGGACCATGCGCCCCCGTTATTTTTTTATATTCAAATTTTTCCAAATTGTATTTCTATACTCCTTATTTTAATAAAAAATTAGCCGCGGACAGACAGACATGATGAAACTATAAGGGTGTTTTGTTGACTACGAAATCGTATAAAAACACATAGGTGGTCACGGAAGATACAGGTTTCATGGCATAAACATATTTGTTCTTTATCCAAGGAGGAAACAGTCGACTATGTTTGTATGGAGAACGAGTAGGTACCTATCCTTTCCTCTTTTTTAAGCTTTCTTCTAAGATTCTAAGAAGTTGAAAGTATTGTATGACACGGCGCCATCTATCTTCAATCTAAGCTTGTGTTAAAGGATGAACAGCTAATGCAGTAATATCTAGGCTAAATATAATGAACTAGATTAAGGTAACATTTCAAAGGGTCAATTTAGAATGTTCGAGATTAAGCCAGATCTGAATTTTGAGATAAATATAACATTGACTAGCAGTTAACGAAATGCAAAAAGACTTTACTTTAGGGCGAATTCATGCTAGGCCACTCGAAGCGCATCATAGCGTTTATTTCTTCACAATTATACGTAGTTGCCCGAAAGCGCTATTACTCGCTATTAGGCAAATTGGCGCTTTGTAAATAAAAGCCTTGCACACACCGCCATCTAGCCCCAAACTAAGCAACTAGGCTTGTACTATGGGAACTAGACAGCGGATATTCTAAACTAAATATTAAATAGGTAAATTTAGTTTAGAATATACGATTTTTTTAATTGTTTGTTGTAAATATTGACATAATATTTATGATACATGACTTGAATACGCAGAACCAGAAACAAACATTTATTATCAGCATAAATACTTGTCCCCGGCAGGAATCGAACCCGCAAGCTTCTGCGTTGCAGCCGGGAGTTCGCCGGACGCGCCACAGAGGCTGGCTATGTGCATAACATTTTGGAGGTAAAGGTGAATATTTGCATATAATTTATAAGTTGACGTTTCGGTACTCTTCGACTTGGCTCAACTTGGCATGAACTGGCCCTTAGCAGTACAGTAGAAATAATAATCACAACATTTAACAAAATAACAAAATGATAAGTCATATACTATTGGCAAGTTAACAATTAAAATGCAGAATAAAAAACATAGCACTGGGCACCTATTCATTAACTAAAATGTCTTAACAATGCCACAGTTCTGTTAATTTTACCAATTTTCGGAAATTATCCAAAAATTCGCTAAAAGCTTTGAAGTATTAGTGATTTCTTGCAAAATAGCCAAGAATTACTGATCCAATTTCGAATAAAATAAAGCAGAGCTGAGACATTTACCCCCTTACTTATTATAAGCGATGACTAGGTTTATGTAACGTTTGTCTGTTAACTTTGAATCTTCATGTCACAGTAAAAGACAAACGTTACATAAACTTAGTCATCGTTTATAAAGTTAGTTAAGGGTTAGTTTTAGAATACGCGCTCTGGTCAAATATCAGAAGCTAAGCAGCGGAATTTACATCACAAAGGATTGCCGTGCATCCGGCACTCAATCGCTTTAATAACGAATCTAAAATACAGTACAACATAACCAAAATCAATCAACTAATACTTCTATATTGCAGAGTTCATAAATTTCACAACACTTTATTGTGCATTGTTTCTTATACATTTCAAAGTATAATATCGGTAGTTATTTTTTGTGGAGTTACGTCAAAACAATCTCATAGCACATACGCCTGTAGCATATGGAAGTTCTAACACTTAGAATCTCGTAGTACTGACTGACTAAGGGCTATATTTCACCGGGACACCATGGCGGCGCAACCAGTCACCGCTACCAACAAAATGTATACAGCTCGTGTAATTGGTTGCGCCACCAAACAGACACCAAGTGAGTAACTCTCTATAGAGCTGCATACATTTTGTTGGTAGCGGCGACTGGTTGCGCCGCCATGGTGTCCCGGTGAAATATAGCCCTAAGTATTACGATTTTCTAATGAGGATGAGGTCAGAGGAGCGTAAATTTTTGAGTTGTGAGTCGCGTAATTTTTGTCGCGTATTTACTTTTCACAGAAAAGAACTGCCAACATACAACTCATTTTGAACAGGTTTTTGTATGAAACCGAATGTAGCAGAATTACGCGACCGAAAAAACGTTACTCACAAAAGTAACTCAAAAGTGTACGCTCGTCTGGCCTCACCTAAAGGTCTGAAAGTCAAACTACACGATGACACTTGACACTTTACCTAAAATAGCCCACACCTACAGCACACATGCACGAGTTTCTTTATATGTGTGTTTTAGGTAAAGTGTAAGTGTCGTCGTGTATTTTGAGGTTTAGGGAGAACGCTCCTAGAAAAGTTGCACCCTTTGTGACTATTATCTATTCTGTGGGAGTCGCAAAAAACAAAAAATAACTACGACGTATACACTACTGCGTACTTAGCTATGTAATTTGGTCATCAAAGAAGTAATATTCAGCTTATCTTAAAATTATCATCGGTAAAGTTAAAAATATTAACCGAAACTTACATTTAAAGACTTGAGTAACTTTTTTTCGGAAACCTGTAAATTTTGGAAAGGTTTTTGTTCTACTAGGCGAACACATTTCACCCGCCCCGATGTCGTTTTTGTGACAGAAAAGCCAACCATTTCACAATTTCAGGATTCACAAACACCAACCAACGTTTTGGGTGTTCCAATCGTCCAATACGTGCGCTTAGTTCACAACAGCCAACGATTATTGTCTAATTATCCGTGTTTATGCGAAATCTCTAGGATTTTCGTTTCCTGTTTAATCCTGTTTATCAAATTATCCTACGACATATATAACATTCTGTATAGTATATTTAGATCGGATCGGCGCACGGCACCCGTGCGAAGCCGGGGCGGGTCGCTAGTTTTTCATAAAATTATTATCATCTTGAACACAATAGGTCTTTTAATAGGTTTAGATTTCCAAAAAAAAAGTTGCTCATATAAACATTACAGAAATCAAGTAATATAAAAAAATGCAATGAAATTCCACACTTTGTGCGTTAGTAACTCACTCGTAGTAAAAACGATAACTATTGTTCTAAATTATGGTAGGTACGTACTAGCTGTGCCCCGCGCTTTTCCTTGCGTAAATCCCGATTCCGCGGGAACATCGGGATAATAAAAAGTAGCCTGTGTTAATCCAGATCTCAAGTTATCTACATATTTAGTAGTTTTGTGTGACGAAGTAACAAACATACACGTTTACATTTACTTACACACCAACTTTGCCTTTTATAATATTAGTAGGATGTCATTTAAATTGTATACACAGGTAATCAATTCTTACGGCTAATTAGGCATAAAAATAAGTATCAAAAATTTGGTAAATAAATGTAAAATGTCTAAAAAGGTAAATAGTACGTAATAAGTAATAGAAATATTAAGTATTCTTAAATTTAAGTTGCATTGACATAATAAATGAGATGCAAATAATTATTAAAACATATTGGAGTTTGCTTTTTAGAGCATTCCTGGCCCGTCGGATTCCTTGTTTCCTGATTTTTCAAAGAACATGAAATCCTGGAAGGAGAAAAATAACATGTATGAAATTCTAGCTGGGTCTCGCGGTTTTACCTGAGTAAGTCCCGATCCAGTGGGAATATCGGGATGAAAAGTAGCATATGTTACTCCTCGATAATGTAGCTTTCTATAGGTGAAAGAATTTTTGAAATCGGTCCAGTAGTTTCGGACTAGACAACGGATATAATACTTATATTTACTTTTCTTTTGTAAATAGATGCATATAGATAGAGAGACACCCAGACCAGAAACAAATATTTTAACGCATAAATATTTGCTCCCGGCGGGAATCATGGAATAGAATACTTTTTTAGTAGTATACTACTGCGGGTAGATGGACATAGAATACTTTTTTTTATTGCCTCTAAGGCGGAACAAAGTTCGCCGGGTCGGCAAGTTACTTATAAGTCATCATCATCCGAGCGTGGTTCCCGGTTGCATCTCTCTCGAGAGCCCGGGGTCCGCTTTCCTACTTTTACGTCTCCACTTCGCACGATCTTCGGCATCCCGTGTAGTGAGGCCATTTGCACGCATATCCGATCTTACAACGTCAAGCCAGCACTTCTTGGGTCTTCCCAATCTGCCGCGGCCGGGCGGAGGCGCCATAGCAAGACATTTGTTTCCCACGTAACTAGCCGGTTTCCGTAGAACGTGGCCGTACCACCGTAAGCGGCATTCTTGCAGTTTGTCTGCAATGTCTCGGACATGAAGGCTGCCCCTGATGCGGGAGTTTCTGACGCGGTCTTTTCGCGTCACTCCACACATCCAGCGCAGCATCTTCATCTCCGTGACACGCAGTTCCTGCTTATGTCGCTCAAGCAATGGCCACGCCTCACTACCATACAAAAGGAAGGTCTAATGATCGTTTTACAGACCTGTCCCTTCAGTTTAACCGGCAGTTTCGGGTCACAGATGACACCAGTTACCTCTCGCCACTTGGCCCAGGCTGCCGAAATGCGGGACTTGACGTCAAGACAATCGATCAATCGATCGGCAAGTTACTTATAAGTAAGGGTAAGTATTTAATGAAGATATTAAATAAATGAAGTAACTTACAATCAAGAAACAAGCTCCCAACAAAGTGGCCTTTATCTTGACGTCCAAATCCATCGGGAAAGAGATACCGAAGTAGTCGGAGTCTGTGAACGCCTCCCGAGCCAGCCCCGACCACTGCTTCGTTATTTTACCAACTTTCCTGTCGCCATCTCTTGAATACACCTGAAGTGTTGATAACATGGATTTAATTTTAACTCATTTTTCAGTTTGAATCGCTTGGTGTTTATTACTTTTAGCATTGCTTCTGTTCATCGAAACAATGCTAAAAGTAATAAACACACTTAACGTTTCGAGACCTTTACAGGTATCTTCTTCAGGATTCATGTAACATACAATTTTGAGAGAGCGGTGTTGGTCTAGTGGTAGATACCGCGACTTTCATTCCGAAGGTCGTGGTTTCGAATCCAGGCCGACCGCGCACCAATGTCTTTTTCTTTAAGAAAAATTTAAGTGCGCTATTAACATCGCTCTTACGGTGAAGGAAAACATCGTGAGGAAACCGACATGTCCTAGGATAAACCACGGTCCGAAGGCATGGGATATTCGCCAATGCGGGGTAGGCTCCCGTGGCGTCTTAAGCCCTCGTAAGAAATCACGTACAACGGCCCAATTGTGAGGCTAAGTGCGGAAAAGGCTCAGCGAAACTAACTAACTAACATACAATTTTCAATATTTTCTCGTTAACATACATACATACTCATACATTTCGATCTTTTTCGAGTATTGCCTCGCGATCAAGCCTATTGTAATAAAATCGAAACGTCGATGTAAGAGAATTTAAAAATAACTATACACTAAGGGCGTTTTTAGTGTTATGCATATTCCGCATGCATGGGGAATTAATATGAAATCCCGCATGACACTAAAACGCCCTAAGTCTCTATCCCGCCAGAATATCGGGATTATAAGTAGCCTATGTGTTATTCCAGTTATCTAGCTATCTACATTACCGAGTTTCATCGCACTCGGTTAAGCGGTTTTTGCGTGAAGGAGCAACACACAAACACTTACAAAATTATACAATTTGAGGTGTCCTGAACTATTTTTATGTTATGTGTTTTCAAACATTTGCGAGTGTTTGAACACTAGCACGACGTATCGTCACTTGCCATTGCAAGTGACAAAGCGGTCTAAGATGTAGCACTACTTGCTTACGAGTTAATTCGTGTGCAATGATCTATTAATTTTAAAAGGTTAAGTCTGTTGTTAGTGTGTATTTTTTACATAGGTACATACATACTGAAGCAATAAAACTCGGCAGGATTTAGTAGGCCGAAGGCCTGAATGCACAGCTTTTTATTTCGATTTCATCAAGTTATCGAGATATACGCGGCCGAAACCGCGGGGTGTAGTTAATTAATTATATAACTGCACCAGAAAACGGTAGATAATATACGGTGTAACAGTTGATAATAATTTTATTAAGTACACGTATTTTTATTTGAATTGTGGTTATCTGTTACAAATAACAGTTTAATATTTGCTTAACTCTTATGTTTTAATATTACTCGGTTTTGTCACAGTTTACTTAGTAGACTTGTGCTCCTTGGCATTTTACTATAGTTTTATCGTCCAACGCCTGTCGCGGTCAATACTTGGATGGGTGACCGATAAAATAAAAAAAAAACTTTTTTTCGAGCTCCTCCATGCTTCAGAAGGCACGTAAAACAGTTAGTCCCGGATACTATGTCTGAATAGCAGGCGTTACTTCATGTCTTAGGGCTACCTGACAACTCTAACACTATATTCAGTCTCAGAATCCTAGATCAAAAATGTAAACAAACACTCATATACATTTATTTTAAAAGCGACAACTCTTTATTTACTTTTTCCTTAGATATTGACAGTTCTATGTTTACATTTTTGATCTAACACCAGAATTGATAAACGAGTAGAGTAATGAAGTTACTTTAAAAAAAAAACGTTTTGTTAATCGGCGTAAACTTAGTTAATTAATTCTTAGCGTAGTTCTACAAACCTTAGTGGTTTAGTTATGCTAAGTAACTAAATGTTTAAATTTCTTTTAATTTTTGTATGTAGCTCATGGCTATTAGCCTCGCCGCAAGTGAAAATTTTTGTATGCTATTTTTCCTTGAAAATAAATTTTTTAACTAAATGTTTGATAAGATTTTTTATAATTATGGTAATAAACGGAAAAAAAAAGTAATGCATTAGTCCCGCTCTTGTCGGTGATTATCAGCGTCAGCAAAAATGTGACAGTCTTTACTTTTAGCCAAATTTATTACTGTACTCGTCTATAAATACGGGTGTAAGATTCTGAGACAGAGTATAGGTGACCCCCACGAAAAGAAGTACCTAACAAAGAGCTAAATATGTCAACTTACATGAAACTCCACATCCCCACAAATAGAGAACGTACAAACAGGCCCTTTGATACGCAGAACCACGTCACCATGAGCATCCTTGATCACATAACATGGCTTGCAGATGGACCACTCCTGTTCGATGGTGCCGATGACGGTGCCGGGCGGCGACGTCACCTCCATGCTCTGAAGCCAGCACGGGCACCAGCAGGAGTCGCAGGCTAGCGGACGGTTCAGGTGGATCACCTGATGAAGAATATGGTATTAAGAGGATCGTCTCCATTCTCTTTCTCCATACAAACGTAGTTTAAATTTTCCTCCCTGGATAAAGACATTAGAGCAAATATGTTTGTTTATGCCATAACACCTATATCTGTCATGACAATGCATCTACCTTTTTATTTTTTTTATTTTCGAATTAAAATAATAATAAAAATAAAAAAAAAAATGAAAAAAATAAAAAGGTAGATGCTTAGTCATGTCTGATATTAGTTTTATGGCATAAACATATTTGCTCTAATGTCTTTATCCAGGGAGGAAAATTGAAACTACGTTTGTATGGAAAAAGAGAAAGAGATCCTTAAGCTTTTTTACGCGATACTGATAACTTTTTGATGGTTACGTCGCACGTAATCGTATAAGTTTAAAAAGTGTGTATGATACATGAGCGCAGCGTTTGATCGCTATCTTTACTGATGCTGGTTATAATTATTATGGTTCATGAAGTTTCAGATTTGACAGATAGAAACAAACGAACTTTTGCATCTAACTACTAATAGGCCAAGCTGCAGGGAAATCACCTCATACGTAGCCTTGCAAAAGGTGGTGTAACAAATTTTATGATTTTATGTTATTTAGCTAAGTTAGCTTGACATAAATTCAATTTCTTGACCTTGGGGCACGACGGGGTATGTCCGATATTTTGCTAATAATTCGTTTTTTGCACATAGTGCCTCTATAGTAAGTGATATCACAAAAGTGTCTAAAAACAGTATGTAGAAGTCAAAAACTCTTACATTCTGTCCATACATGTCAATTCTGTAAGTCTTACAGGTAAAAAGTTACAATCAAAAAAAGAAAAAACAACATTATATAAAATCAGTATAGATTTCTACGACAATTATTTTTTAATCGTTTCCATAATAAGCAACAACAAATTATTTGTGGTGGCCGCCTACAAGATGGCGCTAGTAGTACGACATGGTGTCCTATATGGCGCATTTAACATTTTTCTTCTTTTGATTGTAACTTTTTACCTGTAAGACTTACAGAATTGACATGTATGGACAGAATGTAAAAGTTTTTGACTTCTACATACTGTTCTTAGACACTTTTGTCATACGACTTATTATCGAGACACTATGTGCAAAAAGCATATTAAACTCAAAATATCGGATATACCCCGTCGTGCCCCAAGGTCAAGAAATAGAATTTATATCAAGCTTACTTTGCTAAATAACATAAAATCATAAAATTTGTTACACCACCTTTTGTAATGGGAATTCCCTGCAGCTTGGCCTATAATATAAATGAAACACACTGTGCGCAGAATCGCCATCAGTCAAAATTCAATAATATAAATGCGAAAGTAACTTTATCTGTGTCTGTCTGTTACGCTTTCACGCCTAAACCTGTGATCCGATATTGATGAATTTTGAGATAGAGATAGAAAAGCCATTGGAGAAGGACATAGGCTATCCCGTAAATCCCGCGTGATCGGGACTTACGCAGGTGAAATTGCGGTAGTTTTTAGGGTTCCGTACCCAAAGGGTAAAAACGGGACCCTATTACCGAGACTTCGCTGTCTGTCTGTCTGTCTGTCCGTCCGTCCGTCTGTCACCAGGCTGTATCTCATGAACCGTAATAGCTAGACGGTTGAAATGTTCACAGAAGATGTATTTCGGATGCCGCTACAACAACAAATACTAAAAACAAATTTAAACAAATATTTAAGAGGGGCTCCCATACAACAAACATGTTTCAAAAACATCGAATCGAGTAGGTCATGAAATTCAAAATGGCTGCCTTATCTGTCAAATACCAGTCTGCCTTCACTTACCAAAGAGTTTCAGATTGTCTTTGTGCCAAAGTTTTTTTTTTAATTTTTTTTGTGGTGTGGTCGTATGATGGAAGTAAGAATCGGAGCTAAATATGTCACATTTTCCTATCAAATTTTAAAAGTGGTAAACGATTTTAGGTTTCGGTACCCAAATGTGATAGTGGTACGGAACCCTTCGTGCGCGAGTTTCGCACTTGGCCGGGTTTTTTAATAAATACGTAAGATATTGATTCAGCTAGTAATCAAAATATCTCCTAAAAGGACGGTTAACGGTTAACGGTTTAGTTGGATGTTTTCCTTCACCGTAAGGGTGATGATAATAGCGCATATAAATTGTATTCTAATAAAAGTACCTCATTTCTAAAGTTGTCCATAATCTTCATATCAAAAGGCCGCATCGGTCCACAACAGTTCCTGGTACAGCAATCGTTGTCTTCAACAGCATAGTACACCTTCTGGCCAATGCTGTTCTTCACAGTATACTTGTTATTGGTCTCGAATCCGACAAAGGCCTCAAGTAACTCCACCTTTTGGTGGACTAACAGATGGTCAATCATAGAAAGGTACTCCAAACCGGGTGGGCAGTTGCTGAGACCTTGCGGTATAGTCATCCAACCACCTGGAACATTTAAAGTGATAGGTTTAGTTAATTCAAGGTAGGTCCGCGAAACGTGGATGGTCACCATTAATAAGAACCTGGATGACACATTCTGATATATTGACAAAAGACTTAGTGACTGAGTGTCCTTAGTTAAAGCACCTAGGAGATCACTAGGATATCCCAAATAATGGGATAAGGCTTGGAGGAAAAAGAAGCTGAAAAATGCAGAGATTAAAACGCGATTCAGTTCGCAATTAAATAAATATTGCATGACGTTACACACGGCGCAATCTAACCCCAAACTAAGCAGTAGGCTTGTACTATGGGTACTAGACAATGAATTTACTTCATATTATACTTTTTTTGTTGTAAATACATATGATACATAGAAAACACTCACCAGAAAGAAATAATTATTTTTAAGCATAAATATTTGCACCCAGCCGGAATCGAACCCGCAACTTTCTGCATTGCAGTCGGGCCTTCGCGCGACGCGCCACAGAGGCCGCTGTTATATGTCGATTACAACATACAACAGCGGGGAATATTAAAATAATAAGGTATGCTCTCTCCTATAACTTTAATTAAAAGAGAGCCCACATTTTAATGAACAACAAATGTCTTAACACTTAAGTTGTCTTACTTACTTATCATAATTTAGGGCGAGCGAGACATACACACAATGAATACACAACACAGTTGATGCAATTAAATAATTTGGTGTTTAAGTTAAGAATTTGGGACACATAAATTAGTCAACATGCATAATAATGACACCAAACCAAATGTTTTCAAATGCTCAGTTATTCAATAGAACCCCTCCACCAAACCATAATCGGGACCAAATATAAACCTCTTTTCTTCGTCACTTAAAAATTTCTCATATCCCTGGCGTTTAGATCTAAAAATCTGATTATAAGCTCGAGTTACACTCCTCTTAACACTCTCCACACTCAATGTCTCGACATAAATACGTCTATCTGTAATATTAACTCGTTTCTTCGCAACATAACGTTTGAAAGTAGACCACTTTTTAATCATGAATTTATGGTATCTTTTATTTACTTCCTCCGAAGGAGACTCGAATGGAAAATTAGCGTTTTCAAAGTTTTCATTTAACATTATTAATTTGTAACTAAATAAGTGCACTGTCTAGAATAACTGAGGCGTGAAGAATGAGAATCAAGTCAATTATTAATGATACTGATAAGGCAATTGGATGGCAATGTAAATAACAGTTATCAACAACATATTTGAACGACTGGTGTTCTTTGTAAACAGCAATATCTCTTTAAGAAGTCATTAGCTCCACTGTTTGATTTGCTTTACAATTGTATTTGAGACAACAATGAATTACAATACATGATAAAATATTAAGGTACTTATAAGGTGTTATGAAGGCTGTATACTGTTTCATAATAATTAATAACTAAATTTTGATTTTAATCTATTAAGAGGAAAGGATACTTACTTGTTCTCCATACAAACATAGTCAACTGTTTCCTCCCTGGATAAACACTTTAGAGCAAATATGTTTATGCTATAAAACCTTTAACTGCCATGACTATGCCCCTATGTTTTGTTTTCTTTCTTCATTTTCTAATTAGAATATAAATAAGATTAAGAAAATAGTGGAATATGAAAAAAGTCTAGGGAGGAAACCGTCAACTACATTTGTAAAGTTTGTATGGACAAAAGAGTAGGTATCCTTCCCCTTAAAATATGTAATATGTAAGGCATTCCAATCCTTTAACAAAAACATACAAGATACGCGCGAAAAACATAACCCTTTCCTTGCAGCCGGGTAAAAATCATACTTAAGGTACTGAATAAAAAACGTGACAATATTATGAAGTCGTGAAAACAACGTAATATTTGAAGCAATAAAAGTATTAACAAAGTTTTTAACTACTGTACTTAGTAACTACTACTACCCACTAAAATGTATTTACATAGATCTAAATTAGATAAGCCAAGTTATTAAAGGGATCTTACCAGGAGCAACTGGCCCAGGCTGCTGTACAATCGGATGTGGGTATCCCGGAGCATACCCAGGTTGGTAACCAGGTTGAAACCCAGGTTGGTAACCTGGCTGGTAACCTGGCTGGAAACCGGGCTGCATTCCAGGCAAGGATTGCGCTCCCGGCGGCGGCATGGGAGCCGGTGGGCCGGGTGGATGCCCAGCATGCCCAGGAGGAGGACCAGGGTATCCCGGCTGAGGGTACCCTGCAGGTGTGTGGTAGCTCCCTGATTGAGGATACGCAGCAGTCTGAGGGTACCCTTGGGGTGGTTGAGTCTCAGTTAACTTGATGTCTTCGGGAGGAGCATAGCCTTGGCTCGCTGGGAAGTTTGGCGAATATGGGGTTGGTTTGTGCGACATTCTAGTTTTTCTGAAAATAAAAATGTTTTAATTGTAAATTGGATAAGTTATGGACCTTTTTCACTTGTAATTGTATAAAAACAAATCAAACCGGCACATGGCATGGTTGAGTATAGAAAGTCTACAAAAACAAAGTACCTAGGTACATTTATTGCCAGAAAAAACTTAACACGGGGCTGAACCTGTATCGCAGGTTCAGCACTGACTTTACAAAAGTTTATAATAATACAAAAAGTTTTTGGGTCTACGATATGTCGATATGTCAAAGGATTGTTTGGAATTGAAATCAAGTGATAATTTACATATGTACCTACATGGTGTCTAGAAGTTTATTTCAAAGATAATACTGGCTGCAGGTCAAATAATATCACCTTATGTGTCACTTAGCTAGACAGTAGGTATGGTACAGCACGGCCAGTTTAATTGCGTGCAAATAAGGACCTAAACTAATTTCTGCTTACAAAAGTACCTAGTTAGTCAGTTTCAAAATTGCATGTATAGTTATAGAACTTAAAATACATGATGACACTTTTACACTTTACCTAAAACAGACCACACCTATAGAAAACAATAAATTCATGCATGTGTGCTGTACGTGTGGTCTGTTTTAGATGAAGTGTAAAGTATTTTATTGTATGTATTTTGAATACTTTACAAACAGTCCAGTTTCCTTTAGCAAATTCTAAAGTACATCCAGTAGGAATTGTACATAAGTATGTAGCTAGTCTTTTTTTTTCTTATGGCCCACTAACATCACACACACACACAGATAACCTGACACAGAAAATGATATAAAGAAAACCTTACTGTTAAAATAATAATAATCCATGTGTACTAAGAAAGTTTCTTGTAAATGAGAGAAAACAAAATTAGAATTTCTGATGATATAACTGGGCACTTAGCCAAAAAGGAAACTAAAGAACTGTAGATTGATAGGTCTAAATAAATACATTGCTTTAATGTAGGTACACATCAAAATAAATAGAAAATAAAGTTACCTAGAGCTAGCACAATAGGTGGTCTTACTGACAATGATAGCAGTATCTTCTAGGTAACCTTAGGACATTCGAGGACTTTTTAAATGAAGCGCGTACATAATTTGTTTTTTTAAAACCAACATTTAAGTTGATTTTGTGCCAGTCTCTTTAAGAGGTACATACTTACTTACCTATATTTTTAATATTCAACCACTTTAATTTTATATAAGTTTTAGGTGAGTATTATAATACTTTAATACTTATGTAATTTCATAATATTTTAAGTATGTGTTTCCTCATTCATCAATCTTTTAATTAAGTATTGTTACGTTGATGGGGGTGACCTTGTGTTAGGTTTTGGGTAGTATAACTACTAAACATAGTGCATATATTATCTTTGGTACCTACCTAGCCATGTAACCTTGTTCCCATAGGAAATCGAGGAGTGGTCTTTAATAATTTGTTGTGTAAAAATTTGCAATAGAAGAGGAATCTAAATGCAGTATCTTTTGAAACTAGAATAGGTATGATTAGGAATTGAATTGTACTCACCGGTTTAAGTATTCCTATGAACTTTGATACTATTCAGCGCAATCTTTTCCGGTCGTTTTCAAAGATTCATACTTGAGATTCTTGTTTTGAAATATTATATGCTGCTTCTTCTTTTTGTACAGCGCAACTCGAGCAGTTAACGACTTTAGCTTGAAGATTTAGTACAGATTTTCCTATTTTTTCGTTCGAAACTACACACAAGCCGCAACAAAACAAAATATTTGCAATAGTGTTGCTATGGTTGTTAAGTCCAAAAGAACCTTTTTCAAAAAAATCAGACAACCATCGAAATTCGAGACAAAGAACGATAATTTTTTTTAGACATTGGACATTTTGGACATTCAATTTAATTGCTAAAATTGAAATCTTTTTTTTATTTGGCAACATTTTTATTTTGACAGTGACTGCCAGACAAGAGTCTTTTCTTGGTGTGGCCAAAAATAAAATACTAGGGTCAAGTACGGTGTGCGAACAACTTAATTTGACTAAGAAAAAAAAAACAGAGACCGGAAGTTTAATGATGCTAGAAGGTCTTATTTATATATTACACTCAATAATTCAATTATGAATAAGCCCTTGAAAGTAATAAATAGATTTAGATTAATTAATTTGATTGCGGTAAAAATCAATCTAAATATGTCCAAGATCTAAAAATATTTAATTAAAAATTGTTAGATTGATTTGCTAGGTTATAGATAGCCAATCATTGAAAAGTGTTTATATTGTTTATGGTCACAGCTGATTTCCTTGCCCAATGACATGCGATTATTTTGAAATTCAACTTTGATTTGGCCGTTATTTTCATTATTTGTCGATCGTTCGTCAGTGTATCATTTGAGCAGCATTTTTATTTATCACAAAAGTAAGCAAAGCGGTAAAGATTTTGTCCAAATCTATAACTACATAACATAACTGTTTCTGTGAGGAAAGCGGCAGTCGTTTCTGCCGCAAATTTTACTACATTTCCTAAAAATTTCAGAAATGGAAGTCCAAAGGAAACATCGAACAGTAAGTTTGCGTTTATAATTCTAATACTGTGTTTGGTGCTTTGCGAATCATAATAACATTATGAAAACAATATTATTTTTCCTTTACTTAGCTAAATATACAAGATCAAGAAAATGTGTACGCCATCAAAGGTAAAGGAAGTGTGCTACCCGCTAGAAAGCAAGGATTGGGGTTGCGTGGAGCTCTGGGCGACATAAACACAAACGTCCAACGCGAAGTAAACGTGGGAAAGGTCGCGAATGCTGCCGCTGAGTTCGAGAAGAAGGCTACTCTGACTAAAGGCTTGGTGAAAAGGTAAGATCAAAAGTTTCCGTTAGCCTACCCCCTCAATAAAAAATAACAGCAACGTTTTTCATCTTTCTTCTTTCCTTTCCCTAAATTGGCATAAAGACCAGAGATTGAACAAGAAAATAACAGCCATACTTACATGCTAATATAATAAGATTTCTTGGATGCTAATAATAATAATAGCCAAGATTCTCCGTCTGCCGGTTTTTTACGTCTTTGTTGAACTTTGTTACTGCAGGCGCCATAGTCCCAATAGTTCCCTCCAGTACCTAATCCACTACCAACCCATTTCCAAAGTCAAAGTAGTTCACCTGTAGCTTACACAATTGTTCTACTCGAACTGAGGGTTGCCCTTGGCTGTATTTAATAGTGTAGATGTAGACAATTTGATGTCCACTACACACTTTGTGATTAAAATTGGCTTTGGCCCCACGCACGCCTACCAAAGGTCTGGGGTTCCATAACCCCGTGAAATGGTAACATTACAAACATAATAATCTTACTAATATTGTAAATGCAAAAGTAATTTGTTTGTCTGTCTGTCTGTTACGCTTCTACGCCTAAACTGCTGAACTCATATTGATGAATTTGGGTAAAGAGATCGAGACTTACGCGGGTGAAACCGCGGGCGCACTTGTAGCCAATATAACATTCTTATTATAACTATTCTAAACTGTTATTTATTGTAATTAAAAAGTCCTTTGTAACTATTTCAGTAACAGTTATAGCCATGTTCAATCTAAAGTGGACACAGGGTTAGCCGCCAAGAATGTTATTCAACCATCATCACGGCCACCTCTACGGCGCGAAGAAAGTATGGCGGGTCATGCAGCTAGAGCAGTTGCTAGGACAAGGGTAAACTTATCACTTTTTAAAATTGATACAACTGACAGCCCTCTTTGCTGAGTTTGCATGGAGGCTGAGGAAACTCCCTACCACATGCTCTTGAAATGCTGCAGTGTGGCAGACTAACAGGCATGGTAAATAAAAACAGAATATATGTTATAGTGTTCCCAACTATGACCACTTTGGGTATAAATGGAGGGGTCGGCTGTACCGTCAGGCCACTCAGATGGGGTAATTCAAGAGGAATATATAATACATTGCACCTATGCAAAGGTGGGTACTGAAGTTATACTGAAATTTATATTCATACTTCTAGGCCGCCCTAAAAGACTCTACGAACAAGCCCACAGAAATCAAAGAGTCCATCAACATTTACATTCAAACCAAGAAGACGGAATCGAAGAAGATTACCACGAAACTACCCACTCTTAAAGAACCCAAAGAAAAGACATTGAAGCCTATTTTAAAAGAGTCTACAGAGTCATTAGGTAAGTATCATAATTGACTACTACATATTTAATCGCCCTGTAGTGCCTGGGACATTGTTAGGTGGAATAGGCTTGCCCAGCACCTATACCACCCTCCCAGCCTAGTCAGCCATGTCCTGAAAGAACAGATCAATACGTCTGGAGCTCACTAAGTTGTTGGTTTCCTCACGATATTTTTTCTTCACCGTAAGAGCGACGTTAATAACGCTCATAACTTTACCGCAAGGAAATAGACATTGGTGCGCGTCGGCCGGGATTCGAACGCATGACCTTCGGAATGAAAGTCAAGGTCAATTAGCAGTGAGCTGTGAAATTTTTGCTCTGGTTATATCTAAAATGATTCTGCAGTTTCTGTAGTGTGGTCACAAATTAAATCAACAACAACAGCTGGAGAAGGAGTCACCAGTCTCTAACTCTCCTTCCCAAATCACAAACCATTTTAAGGTTTCCGTACCCAAAGGGCAAGGGAATTCTGATTACTGAGACTTCGCTGTCTGTCCGTATTTCTGTAGCCGGAATAACAGCAAATACTAAAAAAAAAAATATAAGGGGGGCTCTCATACAACAAACCTGATTTATGACATAAAAACGCAACGTTAGCGCGATGTATTTTTACCACTAACGCCATCTAGTGATAGAGTGATAGACTTGCGCCAGTAGTAAAATTAATTTAACGTTCGCGTTGCGTTCACGGATTGGGTGACCCAGTGTTCATTTTAGGGTTCCGTACCCAATTGTGATAGTGGTACGAAACCCTTCGTGTGCTAGTCGGACTCTCACTTCGCACTCTCAAAACATCGGTTTTTTATACTTAAAATACCCGGTTTTTATACTTTATATAAAATACTATTGGATCAACAGGAAAGTTGAAACTAGCCGATGAAACTAAATCGGCATCTGCACAAAAAGTCTCAGAGAAACCAGTTTTGAAAGTTCCCCCGAGGCTTCCCGGTGGTATTGAAGACATTGATGCAGGGGAAGACAATCCTTTCTTAATGGCGATATACATCAAAGACATCTACAAGTATTTGACTGAGTTGGAAGAGAAGTATCCTATTGAAGAAGACTATTTGAAGAAACAGGTCAGTACTATTTGTTTAATAAATAACTCCATTCGTTTTTATTGTCAAATGGTATGGTCAATAGAACAAACAGAACGACAACAATTTGACTGCCTCTGTGGCGCGTCGGGCGAAGGCCCGCGAATGTTGCTGTTTCGATTCCCGCCGGGTGCAAGTTAAAAAATAAATATTATATTTTGGTCTGGGTGTTTACTATGTATCATATTATGTACGTATTTATAAAAAAAAAGGTATAATATGTAGTATATCCGTTGTCTAGTACCCCTATGGTTAAAAGTAATAGATATGGGTACTAGGTACCTCTATCGGTGCCCCTATGGTACAAGGCTAGTGCTTAGTTTGGGGCTAGAGTGTGTTGTGTGTAACGTCGTGCAATATTTTATTTTATATTTTTCATGGGAACATTAAGAACGCGGCGAATGATAACATTTCCATACAAACTTAATACCAAAATAAATTATGAATATCGATATTATTCGGATTAAGATTTTACTTTTATAGGGTTTTCCCCATTACAAGGTTTTCCAAAATATTCATTCGAAATAAAATAAAACGGAGAAACATTTTATTCATTTTTCAGCGTAAATTACTAGTTTACATCTCATTTGTTTTATATTATTCCCAATAAAAAGTAATTTACGCTGTAAAAATGAAAAAAAATGTTTCTCCGTTTTATTTCATTTCGAATGAATATTTTGGAAAACCTTGTGTAGGGGACCCTATAAAAGTAAAATCTTAATCCGAATAATATTGATATTAAGGTAGAAAACTATTTTTTTCATAATTTATTTTGGTATTAAGTTTGTATGGAAATGGTAACAGTCGCCACGTTCCTAAGATCCCCTTATAAACGATGACCAAGTTTATGTAACATTGTTGTCTCTGTCTGTCAACTTTGAAACTTCAAGCCACAGTAAAAGACAAACTTACATTACATAGCGTTAGTCATCGTTTATAAGTAAGAGGGTTAGTAGTTAAGTTACGGAATATATTGTTACAGAATGTAATAACTGGTAAAATGAGATCGACTCTGATTGACTGGCTGGTGGAGGTCGCGCGGCAGTTCACGTTGACGCTCGAGACCTTCCATCTTACTGTGGGAGTCATTGATAGATATTTACAGGTAAATTATAATCATCTCTTGAATTAGGCATCCTACCTATGTGCCTGATTGTAATAAATAATGAAACATTATAAATTAATCAAATAGCAGCGCCCCGCCGTTACACCCGCGTGAGTTCCAATCCCGCGGGAATAAAAGTTATTTATATAAAAGTATAGGTATATATCGGGATATAAAGTAGGTAGCCTTTGTGTTATTCCGGGTTCGATCCTCGCCCGCCGGTAACAAGTATTTAAGCTGCCCCGTGTCTAACTAATTGCTTAGTTTGGGGCTAGATGGCGCTGTGATCTATCCACGCTCCTTCAGACCTTCGGTCTCCACTCCGTCTTTGCTGCACCTCCCGTCACCCGTTCGGCTTACATGTCCGTTCCTAATGATAGTATTACGCACTTAATCACGTAGGGATATTCCGAGCATGATGTGTTCAATACTCTGTGTAAGACAATATCAATATAATCTATATAAATACTAGCTGACTCGGCAAACGTTGTTTTGCCTTATAAATTATAGATAGTAGCCGATTCTCAGACCTACTGAATACGCATATAAAATTTGGTAAAAATCGGTCAAGCCGTTCCGGAGGAGTACGGTAACTAACATTGTGACATGGAAATTTTATATATTAGATAATCTATATCAATACCATACAATAATATCGATAATACCAATAATATCAATACAATCTACACTAATATTATAAAGAGGAGAAAATTGTATTTTTGTATGTTTGTGTGGATGCATGTTTGTAATGAATAAACTCAAAAACTACTGGACCGATTTTAAAAATTATTACACCATTAGAAAGCTACATTCACCCTGAGTAACATAGGCTACTTTTGATCCCGATATTCCCACGGGATCGGGACTTACGTGGGTTACGTATTTTATATTTGACGACCTCTGTGGCGCGTCGTGCGAGAGCGCGACTGCAATGCAGGAGGTTGCGGGTTCGATTCCCGCCGGGTGCATTTATGCTTAAAAATAAATATTTGTGTCTGGTCTGGGTGTCCTTCTATGTATAATATGTATGTATTTACAAAAGAAAAATAAATATAAGTATTATATCCGTTGTCTAGTCACCGTAACACAAGCTTAGTCGCTTACCACGGGGCTAGATGGCGCTGTGTGTTGTTCACAGAATTTATTTATTATTTATTTATTTATTTATATTTGTACAATTCATACAATACCTTCTCTTGGCTTCCAGGCAATGCCAGTGGTACCAAGAAGCCAGCTGCAACTAGTGGGTGTGACCGCAATGTTCATAGCGTCCAAGTATGAAGAGATCTACGCACCAGACGTTAGCGATTTCGTCTACATCACAGACAACGCATACACGAAAAAAGACATTTTCCAATGTGAACGGGACATTATTTCCAAACTAGGATATTGTTTGGCGAGGCCTATTCCTCTTAGCTTTTTAAGACGGTAAGATTGCATTAAATTTGCTATCTATACTTTTCATCCAGTGCGCCCCATGGTTTCACCCACGTAAGGGCCTTATCTATCATACTAGCGGACTGCGGGCGGATTCCGGGCGGAGTGGTCGCGCCGCGTGTACGCCACTTCAACACTATTTTGTTTTGTACACTTGCGATCACATGCGCTTCGAATCAACAAACCTTATCATACTAGCGGATTGCACCGCTCCGCCCGCAATCCGCTAGTATGATAAGGCCCTAAGTCATAGGTCGTAAGGTCGCGTAAGGCGTAAGTCACAGTAAGACTAGGTATCTTCTAAGCAAGCACCAACTTAAGTAAAGTAACGACAGCAAAGTCGTTGACCTCATAGTTGCTTATCCATTAGGTGAGGGTCAAATGTAAGCAAATTGTACCATGACAAAATATATCAACTCAGTCAGCGGTGAATAAGATCCACCGTCATCGAAACGTCGAGCATTTAAAATGTCGAAATTAAAACACGATTTGAAACCGAAAAATGTCTTTACTTGTAAATGAAATATAAAATAAACCGGATTGTTCTATTTTGTTTTTAGTATTTGTTGTTATAGCGGCTACCAAAATACATCTTCTGTGAAAATTTCAACTGTAACTATCACGGTTTATGAGATACAGCCTGGTGACAGAAGACCAGACAGCAAAGTCTCAGTAATAAGGTTCCGTTTATACCCTTTGGTTTCAATTTAAATAACTTCTTAATATAACACCAACAGATTCGTGAAGGCATCGTACGGCACATCAAAGAACCACCACCTAGCTAAATACTTCGTCGACCTGAGTCTGATCGAGTACTCGATGGCTCACTACAGACCCTCCGAGCTGGCTGCAGCAGCATTATGCCTCTCACTCCACCTTCTCTCCAGTAACGATCTCCAAGAAGTCTGGACACCAACCCTCAGCTACTACTCAGGGTATACCCTTGAACATTTAACACCAATCATAAGAAAACTAGCGAAAATTGTGATAAAAGTGAGCGATTCCAAATTCAAAGCAGTGTATAATAAATATTTAGACCCGTCTTTAGCTAAGGTTGCTACTTTACCGCAACTTAAAAGTGACGTCATTTATGAGTTGGCTGATGAAGTTTAGTAAGTATGATTTTACAGTATTTTTGTGGGGTTTTTTTTTCGTATGAGTATCGTTGGTGTGTGGTGTTAAGCTTGCTTGAGAGTGTATCCTATCAGAGTTGTTTCCATACAAATGTGATCTAGTATTTTCTAGAATAAAATACCTGTAGACCGTTTATATTTCCTTTTACAGTAATTATGTTGTTAGTTCACTTCTGGACCCTATTATTTATAATTGTTTTTAAGTTTTTAAGAGTAGTAAAATTGTTAAAATAATAGTAAAAAACGGGCGTGTGGTGTTCAGCAAAATACTTGTATAAAAAATAAATAAAGATCGACCTAAAAGCATTTTTCAGGAAGAAAATAGGGAATTCAAGTGTATGGACACAATGTTGATAAGGTACGCTATTAGAACATTGTGATTAGCTTAAAAACCAAACAAAATTGAAAACCAACATGTTTTATTGTGTAAACTGCTTGACGCATTGGTTAGTTTCAACCTTTAGGATGCAAGAACTGACATTTTTATATAAGGTTTGTTTTAGGTACCTGTTTTAATTGTTTAGTTTTAATTTAGAAATAATTTTTAGACATAATTTTCTAAGCCTATTTTAATATTGATGTACACGGTATCTGCTATCGCATTGAGTTATGTATCTGTTTAGAAATTATATTTATGTATGTTAATTTCAAATATAATTAACTTATTTATTTTTAATCAATTGCCTTGAGGTTACTATAATCTCATCATGTCTACTACTAATTTAATGATATAAATATACGCTCAAAAATAATTCACTCAAAAACTATCCTGAGAAAAAAGTTGTTAAGGAATCATTTATCTCATACATGAATGAAAATGTGATTGTGCATTGCTTAGTTAAGATTTCATTTACACTCATAGATGGAGGAACAGATATGGACAAGACACATAAGTCAATAGATAACAGAGACAGATGGATTGATTGTGAAAGTTAACAATGAACTAAAGAGAGTGAGACAAAGAAAAAGTCTTCTGTCTCTATACGCGTATTGCTATTGTTTGTCTGACCTCAAGTCAAATCCATTTAAAATGGCATTCAAATTGACATAACAAGTAAACTTATTAAATTTACACGATTTGTTAACATAGTTACATTTTACCGGGTCTTAGTCGCGTATTATTATTATTTATCGAGACAAGCCGTCTCACCTTCGGTCTCCTCGCGACCAAGACTACTGTAACAGTTAAAACGTCGAAGAAAATAAATAATAATGTGCAATTAAGACCCGGTAAAATGTAACTATGTGGACATAATGAGGTCTAATTTCAGTACAAAATGTCACATATTGCTATGTCTGTGATACCCGACAGCTAATCCATTTCTGTTCCTCTGTCTATGTTACACCCATATTTACGTCAAGAGTCGAGTTACTTCGGCTAAGTCAAGTCTCTGTCACATTTTTACTAAAGTTGAAAATGTCTGTCAAGAGCTCTATAAAATGTATTATACTTATCGAAAGTAAATTACTCGACTCTGCATAAATGCGGATGTTGGGGTCAAATCATACTAATGCAGAGTGGCATGACAGAATTTAAAGACACTTTGGGTGCCCAAGGTTCTAAGTATGTTGGTATTGAGGCCAAAATTTGTACCTATTCCCTAACTCTTACGGTCAAATATCTGAAATCCTACTTAAAATTCGAGGGCTACTTCAATTAAGCAGTAATTTTTAACTTAGACAAAATTACTTTCAGCCGAATACACAAACGTCACTTAAAATTTGAGGGGTACTTAAATAATTGAGCAGCTTCTAAATTTAAAAATAGTGTGGGTATTTTTGAGTTTGAGAGGTGCTTAGTTGATTAAGTGGAACTAAAATTTTGAGTTGCGTTTTTGTATTCGGCCGTTTGAGAATTTTCTATTTAAGAGCTGCTGAATTGTTTAAGTAGGTCTTAAATCTTGAGTAGCGGTAGAATTTGACTGTTTTTCAAGTAAAAATAACTTGTTTTCATAGATACTTCGTGTTGTTTTCTTCAATTCATAATCTAGTACTGACCAGAATAAATTACTATTCTGTTTTTAACATAAAATTGATACGTGTTTTATCAAATTGGTAAATTGGTAGGTACCATTTAGCTTTTGATTTTTTAACTATTGACATTAAATTCGACATTTTTCTTCGTATTTTTAATTGTAGAATTGTACTTTTTTAGGTAATTGTACTTTTTTTGTGTACCTATGTAATTTAATTTAACTTTGAATAGAATATACGCTGTAATTGTTAATAAATAAATCGATGTTTTATACCAATTTTCTCGTTTTATTGTTACCGTCCTTCGCTTATAACTATTATACTATTAGTATAAATTAAATTAAAAATTAATGTGTTCAATTAGACATTCACATTATACTTTTGAATCCTCAGCGATGAAAGGTATGTCTATTATTTTGTAAATATAAGTACATACCTTTCACACAATAATAAATAACTATTAAATATTTTAGTTCATACGTAACTACTGTCTGCTGTAGAAGACGAAACCGCGCGAGAACAAGTGCCTGCAAAGATTTGGACACGTGAGTACCCAACAAAATTAAACCTTTACATCAAATCAACATAGATAATAGCGGACCCCGGGCGATGTTCCCGGTTGGAACTAGTATGTGTCATATAAACAAGTATTTTTTAGAAACACCTTTGATTTTTTTTATGGCTACAAAAGTGAGGATAAATTACCTTATTTATTTAATCGTATGACGTAGGCGAATTATATAAATTACCTACCTTGAGTTTAAAGAAAGAGCGAAATGTACTTATGTAATTTTGAGCGAGAGCGAAAAAGACTGCTGTCGAAATTCAAATGTCAAGAAGGCAAGTATTCAAGAGTTGCAAACGGGAACACGCACCGCTCGGATAGTGATCATCAACGACTTCAATCCATGCTATTTACAGCGCTGTAGTTGTAGTGCCTGGGTGGGACACATAAAAGTAGGCTTGCTCAGCATCAAATCACTGCCACCCTCTACTGTAAGTTAAGAATTTCTTTATAATGTGGGCTGTTTTAGGTAACCTATATCTGTCATATCTTTTTTATTGATTTATTTTCTAATTAGAATAATAATAAAATGAGAAAAATAAAAAGGTAGATACATAGTCATGCATGACAGATATAAGTTTTATGGCAAAAACATATTTGCTCTAATGTCTTTATCCAGGGAGGAAAATGTAAACTACGTTTGTATGGAGAAAGAGAATGGAGGAGGAGAACTGTCCTCTTAAACTACACGATGACACTAACACTGACACTACCTAAACTAAAACAGCCCACACCTACAGCCCACCATTATAAAAAAAATCGTGCATAATATGTGCTGTAAGTGCGGTCTGTTTTAGATAGTGTAAGTGTCACCGTCTATAATTGTGAGCTATAACTATCTCCAGATGTATTGAGCAGTTCTTTCCTATAAATACTAAGCCGAAGTACTTCAAACTAAATAATGTTCCTGTTAACTTCCCCCTAAATACTTGGTTACATAATTCGACATTCGAGATAAAGTTTCCAATAATAGGTACCTACTTAATCCTTGATATTTTATCGTTGGGAAAGAGGCTCAAAATCTGACAGCTCTCATTAAACTTCGACAGCCACTGACTCGAAGTTGGAAGAAGTCAGATCGATTTTTACCATTTTATTTTAATCTGGTAAATGTAGATATGCTGGAGGACTAAGATTTGGATAATATTCGATTAGAGTTTGTAAACTTTTCAAGATAAGTAGGTAGGTATCCTATATTTGAATCTCTGTTGTAGCTACCGATCGTATGTGATTTCTTTCTAAATAAACTGTCGAAACAAATAAAATTTATTAATATTGCAGGTCGTTATACACAGCGCCATCTAACTCCAAACTAAGCACTAGGCTTGTACTATGGGTAGGTACTAGACAGCGGATATGATACATATTAAACCTTTTTTTTGTAAATGAACATACAATACAACATGAACATAACTACATACATTTACATGTATAGGTACCTATTTGTAAATGTCAGTTACTCGTTTCTAGACCGTGGTTATTTGTTGCACATTTAACTCCACCGTTCGCAATGAAAGACTAGCTGAACCGATAAAGAAAAGCAAGGTTTAGGTTGGTTAACTCTAAAGTCTAAAGTATGCCTAGAAATTACGTAGTACGTGAATAGTGATGATGATGTCTACTAAAAACACTAGATATAATATTTAATTTACTGGTAAAACACCAACTGCTTCATATTTTTCGTCAACGACAATTAAGCACCATAGAATACACGGTTGTAGCACAACGGTGCCTACTGTAGGTTACTATGTTTTAGTTAGTTAGGTACTATAGTAAGTTAGGTAGCTATTTAGTTTCCTCAATTTTTGGGCACTGTCTAGTTATGTGTGCGGACTGCGAACGCATTTGCGTTCCCGAAAGTCGGTCCGGCCTTGCCAGCCGTTGAGTTTTCCAGTTTTTCGCTCGGCAAATTCGAAGAATTTATTAACGCTTGGCGGTTAGCCGAACTGTTTTTGTTGGCCTTTTTTCACTGACCGGAGTCCTGCAGCGTGACCAATGTACAAAGAAATCTGCCTTTTTGTGCCAAAACTTTTATTTCTTGTTTGCTTACAATACTTTCGTTCTGTGGCTTGTTTTATTAGAACCACAGGGTACCCGAATGTCACAGAAGCTTATGGAATTTTCTTTAAACAAAGAGTAGGTAGGTAGAGTAGGTTTACTATAATAAAGTAGCAAAATGTTACTGCCTCAACTGGGCTAGTATCCTGGAGTTTTATTAATTGACTAGTTGCGTCCCGCAGTTTCACCCGCGTAAGTCCCGTGGGAATAGCGGGTTCAGGTAGCCTATGTTACTCAGGGTGAATGTAGCTTTCTAATGGTGAAAGAATTTTTGAAATCGATCCAGCAGTTTTTGAGTTTATTTATTACAAACATACGACAAACACACACACAAATTCAAATCTTTCCTCTTTATAATATTAGTGTAGATGTAGATTAGACAAAGGAAGGATTTGTAGAGATCATTGTTTGATTTTTTCTTTTTTTAATAGGTATATAGATAGTAGGGTTGCCAACCGTACTATAATATATTATATAGGTAGATTGTACAATATTTCAGCTCAGCGTACTATATACTTTTGAAAGCACATATAGTACGCACAAATACTATATTTCTGGCATAATTTGTAAAAAGTTGTTTCTTTTATAAATTCATCTGCATTTAGAGACTGTTTTCTATGTGGACGAAAAAAAAAAGAAACGACATAAAAACTGTGCTCATAATTTGAGATTGAATTTCGGGAAACATTTTTTTTTAATCAATAAAGAAAGAGTTTTTGAAAGTGTGAATAATGAATATGCGGGTTTGCAAAAAAATAAATAGGTTATGCGCAAAAAACACGAGTTTTTTTTTTCGAAATATTCTACAAAACACCGCTTAAATTTTCGTACTATATTTTTTTGGGTCGTACTATGTTTTTTAGCCACGAATACTATATTTTTCGAAAAAACTGTTGGCAACCCTAATAGATAGTGAACCTATAAGCATGTAGGTACTTAATTTGCATCAAAGAGCATTATTAATGTTGATACAAAAAGGAAACAACACTGAAAATAACCTAGCAAAGTTAGGTTAGCAAAATGTTAAGTATTAATTCTATTTTCCAGGAAAACCGACCATCTTTTGTTAGGAACGAGGTGGCATGAACAAAAATGTGAAAACTGTGTCACGTCCAATAAACAGCGCAGTTATCTAGTCCGCGTCGTATAGTTAATGCGACGACCCGGTCCGACCATGTTGCATTTTTGCAACAAGCTCTCTGCAATGTATGCACATAGTCGTTGTAATGCCGCGAAAGCCTGTCTCGTAAATATTTCCTGCACGCAATTTACAGCTTTGGGAATCCTCTTAACGGAATACACGGCAGTTAGTGAATACCATTGAATTTATGGATAATTTTAAATGCCATACTGGGGCGCTCGATTGCCTGTGTGGTTGTTTTTTTTGGTAAGCGCATGGCTTTGAAAGTCAGTTGTGATTTTTATTGGTTGGTATCGCGTTTAAGGTGAAGCATTGATGAACTAAAAACTTATTGCCGCGTAGTAGGTAGCTCGAGTTGCGACGTGTCGCGTCGTCGTAAGTGCAAAGCTGCGCCCGTCGATCCTTTATAGTCGCGCAGGTTAAGCAACGCCGACTTTCATAAAACTTGATATGTTTATACATTGAAAACTTGGAGTGACATGGGCAATGGGCAACAATTATTATCTCGATATTCCACGGGATTAGGACTTTTTCGGGCTAAACCACAGGATGATGCTCGTCCTACAGGCTACCTAGTAGTCAAACGTACTTATCGTAGGAACCTATTAGTAAACCCTACAAACAAATTCCCTTCCACTAACAAACTACTTACAACCCGTTAATTTCTCTTGACATCGCAAACTGTAAAGTCACTTTCGTATCAGCTTAAAACGGCAAGTTAGTTTGCCGCCAACAAAATGTTTCATATTATTGTCTTATAGTTTTCTACTTAGCGTCGGGAGTGGCAAGTGTCTGTGTCTGTAGGTACTTCTGTTGTTCCACGAACTTTTAACGAGTTTGTTGGACACGGGAAGCAAGGCGGATTGCGTCCAACCCCAGACCAGCTCACACACGTGTTACATGCTTTCTAACCGGATAACTTACAAACATTTTTAAATCCATACGTACGTATCTGAAACTTGGAATATTTCGATGGAGAAATGGCACTAGGTATTACAATGTCTTATTTCTTTTTAAATAATATAGTCCATATTATTAATTGTGCTGCAATTTTATTTAAGTAACTGCGTCCCGCGGTTTCACCTGCGTAAGTCCCGATCCCGCGGGAATATCGGTATAAAAAGTAGCCTATGTCTACTTTTTATACCGATACTTTTTATACCTATTCCAGGTCTCCAGCTATATACATACCGATTTTCATGTGCGGTTTTTACGTGATTGAGTAACAAACACTCACACATACACTCAGACATACCTACATACTCACAAACTTCCAGCTTTATAATATTAGTAGTATAGGAAATGATTTGATTATTGAATTGGTTAATTTTTGTGTCGGTTTGTAAGTATATATCAAACACGGTTGAATTTCTTCGTTATCTCTAAGATTTTTATTTGATTAAGTACTTTACCTAGCTACTGCTTTACGGCTATGTTAAAAGCGTGGGTTTAAACTTTAAACCTTTATTTAAGAATATAACTTATTTTTATTAAGAACTCTTCTTTTCTCTAGCTCTATAAGAATACGTTAGAAGATTTTTCTGATAAAAACCGTGTAGATTTCTATTTAAAAAAAGCGAATCAATTTGTAAAGTGCGTGTACGCGTTTATTGTTTGATTGAAACATCTATATATGCAATATCCATGTAAGTATACCCACTTGTAACACACACAAGTCAATCGGAACATTTTCATTAGTTAAGAGAACGTTTGCTCACTGAGAACTCCAATGTTTGACCTGACCGGTAAACCTTTGACCGTTCGAATGAATAGTGTAGTGTAGATATTAAACTTAACATAGTGTTAGGTATATCGAAGTATGCCTTACACATCATCGAGAAGCTTTAGCAGAAGCAAAGTGCCTATACCTACCTATAATGAAAAAACAAGATCTACGACGGTATACTATTTATTTTATTTTTCACCTTATTGTTTTTTCATAAAATACTTTTATAGAAATATTTTGAAAGAAAAGTTAATCTTTAAATATTCACGCGCGGCGGGACCTAGAGAAGCGAGTTCGAGGTGGTTCGAGTAGATATGACCAGGTCCAAAGGTTGCCTGGAAGAGATCGCTAAAAGCGATAAGGCCGCCCATTGTGCCACCTAGTTTTAAGTTGTGTATGTTTTCTTTGTGATGTAATTTATTTGGTGTGTACATAAAGAATTTATTAATTCATTCATTTATTCATTCATTCATTTACTTATTCATTCATTCATAGGTATACATTTACTATTACGCAGTTATTTGTTCGTGGTATATTATTTCTGATATACTAAGAACCAAATAGTATACATCGCTACGCTACACCGACATAAAAACTAACATAATCAAGTATTCCCGTCTGTAGGATGGGGTAGCGCTTAATAAAACTGCCGTTAAAAGGTGCCCGTTCAAAAGCCACGTATAAATAACGAAGCATTTACCCCAGACGATATTTTACGATATTCTTTCATTTCTATTTACAGCTTCTGAGTTCTGACTAAACTGCAGTTGGCTTGGGAGTTTGTCTCGCTCTCGGATAACTTAGTACCCACTTATCTAGGTAACTGATAGGTACTAGTTATGTCTTATGGGTTTACCCGTGTAAATTTAGATTTTAAGGGCTTTTAAAAATAGCCCTTAAAATAGCCCTCATTCGCAAGCGAAGGGCGTGGGTTGAAACCACCGAGATCATTGAATTTTGAATAATCCATCTTGTCAATTTGTATTCCTTTGTGGGTGTAACAATCTTCAGTAAGTACCTACCTACCTACAATGTTACTTGGATGGGTGACCGATAATATGTGTGTCGAGCTTCTTCGTGCTTCGGAAGACACGATAAACAGTTGATCTCGTTTTTAGGGTTCCGTACCTAAAGGTAAAAACGGGACCCTATTACTGAGACTTCGCTGTCTGTCCGTCCGTCCGTCCGTCCGTCCGTCTGTCACCAGGCTGTATCTCATGAACCGTAATAGCTAGAAGGTTGAAATTTTCACAGAAGATGTATTTCGGTTGCCGCTACAACAACAAATACTAAAAACAAAATAAAACAATTATTTAAAAGGGGCTCCCATACAACAAACGTGTTTCAAAAATAACAAGGAGTCAGGACAGGAACAGGGACAGGAGGACAAATCGAGTTGGTCATGGAATTCAAAATGGCTGCCCTATCTGTCAAATATACCAGTCTGCCTTACTTACCAAAGAGTTTCTTCTATGTTTCAGATTTTCTTTGTGCCAAGGTTTTTTTTTTTTGAGTGATACGGTCGTTTGATGGGAGTAAGAATCGAAGATAAATATTTCATATTTTCCTATAAAATTTAAAAATTGGTTGTTGTAAACCATTTTAGGGTTCCGTATCCAATTGTGATAGTGGTACGGAACCCTTTATGCGCGAGTGTCGCACTTGCCCCGTTTTTTTATCACTGGTATCAGTCGTTAGGTCAGGTAAGACCTTAGGTCGACCTGAAAACTGTAACACTGGGTGAGCAATATCACTACGAAAAAAATTAATACAGTCTTAAATCTTTCAACAAATCACACAAATAGGTAAATGAGTATCCTGACTAATCCTGAGTATCCTATTCTACTAATATTATAAAGCTAAAAGTTTGTATGTATGTATGTATGTTTGTGTGTTTGTTACTCAATCACGTAAAAACCGCTGAACCGATTACCATGAAACTCGGTATGTAGATAGCTGGAGACCTGGGGTGAAACCGCGTAACTAAACTAGTCTGTAATAATGACTTATGCGAAAAATCTTAAGCCAAGTAGAAAACAGCATTTTAAAAATCACATTGGACTAGATAAAAATAAAAAGGCTGTACAAAAATCTTTAAATTCGACCGGCAACGATCAGCAAAAATGAAAAATGGTTGTTGTACGAGATGTTAGTTCAAAAACGATTCGGTGTTATCCCGCGCTACCATTTCCACCACGTACGGGCCTCACTTAGGAATGCCAGATCGAACATACGTAGACAGTTTTCACCCCATGCCGAATTTTTACGACGACCTTTCGGTTCACCCTATTCGTAAACATGAACCTCGTGTAAATCATGCCCAATTTTGCATAATGCAAGAATTTAAAGCGAATCCTTTTTCCCTAGAAGATTGAGGAGGAAACAAAGGGTTTCGATAAGTACCTATGCATAGGACTTTTCTAGACATCTTCTCCTTAAAAAATATTTGAATAAATCTGCTCCTGTATTAGCCACTTACCTATGTTAGGTTATCGGTGAAATCGATTAGACTGTCTGTCGTTGTAATGAAACTTTACTAATTATTCAAAAGTAGGTATTTATTTATGGAAAATTACAATTGGAAAAATAATTAGAAGTTTAGTAATTAGTAAACTCCTGAGAGAGGATGGGTTGAAATCCGACTTTGGAATCCACGAATTTCCGTTTCCAATTAATTGTTAAAACCGTGTATTTTTTAATATCAGGACTTATTTTATTTTCCTGTCAACCAAATAACACACATCTCATGAACTTTGCTTCTTCTTCTTCTTGAGGTGCCTCTCCGATCTTGAGGTCCAATCACGGATGTTACGTAACCAAGATTTCTTCCCTCGACCGACACGTCTTTTGCCCGCGACTTTTCCCATCATGATCAGCTGCAATAAGTTGTACCTAACATGTCGAAAGATATGTCCCAGGTAAGCAACTTTTATCTGCTTGACGGTCTGCAAAAGCTCTCGTTTCTGCTTTACTTATAGCTTGAAAAATCGAAAAATACCTATGCCTTTTTATGCCATATGTGTGGAGTGGATATTATAGGTCCCTGTAAGTGGGGTGGATGACAATTTTTGAAGTAACAAAGGGGGAAACCCTTGAAATATTTAAAGAATTCATGCTACATACAAAAAATAAATATAATACTTATATCTCGTTTAATTTAGGCACCTAAAGCACAATGCAACTTACTCTATTCAAATATATCTCATGTCATGTGAACGGAACTATAATTAAATTCTGCTTCTAGCAGAAGGTGGCTTCCAGTACATAAAATGAGGCAAATTTACAGCGTGTGATAAATAAATTCCATCGTAAGGGCGAGACCTTGGGAAGTCGCGTCAGCACCCGGGTCTGATTGCTCCATCCATCAGTACACGCCGGTACTTTGAGAAGCAAATAAAATAGGGAACGGATAAGGAAATTATCGAGTCATTTTGAATTCTGAATGCGAGGTAGGATCTCTTGTTTTTTTATCCCGGGACATTTAGCTATTAATATCAATATTGAATTTTCTTCTGTTTTAGCGATGTTGTATTGAAATTAAAGACATTTTTCGGTTTTAATCGCGTGGTGTTTATTACTTTTAGCATTGTTTCAAAGCTGAACGTTTCGAGACCTTTACAGGCCCTTCAGGATTGACGCGACGCGACACCACGCGATTAAAACCGAAAAATGTCTTTAATTTCAATGTCAATATTGTTTTAAAGCGAGACCAAAATGCTTGAGGTCATTTGGCGCAAAAAAATAGCATTGCCATTCAGCGTGGCAATGCGATCAGCATTTTGGGCTCGCTGACCAATGACGAGGACTTGGATTTGTTATAAGTTCTATTTTTTGGTAACTGGACAGTAATGTATATCCAAAATTGTATTTATTAATTAAATTCATAATTTTTTTATTGTTTTGAGAACAAAACTCAAAGGGTGCGAAATAAATTGTTTTACCCACACCAAATAGAATAAAATTCTATGTTCACAGTATTCGGGCCCACGGCTATACTTAGAACTAGTTCAGTTATTCCAGCAATACCCGCATTATTATGCATATTTTATTCGACCGTACCATTTCTGCGGTAAGAGCAGCTATAAAATTGCCTATTGTCGATGCACGTAAAGCCCGCATTAAACTGAAAGCGATTCTCAAATGCGTCGCGACGTAAAGTATCGGGATACAAGAGGAAACCAGCCGACTCGCCTTGTTTTGTTCGGCACTCCGTTTTACTTTACGGCCCTCCGTGAAAAAACCTTTGCTGTTTCAATCCAAAAAGGAAACAGGGTACAGGTAATCTGCGGTCTGTTTCCTGTTTATACTTTTGCTGAACATTTGTCCTAATAATGTGACTTAAATGACGGTGAGCGTTCACTGGAATGAGTCGGAAGGTAATGAAATACCAGTTGATGGATATGAGTGGTTGTGAGCTCTGAGAGTATTATTGAACAATATACTCGAGCGTAGATAGTTACTGTAACAACACATTTTATCGTTAGTACCATTTAGTAGGTAATAAAGTACTTTAAATAGATACTTAACTACTTGTTCAAACATACGATATTTTCTTGAAAATGTTCTGCATTAAGCAGTGAACATGCAATCTGTTCATATTTTATCACAAATTGCAAAATCCGGCCCGCAAAACCCGTCTCATATAAAAGGAGTGTCAATTTCTCTTTTTAAAAATAAGGCACGATCAAAGCAGCAATGCAGCCACTCTGCGGGATGCCGGCGTCAATTGCCGGATCCCTTCCGCTTCCGGCTTCTAGCACTCAGCTACCGGTTTAGATTCATAACTCCGATGCTTAGAACATTGTCGGCGTTCAACTGAAAAATACGATCTCTTTCACCAAATATTTATGACGGTGCAATAAATTTCCGTTAAGCACAGCGAATTATTAGCTCGATACAGAACTTTATTATTACTTCATTTTTATTTAACCTTATTCTCGAATACAACTTTTCAGTTTATAGGGGTAGTTCATGGATAAAATTATAAAGGACGGCCGCTTTCAAGTATTTGTTTGAGGAAATACGAAGTCGGAGCGTTTCTTAAACTACTTAAAAGTTCTGTTGCAAATGAAGCGTTACAAAAATGGACGCCCCTTACGGGGAGAGAAGGTCGCCTTGTTGCGGTTGCTTTATCGGTTTCAACAACCTAATTACTTTGTACCAACTTAATGGTTCTAAAGAAAACTCAAACGATTGAGTACCTTTACCTACCTACTTAATAATACATGCAAAGTAACTGTTACTCACGGTTCGTGGGTCCAATATTGTAGGTTTCTTTGGTCATTAAGAAAAGTGAATTTACTTATTTATTAAATTCACATTTTTATGCAGTAGGTATCTACGCCTGTACTACTGACTCTACTTTAAAAATCTATAAGGGTTCCGTTTTTTGCCATTTGGCTACGGAACCCTAAAAATGATACGAGTACCTACCTAGTACCTACATCTATTAGGTAGTAGTTTTGTAGGTTATGTAGGTATAAGTTAAAAAAACTTCAACCGTCTTTTGTTTTTGCTTCAATCGTTTTTGTTTGTATTTAGATCGATTTTTGTTTTTTAACCGACTTCAAAAAGGGAGGAGGTTCTCAATTCAGTTGTGACTATTTTATTTTTTTTAAGGATTTTTGCCGATTACCTACTCGAGGGTGCCTGACCGATGAGATGTGATTAAAAAGGTCAATTCTATCTCTATGTGTCAGTTTCTAAACTTTACAATTTATACATCTCCACTTTTGTTGTCTGAATGCTGAATGTAACAATATTTTCTTATTTGAATATATATTTCTGTCGGAAGAATAAATCTAATAATCATTATGCATATAAATGACGACCATTTTAGCGATGTTAGGAAAATAAAAGCAAAGAGAACAAGCGACCGTAGCTGAAAAAGTGATTACGAGGAAGCAGCGTGTAATCTCTGCGTTAAGACGACTTGCGTTGAACGAGCCTAGAATCTGACCCTCTTCTTAAGAAACCGGCGGCGGCGGCGGCGGTAAATATTTTAGAAAAAATATTAATACGAGTATAAACACTATACCTAAGTTCGAATAAACTAACTAACGACGGTGAAGAGATCGCGTTTTGTGTTACATTGTACGTGTACTTATGTAAGAAAAAGTCTAACTCCGTAATACCATTCTGCCGCGTCCGCCGCCGGCTTCTTAACAACAGCCAGGGGTTTCAAACTTGCGACAACCCGAACTCACTTTTAAGTCATTACTTACCCGCTTGTTTTCGATTTGTTTTTTCTCTCGAACGGAAAAATTGGGCGCAAAATGACTGTGAGTTCGGTATTAACTTTTAGGCAATCAGCATGCACAACCCCGGGAGGGGTTAAATCAAAGGGTTCTGGTTTTATGAAGACTTATTTTAGACTTACCTTCAAGTTGAAATTAGATTTAATCTGGCTGGGAGCTTTAGGATTGAATTTTGTAAACAATTTGAAATACCTCTACAACTCCAGGCTTTGTTGAAATACCATTGGGAACTGGGGATCCGTTGTTTAGGAATTCCTTTCAAATGAATTTGTACTTATGAGGTGGAGTTTTGTAAATATGGTGTACCATTTGCCGTTGAATGGGCGTCTATTGTGTGTCATATGGTTATTTAATTTTGATTGTTTTGTTTTGCCATTTTTGTTGTATATTGGAAGTTTTGTTATCCAAATATTTGAGGAACCTTTGTTTCGATAACGCATATTGTATCGATCACAATGAATGATGGAGGGGTTTGGATTGCTAAAATTGTGTATTTATTTTTCGTCAAAAATTCGTAGGTAAATCAGAAAGTTTTGTTGGTTTTTATGATTTCAAAATAGCTATACATCTCGCTTGATGAATGCTGTCATCAGTTTTTACGGGTTTTAGAAAATGGTTAAGATTAGCTTAGCTGTACCAGTGCAAATACAAATTCAGACGGATAGACAGACGGACGGACAAAAAGTGATCTTATAAGTATTCCTTTTTTCACTTTTTGAGATAAGAAACCCTTAAAATAAGTTATAAAATAGCAAACTATTTTATTCAAAGATTACAATTAAAATAATAATAAATTATTATTTAGTGGCAGATAAAAATAAGAGTAAGGTACCACAGACATCTGCTGAACATGTAGGTAGGTACCCAATCAAACTGTACCTACCCATTTCAGGTATTTTTGAAGTTTTGAAGGTAGGTTTATTAAATTTGTATTATATTGAATAACCTACTCTAAAAATAATAATCTTACTATATTGTCGGAATATGTTACGTCAGCTAAGCTATCTAATACCATCTCTATATTTATTCCAGAATAAGTAAGCTGGCGGAGATGGGTAGTGTACGAGGATGTCCTGAAATAGTTTGAAATGTATGAAGGCAATCATCTAATTCTGTATACCTACCTATATCTGTAGAATTCTAGTCTATGTAGGTATTATTGTAAGACGTAAAAGTAGGAAGCTGGACTCCGGGCTCTCTAGGGGGGTACAATCGGGAACATCGCTCGGATGATAATGAAAACGTATGTAATATCGTAAACAAATATTATGACTTACGTAGATGAAACCACGGGATACAGCTAGTTTTACACTAAACTTTTAAAAGCAATAAAAGGTTATAAATGAACTCTGCCTTTAATTTGAGAAGCATAACACTTTGAAGCGCAATCTAACCCCAAACTAAGCACTAGGCTTGTACTATGGGTACTAGACAACGGATATACTACATATTATACCTTTTTTTGTAAATACACACATATCATACATAGATAACACCCAGACAAGAAACAAATATTTATGTTTAAGCATAAATACTTGCACCTCGCGGGAATCGAACCCGCAACCTTCTGCATTGCAGTCGGGCCTTCCCCCGATGCGCCACTGAGGTCATCAATGATATACGATATTCAATTCATGTCGAGAATTCAGACTCATTTCTTTTTCAAGATGGGTTCCTACTTGTGCATAATAAGTCTGCATTTATGTATTTCTACATTGAAAAGCTCATGCTGGAGCTAAAAGCTAATTATCCCACAGTCTTTCGATTCAAGTGAGCAGCCATCGAATCGTTTATGGAGACGAGGGAAAACGATGTGGTGAATTAAGCGAACATTTTTTCCAAGTGGGCAGTAAAAGCACCTCTCATCCACATATATTGAAGTGTCCTATATTTTACGATCCCTTCTACAATGAAGGGTTCTGGCCAGCCAATATGGGTGGACATCGGCTATTGAGTAGACAAATTACTTATCAAATGTTTATATGGTATGACTTTGATTGTCCAAACTTAATAAATATAGGTAGGTACTTACCTAAACTTACTTATCTTACTTACTTGCTGCTAGCATTTTGGGCAGCTTTGCATCGGGAACGCTTGGGGATGGGTTATTTTAGTTTTGGTGATTTTGTTTTGTTTAGTTCAGAGGATCGTCTCCATTCTCTTTCTCCATACAAACGTAGTTTAAATTTTCCTCCCTGGATAAAGACATTAGAGCAAACATGTTTATGCCATAAAACTTATATCTGTCATGACTATGCATCTACCTTTTTATTTTTTTCATTTTATTATTTTTTATTATTATTTTAATTAGAAAATAAAAAAAAATAAAAAGGTAGATGCATTGTCATGACAGATATAGGTTTTATGGCATAAATATATTTGCTCTAATGTCTTTATTCAGGGAGAAAAAATTAAACTACGTTTGTATGGAGAAAGAGAATGGAGACGATCCTCTTAAGTTTTTTTTAAATTAATACCTATTTGATAAGTTACTTAAGGATTGTATTTTCTTACCTAAATAATACTTATTTTTAAGTTTCAAATAATGTTTGATCATAGGTTTCAATACCTCTTTTAGTCGTTAAGACTTTAATACACCGCTGTGGCAAACTATTGCAGACTTGTAGTCCCGGCGATAGAGATGCAATAGATAGGGCTATCCCATCTCTACCCGAGGGTATCGTAAAAGGCTACTGAGGAATTTGGGGTAAAGCAGCTAACCTGGAGTTCTCGTGCGGTGGCGGGTAAACTATTTGGTCTCATCAAGGAAGGTCACTGGCATCGGCCAGCTATACAAACATTGCCAAATCGATTTCCAGTAGGTATTGTCAATAAGACTTACCTAGTGTGTTTAAAGAAGTGTCAAACTGTTTAAGGAGGAAGTGGCAACTGAAGAGCACGGACAATCGAGTAAAGGTTTTCAAGCAATTAATGTTTAATCAAATGGCATTAGGTTTCAACTAGGGAACCCCTTCCGAACCTCTATTCACGTCGACACAACAGTGTTTTCCCACAGCTTCTTTTAAAAGAGTCGGTTTAAAAACCATTAAAATAGGATGGATTACGCGAAAGTATGCACTTACCACGAGAGAAACAATGTTAATCTTTCTTTCGTGTTAAAATGCAACGGCTCGGTTCGTTAATTTAAATAATACAGGGTGTATTCGGAAGATGGGACGTCTTCGGACATGCAAACAATTAATTACAAGGGTTATAAATGTGGGACATTAGTTACAACGTCCTGTGGTATCTCGGACTCGCGGCTCGGTCGGTCTTATTTTCTCGTACCTACATACTTATTTAAATTACTTCGAATAGTGCTTTTTACCTACTTTGGGAAAGATTTGGGAAAGATCTGAGGGACAGGGGTACTAGCGAGTGACTCGCCTCCTTGCGTGATTTAGGAATTATACCTAATCGTTAAATGATAAGCAGACAGACAACAAAGGGTAAAGAAAGAAATATAGATAAACAAAGGGGCATGGTTAACTTTTCAGACAGACATGTAAATTATTTTAATTTTGTTTTATTTGAATTTGTTTTCTTTATTTGCTAAAGTAGTCAAGCCGCGATGATTTTAAAACAATAAACATAAATTTGAAAGCTGAACATGGGCTGAACAACTTTATACAACGGTTGAGTAAAGATATTTTAAACATGGAAAACAGAGTTGGGAGTATATTCACGTCAGTTACGAAGACTTTTTGCCTTACGCACCTGGTTATTACAAAACTTCTAGATATTGTTTTATTTGCTGCCACTTTACAACTTCGTGAACATTGAACAATCGTTAAAATATAATAATAACGGAATGTATACGATATAACAATATCGTTTACCGTCAATAGTATTGCTGTTTACAAATTTTTGGATTGTCGTCTGCCAATCAAAAGCGGTACAAAGGTTCGTACAAAGCGATCGCCGGAGGAATGATAACGTAGGGTTGTCATCATTGACATAGGTTACTATTTCTTTTTTTGTGGGTAAACAAAATAGTAACATTCATTCATTTTTAAATAGATATTCAATAGGCAATAGTCCGTTAAATAGAGTGGGCGGGGCTCTATTAATAAATCTATTGCCATTTCAAATCTTCCTATTTGGGAACCTAG
This sequence comes from Idaea biselata, assembly GCA_958496205.1. Classification (NCBI taxonomy): domain Eukaryota; kingdom Metazoa; phylum Arthropoda; class Insecta; order Lepidoptera; family Geometridae; genus Idaea; species Idaea biselata. Next base: position 23,357,437 of record OY292396.1, on the reverse strand, counting down.
GTACCTAAATAAAAAACCCCTCTGTAGGTCAGTAAAAATAAAATTGAATGTCCCTAGAGGTCCCAGTTAACCAGGTTTCTTAATGGATACAGTTTACTGGGAAGACACAGAACCGAAAAAAATATGGCAGATTTATTTTGTGGTGGAAATTGATCCCGCATCTTTCTGCATCGCACACAGCTAAGTATTTGACGAGCCACTGTGATACGGTTACCGAAAACCCACTGTGACGCTGAAGTTTGCGATATGGTGTCAACCCTAACTATGTTTATTTCGTAAATCCGATAAACTGTTTACTCTTCGAACTCAATTACGTATTCTTTGTTATGTATTCTAAAAAAACTCTGGAGTGTAGGTACTTTATTTATGGAATGATAATGAAATTGACCATTATCTTAATACACTAATAAACTAAGTATAAAACTACCTGTATCATTGTTTTGCAGCAAGTAGTGATTCAACGTACGAAGGTACGTACTAACTACGTGAAATAGAGTCTATAACCAGAACAACAGCTTCATACAAGCCCGCGGCGTAGGTGTACTCCACTACATGCACAGCTATGTGTTGACCTCTCTCACCGACAGTGTGCCGTCGGTGAGCCTCGGGCCTTCGGGCGGCCTCGGCAATCCCGAGTGGAAAGCGGTGAGAAGTCACACACACACATACACTACCGCCGCGCCGCACACGCGCCGCGGGCTTGTATGAAGCTGTTGTTCTGATGGATTAGATATTCGGTGGTCTAGCTCTGCATCAAATAAAGCATTCTATAGTACAGATTTTCACTTGCAGCTCACTGAAATTCTCTGGCAGGTTTAGAATATGGTGAGCAATATGGAATGGAGCACTGGAGTTTTCAGGTGCTATCCACTTGACTCACCATGAGACCCATGAGTGGGAGAGATTGCGACCGCTCCAACGTCTGACGTGGTGTGTGCAGCGGTTGAAAAAATGTACTATAGCCTCGCATTATCTTAAACTAATTTGCAAGGTTTCGCTAAAGCTTTCGAAGTGCAAATTCTTGCAAAAATACTAACAATCGCCGTGTGGTGCTGATGATGGATGACTAATCCAAATATCTCTGATTTTAATGATCTGTATTGCCGACTAGCAGAGTCGGCAAAACCCACAGTAGGCCGGTCTAATAATTACTAAATGAAGTCATCTCAGTACTTTGAACTTTCAGCTAACATTTTTAAAAATATTTCTGAATAGATAGTATAGATAGGTACCTAAACTCAACAGGGCATTGGCTCATTTCTCTCAAAGCCCTGAAGCTTATCCAGACCAAGTATCTAATCATTACATAGTTGTTATGAGTATAACACATCCACTGTTAATTAATCACAACATTCTTGAACGAGCGCTCATTGGCTTGCCCCAAACTTGATAAGGTACAGTCGACCACAACATCCCTGAAAGTTGAACAAGAGTTACAAAATTCTTTGTTATTAAAATTGTTTGGATTAATATTAATTATCTTTGTTTTATTAGATTAGAATCAGTTGCCGTGCAACCCCGGCATAAAATAGAGTTACATTTTCCCGGGTCTTAATCGCGTACCTATATTATTATTTAAAAAACGCGATTAAAATGTAACTCTGGTTAATAGAATAGGGTTACCCCATCTCTTCCCGTGGGTGTCGTAAAAGGCAACTTACGGAGTATCTGAGGAAGACTACCTAACCTTAATTTCTCCCCAAGCCGTGGCGGATAAACTGCTTCATCTCTAGGAGGGTTTTTTTCAGGCAGTCGGTCGGACGTAAAATATTGCCGAATCTATTAGCAAAATGTATGGTCAACGATGAATTACCTACTGTGCCGACCCCAAATAATAATTTGGGGTTTCCCGAGAACCCCAAATTATTTGGGGTTCTCTCGGACCCCAGGCTCCCGAGAGAGATGCAACCTTAAACATCGCTTTGATGAGACGTTATTTGTGTGTAATAAAAAGGCGTCCATATACATACATACAAATTAAGACTAGCTTTGCAACAAAGAAATTTAGGTAGAATGACACATGCAATATAGAGTTCACACATGTGTGAACTTTGACTGTTTTTAAATAGCCTTTTCTTTGGTTTTCACGATGCAGATATGAATTATAAAAATTGAACTATTTTTTCGGTTTAACTCGTTATTTATTTTTTATGACGTTAAGCATAGGATAACAATTACTGTACCCTATAAATATTCTATTGCTGATTATGCTTTAACATCTAGTGTTGTATCCGTTATTTTGCCACAAAAAAAAGAGTTTTTTCTACTGGTACTTATGACTTGTGTTTTCGACTGTACGTGTAATCCGATAAAATATACCTATTGCTCGCCACCCCGCTCGTTATTTGTAATTACACCTCTAAACGTTTTCGTGGTACGAGTACGTGCATTCTCCTTCATAGCTTGAACGCAAATAAAAACTTATGAAGCTTTTCCTATGGCGTCATGTTCCTAAAACATTGTATTTATTTTTGGAATTTTTAGCAATGGAATAGTGTTTTGAAATTAAAGACATTTTTCGGTTTGAATCGCGTGGTTTTTATTACTTTTAGCATTGTTACAACGCTCAACGTTTCGAGACCTTTCCAGGTCTCTTCTTCAGGATAGACTGGAATAGTGTTGCCAATTTTGCAAAGGTTATTTTTTATTCCTAGAATAGTTTAATATAACCTGTTTCTAATAATTTTCGGTAAAAGTATGTGTACCTATTTCAAGTCTTAGGTAGTAAATATGTCGGATAGATTCATATACCATACATAAATGGCATGCAAATAGGCTGTATTTTACCCAGCTAGGTACATTAGGTACAAGTCAAAGAACATGGTACACTGTTTTTAGTTTTTACATTTATAATTTATCAATACGTTGTGACGAGACGGCTTATGGCATTATAGGCGCTGAAGACGCAACAACAGCTGTAGGTACCTATGTGGTAAAAAATACGTTTATTAAAACAAGCCGATAACCACCCATACAAAAAAATAAAGGACGTGGCGTACAGCGCAATGTAGCCCCAAACTAAGCAGTTGCTTAGTTGGCTAGTTGCCTAACCTAGTTCGCTATCCTAGGTTGTACAAAAAACATAAATATAGACAGAAAAAGATGAAAGAAAAACTTATAAAACAATATTTTAATACCTACCACACAACCACAGTTGTGTGCTGCTTGAATGGGCGCAGCCTCAGCGTGAGACAAAGCAACAGCGGGGCTCTTCCACCACCCAAACAACCGCTGATATGTTCCAAAAGTTGTACACAAAACTATTATAGCGCCTATAAAATAAGAGGTTAAAATTAAATAGCCTTATTAATAAACGTGGAGTAAGGTGAGAATATGCTTTGTCTTTTTCCGTGACGATAACTTTCAAAGTTGACAGACAGAAACAAAAAGTAGGAAAATTATTCCGACCTTACTCCACGTTTATTTGTAAGGCTAAAAGGTGCTACAATGGTTTAAAAGCTAAGGAGATTCAATACCTTAAATAAGCTCAAATTAACCCCAAAATGTTCAATAGGATTAATAATAATAAATTAATAAATTCTGTGAACGACACACAGCGCCACCTAGCCCCGTGGTAAGCTACTAAGCTTGTGTTACGGTGACTAGACAACGGATATAGTACGGATATTGCTCCAAGATTTGTAACATGATTATGTTGCGATCTGTTAATCTGATATTAACATTAGACTCCTAGTACCAACCTCGGGCTATCATCTCCAAATTATGCTAATTACTTAGTTCATCGTTATGTCATATAATAATATTTATTAGTTAATCTGGTATTTAGTCCGATTGAAGGCTCAACATTATGAGCCAACAACATTATTATACTACTAATTCTGCACTTTCGGTTTATTATTTTAGTGGATAATTAGGTAAGTTACATGCATGTTTTACCTATATTAACTTATTTTGATACGAGTAGCGTTCCTTGGTTTCATCCAAATTGGACCCGATGCGATAAGTATCACAAACCAAGATATCTACTTAGATAGGCACAGATTTCACCTAAAAATGAATGTAATGCTACTGTTACATCATTTCTACTATGTAGGTAGGTACTACGATTATACTACATTTTTACTGGGAAAAAGCGATCCATTCAACCGATTTTTTCGATATGGTTTTATCAGTGCAGGCATCGTCTAATTGTTACAGAAGCATAGTGGCTTCGATGGCACAGAAAGTCTGACACATTGTCAGGATTTGATTCAATATTAGGTAGGTACATACAGTACATTGAAATGTTACATTTGAGTGTGCATTTGTCAGAGGACGTCCTCTGACAAATGCACGAGGAGCCCAAAAAAATGTAACAATTCAATGGATCAATGGATCACTTGCAGCCATCTTGTCCAATGACACAGACAGACATTTGGATAGCGCGCGCGCCGGTTCAGTCGTAGTTTAATATTAATCACATCAAGTTGTACTTATGGGATTTATATAGGTACCTATTGGTAAAGTACCAAGACGTTTCCAATACCTAGTGAAAACCAAAGTGTTTGGATTCAATAGTTTTTAATTATGAGAAACAAATAACAAGGCAAACTATGAACTTTTAATTATAATATTTACCATTTACCCGAGTCTTCATCGACCGAGTGTTATTATGCGTTCTAACCGTGTTTGTTTAAAAAGTTCTAAGAACTTATACGATAGCTGTACACGATTACTTTTATTTTTATTTAAACGTTTTTTCTTAGTGTTTACCACACTTAGGAAATAATAAAGTAGTAGGTAAGTACATACTGCTTTTTTTGGAAAAAATGCTTTATTGAACTCTTTTTTAATTTGCCTAAAGTAGGTACCTTACCTACCTATGTCTATTTACAGACATTTTGTGCTCGCATCCTTTATCTATACTAATACTAGCTGACCCGGCGAACTTTGTTCCGCCTTAAAGGCAATAAATAAGCATTTTTTTTTAATCGAACGGGATAAAAAGTATCTTATGTCCTTCTCCTGGCTCTAAACTACCTCCCTGCCAATTTTCAGCTAAATCGGTTCAGCCGTTCTTGAGTTATAAGTGGAGTAACCAACACGACTTTCTTTTATATATATAGATTATAAAGAGGTAACGTTGGTAACATATGTGTATGTATGTATATTGGGGATAATCTCCGAAACTACTGGACCAATTTCAAAAATTCTTTCACCATTAGAAAGCTACATTCACACTGAGTAACATAGGCTACTTTTGATCCCGATATTCTCACGGGATTGGGACTTACGCGGGTGAAACCGCGGGAATCTGCTAGTCAATTATAAGTACCTATATCACTAATTTATGCAATTTTTATTCCAACAACAGCAAAACATGATTGAAAAGATATAAATTATACAGAAAATCACTTTCTACAGTATTTGCACAAGTCAGCATCAGATGTATATGAACTGTCAGATAATGATATCCTGGTGAAGACAGAGGGCTCGCGTCTTCTTCTTTCTGCTCTTGGTCTGGTGTTTTGTCTGGGATAATATCAGAACATATTATCCCAGACAAAACACCAGACCAAGAGCAGACCAAGACCAGGGCAGAGGGCTCGCGTCTTCTTCTGTCTGCTCTTGGTCTGGTGTTTTGTCTGGGATAATATCAGAACATATTATCCCAGACAAAACACCAGACCAAGAGCAAACCAAGACCAGGGCAGAGGGCTCGCGTCTTCTTCTGTCTGCTCTTGGTCTGGTCTCTTGGTCCACCGGGTTGCGCTGACACGCTCGCTTGGGTTGACGCCTGGTTGGTGAACCACGTTTGGTTACGCGTCCAGTCCTCACTCTTTTCTTCCCGTCATGCCCTTTCTGCATCTTTAGTTCTTTTCTCTCGAGTGGCGACTTAGACCTCTGGTTCGGCATCCCCAACTCACGGTGTGCAGAGGTATTTGCTGCCGATGATTCGGAACGGTCATCGTCTATTCGCCCGTCTTCTTTGTCATCTTTTTTGTCTCTATTGCTGGTCGTGCTAGTGCTCTTACTGCAATTTGGCTGTTCGTCTTCTTTGCTCTCCATCGACAAGGATTTCAGGAACTTTCTAATAATTTTGTTTTTTCGTCTTTCAGATTAAAATTGATATTGTTTGTTACAAAATGTATATTCTAGCAAAAAATAAATATTTATCGAAATTCTTAAACGGAAAGAAACAAAAAAACGCAAACCACTAAAAAAATATGTCTGTAAATAAAATACGAATAAAATAAAAAACTTTCGTTTTTCGAATTTTGATAGAATATGACAAACAATGAAAGAAATCAAAGAGGATTGAATGGTATTCAAAATAAATTACTTTACTTACGCTAGACAAAGAAGTTAATACAGTATAGTAATAGAAACTTCTTTCTAAACTTTTTAAACCTGATCCATAGAGTAACTTATACATATCTGACATATACAGGATTAAATTAGGAGGAACACTAACTTTTTATCCCGGCAGAGGGCGCGAGTCGATTAATCTTAGGTTTGAATTCAGAACTGTCAAACATGTGTTTTTTACAACTCTCGGCGCCAAATTGGCCATATCGGTCTGAGACCGAAAGAATAAAAAAAAAACTCGGCGTTTCCCTTGGTGGAGGACCATCATCGAAAAAAAAAAGATCATCCGATGCCAGCGCCTCTGCAAACAGCTTTGCGCGTGGCACCCCATTATACAGGGTGTTCCAACTAGTGACGTCAAAAAACTTTTTTTAGATTCCTCACACCTGGGGGTATCCGAAAATACCCCATGTATGTTCTGCGATTTTTTGTAGTTTAGGAGTTATGGCCTTTTTTCTGATTTTCTACTAAAATGCGACCACTGACACTTATTTGCTCATACTGACTGCAATAATTGAGATAATTGGCTGATTTCTTTTCAAATGTGGAGCTGAATAATTGGGTCATGTTTCCTGTTACAAAAAAAACGCGTAACACCAACCAAACTGTTACAAATAAAAAAAGTATTTCATAAAGTGAGCGTAGACAAAACGCTATAAACACTTTAAAGAGCAATTAAAAGAAAAACTCGCCTATTATTTTTTTTCCAAAGCAACTTCAAAAACTTCCTTACTTCATTAGCTATCTACCCTATCATTTTTATTGGTCTATCATTACAGGATCATATCAAAAATTTTATTTTAAAATTCCTTGGTCGAAAATTCTCTCACTCATCCCTATTACTAAGACTTCGCTCATCATCGCGTTGCGATGAGGCAATGGCTGAATCCTGGCGAACCAGCCAAATCCTGCCCCAAGCGAAAATTGACTCAAAAAAAGTTACTCGTGAGCGTTTGGTGGACTAGTGCCGGTGTCGTTCACTACAGCTTTCTTAAATCTGGCCAGACGATTACAGCAGATATCTATTGTCAGCAACTGCAAACCATGATGGAAAAGCTAGCTGCTAAACAACCGAGGTTGGTCAATCGCTCTAGGCCACTGCTGCTTCAGGACAACGCTAGACCACACACTGCACAACAGACGGCTGCCAAATTAGAGGAGCTTCAATTGGAATGTCTAAGACATCCACCGTACTCCCCGGACCTGGCTCCAACAGATTACCATTTTTTTCGAAATTTGGATAACTTCTTGCAAGGGAAAAAATTCAACTCCGATGGGGCAGTCCAAAGCGCCTTCAAAGATTTCATTGATTCTCGTCCTAATGGTTTTTTTAGTAAAGGGATCAATGAACTACCTATGAGATGGCAAAATTGCATAGATAGCAATGGTACATACTTTGATTAAATAAATATATTATTATAAAAAAAAAAGACTTTATGTTCCTCCCTTACAAAACGCCAATTTCATATGTAATGACCTAATATAAAAGCGAAAATCACTGACTGACTCATCACGATATCTCAGAAACTACAAGTGCTAGGAGTCTAAAATTTTGCATAGGGGTTTCTTTTAGGACGTAGGCGCTCACTAATAACGGATTTTTGGAACTTCACCCTCTGAGGGTGTCAAATAAGGGTTGAAGGGTTGTATGAATCTTTTTTGTTTTTTTAGAGTTAGATGTATGAAAGTCTAGCCGACTTTGGTTTATTGTTGGGTGTCGATAAAGGTGGATAAAATATTTTTTTGGAAATTCACCCTTTGAGGGTCAAATAAGGGTTAAAGGGTTGTATCAAAACTTTTTTGTTTTTAGAGTTAGATGTATGAAAGTCTGCTATTAGGTTTATTGTCAGGTATCGATAAAGGTGGTAAAATATTCTTTCGAAATTCATCCCCTAACAGGGTAAAATGGGGGTTACATCTATCTTATCTTATCTTATCTTATCTATTATATAAAAATCAATCCCTATTTCCCTTGGTCACGGCATCACACTTAAACTTTTACACATATTTCGATAATTCTTTTTTTGTTGTGTTTGCTATTGTCAGGAGAAGGTTCTTATGAAATAAAAAATGCTAAACCGATTTTGATGAATCTTATTTTTTTATACTAAACGACAGGACAACGTCTGTCGGGTCAGCTAGTTTTATATAAAACGCTGTCATTATCGTTTGTAGATGGCGTTACTGATCAAATTAGATCGCGCTGACGTTATGTTTTAGAAAGTTGATGTATTACTAGCTTATTTTCTTACAATTTTACGTCAATGCTCAAAAGATGGCAATTCTGGTCAAATTAAATCGCTCTGACGTTGTGTTTTAAAAAGGTGTAATTTTACGACGGACGACGCTGAACAAATTTTTCTAACATAGTCTTGATTCCCCAGGCTTACCACAACATGACTTGCTTCTTAAAGTAACACAAATATGAATAATGCTGCTGCGTAACCTTCATCCTCCTAATATTATTATATATTATTCAATAGATACAGATATTTATATTTTATACGTGAACGGAACACCTTACCTACCGCTGTGCAAAAAACCACACTTAAACGGACGACCAGCGAAGCACTGATGCTGCCTGAATATCTGTACTTCGATGGGCCACCGTTTAAGTGTGGTTTTTTGCACAGCAGTAGGTCGGTGTTTAAGCAACGCCGACGTAGTTGCGGGCACAGATATAATATATACATATAAAAAGAAAGTCGTGTTAGTTTATAACTAGAGAACGGCTGACCTACTTTGGTTGAAAATTGGTGAGGAGGTAGCTTAAAGCCAGGGGAAACACATATGATACTTTTGATCCCGTAAATCCAGCGGGATTGGGACTTGTAGTATTATAAATGTGAAAGTTTGTGAGGATGGATGTTTGTTACTCTTTCACGCAAAAACTACTGAACCGATTGCGATGAAACTTGGAATATAGATACATAGGCTACTTTTTATCCCGTAATTCCCGCGGGATCGGGACTTACGCGGGTGAAACCGCGGGGCGCAGCTATATATATATATATATATATACATATATAATTGTTTGTACATGTACAAACAATTGTTATTATAATAAAATGAGTTAAATGTTTAGAATGAGTGTTGTACAAAGAGCTCGTTGGCTGAGCTAAAATCGAATGCTCCGTCTTTGACTCCCAGCTTCAATTCCAGACCGTTTGATGTGTATAATTACTTTGTTTGTTCTTGTTAGAGGCAACGATGCTTGCTGCGTGCGGTCGCCTAAGTCGTGAGCGTTTCCAAAACTGTTAGCATTTCCAAATTAGATGTAACCCACGTCAAACTAACCGAATAGTTTTATACACGCAACGAAATAATTAAAACGGAGTCCGTATGGAGCTCAATAGATTCGGGCGAGCGTCAATCACGTAAGTAGTTTTCCGAATATTCATTTGCTTGATGACTTGTGGAAGGGTTCCATTGAGAGTTTGTTGATCGACTAGACGCACTGTCTGAGACGATTCCTTGTGGATGTTCACCAATAATTACTTAGATAAGATAGTGAACGTCATACTTAATGTTTACTTTAGTTTGATGTGGTTTACGTTTACCTTCCAATAGTTACTATTCAAATCTACTGATAATGTACCTATGTGGAATTAAAAAGATAATTAAAATTAAAAAGTGCTCCCTAAGGAGTTATAAACTGCGAATGTCCAACACGGTTGTGTGTGGCGCTTACCCAAATAAGTTACAAATTATCGTGTGGAAAGCTGTCTTTTTCATATTAACAACTGGGAATTGTGGGGATATCTACCAGTTAATTTTTAAAGTTTTCTTGATCTTTGAACAGATAATATATTAAGACTAGATTTGAAACCTTTAAACATTACTAACATTGTATTGGATTATGATCTTTTATATATTTACATGTGAAAGACATTGCTTTTAGCGATAATGTGTAAAACGTTACTATCAAGCATTTTTTAAATTTTGTAATATCTGTTGTTAATTCTCTTTTTTACATGTTATGCAAATAGTTATACCTACAATCTATCTATATAATTTGCAGCAATTTAAACTTTATTTTCCGAAACACATGCGGTTAGATGATCTAGGTAACAGGAATAATTACCAAAATGGTTAATTTTAAAGTAACGCGGGATGGGCGTTCCACAAGGGCGATCCCTGGGTCCACAATATATCTTGTGGGCAGGCAACCGCGATTTGACTGACGGCGCACTCTGAAAGGACATTTATCAGTCTCACTACTCGGGTTACACTAAACCAAACAACAATGAATTCTCATTGACAAATTATCTTACAATTTGTTGTTGTACAGTCTATTCTTTTGACTAATTGATCTTTTGACTGAAGTAACATATTTTGCTTTAAAGGAGTATAAATCTTAAGTAGTATTTATTACTCGCAGCTTCGTTTTTAGAGGACATTGATGAGTGGCCCATTACATTTCCAAGGCCCTTTTGAAACTATTACTGAGAGAAAGTTAATTACGTAAATACTTAGAACAATATTTCACTTAAAGGCATATTATTAATTATGATATAGATAGGTACCTACGCTTCAAGCCTCAGTAGTAAAATTTAATAAGTTTTTAACAAAAAATGGACATATCTCAAAAACACAACTACCTATATCAATCAAAAAGTAGTCTATACACCGAGGTACCTACAAAAGCCTTTTCCTTTGTCACGGGCATCATTCTGCCCGTAAATTGTCCGTGCAGCATGAACTCTGAGAGTATAACGAAGAACTGTAAAGTTAAAGTTTAACTATTGAGCGAAGCGACGGAGTTATGAAGATGCCTGAGTGGAGCGAGGAATACAAGCGGCTCAAGATTAAGAAATACTTTATTACAGAGGTGTTACTCTACACATCTACTGCGAGATAATAAAGGGGTTAGTACGTAATAAGAATTTATTTTACAGTACAATAAAAAATCCCACAATCGGATTTATTATTGTACTGTAAAATAAACTCGAAGATGTGTAAATAGTTTTATTAAGAATCTAAATTGTGAAAATCTAAAAACTAAAAATAAAATTATTTTTTGAAAAAATGTTTACCTACTTTAGTACCCGGCGGGATTCGAACCTGCGACTATTGGTAATCCGAACAAACGCGTTTGACCGCTTCGCCACGGGTAGCCCTCCCGCCAGGTCGAAATTAAGAAAGCACCTCCTCGTGTGTTCTTGCGAGTAAGGCCTCGTAGTGACATCTACCGGCGAACTTGCAGTTCAACTCTGCTTGTACACTAAGAAACAACACACAACACACTAAGAAACACTAAGAAATAATGTTTACAACTTAAAATAATGTTTTTCTAAACAAGTATTGTAGTTTTCCTAGTTTTCAGGTCTATTACAAAGACGTCTTCATCTATTCCGTATCCAGACATTACCCACACTTACAGACAGTGAGGCACTTATGAAAATGAATATAAAACATGGCTAAACTGAAGCCTATTTTCCGCGAGGCACACACCGGGCGGTTACAAATTGCTTTGGGCAAAGCGTAAATTTTAATTTTATCTCTAATACCCGAATGAGTCGACATAATAAATGTACTCTTACCACGTTAGCACTGAGGTTCACGTACCGTTTACGGGCCTGCCTTAACACATGCACTTTACAATGTTTATGGCCTGTGGTAGCGGGTTTTTATTTCGAATAAATTGTAGGAAATTAGTACGTTTTTTTTTAAAAGCGTTTAACAAAGGAATAAATGTGAATGAAACTATTTGAAATAAACCTTCCTGCGTAAGTTTCTGAAAAATATTGATAGACCAATATTCCCATTGAGCTCAAACAAATAATATACTGGTACCTCTAGAGTACTTAGGTAATTATTAATTATAGCTGCGTCCCACGGTTTCACCCGTAAATCGCGATCCCGTGGGAATATCGGGATCAAAAGTAGCTTATGTTACTTTCTTCCATCCTTCTCTATCCAACGCTGTTCACTTCCAGTTTTTGAAGCCAACGGTTTTAAAAGGTCTTGGCTATCTCCACGATTTAGTTAAATACAATCTGATTTTGGACATAAATAAAATTAAACCATATCTGGGAAATTGACAATTATTACGAAACTGTGAAACAAAAACTTCGTTTTTTATTTTAGGTACGCTGCATAACTGCTCTTGATTGTATATGTTGCAGACAAAACCCGAAAGCGGCCAGAACTACACGCTTTTGACCAACACGGCGTTCTTGGCTAAAACTTTCATAGCCTTATTAATAAACGTGGAGTAAGGTTGTAATAGAGAGAACAAGTTTTGTCTTTTCCCGTGACAATAACTTTCAAAGTTGACAGACAGAAACAAAAAATGGTAAAATTATTCCGACCTTACTCCACGTTTATCAATAAGGCTATCACTGTTTATTTTAGTAACAACTAGTTCAGACCGCTTTCGGGTTTTGACTGTAACAATTACAAACATGTCACGCGAAAACCGAAAAAAACGAGACAAACCTCACACGCATGATTATTCCTTAAAAGGTGTATTCATAAATATTATCAGTTATCACGGCTCGGTCCACCCGACATCTTCCAACCTGTTTCCATCCTTTCTACGCTTCAGCGGTAACAACACAGGAAACTTATCCGGCTTACTCTGCTGGCCTGTATCCTTTACGAGTTTTCATGGAATCAATAATAACCTACCCTTATGATATAAAATAGTTTTATCTAGAATACATCCTTTTTTGAAGCTGCAAAGTTTTAGTGTCACACAATCTCCGTATAGAACACCTACTTCGTTTTTTAATTGTTCATGAGATACAGCCTGGTGACAGACGGACGGACGGACGGACAGACAGACAGACAGACAGACAGACAGCGAAGTCTCAGTAATAGGGTCTCGTTTTTACCCTTTGGGTACACTGGGAAAAAAAACAGGTGATTTTTAGGTTAATTTTGCCGACTTATTAGGTGAAACGCAGACATTCGACTAAGTAGGCTAATTCTACCTAGTGCACTTGGTAAAGCAAAAGTCGGTAAAATTTACCTAGTCCACCCTTGACCAACTTATTAGGTAAACACTATGATTTGGTAATTAACCTACTTATTAGGTAATGGAATATTCATATTCATATTCATTATACATGGTAAAATCAACCTACTCACTGGGTATAACGACCCTACTATAAAGGTATTACTAACCTACTTGATAGGTAATTTACACCTACTCGCTAGGCAGTTCTAGCCTACTAAATAGGTACCATTAACCTACTCACTTGGTGAGTACATGTTAATGATACCTATTAAGTAGGTTAGAACTACCTAGAAAGTAGGGTAACAGTACCGCGTAAGTAGGTTAGAACTGCCCAGCGAGTAGGTGTATAAATTACCTATAAAGTAGGTTAGTAATACCTTCATAGTAGGGTGGATATACCTAGTGAGTAGGTTAATAGTACCTATTTAGTAGGCTAGAACTACCTAGCGGGTAGGTGTATATTACCTATCAAGTAGGTTAGTAATACCTTTATAGTAGGGTGGATATACCCAGTGAGTAGGTTAGAACTTCCTTTGTTTTTCTTTGATCCCGGCGGCACTGCAATGCCGGGCCGAGTGAGTGGAGCGAGCTCCGAACATCCCGTCGCTTTACAAAAATCAGTTTAATATACTGGTCTTCCAATGGAGGAACTTTCAGATATTAAGCTGAAAAGAACAGATACTACACTTTGATCTTAGCCAAAAGGCCAGAAGCGATACTGTAGTAAAATATACGAGCGGTAGTCTATCGACAGAGGTGAATAACGATACCGCGATTCAGAGATACGAGTGTTTATGTTGTCCCGCCATCTATCATCATTCATCATCATCTATCACTTTGTATGTCTCACCAACTCAATAGGTATTATTAACCTACTTAATGGGTAATATTAGCAAAATGACTAGGTAGTGTATATACCAACTTAGTAGGTTGTATTATTCAACTAATTTGTTAGTAATAACCTAAGCGCTATGTAGCCCCCAACTAACTTAGTTGTTAGTTACTACCAACCTACTTATTGGGTGAAATTAACTTACTTTTTTGGTAAACATACCAAAATAGTCGGTTGCCGATACCTACTAAGTCGGTTATTTTGGGTCTTTATAAAGTAGGTATTTTTAACCTAAATAATAGGTTGATTGTACCAAGCTATTGTGTAATTATTACCAAATCAATAGGTTAATTCTACCTACTTAAAGAGCAAGTTGATAAACCCAATTAGTAGATTATTTTAACCTTAATAAGTAGGTTGCATTTACCGACTCAATACGTTAATGTGTACCTACTATTGGTTAAAACACGGTTTTACCAAAAAGTAGGTTTAATCTACCGACTTTTTGCATTACCAAGCGCACTAGGTAGAATTAGCCTACGTACCTAATATTTTTTTAGGTACATTTAACCTAAATTAGGTACATTTTACCTACTTTTGACATTAACCTACTAGATTAGGTTTGTAATTACCTAACTTTTTTCCCAGTGTACGGAACCCTAAAAAGATAAAAAGTTAGTGTTCCTCCTGGAACACTAACTTTTTATCCCGGCAGAGGGCGCGAGTCGATTAATCTTAGGTTTAAATTAAGAACTGTCAAACATGTGTTTTTTACAACTCTCGGCGCCAAGTTGGCCATATCGGTCTGAGACCGAAAGAATAAAAAAAAAACTCGGCGTTTCCATTGGTGGAGGACCATCATCGAAAAAAAAAAGATCATCCGATGCCAGCGCCTCTGCAAACAGCTTTGCGCGTGGCACCCCATTGTTGATACATTTAAGATATATCTACAATACTTATAATTTAGAAAATAAAAGATAAAGGATCACTTGGATTCAAGGAATCAAGAAGAATCAAGATTTTTTTGGATTAAGAATACAGTTCTCACCTGAAAATACCGTTACGTAATGCAGTTATTCAACAAGTTACGAGATAAACTGTCCTGCTACTTCGGTGTCTGTCTATTTACTGGAGTTCTTCCGCCTGAGCCAAATAAAACCAAAACTGTTATTCGCATTTGTAAGTTAACGTCAAAACCGAGGCTGAACGCCTTGACTATTGTATGGGAACTACTCTGAAACTAATTTGTTTAGATCTCTTGCGAACAGAACTTTACTTTTAAGTATATAAATAGAAATGAACTCATAGCCTTATTAATAAACGTGGAGTAAGGTTGGAATAGTGAGTGCATGCTTTTTCTTTTCTGTTCAACTCATTGAAACATCCATATTTTTCTTCCCTATACTTTTGTTATTAGTATTGTATAAAATAAAACTCACAATAAAATACCTAATAATCATTTCAGCTCAGTAACATTATATAAATAGAACGAACAAAGTCAGAGGACAAACTAGTAAATTAAATAATCTTAAAACTAATATTGTTAAAAAGTGCATGTAGGTCGAGAGTACCACTGTAAATTGTGATGAGTCGTTAGAAGAATCTCGGTCAACAATCGCACGGTCACATCGATACACACATTAACAACTAATTATTGCCGAATTGTAAATTAAAAATGTATATAAACTTAAGATAATTGTTAAATAAATTAATTGGAAACCAGCATCAGAGTCGAGTTTTACTCCTCCTCCCAAAGAAGAACGAGCTGTGCCTAGCAACCGCTAGAAGAGCTATTGCAGCTGCTACATGCTTCTAGCATCCTCTCACTGCGGCCAGGAAACCTTTCGCCGTCAGTAGATCGGTCTTGTGAGTCCGCTTGACCGGCAGTTAGAATACCCTTCCTGTGTACATTGCACTTCGTACACACACCTTTATTCCTACCCACTTTCCGTCTGTCACTCTAGGTCTCCTGGTGACAGATATCCCGTATCTATCTATATATTTATGTATTGTCACTATATGGTTAGGGCTAGGTACACGTAGGGATTGTTAGGTAGGGTAGGGCCAGTTAGGTACACAATAAAGTTAGGTACACACGCTTACATACATACACTATACTAGGAACCATACACAACAGATTCATTTGATATAGTTAGCTACCAGTAGGGAATAGGGAACTATTAGGGAACAGGGAACCGAGTACTTAGGAATTAGGTATTTAGGCACCCTCTCATTTGTAAAACACTTGAACGCCGTAAGGTAAGTAGCGGTTTACTTGTGTTTTACACATTTTCCATGACAAGAACTTTCAAAGTTGACAGACTGAAACAAAAAGTGGTAAATCTATTCCGACCTTACTCCACGTTTTTATTAATAAGGCTATAATTTTTTTTGGTAATTTTATAGCAAATATTCGTTCCACTGCCAAGCATCGTAAATCCGTAAATCGTGTAAGCTTAAAAAGTGTGTGTTGTTGATATTAGATTTGCAGCACCAGAGCAAAATACCTTTGTAGTTAAAAAAACAAGTCCATTGAAATTTAAAAATAGTAGATTGTATGACAAGGTAGCAAAATAGTATTTTTACGGCGAGGGCGCTATTTTGAATCACGAGCAAAGCGAAGGATTCTAACGTAGAATCCTGACCGATGCGAGGAATTCAAAGTATACATCGCCCGAGACAAAAATAATTTGCTCTCCAGTCATGTACTCTACTTTTCATCCCCTTTCGATGCGAAAATAAATAAGAGGTGTTATGTAATTAACGAATACACCTATTTAATCAAAAATGTTTTATTTTTATTGTAGATATTGAACCCCTTTAAACACTAATTTAAAACTGGTAAATAAATCGTTTTAAAATAATTTTGTACAGCAAAGCGTTGTGGAAGGTTTCAGTGTAGGACCCGGAATCAGCGTGCGAGTCACGACGGGACAGTTTATTTCAACTTCTCAACTTCTTGGAGCGTTCGAATGGGGCATAATTTTCATAAGGAGCGCTCCGCTGCGCAGTGCGCTTCGACACAAAAATTAGATTCATCAGCCTTCGAAGCACATTCACACGAAACATTCTCGCTGCCAATTCGATTCCACTCCTTAACGAGCACATGAACAATAATACTAACTTTTGTTTCGACTTCTGCTTTGTATTTCATAGACAAATCTTTCGTATTTTACACCCTTTGTTTAGAAATTGCACAAAAGGACAATAAAAGTTATATTTCTATCAAACATTTTCAGGAAATCCTTAATATTTTAAATGTGAAAAGGAGCTTCTAGTTGAACATGCTACAACTTATACCGTTTAATCGCTAGCTATCTCGTGAGATAATGATCAAACGATTATAAACAAATGAATAGAAACAACTCATTGAATTCATTTGTTACTTTTAATACGATTTTGCGGTAGTATTCATGTAGCTATGCGTAGTATAATTAAATAGATAATTTCTCCCATATTTCGTTGAATGTAAATTAAACGGAAACGTTATCGTATCTCTACTAACGTTTAATATCGCTAATGTATGAGGATTGTTCGTATATTTTTATTGCTTTCGTTTGCGTGAGGAATTTTCATTTTCTCATCGCTTAAAATGTTTTATAAAAGAATTCAGAAGTTCTTTGTAAATAATTTTCATACGAAACGTTATTTATTCAACATCTTCCTCGTATTTACTATATGAATCGGTTCCGCTGTATGAATATTGCGGTACATTTATTTGAGGTATCGTATTCGGTCGAGGCGACACATTGAATACAAGGTGGCGTTCAGGACGCGAACATAATTTAGTTATCTCACGCGAGACCAGAAGTTTCCCTCAACAAATAATATAGGTTTCCATGCAAGGAGCACCTGGGCGGCAGCGTTGCGATCGGTGTCTCCCTGGGGAAATAAAAACTTTGCTACACGTCGCTTGTCCTAAAGCCTTCTTACCGTTTGTACGACACGTTCCCCGATTTGATACCGACGTACACTTTATGGCTTTGATTCTCAACGATAGTACGTTTACGATATTGTTTCGCATTACTGCTGCGTAAAGAGCAAGTGTAAAACGCTGACGATGCGACAGACAGACAGAATGACCGGACCCTGAATGGGTTAACTACACGAGTATCTACTTTAGGTGCACCATCATTTATATTTATTTAGGTTCTTTCTCGTTTTCTTTAGAACAGTCTTGATTTTGAGTTGCTCTATTCTGATAAAGTAAGATACAAATAATACTAGTGTTTTTCTTACCAAATGTCAAATGTTTTAAATATAATATACTTCCATCGTTAGTTTGGATAAGGTGAACGGTACGAAACCTGCCTTGGAAGGCAGGTTGCGTACCTTCCAAGGCAAGGAAGCGGAATGGTGACCATGGCAACTGAAAATAATCTCCAAAAAGTAAGATTTTTTTGGTAAAAGATCTTCCTCATCTGTAAAGTACAGACTTTAAATGTAAATATTAATATGTATTTAAGGTAAATGTATAGACATTTACATAATCAAATACCCTGCCGATAGTTTTATAACTAAGCCCGGCCGCTACGTATCGCAATTTCATACATGTTTATACTGATCATACGTGGATCATACCATCAGCAGAGTTTAATCAGCCAAAGAATCTAAGTCGCAAAATTAATACAAAAATATTAGATCTAATTGAATAATATCGAGTTAGAAATTATCAAATTACGCAATCCACTTGCAGCTTTGCATTCCGATGTCAGAATTTCTCGAAATGACTTCTCTAATATAACTAGTGTTGAAAGTTCCGACGTCCCAAGTTCGATAACTGCCAGGATCTCAGCAGGAATTTTTAAATTAATTCAAACGAAAAATAAAATTAACGAAGTTGGTGAAGATTAAATTATACTCGATGTAATTTGTGTCAAGAAAGTTAGGTGCAGTCGTAGGTTGTGAAACTGTATAAAGTTCTGTGAGTCTTACACCGAGCGAGGCATGGTGTGTGATTTCATTGTGATTCAGGTGACTTTACGATTCTTATCATATCTAGTCGTATCCACAAACTTTAGAGGACAGTCTACCTACTCAAAAAAGTAGAAAACTCCATACAAGCTTTACAAACGTAGTCGACTGTTTCTTCCCTGGATAAAGATATTTATTAGAAAAAATATTTTTTATGCCATAAGTCCAATATCAGCCATAATCTATGCCATAATAGCCCTACGTTTTGATTTATTTAATTTTCTAATATTTCTATTTTTTTAAATATTTTAATTAGACAATAAAAATAAAACAAAACGGAGGGGCATAGTCATGGCAGATTTTTATGGCATAAACATATTTGCTCTAATGTCTTTATCCAGGGAGAAAACAGTCGACTACGTTTGTATGGAGAAAGGTAGGTAGACTGTCGTCTTAAGTCAGGTGGAATGTGGTACTAAAAATAAGCTAATATTCATAAAATAGATTTTGAAAAATATTCCTAGAATTCTACATAAATCTATTTATAACACGCCCACGTTCATAGAAATTACTGAATGTTACCGAACGTGATCTTCGGATATTAGAAAATTCTGTAGACGTATGTCTTGAATTACCTCCGTAGCTATTTCTTTGCAATGAAACCAAGTGAATATCTCAAAGCTTTCACTTTAACTAAGTTGGATCTACCTGATCTATGAACTTCCAACTCTTCTTTTTTCTATACAATCTATAAAATCTTTGAATAAACATTTGCCTTCTTTGCCCTTTTGCACTCGTAAAAGGGGTTTGAGAAACTCTCCCTAAACTTATTTAAAGTTTTACCCTAGAAAATCCTTTTCGCAAGCAGTTTAAATGTGGAATTGAATATGTATTAGAGAATAGGGAAGGTTATTTGGGATCGGTTTGGCAGGTAAACAAACGTTCGATAAACATTAACTCATTTCTTAAATGAACAAAGTTTCGACAGAATCGACTGAAGTAGGTGTGAAAGGCAAATCGTTTAGATGACTACACTGTCAGATAAAGGCTTATTTCTAAAATGTAAAGGAGTCGATAGGCGGTTAACAGATAGATATATATAACTATACTGATGACTTACGCTGCGCTTGCGACTGTCGACAGTTATATTATAGTTAGAGTTCAAGCTTGATTGCCTATCCTCTAGTACAGCTTCATGCATAGTGCCACATGCCATTGTCTGTCATAGTTTTTTTTGTTAGCCTGTGGTGTCGCGCTGCTGGGCAAAGACCTCCGCTATTTCTTCCACGTGTCCCACTCTCCAGCCTTGGCTGACAACTCTACGTCGAATGGTACCAGATCATCGTGCCCCTGTTTCCTGGGTCTACATCGACGACGATCATCTTGAGGGACCAGCAAATTTTGTATAAACTTTTATAGCCTTATTAATAAACGTGGAGTACCTAAGGTCGGATTAGTGAGAACAGGCTTTGTCATTTCCGTGATAGAAACTTTCAAAGTTGACAGACAGAAACAAAAATTACTCTGACCTCCTCCACGTTTATTAATAAGACTATTATAGCCTTATTAATAAACGTGGAGTAAAGTCGGAGTAGTGAGAACATGCTTAGTCTTTTTCCGTGACAGAAACTTTCAAAGTTGACAGATAGAAACAAAAAGTGGTAAAATTACTCCTACCTTACACCACGTATTTATTAAAAAGGTTATTAAAGTTTTTGACTGAAAGGCAAGTATACTAGTTTCTAAAGGATTACCTACTCATCCATCTTACCTTTATCTTTGAACTTTCTCTAACAAGAACACAACACTTTAAAAGGTGTTCCGAAGGCAAGATAAAACTTTTAGTTAAACATGAAAGCTCATTAATATTATTGACAAGGCTACCTACTCGAACTAAACATAAATACTGTTTTATAAAGTGTATCGGATAGATCAGTTTTAGAGTTTCAAAGGGAAGGGATTAATGTTGAAGTTCCCCTGAAGGTATTCCTTGGATCGTTACGGATTTCTAATCTCAACTTTAACTAAGGAATGGTAGCGATTTTCAAATTACCTTTTTTGGTCGATGCCTCATTTTGTTTTAATTAGTTTTAGTAGTTTTTGTACTTATTCAACTAGATTTTGTTTTGAGATTTAGGTGAATTATGTTTAGATATTTAAAAATAGAGTTTTTAATATTTATGTTTTAATAGTCTTTTTAAAGAACATCGCTCTTACGGTGAAGGAAAAACATTGTGAGGAAACCGACATGTCCTAGAATTCATCATGGTCCGAAGGCATGGGACATTCGCCAATCCGAAGTAAGCTGCCGTGGCGTCTTACTGCCTCACCCCTCTAAGAGAAGGCCCTTGCCATGCAGTGGGACATAATAACGGGTTAATTATTTAATATATTTATTTATTTAATGTTCTTTTGTTGCTTTCACTTTAACGAAATTATAACTTTCAGGTCAGTTTTGGCAAATATGTTTTTTAAAATCGAACGCCGGTAACTTCCTACCATGAGGATATACTCCTGTTTCTTAAAATACATACTCACTACTTACCTACCTACACATGCGAATTTGTTCTGTTGTTACACTACGTTACCTACTTTGGGGTAACAGTGTAGGTTTATCGTGTTAATGTTTCATTATTCACTTGCACACCTGTTTATTGGATGGTATTGATTTCCACAGATCCATTAGATAGTTCAGCAATAATATCAAAGCAGACTTAGTTTAAGTACCTAACACTTTAAAATCGGCCGATAGACACTGAGTAATCTCTTCGGTAGTACTTTGCATGCTATTTAGCCCCAAACCAAGCCACTCAAGCCACTAGCATTAAGCTGGATTAAAATGTTGACTCCCATACTTCATATGGATATAAAATCCTATCTTATATCGTAAATGCAAAAGTTTAGATGTTTGGATGTTTGTGTTTCAATCCCGCAAAAACGACTGAACTTTCACTTGGGCTACAATTTACAACAAAGGCTACTTTTAATAATATTATCTATTAATAGGTAGGTATTTATAAGATAAGATCGAAGTACAGATGCTGCCAGGCCTTCTTTGGTCGTCCATTTAAGTGTGGATTTTTGCACAGGGGCAGGTAGGTGTTCGAACAACCCGAATGTAATCGCGGGCACAGCATTAGCATACTAGCTAGCAGACTCAATATATTTGTATACTATCGGTTAAATATCGGCCAACAAAGTAGTTATTAGTCTGCTTTCAACTGTAATTGTATGGGAATAATATATTTCTAATGTAATTTTATTGTTAGGCATTAATTTTGTACGCATTGTAATGTTCATTGAATGTAGTTTAAATATTTAAAGATGTGAGTTTCTGTCGTTTACCTATAGACTTCTACACAGGTAGAGGTATTAGGTATAAGCTGTGTAGAAGGTATAGTGGGTATCGACGCGACGCTTAGAAAGACGTAAAATGCAATTATACTTAGGTACCAATACATTAATATTATCAAACGAAAAGAAGACTATGAAACTAAATAGATCTTATGACATAATCCTTATGATAAAAATATAAAGTGCGATGGAACTCGGTGCCGTGTGTCATTGTTTAGAGATCTCGGAACGTTCGCCGGAGTCAATATGCGGAACATTTCCTATTACACGCCCACTTCTTTCCGTGGGCTTCGGGAAATTTATGGATACGTTGTTACCACAAAAATAACACGTTCCTAGAAGTTCGTGATGTAAAAACTATAAAATAAAACAATTCGAATCGGATTAGATTAATCGTTTCTATTTTTTTAAATGAAAAGCCATAAAGTATAACCATCCTAGAATCTCAGGTTTTTCATAAAAACAAAATGAACGCGATTACACAACAACAACATTACACATCAAAATGAACCCCTTTTATTGTTTTTCTTCACAGATTTAAAAAACGATTTTACGTCGCTACGTAGGTACTGATATTATGTTTTTTTAATGTATTTACGCCGATTACTCAAATACAGCTTGATCGATTAAGACTTTTCTTTTTCGGTTGCATAGGAGTGAGTGGGAAAAAACCTATTATAGGTACTTATAAAAAAATTACTTTCTCCCGCGTACATCCAATTCTCGAGGGATTATTGGAATTTAAAAGTATCCCATGTTACTCTCCATTACTTAAAATATCCATTTTCATGTACATTTTCATCCAAATCGGTCAAGCCGTTTGACCGAGAACAGGGAACAATCAACCAAAATTTTGGATTTCTAATAATAAGAGGTAAAAGTAAAAAAAAACAGTTAAGACAAGTATTACCATCTCTTTTAATATACTCGCCATATTTTTATTCCAACACAATTTGTAATGGAAGCGACACGCGGAGACAAGAGAGCAAGCCATGGCGGGCGGGACGAGACAGGGCGGGACGGGGGAGAAATTACTTGCAAATTCCATTTGCAAACTCCGTGGCCAGGCGTCAGAAGAAACTGGCTGTCTGTCTGCACCTCGTTACCTAGATTGTGGTCTAGTCTAGATACTTGAATGGCACACCGTTAGGTGTCTGTAACTAACAATGTTATCTGTTACATTTTGTCCTATAAATAAGTAAATATTGGAGGGATTATACATAGCGCAAGGCCCCGGGCTACGCAACTAGGTTTGTACTATGGGTATTAAATCACGGATATACATTTTGTTTTGTAAATATATGGTTTAGTACACATAAACACCAAGAACAAGAAACGAAAAATTTTAGTCTGCATAAAAAATTGTCCCCGCTACGAAATAATCGAACCCGCAACCTTCTGTATTGCAGCCGGGGTATCGCCCGACGCGCCAGACAGACTGGCTATTTTTAAGAGCCATAGAGATTAGATTTGACGGACCCTTCCCTTTAAACCTACGGGCAGGTAAACTCCAAAACTTAATCACTACACGCTCAATACCTTCTCAAATGACTTTAGTTCCGAAATGTAATAAAAATATTATTTTACTGCGTCCCGCAGTTTCACCCGCGTAAGTCCCGATTCCGTGGAAATATCGTGAGCAAAAGTAACCTATGTTACTCAGGGTGAATGTAGCTTTCTAATGGTGAAAGAATTTTTGAAATCGGTTCAGTAGTTTTTAGTTTATTCATAACAAACATACAGACGCACACACACACACACACTCATAAAAATACAAATCTTTCCTCTTTATAATATTAGTATAGATTAATACAACTAAAACACAGAAACTAGCCCGAAAAAACGATTTCTGTCGTTTAATTGTAGACTATAATTTGACACATCTTTTCTAAGAAAAAACGTCAAATACAAAGCACAAAACCGTCAGATACTAGTCCGAAGTTAAAAAACGAAGTCGAAGTAAGAGAATACAAACTGAAAATTAGAAACAATAAGTAAAATCCACGACATGATCAAAGTTTTCCCTTTTCACTGTTTGCGGTACGATTACCAATGTCTAGAGAGACCGAGACGGTACCGTAACCGGTATTGGTATGTAAGCAGCGAGGCGTCACCGCGAACTTACCTCATTACCAGTGTCACGCCGGATGAATGACAATGCCGGACATTTTTACTTCATTCCAACATTTTCTTAGCTTATTAGGGCGCTCGCATAGAGATCGGGTATCGGTTTACCAGTATTTAAGAGAAGAGCCTAGCTACTCTTTCTCCATACAAATGTAGTCGACTGTTTTTTCCCTGGAATAGAATATAATAGAAATCATTTTTTGTTCATAACTATGTGCATCAGCAGATAACGACAAAGACTGGATAAAGACTTAGTGCAAATATGTTTATGCTATAAATTCTATATTAGCCACGACTATGCCCCTACGTTTAAACAAAACGTAAAGGCAAGGTCGGTCAATTTGGTCATGGTAGATATTTGGGACATGGTCTAATGGTCATGGTTGATATAGAATATACTGCATAATCATTTATTTTCTCTTGTCTTTATCTAGGGAGGCAACAGTTGACTTCGTTTGTAAAGTATGTATGGAAAAAATAGTTGGTAAACTTTTTCCTTATGGCCTCCGATGCGCGACATCTTCAAAGACAATATGTATCATAATTATCTTGAAGTGGAGCTGTATTTAAATAAATTGAGAAAAACGAGCCAAGAGCGAAAAGGACTCTCGTACGAAACGGTACGGTTCCGTTATCCCAAAAAAAAACGTTCGTTGTATGGGAGCCCCACTTATAAAATATGTTATCCTGTTTTTAGTGCTTGCTGTTATTGCGGGAATAGAAATACATCATGTGAGAAAATTATAACTGTCTAACTATCTCGGTTCATGAGACACAGCCTGGTGACAGGCAGACAGACAGTAGCAGAGAATTCGTAAAAGCCTTTTACTAATCCCATTTTAATCCGTTGGGTACGGAACACAAAGAATATGGGTTTTTTTTAAATCAAAATGTACTTAGGGTCTTAATAGGGGGGTTATTCATCAAAACTCAAGCTAATTCAAAATATTCACTCGTAAATTTAATGTATTGAAGTTAACTTTTTGTGCTCTATATTTAGAAACCTCAATAACTCAAGAATATTGGCTTGTTGATAAAAAAACCGTTAATTTTTAACAAAATTTGAGACAGCATTGAATTTTTTCAGTCATTTCTCATTCCAATTTGATGTATTTATACAGAATTGAGTTTAAACGACGTCGTTTGTATGTTTCACAACGAAACTTCTTTGGAGGTTGGACAAATAAACTTCATTATGAGATACCTACGATGCTTTGTTTTTCGTGGGCTTAAACGCTTTCAATTTAATAAGATTAAATTTATTTTAACTTGAGTATTTGTCCCGCTTCGGCTCATTTCTGGTGCAAAGGTTAGCCATCGCCATTGTGGCAAAGCAACTAGTGCAATGAAAACCTTTGCACCAGGAAAGGAACGATAAGGGGCGGGTTTGATTTGATATAGATTAAGATATTTATTTGATTAAGATGACATTTTTAATGTATTATGTACCTACTATTTTGCATTAAAAATACATATTTTACTTGTGTAAGTATAAGTGTGTGTACTTATCAATGAGTTGATAGGTATAGATATAGGATGTGACGTAATATATAAATCAACTTTTACTTTTTTACTGCATTTCCTAATTTATTGAGTTAAAAGTTGACTAAAAGTTGATTGGAAATTAAACTCATTTTTCGATTTTAACCGCGTGGTTGCGTATTACTTTTAGCTTTGCTTCAATGCTCAACGTTTCGAGACCTGTAAATGTCTTATTGTTTATGACCTGTAAAGGATTGAAAATTCTGAAGAAGAGACCTGCAAAGGTCTCGAAACGTTTAGCATTGAAACAATGCTAAAAGTCCAACATCGCGAAAACAGAAGAAAATCTAAATAAAGATTTTGTGAACTTAATCAAAACTCACAGAACCATAACTTGCAGGGGCTCTATTTTTGAATCTCTCTTGCTACTTTAAGCGATTAAGTAAAATAGTTTGATTTCTACTGATTTTCGTTCGACACGAGGGATTCAAAAATAAGGCTCCAAGTCGTCAGTTCAAATCCTACCTACATTGAAAATAATATACTTTCCAAACAACACACCTAATAATAATATTATCAATCTATCAATATCTAGTGTATACGTTCTCTAAAGCATTACTTACTAAAAGCATTATTGGCAGTATCTATTCCAAGACTTGTCACAAACCTTTGGCTATGAATAATTGAGTCCTCGCCACGGCCGCAAAGTGTTTATTGTGATAGCACGCCTGACTTCACAGCCACAACCTCATGTGAAAATAAAACACCTAGATTTTTCCTCACAATCTTCGAGGTACAGTCAGCAACGATAGTTGAATACCAATTGTGACTAAAATGTGTTTTAGTTTTTATATGCGAAAGCTTATGAATGTAGTATAATTTCAAGTTATTTTCGTATTTTTATATTTCACTATTTCCTTGCCGAATAAAATAATAAAATACATCTTTATAATATTAGTATAAATAGATCGATTAAAAAAAATGTTAATAAAATAAAATAAATTAGATATTAAAATTACGAAAATAAAATAATTAGAATGTTTGTGATTTTATTTTATTTTATTTATTTATTTGGTACACCAACAGTAACACACACTAATACTATAAAATACAGAAAAAGTACAAGTGTGCGGACCAATGACAGGTATACACAGCTTTGTCCTAAAAATAACGCTAAAAATAATTGAAGTCACGCAAGTCAAGCATGAATATAGGACTTCATGCAAGCATATATAGATAGGTAGTGTTTTAAATTAGCGTTTTTTTTTAAATATAAATAAATAAATTCTGTGCACAACACACAGCGCCATCTAGCCCCGTGGTAAGCTACTTAACTTGTGTTACGGTGAATAGACAACGGATTTAATAATTATATTTATTTTTTCTTTTGTAAATACACACATTACAATTAATACAAATAATACCATTTACCACCACCATACCACCACCATTTACCTGTTACCATTTTTTATTCATTCATTAATATAACTATATAGTGAACATCTACTTTTGTTGCCAACTGTACGTTTATCCTTGCTTCAGAAGACCGTAAGCGGGAGCGATCTCCCAGCTAAAAAGTATTATATTTCCAAGCTATAAGTTCCAACGTGTTCGTTTTTACCGAATTCCACCGACTACAGTACACCTAAGTTCAAATCAAGAATGTAAGAAGTTACACCGGTTTTCTTGGACCAAACGAAAATGAACCTTATGACACAACAAGTTAAGGTCGATAGTAACTTAATTGCGGTTCCGACGTTTACCGTGGGAGCCAGAATCGAGGGAAGGTGGTAGTAAATAACAAGTGAGATCGGATTATTTCGATAAGATCGTAAAATGAAACAAGGCGCGCCTCCGTGGGACGTTTTCTTTTTGAATATGTTAGACGTTAGCCGGCACTTTGGCCACACGTACGAATGTAAAATGTGGAACTTCGACTTGGCTTATTTCTTTACGATTTACTAGAGAAATTTCCAATTTTATAGAAGTTTCTAGAGTTGTCCAGTCCTTTTTACTTATTTATTTTCTTTCTTGTTCGATGAATTTTGAAGTAGTATTAATTATGGAGTTTTTAGTTTTCAACAACTTCTTTGAAGCTGACTCCAGACTTTTTTTGCTACATATATTAAATGTTTTAATTGTTTAACGTTACTGAAAATATAAAGAGTAAATAGGAATAAGAAGGAGCCACGGGAGGTGTTTCGGATTAGCGAATGTCTCATCCCTTCAGATCGTGGTGAGTTCTAAGACATTTCAATGATTTTAATTACCTATTTTAATTATTTAATAATATAGACATCTCGCGACCACGGCGGGTATGACCCGTTTGCCAAAACGTCGAGGTAATTAAAAACAATGTTTATTCTATAACGCGATCTAGATAGATAGATATCCTTATTTGCACAACATATACAACGGAATCATAACAAACACTTATACAACAAGTAAATACTAAAAAAAAACTTAAAATTAAGTAGACCCGTAGTTCTAAAAATAATGATATTTTCCTTCACCTTAAGAGCGATGTTAAGTCAATAGTTTTAAGTAGGTTAAGTATAGGTATATTTATCTACAGCTATAATTAGATATTATGTTAACACAAATATACGTTTCTGGTTATATTTAGGACATAGAACACACGGTAACGTAAAACTAAAGTGCTACGGAAATAAGTATCTACGAAGCGCTACGACTTCGCTACGAAGTTTAAGGCAGTTTACATTTTGGCTGTTACTCGTAGACACGAACTTCTACAGTAGCTTGATAAACACTATTCCTTCTTTAATTTATTTTCGTAGCAGCTATTAAGAGAAGTATTGTTTTAAGATGGGTCGGGTTGTTATAAATAGGAAATTTTGATATTGTTTCGTTTTGAACCTACATGAGTTTCTTGTAGTTTCTTTTCATTGGTGGGCGCGTTCCGAGCCCACACTAAACTTTCAAAATGATTATGTAGTATTTCTATAGGCGTTTTAAATGAATAAAAGAATATGACCATGACTATTGATAATTAACTTTAAATTTTGATAAAACTTACGATATACCTAGATTAGATTTTTCTTCCGTTTTCGCGATATTAGATAGAAATTAAACTAAAAGAAGGGTTATAAGAAAAGTTACACATCCAACGGGTTGGGTTAGTACTTGGAGTTAAAAAAGAGGGTAAGAATTTGTGTTTGTTAAGATCCTAGACCATTGATAAATTAAAAAAGGCTACTTCACAACTCTCTGCAGCAACTATTTCTCAACAGCAAAAAAATCGCAATCAGCGAATCCCAAAAGGATCCTAACTACTAACCAACTGACAGCTTAACGAGTAGGTAGCATTTTTATTTACGAGCCGCGGCAATATCTGAAGACGGCAACGTACAGGGTGTGCTAATATCCGTGTGCGCGACTCCGATAGCCGTTCGATAGAATAATATGACGGGACCGGCCGAGCCGGCACGTAGGCAATAACCCGCAGTCCGCAGACCGACGGAATAAGATTGCACTCGAAGATGTTTAACGTGACGAACTGTAGAGATTGGAGACTTGGATCTACATATTTACTAAAAAAAACTTTAAATAAAAAATATAAAACCAACGACAACATCTGTCGTTGTGGGTGTTTTTTTTTACGGCTTCTTATGCACCGTTAGGCTACCTTCGGGGAAAATGTCCCGATGAGTAGGGCTCCCTCGCCAACTAGGTTTGCCAACTAGATCCTCGCTCCGCAAGTATCGAGGTCAGTGGGAATTCCTCGCGAACTACTCTCTGTCAGCCCCCACAGTGGTGGTATTTTCAGGCACCATCTCTAGTTACGAAGGACAATCCCTCTCTGAAAGACGAGTACGCGCCACACCGTCTCGAGGTCCTAATGGCGGTGGTAAACCCCCCCCGAGTTCACCATCGCGGCCTTGCAGAAAGGGACACTCAGACCCGCGGGCTTACTGAGCTACCCACTACGGCAAGGTGAACGCACATCAGAAGGGGTTGTGCGTGACCTATTGTGTCTGTATTACATAATAGAATACACCAGAGTCAGTGGCACTGCATTTAAGAGAGGTTATTTTATAAAAATTGTAATTTTTTTTCTAGTAAAAATGCCTTGAGAAATAAGAACAAAAATAAATATAATTATTTTTTTAGAGTATTCAGGTCGACCGGAGCTAACTAAGGGACGTATTTTTCTCGAACGCTGTTCAGCAATTGTTGGTAATTTGGGGCTTTAAACTTTAGCCTTATTAATAAACGTGGAGTATGGTCGGAGTAGTGAGAACATGCTTTGTCTTTTTCCGTGACAAGAACTTTCAAAGTTGACAGACAGAAACAAAAAGTGACAAAATTACTCCGACCTTACTCCACGTTTATTAATAAGGCTATTGAATTCCAAAAAATAAACCATCGTTTTAAAAAAAAAGCTCTCTCTATTCTACTTTGTAAGGAATATCTTTGACAGCAGACCGGCGATCTGGCGCGTGTTCGCACGCGGACTTGGTTTGCCTGTTAGCTTCTGACTGCTTATTGTAAATGTCACCACTTATCAGTATTGGGCTGATTATGTGTGGAATACTATAATAATATTTTATTATTTATTTATAGGATTCTTTCAGGTAACCTTTGGATGAAGTAGAACTGTAACAGCTTGAGTGGTAGGTAGTGTAGTGATATCAGAAGATAATATCTTAGGTCTCAAATGTGAAATATTTGTTAAGTTTCTGTTGGTACATATCGAAATATTGTCAAGTCCATTTGGCGATACGATGAATGCCAGTTGGGTGGTGACAAGTCCTTGTCAAGCTTACGAAGTTAGATTGTTTTGTATTTGATGAAATTTACAAAATAAAATTAGAACATAATTAATAGCCGTTAATTTACATTAGAGTAGTTACAGACAGTCTTACAGTCTTATTCACAAACGACTCTATGAGTGGACTCAGCTTTTAACACATTTTCACTAAGTTTGATTGTTACACAAGAGCAAGAAAAAGCATCAAGAGGCAAGTCTACCTACTAATTCTACATACAAACGTAGTCGACATTAGAGTAAATATGTACCTATTGTTCATATTATGCTATGAAACCTATTTCTGCCTCATGGCAGAAATAGGTTTCATAGCATGGTTTCGTTTCATGGTAAACAAAATGTATGGGCATGGTCATCCATGCCCATACATTTTGTTTATTTTTTACTCTCTAATTAGAATAGAAATTAAAATTAAAATATGAACAAAATCAAGACCTAGGTTATGGCTGATATAGGTTTTATGGTATAAACATACATATAGTATCTAATGTCTTTATCCCGAGACTAACAGTCGACTACATTTGTTAATTTTGTATGTGGAAAAGAGTCTGCAGACTTTCCCGTTAACTTTTGTGAATACGGTTGATATTGCCATCTAAATCCATCTATCAACACCTCACGGATGTTTTAATGCATTGAATCCAAAAATAACTCTCGTAACCGAGCCCCAGCAGTCGCATTTATGACAAAACTTGCTTATCACAATTACGCAAACAATAACGTAATAAGGGCGGCCGCAGCCGACGTTATTGTCGTCGCGAATGTCGCCTCGGAGACTTGTCGGAAAAAGTGAAAGTTTTTATCTGTGCCGGTCCCCGGTCGGCCGTTCTCATTTCCAGAGCTCTCGATAGCAATCGCAGGGCTGCCTCGTGCTCGCTTAACCACCGGATAATTGCTGATTAACCAGCACAGACCACCGACAACCATCGCCTTGTCAACCGCTACATTTGCTCCTACGTTTTATGTCGCTTTTATGAATCGTTTCGAATTTTTACGTGTTAAATTTTTTTTACAACTTGTGGAACAGACCAGTTTAGTTTATTGTACTGTCGAGTCAGGTTTTTATTTTAATGAAAGATTTTATTGTGTCTCGGCTGTGATTGAACGGGAAATGTTCAAGGACTTTTTGAACTGCTTATTTTAAGTTTTGTATACCTACCTGCCTACCTAAATTGCCTTAGTATATACGAGTATTGGTAATTGGGTTCCAAAACGAAATACAAAATACACCTACGCTACTGTATTAAAAACCTTCTAAACCTTTACGAAAACTGGAAATAAACACACGGTTACATACACCGGTAACTAGATTCGCAACAATAGCTTAAATGTAATGGAATAGATAGAATCAGCCCTACTTTATAACTAGAGTAGAGGGAACGAGGAAAAAAGGTAGACTCGGGAGAGCACTCTGTCAAAAAATTAGGTGTCTGCCTTGATGTGTGGGCGTCAGGCTTTGTCCCGCTCATATTGTATTACGTACGTTTATATGCCGGAAGATTATCATTTTCGGTAGTACTGTAATGCTACCAAAAATGATTATCTCCTATGAACAACTAGCTGTGTTTTGCGGTTGCATCAGCGTTCGTTTTCGTGGGTATACTGTAATGAACTCTATTATATATAACGTATTGTATTATGGAGGTCAGTGGTATACCAATATACCACTGACCTCCATAATACAAGCAATATTATAGAGGCCAGTAATTTGATATTTAAAGAGTCTACTATCGTAGTACCGTCGATTCCCGTCAGAGAGAAACTTCATACAAAGCACACCTTGATGTTATTTATAAACTTGGAACTTTACACATAGAAAAAATGTGTTTTTTTAATGCTTTTCAAAGTTCAGTCTTGTCGCGGAATGTAGAATTTTGGAAAGTATTTTTTCAAAAAACTAAAGCAGACCTTATTAAAGTTAAATGAGTTGAAGGACTTTATATTTCAAAGTTCTGTTTTAGTTGGAAACAATCTGATAAATTGGTACTTTAAATAGTCTCCGCTCGCGCTGGCGCTGGTAGTAAAGTGCCTACCTATCAACTTACCAGCTGAGTGTATTATAATGATAGCACCCAGTGCTATTATTAACATCAAATGTTGAATGTGTTGGTTACACACTGGTTAAATTAAATATAACTAAAATTCACATACAATCTTAAAAACGCGGTATCGTCCTCAAAAGACTGGCGACGTTTCCCCTCTGAAAGGCTAACACTTTGAAGGATAAATCCGCCAGTCCTATACCCTACTTCTACTAAAATTAAATCCTAAGATTGAATCATAGAACTAAATTGACTACGAGTATATAATTTTCTTCGGTCTGTGTACGTATGTAGTTCAACAGAAATTCAGCCACGAAAAAGACATTACTAGGTCATTACCGTGTAAGCACACACCTTCATAGCATCAGAAAATCAGTTTTAAGCCATTACCAAGTACCGTTCTTATAGCAAGATCTGGTCGTCCGCTCAGGCTGAGCCGAGGGTAGGTATATAATAAAATGAGCGGCGGTAACACGTTGTTTGCCATGACTCGGTCGAGATGACAGATAGGGCACGCCCTAGCGCCAACGTTCTTATAATAAACTGATGTACTGCGAACGAAAATTTGAAAATGTTTAGTTGGAAGGTGTTTTCTTATTGGATAAAGTATCTGCGGTGCGATACTGTCTGTTAGTTTTAGAAATGGCGAAGTGATAAGAAGCTAATCTCCAGTTGATATCCATCTGCATACATCATCAGTTTATTAATATATACGTACTTAAAATAAAAAATAGTCTCGGAATCGATTTAGATGTTTGAAAATGAACAGATAACCACTCAGAGACATCTCTCACCCGAAAAGCACTGAACATCGAGTAGTAAAATAAGAGTAGTAAAAAATGTGTACTTGGACACACATGAAAAAAATATTTTTAGGAGGTCTTGGCAGAAGCAGCAGAAGAGATCATAGTCCTTAAAATTTGTATTTTCTCTCCTATTTGAACTGATGTTATACCTATAAGTTACAAGTAGTTATAACAGTTTCTATTGCAATGTCCTGTTGGTAAACCAGTACAACTACCACGGAAAGTCCGTAACTCACAACAGAATTGTGTATAAATCAACAGTTTAATATAATAAAGGGTGCCTAAAGTGCGCTAAAAACTTTTCCAGTTTTAATTTGCCTGCTGGAGTATTAATTTGGCGAAGAAAATTATGTTTCTATGACTTTTACCAACTTTAGATTTCTATACATAGTTTGCTGCAGCTTTTATGCACTCATTCACTACAAGTCATTCGTTCCACTGTCGTTCTCTCAATTCAACCAGTGACACTAGAGCCACACTATCACAGTGACACTATCAGAGTCGTCTCTGACAATCGTGTCTCAAAAGAATGCCGATAGAAGAGTAATTGTCATATTTGACGTGAATTTGACACGTATGTCTACCAAAAACACATCAAATATGACAATTACTATTCTATCGATACTCTATTGAGACGCAATTGTGAGAACGGACTTGGGACCTATACACTACTTCAGAAACTTAGATCAAAAAAGTAAACAAAAATCCTATACTTACATTTATTTGAAAGTGACAGCTCTTTATTTACTTTTTCCTTTAAAATTGACCGTTTTTTGTTTACATTTTTGATCTAAGTTTATGCAATAGAGTATAGGTATTTTGTAGGTAAGCATGATATGTTTTTGACCACATTGTCACTTACCATCTATCGTAATAAGGGCCAAACGACAAGTTTAAGGAATTGTACTTTCGTTCTTTTTTTCACAATAAAAATAAGCAGTGCAATATCTTATGTCCTCACTTTACCAGCTCTATTTATAAAAGGATGAGTAATAAAAGTTATGTCCATTTTCGTCGGAACCAAAACCATTACTTACTTAGTACTGCAGTGTCATTTCTCTTTATAAACTCTCGTCCTGTTTTTATTAATTTCTACTCCCTCATGGCTAAAAATACAAGTTAAAGAGGAAATATTTTCATACTTTGAATGTGGTTTTCAAAGTAAGAATCCCGCTTATCTGTATGCTCGAATCTAACTGGAATTTTCTTATAACGTTTTTCATATTTTAATATAGAAATAAAAGCACTTATTTTAATACAGAATACGTGAGTATTCAAGCACACGTCGTATACCTACTTAAACAAGCAGATTATGTTCTAAAAACTGCAAAAAAATAAAAGCTAAGTGCAACTTCAAACTGTTAACGGCTTAGCAATTACAGAGAATATTATGCTCTCGTGTATGGTAGTTACTTACTGTTTGTTCGTAGCACAGCATGCATAGAAATTACTATGCAATACTCATATTAATTAATAAATTTTATACTTGATATTCCTGCCCTATGAATACAAAAGATGTTAAAATTTCTGTAGATTTTTTTTCTCAGAGAGTTTTGTACCGTCTGTTTGTGAACGGCATTCATTTATGCCGTTTATTTTTAATGTTCAGGCGAATGGGGCCTAGAGGTGACCGCCGTAACTTAAATTTCTTTATGAACATAATGTGTTTACTGTTTTAATTAAAACTTTCAAGCTCATAGATGAATACAAATGAGTCTGCCATGTTTGATTAAAGGTTACATCGCACATTCAATTAAATTAATTTTAAGATTGAAATTTTGGTTTATTAATTTTAACTTTAATCAATATTCTATTGTTAGCGTTTTAACTTGTGTTTGACATGTGTGTAAATTATGACGTATCTATATACAATACATAGAAGGTTAGATTTTTACAGTGAAAATAAAATGTTTTGTATTTAACAACAGATTTTTGTTTTTAGTCTGTGTCTATCCTTTGACTATAATTACATTCCGTATTTATTTTTGGATTATATGCATTGTTTATTATTATTAGACACGGCTCTGGATCGCGTTATAAATAATAATTGTTTTTAATTACCTCGACATTTCGGAAGCAGGTCAACCGTCCGTGGTCCCGAGACGACTGGCCAGACTGAACCAGTCTTTTCGGGACCTTAGATAGATAGATAGATAAACACTTTATTGCACCAAAAACACAAACACAATCTTCTCGGGTGTCTAATAATAATGATGGACGGAAATCGTGTAAGTATAAAAAGTGTATATGCTCTGTTGTAGAATATGTTACTATATTTATTTAACTGTCATAAAATTGTACGTAAATAAAGTGAATTTCAAATTTATTGCGTCATATTAATCCCAATACAAAAAAATACGACTTCCAGAAA
Source organism: Idaea biselata (assembly GCA_958496205.1). Taxonomy (NCBI): domain Eukaryota; kingdom Metazoa; phylum Arthropoda; class Insecta; order Lepidoptera; family Geometridae; genus Idaea; species Idaea biselata. Next base: position 23,321,447 of record OY292396.1, on the reverse strand, counting down.
CCAATAAAAATCAACAACGGGGATCGCAGGTTTAACTTTATTTTATAGTGATGTTTAAGTACTGTCTGTTTGAAATTATTTTTGGGGTGAAGACGAATTGATTCGACAAGTTAATGACTCATTCGAGAAGTCATAAAGTTGTCGGCGTCTCACTGCTTAATATAGCTGCGTTGCAAGAAACAATTAGACAAGCGGCACAATCATCCTAGATTGTGCCGCAGAGGGAATAAAACCGACTTTTGATATGGTATACTGGATTCAGTATACAAATGAATAAATGAATAAATTCTTTATTGTACACACCAAATAAATTACAACACAAAGAAAACATATACAATTTAAAACTAACCCCGTTACTTATAAACGATGATTAACAGCTGCATAAACTGTGTTTCGTTTGTCTTTTACTGTTATGACGTTTCAAAGTTGATGGACAGAGACAAATATTACATAATTTAGTAATCTGTTAATCATCATTTATAAGTAAGAAGGTAAGTGGCACAATGGGCGGCCAGGTAACCTTTGGATGGACAAAAAGTTAAGACAGGTGGAAGGTAGGGTGTTTACACAGGAAAAAGTTAAGTAAAATAATGGTAGCAATGTATTTTATGTTTACTTGAACGACCAACTCGGCAATGTGACGCAAAATAACAAATGGTCGTTGTATGTGATTGTGGCCTACGTTGTCGCGTCGATCTAACTGTTAATCAGATGTTTGGTCGCATTATGTCGCATCGCGTCACGTCTTGTCACGTTCTTTTTCCACTTAAGACAGTGGGTATAAGACTTATGAAACGATTATGGGTATATATTTTTAAATTTTTTAGTTCTTGTTTTTCTTAATTTTTAGAATCTTTTTATACAAACCCATACCAAAAATCATCAGTATCGGTTCAGCGGTTTTAGCGTAACAGTCATACAGAGTTGCTTTCGCATTAAAAATACCTATAAGGAAGATTTCTAGTTCAATCCTGAAGAAAATACTTGTAAATGTCTCGAAACGTTGAGCATTGAAACAATGCTAAAAGTAAATAAACACGACGTGATTATATCCGAAAAATGAGTTTAATTTCTATAAATAACTACGTTTCATTGAACTAAGAATCTAAATTCAAAATTGTTCCAAATATTATCTTCGTAGATGCACGTGAAAGATGGCAACGTGTCGAATAGCGTGTAATACGGTGGGTATAAATCGTGGAGGCACCGTGACGAGCGCGCACTTATACGCGGAATGAGAATCTACCCCGCGATCTTCCCGAGAACACCCTAAAATTCCCTTTTAATTGTCGCCTCGACGAACGACTACCTTATTACATATCTAAGATTAAACATTAAAAACACAGACAAATTTAACCCTCTATTTAAAGCGCACCACTATAATAACAATATACTTGCACAATATTCAAATGATATTGCATCTTTGCCAAAAGTAGCGAGAGAATGGTGTCTCTTACATTAATATACAATAGCGTTTCTGACCCTCCTTGTGTCGTGGGCTGCTCTTTGTTTTTATAGGTTGTTGAATAAGCATTAACTAAGTAATTTCGGAGCAGATAGGTACGAATTGAGGTGCGTTTAGCGGACCTTTTATGTGTCTTTAGGTATGGAAACGACACACGTGTGCGCCTGCCTGATTACAACTACATACGTTTAACATTGGGGAGATATTTAATTTAGCGGATAATAATTAAATTTCCCATCACTTGAACATGTTACATTTGTAAAGTAATTTGGTAAAACTCTTATACTTATGTATTAATTTTGGTAGCAGCTAGTACTATATTATGTTCTCTTAAGGTTCTACCCACTTACTTATAAGCGATGATTAACAGATGTCTAAGTTACGTTTGTCTTTGTCTCTCAACTTCGAAACTCCATTTCACAGTAAAAGACAAACGAAACATAGTTTATTTAAGCAGTTTTTAATCAGGGGTTTTAAGTAAGGTGGCTAGTTTTTTTTTGTTTAAACCAAGTTGAAAAGCTAAATGTAATTATTCTACCATAGGACATTGTTTTACAGCTGTTTAATTTTTAGTTAGGCTTTGAAACCTTTAATTTGTATGAAGCTGTATTCTGCGAAATAACCGCCTATAAGTATTTGTGATTTACAGCTGCATTCAAATTTAGATCAAATCCCGAATAAGTTCTAAGCAGTTGGAAAACAATGTCCTAAACCGAATACGAAATAGAACTACATTTCGTTGTACAACTTGGTTATTTTTGCGAAAACCGAGAAGAAAAAAAAACAATTTTGCGCCAAGTACTTTGGTTCGACCTTAGTTCTGCAAGAACATCAAACAGGATTCAATCTAACTACCTAGAAAAAATGTGAAAACTGTTTCACTTTATAGTTCCGAAAGAAAAAGTTTAAAAGCGAGTTGAAAGTTCGAATAAAATGTAACTATACCGACCGATATAGCAGACAAAGTAACCTGCGTTCTTCGAAGCATTATTAAGATAAAGCTATGAAAAAGTGCTAATTTATTACAGGGCGTAGGTTTCAGGCTGGCTTTGGGATAGTGAAAAACATAGGTAACTTAGTAGTTTTACCAATTTTTCAATATAGGTAGGTCTAAATAGGAAGGGGCTATTCTGTTTTGTACTGATTTACAAAAGGCTTACGTTTTTGTCTTATAGGGTTGTTTTCTTGATAAGGAGTTCACAAAATGTTGATTCTAATTGTATTACTTATCTGACTTTATTTTAATAGGTACCCAGCTTTTTAGTAACATAAAAGTATTAGATGATTCTTTTAAATTATTTTATCAAATTCTTCTAATACCTATCATAAACATTATTGTTTGTATATAACTTAGGTACGAGGTACTATGTAAATATCTATGTAACTACGAGTTATACAGGGTTACAGAAAAAGTCGTGCTAGATCCGTTGAGGGCGTGGAGTACCCATCATTTCTGACTTATTTCACTATGAAACACCCTACCCTAAACTTAACCCTTTTTGAGATATTCGACTTTTAATTTTTTCATTGAAAATTGCCGATATTTAAGCTATTAAATTTATTTTTGTTTATTTTGTGTGTCTTATTATTATTATTATTGCATTTTGACATGCGTAATAAGATGCTTAAAGACGTCAATCATTAAAATAGTACATTAGTTAATTGAATAGACCGTAGCAGACAAGTGAAAGTTAAGAAATAAAAAAATAAATTAGAAAGTTTATTTTTCTCTAAGGGATATCTAAAAAAAACTATATGGCAATTGTTCGGCAGATGTTTTTTAAAATATTTACGTTTCATCAGCTATCTAACGACGTATAACAATCTAGGGATTGTATTACATTTCGTGGAAAAAAGGGACGCTCCAGTAGTAGTAGTAGTTCTAACGGTACCGCGCCTATTGTCCTTCAAGTTAAGACGCACCGTGCGAGCGAGACAAGTGACGATTTATGTAGGTGCGAATGAAAGAAAAAATGTGTAGAGACCGGTTAGGGCTGTGAATACAACAAGGGGTATTGTTTTGGTTGTCAGTCAGTCTGCTTTTGTGCTTCGTACATAGTAGATGTGACATTGTATTGCTCTTTTTCTCGACTTGGCTGTGATTCTGGACTGTTTCTTCTGATTTGTGACTACTGTGCTTGTTAACCGGACTCTGATTTGTACCTGCGATACGGAAGTGTTGAAGATGACGTCCTACACACCTGAAGAATATGCTGATATGCTTATTTGTTACGGATACTGCAATTGTGGGTCTGCGCAAGCTCGCAACGAATACATAACTCGCTACCCCGGTCGTCGAGTGCCGGATGTGGCCGTTTTTGACAGAGTTTATCGAAGACTTCGTGAAACTGGCTCTGTTTTGAGACGAAATACAGACATGGGAAGACCACGAATTGACGACGAAGAACAGGACAATGAGATAGTGCAACGCTTTCGAGCGGATCCGACTACTTCCACTAATATTGTTGCCCGTGATCTGGGACTTTCGCAATGGAGAGTGTGGTTTACCGTGCACACTGCTGGCCTATACCCATACCATTATACGCCGGTACACGTTATTGAAGAAGGAGACCCCGCGAGGAGAATGGACTTTTGCAGATTTATGCTAAATGCTGATGTGGAAGACCCAGATTTTCTAAGAAATATCTTGTGGACGGATGAGTCCAAATTTGATAAAGATGGCATAACTAACTATCACAACGCCCATTACTGGGCCCCAAAAGAACTAAGGAATCCCAATAAGAAAAGAGTGAAGGGGTCCCAACGTAGATTCAGCGTGAATGTGTGGATGGGCATTATCTCCAATCATTTGATTGGACCTTACTTTCTCCCGGATAATTTAAATGGGGAAAGCTACGAAAATTTCCTGAGAGCAGACTTGAGTGATTTGCTGGATGATCTGCCACTCAACCTGATCAGGGACATGTGGTTCCAACACGATGGCTGCCCTGCCCATTTCAGAAGAAGTGTCAGAGACTGGCTGGACACAAATTATCCAAACAAATGGATAGGACGAGGTGGGCCGTTGCCATGGCCAGCAAGAAGTCCGGACATTACCCCCATGGATTTTCATGTGTGGGGGTGCATGAAAAGTCTAGTATACAGCGAGCCGAATCCAGTTTCGTCTGTGGAAGACTTAAGACAAAGGATTGTGGATGCAGCTAACAAAATGAGGACCACATTGACCACTGGAGTAGTGAAGACTGGTCTCCGTAGAAGAATGCGACAATGTATCAGAAATAGAGGCGGCCATGTTGAACATGAACTGTAAACAAGAAAAAGTTGTGTGAAAAGCTTTAATAAATAACATTTCATGCTTACCTATTGTTTTATTTTATTTTTTAGGGCTAAGTATAAATTTTCTTCTCCACTGTCGCCTATGAAACAAATTTTTTTTATAATGTATTTGAATAAAACACTTGATTATTATACCTCGTTAGATAGCTGATGAAACGTAGATATTTTAAAAAACATCTGCCGAACAATTGCCATATAGTTTTTTTTAGATATCCCTTAGAGAAAAATAAACTTTCTAATTTATTTTTTTATTTCTTAACTTTCACTTGTCTGCTACGGTCTATTCAATTAACTAATGTACTATTTTAATGATTGACGTCTTTAAGCATCTTATTACGCATGTCAAAATGCAATAATAATAATAATAAGACACACAAAATAAACAAAAATAAATTTAGTAGCTTAAATATCGGCAATTTTCAATGAAAAAATTAAAAGTCGAATATCTCAAAAAGGGTTAAGTTTAGGGTAGGGTGTTTCATAGTGAAATAAGTCAGAAATGATGGGTACTCCACGCCCTCAACGGATCTAGCACGACTTTTTCTGTAACCCTGTATATATATAGTAGTAGTAGGTATAATTTAATAAACATGTGTTTTGCGAAAATCCCAGTTTTTTTTGCAAATAAACAAATAATTAGATATTGGCTATAATATTTCTCAATCATACTGGATAGGATTTTTGCAAAACTTATTGCTCTATGTTTTTTTACATATTACGCTAAACATAATGTTTAGTATCTACACAAAATATATCTTAAATACTCCTACGACACTCGTAGCCTACGACATATATAAATGAGTATACCTACTGGTTTATACCGATGTAAACCTATTCTATTTGGCGTTATAAATACAGGACTTGAACCTGCAATCTTGACATTCCGTGTCATGCGCTATGAACTGCATATCGTTCTCGCTTACGACTGAGGCACGTAGGCGCATAGGCGTAAGCGTACGTATGTTTAGGTATACCCAACAATAAACTGCATAATGGCACAGTTGAGACGAATAATTTATTACATCTTACCTGTTTGTAGACTCTACAAAAATAATCCTGTCAACAATTTATTTTAACAATTTGTCGGTGTAAGTAATGTGTAGCTATTCCTGTGCCACATAATGCTTTTTCTGACCTAACCGGGGATAGACTGACGGAAATGAGGCCACTATAAGGGTTCCCTATTGACTATTATTCGCTTCTTTTAACTTAATTTAAAAAAAACTAAGTTAAAAATACGTTATTACGTAATTAATTCTACGGGTAAAAATATTGCAACGACTTTTCTTACCCCTTGTCCTAGGTGAACGACAAAAGCGACAACGCGACGCGAAAACATGAAATAGTCGTTGTATGTAATTGTGACCAATGTTTTCTCGTGAATCTGTCTGCCAATCAAAAGTATGGCTGCCATTAGTTGCATCGCGTTGCGTCCCTAATGCCGGCCTTCCACTGCGAGCGGAGCGGAGTCATTAATGTGTTAGTGCAACATACAACGGTTGTTTTCATAGTTATACCTCTTTCGCGCTATGGAAACAATCGTTGGGTTAAATTGAGACATTTTTAATGGCGTCAAGCCTAATGTAACGGTCCGATGTTCACCTAGAACAACGGGTAACTTATCAAATTTAACAACATCAACTGAAATAAACTCATTTTTTGTTTTTAATCGCTTTATTTAATTCAGAATTTTCAATTCGATGTCGTTACAAACATATCTCAGGTACATAAAACCGAAAAATGAGTTTAATTTCATAACAGTATCGTGAAAATCGAAAAAAAACCGTTAACTGCTCTTATTATAAAAATGTTTTCGAGACAATACATATAATTAACATAAGTAGGTAGGGACCTACTGTTTAACCGTTCATCAAGTCGGGTTTTAATTCTATTAATTAACAAGGCACCCGTCGGGTTGAGAGTAATGTTGAAATTCAAAATATTTGTACGCTGAAAATCTGTCGATTGTACGCTGGACGTTGTTGATTTACGATTTCATTAGTTGCGAGTGGACCGACCGACGGAAACACTGTGTACCGCGACTGATTGCTGCTACATGACCAATTTAAATATAATTTTATTTGATTAGAATTAGTAGCTATATACCTACTTACAAAAGGTAAGTAATATTGCTATGTATTGTATTGCTATGTTTATATGTATTAAAAAATATATTTTATTTCAAGCTTTAGTGTCTCATATGTGTTAGTAACATAGATCTTAGGAGACTAGTGTTAGTAGACAAAGATAGACAATTAACACAGAAAAAATAATAGATAATACATTGAGTTAATAAGTAGTAACTAGAGAAGATGGCCCAACCAAACTTTTTGGAACACGAGTTGGGGCCTACTCCCACCTTTGAATTTAGTCTATGACTGACGCTAGACGCGAAGATACGTGTGTATTCTGTGTATTTTAATTGACTTCAATATGCTTTCGTGTGTCCTGAGATATTGTACAAACAGCGCATGAATTACAAATAAAGCCCAAGGAATCACCTTCCATCATTAAGTACACTTTATATTATCGATAGACAAAAATATTTTATAAAATCACTGCGACATTATGCGCCATTTAGACATTACTCAATGATGCTTTTGACGTTTGATTCGTCGCGGAAAAATTAAGCCTAAGCGCTTTATTAATGTTTACTATAGACGTTACAATATTGTTAGCGTTGCAGCAGCTTTTTTTGTAATAGTTTCGTGTAATAGAAACATGGAATTTGTTTGAGATAGCTTCTCTAGGTACTTGTATCTCAATGAGATAATATTAGAAAAATATTAAATATTACAGTATTGATGTTCTTCTTTTTAGGGTTCCGTACCCAAAGGGTAAAAACGGGATCCTATTACTGAGACTTCGCTGTCTGTCTGTCTGTCCGTCCGTCTGTCACCAGGCTGTATCTCATGAACCGTAATAGCTAGACGATTGAAATTTTCACAGAAGATGTATTTCGGTAGCCACTCGCTACAACAATAAATACTAAAAACAAAATTAAACAAAAATGTATGAGGGGCTCCCATACAACAAACGTGTTTCAAAAACAACAAGGAGTTTTTTTACAATGTGAGGTCGCTTCTGATTGGTCAGGACCATGGAATTCAAAATGGCGGCCCTGTATGTCAAATATACCAGTTTGTCTTCACTTACCAAAGAGTTTCTTATAAGTTTTAGATTTTCTGTGTGCCTAAGTTTTTTTTTTTCATTTCTTTTTTTTGAGTGGTGTGGGGGTAAGAATCGAAGCTAAATATTTCACATTTTCTTATCAAATTTGAAAATTGGATGTTGTAAACCATTTTAGGTTTTACGGTTCCAACCCTTCGTGCGCGAGTTTCGCACTTGGCCGGGTTTTTTGAAATTATTGTTTTCTGTTTTTCTTTTTACCTGACTGTGCGACGCAAAGAAGAAGGGAAATATGTATTTTTTTTATTGTGTCGTGTGTTTTATTGCCAATAAATGTTTCTATTTCTATTTTTTTTTATAAGTACTACTTAATGTTCAGCGAAACAAATGTAAGTACCTACATAAATAAAAAATTACGGCACCTGAATTATACCTCTTACTTAAGCTAAGTAAGAGATATAACTAAGATGCCGTAATTTTACTAGACCATATCCGATTTATGTTATAAGTTTTACTTTACAATAGTGTGTTGATAAAACAAATGTTGTACACAATGAACCTTAGTTAAGGAACTACTTTAATGGCACTTAAGTGCAAGTTTTAGTCAAATCTACTTAAACTCTTGAAAATGTTACAATAACTTACTGAAATTGTTGTTATAATCTTGTGTAAATGTTTGTCCGAGAAAAGAGTAGACATAGCAGATTATCACACATTGTTTAAGAAAGTCACCGTTTATGTTACCTTTTTTGGATGGCATCCAAGGAAGTAATAAGTTTTTGCGAGGCTTGGCAACAAAAAGTGTTTTGTTATTCTGTTAAGTAAATAATGTTGGCTATATTTTACATAAAACTTAGAACAGAGCGAGGGAATCACTTTGTAATTCAACCGTTTGATAAGCATAATTTTTAAATTAATGTAATTTGAATAAACTACAATTTGCTTATTTATTTAGGGAATGCCGATACAAAAGTTTTTCAACATTTACACGCAAACTATGTTAACACTTTTATTGTTGCCCCCTTACTTAAAAAAACGACGACTAAGTTTATGTAGGTAACGTTTGTTTTTAAAACTGTGGCATGAAGTTTCAAAGGTAACAGACAGTGACAATCGTTACATAAATTTTCGATTAGTCATCGTTTATAAGTAAGGGGGGTTGGTGTTTACTTATGTACATCATGAATAAAAAGTGTTATATTTTCTAGCTAAAATATGGTTCTAATGGGCCTTTTTAAAAAAATGTTTATAATAAAATTGCTTCTGGTGACCAAAGGGTTAGCTAGTAAGGAACGAATAGGTATTGCTATTTAAAGAGGCAAAAAAGCCAACTTTTTTGGGCAACATAATAAATGTATGCATTTAGAGATTTTTAATGTACCTAGTTTTAGATTATTATTATATTGTTTTGTAAGTAGCTACTTAAATAAATAATTGTTTCATAAAACAACACCTGCAACTACAACAACATAGTTTTACTTCGTCGTCAACAATCTTTGAGCTTCGACAAACAACTTGTACATAATAACTTTTTATCTTACTCAATGGTACCTACAATACAGTATTATATCTCCGTCGCTTTTTCACGAAGAATTTCCTACATTAACCTCTCTTTTAGTGTTTCTGTTGCTCCTGTGTAAATATGGCGCTGTCACTCTCACACAGTTCATCTGTGTAAGCGTGAATTAACATAGGTATCTATAAAATAAATACTGGTATTAGGCTTATGCAATGCTGATAACCATATCAATGATGTTCTCGAATGGAGACCGCGGATCGGAAAGCGCAGCGTTGGACGTCCACCAACGAAATGGACGGACGACTTGGTTAAGGCCGCGGGTTCAAGGTGGATGTAGGCCGCTTATGACCGAAGCATCTGGAGATCTATGTGGGAGGCTTATGTCCAGCAGTGGACTTCTTACAGCTGAAATGATGATAATGATGATGAATGCTGATAAGCAATGAAAAATGTTAAACATAATGAAAGCAACGCGATTAAAAGCTAAAATGATTATTTATTTATTTATTTATTTTGGGAGAACCAACAGCTATTACACAAATATAAGAATACATTATAGAAATGGAGAGCCAATTAGAGGTTCCCACGAATAAACAACAACTTAAACTAATAATGTGAGAGATCAATCTTCGACACATACAACTACAGGGAAGCACAAACCATGAATGATGATGAAGTTAATAGCTCGTTTACACAAATAAAGCGACTACTACTCATACAACAGCTACTCATACTCCAGTGACTCGGCTCAACTTAGCTGTCTACATTAAGAGGTATATACAAGCTAAACTCAAAATCCCTGTCGGGCTCATCGAAAATTGTTGATTATTTCATGACGGAATGTCGTAGAACTTTTTTTTGTGTACAGATTGTAGGTGACATTGTTTCCTACATTTTGGTGGAGTTTTAAGACAAGAACCTCCTATTGGTGCAAAGCCTATCCAAATTTTAGACAAAAAATGTCTAATTTGGCTAAAATGTCGATAGGCTTCAATACGTTTCGACATATTTGTATGGAAACTGCACTAAAATATCGGAAACAATGTCGCCTACAATCCATACACAAAAAAAAGTTCTACGACATTCCGTCATGAAATAATCAATAATTTTCGATGCGCCCGACATGGATTAGCAGGTATAGGGCCCTTAATGGCGTGCAGCTATACTCGGCAAGCTGACCCATACGCTAACTTACACTGTGAAAATCTATATATCTACACTAGTATTATAAAGAGGAAAGATTTGAATTTTTGTTTGTTTTTTTGAGTTTGTAATAAATAAACTCAAAAACTTCTGTGCCGATTTCTAACATTCTTTCACCATTACCTACTAATCTACATTCACCCTGAGTAACATAGGTTACTTTTGATCCCGATATTCCCACGGGATCAGGACTTACGCAGGTGAAACCGCGGGACGCAGCTAGTTGACCTATATATCAACGCAGATCCCAAACCGCTGGTCCTAGAGATTAGAGAATGTGTTTATTTGTGGAATATCACTAAGAAAGGGATTTTGGAAACACCCGAGGGATCGGAACTTACGCGGCCGCGGGTGAAACCGCGGGACTCTACTAGTGCTCTATAAGTACCTACCCATTATTGCGTAGCTCAGTTTTGTAGCTAAATAAAGTTATTGGTATTACAGTAAAAAGAAGACTAGGTAAATATTTTTCAAAATATCTAGTCACGTACCCGAGCATGTCCATGTAAATTGATTGCTTTCCCACAAGCGTGATCGCATAGAAAAAATGCGATAACGCTTGCGGTTGACTCGTACGCTAGCTAACACTGTGTAAATGTTCTATAAGTTCCGTTGCGTAACAGTTTTGTACATACACCTACCTAAACTACTTGTACTATTTTTGTATTCTGTGCCATTGTACCATTGTAAAAAGGTAGGTAAATATACCTAGGTAAATATTTTTCAAAATATCTAGTCACGTACCCGATCATGTCCATGTAAATTGATTGCTTTCCCGCAAGCGTGATCGCATAGAAAATATTGCCAGTGTGTAATTGGATATACGATTGGCGTAGTACATACGCGTCATTCGCGTCGCTTGCAAGCCCCGCGTGCCGATGACGGCAGCGTGACAAATAATATGACGGACGATGAATACTTGCTATTGGCTAAATGCAATTTCATATCGGTTGTTTTCGTAATACATTTTGTATTGTACCTACGCAGTGTAACTTGGGTTACTGCCTTTTCGAAGTTCTTATTACTCTTGTTTATGAGATCTAGCCGTGGTTTTCCCACATGTGAGCCCTGGGTGTTATTACTTGGTAGGAGACTTCAACTGCGGTTTGTTCACTCCCACACATACCAAAGTCATGCCAAGGACTCGTCAGTGTTTCAATACTCAGGCCGTTGTTGCAACTGGGACAACTATGGCTCAATAGCATTGATGGAACCAATGAGGATAGAAGAGGATGAGGATGGTCGCCCATTTGTGCAACATTCTATTCCTGAGCTTTTTGCATAATTGTACTTTGAGTTGTGCAAATAAATCGTTAATCTATCTTTCTATAGAACTTTTTATAATTTATTGACTGTCGTTTTTAAATCTTACCTATACTTATGTGTGTCAATGCATAGATCACATACACACCGAAATAGCTCGAGCTAAAGATATACCTATGCATAAAAATTGAATTTACTATTCGTGACACGTGCATCTAACTCGACCTATTGTAAAGCTTTTGACTTCAACTCGATTTCAAATGTATCTATCACTATTCCCTTCACTATTTCTCACATCAAATATTGCATTCGAAACAAAAACCTATACCCGTATCACATCCGTATGTAAGAATCGAAAACGGTAACCACATTTGCGAATAGCATATTCGTATAAATGGTTATGCGTTCCTCTAAACTGTTCTATTTTCGCGATGAAGGTTTTTGTATCACCCTCTATCGTAGACACTTTCCACGACCACGCAGTAGGTAGTTGAATAGTGCGGCGCAGTTTTATTTTTCAAGCTCCCGCAGTAAAATGTTTTGAAAGGACCGATTTCACTTTGCGTCTGTGGCGTCCCCGCCCGCATGTCTCTGCCATTGTGGAAGCAACTACAATCGTACCTACATTATTGTTTCGACGGCGAACCTGGCTCCTTTTTATTCGAGTTTCCATGAAAAACCGTATCTTTACACGGTTGAGTTATGGTGATGAAATTAAAACGGGGCTTTTAGTCGAACGTTTTGTTTCCATCGTCCGCAACGATACCACTACATCCGTACTTTTATGGAGATTATTATTTTTATGATCCTTTTCATCTTGAGAATGGATGGGAGTAATTTTGCGCTTGTCAGATAAAATGTTTCGAGATCGTGTTTGGACAAATGTATTATTCAATTTTTACGTAGGTATTAATGCTAAATGTAGGTGGGAATGTCAGTTTTATTCTGTTTAGATTTATTGTTCGTAATAAAAGTTTAGAAGCTTATATTGACGCTATAATATAAATATTAAGCAACCCGCACGTAAATAGGTATGTGTGCATGTAGGTGCCTACGTGGTGGTTCTTATGCATCACTAATACACAAGTTACAAGCTAAAACGTGTATTCGAAAGCTCGATATCGATAGATTAATCTGTGCGAGGTTGTTAGCGTAAAGCCAGGGCTACACTGCAAATCATTAGCAGGATAGAGACGGCTGCGGCGGACCACACTCGCTGTTTGCATTTGTAATTAATACACTGTTTGCACTTCTGATTTACGATAGCGTCGGATGCGCAATAGTAATGTGTTAATAGTTTAGGAAATTAACAATTTCAAGTGAATTTCTAGGAAATAGGACCTATTACAAAATTAGAATTAGGTAAGTTCATATTAAAAGTTAGGTATACCTTCAACAAGTCAGCAATGTATTTAAGCAAAAATGCAATGTAGTTATTTTGCACTGGTATAAGGGATTCAAAACTGCATAATGGTTGGAGTCCTAAAGCTAGTGTAAAATATTTAGCTTCTGTTGTAAGACCCGATGTGTTTTTGTAATCATTATTTTGTCAAGCGTCTAATCGAAAATGTAATGACAATTTTATCTTACGCTCGTACATGAGGTACGTAGAGGTAGGCATGTCTGAGATATCTTCGTATCACACAAGTACTCTCTCGACAAACATTCTGAACGTCTCACACTCATTTCGGAAATCGCGTCGTGTAATGAAATACTGACAAAGGGACTCTGTTAACGTACTTCACGGCTCCAAGGGGTGTGTCTTGCTCATTTTGGTTTGGTGAAAAATTGTGCCCCCCACTCTTGTAGGTCCCTAAGTCAGCTCGGGCCGAGGGCGTGGTGCTCTGAGGGGAAATTTGCATTTTTAGCGAAAGTACGAACGCACGTCTTGAACAGACGGATTGCTGGGAGACAGATGATCTCCCGACGTAGATCGACACCCAACCTTCTTTCAAAGGTTTTTTAACGATTCGTTCCATTGATTTATAATATTTCTGAATATCCGTTTGACTTAATGTTCTGATTAAAAACTCTAGTGAGTTTTGCAAGTTTTCATTCTGTTTGTGAAGTGGAATCTGAGTGTGATTAAAAGTTGTTTTTAAACGTTCTCGGTAATTACTTAGGTTCGGTCATTAGCACTTAGAAATATAGTTTAAAGTGCAATTAGTTAAATAAGTTTAAAAGTGAATATTTGGATAAGAATTAATTGTTATTCAATAAATACTATAAACAAACTAAAACTCCACTACCAATAACTAATATAAAACAGGAAGTAAATTCTCAAAAACTCTCAAAAATACCAAAGAGTAAAGCGCGAGTGGTGCGGCGAAAAAGCGAAAAGTTACCGTACATAAAACAGCTGTAAATACTACTGGTCTCAACTAAAATTTTAATATTATTGCGTCTCACGTTGTTTAAAAGCAATAAAAATCTAAAAACTTTAGTTTTCAACGAAAAGTTTGGCTTTCGAGGTTCGAGCGCTCGACTTGCTCGGCTGCTCGAGAACGAACGCACCCGCTTCGGCCCTACAAGGAATAGGCGTGTACGGAATGCATAATCAAGTAGAAGATTAAAAACTACAAAACCTTGTCAATACCAGATACGACGGCTTCTGACGGTGTTTGATTGAATTTGCGTTAGCAATTTTTAACAGCGCTGTGTTGTTAAAATAATAAAACAATTTAAGAGATCCTTAACATCAGTGTGAAATAGAAAAGAAATTCTGATGATATTCGTCTCATTTTATTAAAATAACAACCAATAACTAACGATTGTCGAATAATATGTAATTACTGTATTGAAGTATTCTGCTGTTCTTGCTGATGATCAGTCATATCACATAATACCCAGTTTCCACTGAAATGAATTCCAGTTTTATGTCATCTCAAAAACACCAGTTTTTCATTTATTTCCTATAGTGGTTTTTTTAATATCATGTCTTCACGTTAAGGAGATGAAGTCGTATAGGTATATTCTATTTCTAGATTTTTATAATAATGTTTACCATAGTGAGCTATGCGCAAATCCATCGGAGCAAAATTGACTATAGTGGATTGTAAAAAAGATAACTGTAATCGATTGATAAATTAAATAAAAAAAATATAAATTATAAATCTACATAATACACAATATTCCACGAAGTCCAAATCTATAGGAAGTTTAGTAGAGAACAAATTGAAACTGACCAGACATCTCATACAGCAACAAATTAGGTTTGGGACAGAACCACACAAAGTCGAGCAGTACGTTTCGATCTCGTGAATGAATAATGTGCTTGCCAAAAAATAGAACATTGTAGATTTGGATAAGAAACTACTACTAAGTTTACTTAGGTACTAGTTACCTAGATTGATTTACCCAAGTTTTCAGGATTCTGTAACTCAGAAGGTAAAAAAGGAACCTTTAATAGGATTACTCGCTTGTCCGTTTGTTTTGGAAATTGTGGTTCTTCCAGCATATAAATAAATGCCTAGCAAAAAAGTCACTAAGATTTACAATACCAGAAACCGGATGATAACAATGAAATAATAAACTAGAATAATAAGAAACAGTGTTTCCAAGGGGAGTCTGGCTCAGTGAAATTGCTATTAAATAGCCGCAACGTTAATCTTTCTGCTAGGTCCTCCTTGTAGTCCATTTTTTAGCTTAGTCCAATAAGTGAATTGATTGAGTAAGTTGCTCCCTTTAGTCAGTTGCTTAGCTTAGTCCAATAAGTGAATTGATTGAGTAAGTTGCTCCCTTTAGTCAGTTGCTTAGCTTAGTCCAATAAGTGAATTGATTGAGTAAGTTGCTCCCTTTAGTCAGTTGCTTAGCTTAGTCCAATAAGTGAATTGATTGAGTAAGTTGCTCCCTTTAGTCAGTTGCTTAGCTTAGTCCAATAAGTGAATTGATTGAGTAAGTTGCTACCTTTAGTCAGTTGCTTAGCTTAGTCCAATAAGTGAATTGATTGAGTAAGTTGCTCCCTTTAGTCAGTTGCTTAGCTTAGTCCAATAAGTGAATTGATTGAGTAAGTTGCTCCCTTTAGTCAGTTGCTTAGCTTAGTCCAATAAGTGAATTGATTGAGTAAGTTGCTACCTTTAGTCAGTTGCTTAGCTTAGTCCAATAAGTGAATTGATTGAGTAAGTTGCTACCTTTAGTCAGTTGCTTAGCTTAGTCCAATAAGTGAATTGATTGAGTAAGTTGCTCCCTTTAGTCAGTTGCTTAGCTTAGTCCAATAAGTGAATTGATTGAGTAAGTTGCTCCCTTTAGTCAGTTGCTTAGCTTAGTCCAATAAGTGAATTGATTGAGTAAGTTGCTACCTTTAGTCAGTTGCTTAGCTTAGTCCAATAAGTGAATTGATTGAGTAAGTTGCTCCCTTTAGTCAGTTGCTTAGCTTAGTCCAATAAGTGAATTGATTGAGTAAGTTGCTCCCTTTAGTCAGTTGCTTAGCTTAGTCCAATAAGTGAATTGATTGAGTAAGTTGCTCCCTTTAGTCAGTTGCTTAGCTTAGTCCAATAAGTGAATTGATTGAGTAAGTTGCTCCCTTTAGTCAGTTGCTTAGCTTAGTCCAATAAGTGAATTGATTGAGTAAGTTGCTCCCATTAGTCAATTGCTTAGCTTAGTCCAATAAGTGAATTATTTGAGTAAGTTGCTCCCTTTAGTCAATTGCTTAGCTTAGTCCAATAAGTGAATTGATTGAGTAAGTTGCTCCCATTAGTCAATTGCTTAGCTTAGTCCAATAAGTGAATTATTTGAGTAAGTTGCTCCCTTTAGTCAGTTGCTTAGCTTAGTCCAATAAGTGAATTGATTGAGTAAGTTGCTCCCATTAGTCAATTGCTTAGCTTAGTCCAATAAGTGAATTATTTGAGTAAGTTGCTCCCTTTAGTCAATTGCTTAGCTTAGTCCAATAAGTGAATTGATTGAGTAAGTTGCTCCCATTAGTCAATTGCTTAGCTTAGTCCAATAATTGAATTGATTGAATAAGTTGCTCCCTTTAGTCAATTGCTTAGCTAAGTCAAATAAGTGAATTGTTTAAGATCTCCATTTTAGTCCATTGCCGAGCTTAGTTCATTTAGTGGATTGATTGAGTAATATCGTCCCTTTAGTCCAGGGTTTTCCAAACTTAATTTGTCTTCTCCCCAATTTGAGAAAAAAAAAATTAACCAATATTTTCACCTGCTTAAAACTAAATGAAATCGGCACAAAAAGACATTTAACAAAACTTGTTAAAACATTATTGCTCGGGGTCTACTTTCTACCTACGAAAATAACGTATGTATTATTTTATTAATTTATTTATTTTATTTGTTTAGGAAGACAAACATGTACAGTAATTATTTACAAATCAATCCGAATACTATTAAAGTACGAACTATTAAAGTGCGAAAGTGTGTCTGTTGCCTTTTTATTTGTTTGTTTGTGTCTACTTTCATTTCGAAACGGAGCGACCTATTGCCATGATTTTTATTTCATTTATTCAAAAAAAAAGGACAGATATATCAACTAGGTACACGGAGAGAAAAATTAAATATCAAACCGAGTAAGTTTGAGTAAACTCTTAATCTTACTAATCTTACTAATATTATAAATGCGAAAGTAACTCTGTCTGTCTGTCTGTTACGCTTTCACGCCTAAACCGCTGAACCGATTTTGATAAATTTTGGTATAGAGATAGATGGGACCTCGGAGAAAGACATAGGCTACTTTTGATCCCGTAAATCCCGCGGGATCGGGACTTAGGTAACAGCGCTTTTACGCCTAAACCTCTGAACCGATTTTGATAAATTTTGGTATAGAGATAGATGGAACCTCGGAGAAGGACATAGGCTACTTTTGATCCCGTAAATCCCGCGGGATCGGGACTTAGGTAACAGCGCTTTTACGCCTAAACCGCTGAACCGATTTTGATAAATTTTGGTATAGAGATAGATGGGACCTCGGAGAAGGACATAGGCTACTTTTGATCCCGTAAATCCCGCGGGATCGGGACTTAGGTAACAGCGCTTTCACGCCTGAACCGCTGAACCGATTTTGATAAATTTTGGTATTGAGATAGATGGGACCTCGGAGGACATAGGCTACTTTTGATCCCGTAAATCCCGCGGGATCGGGACTTAGGTAACAGCGCTTTCACGCCTAAACCGCTGAACCGATCTCATAAAAATCAGTCAAGCCGTTTCGGAGGAGTGTTAGTTACCGTACTCCTCCGAAACGGCTTGACCGATTTTTATGAAATTTTATTTTCGTATTCAGTAGGTCTGAGAATCGGCTACTATCTATAATTTATAAGGCAAAACAACGTTTGCCGGGTCAGCTAGTTATTAATATTAGTTGACGGCCAAAAGTTGTAGTCGAGAGTTCAGTTGGTTTCTAAGAATCCTCCTAGATGAAATTACAAATCGCCCTCTAAGCCTCTACACAACGCCCCCATTTTTTTCTGGCTCTCTTACCTCACTCCCTTTAGGCCTGCAGTGCCCACGAAGGGACATTATCGCCCACTTTGGGAAATGCTGCTTAGTTCATTGTGCTTGCTTAGTCCAATAAGTTAATTGATTGAATATCGGTACCTTATAAACAATAATTTAACTCATGAAACACCACTGACAAATAAAGAGAAGCGAAAACGTTATTAAAAATGTTTCAATTTTACGAGTAACGTTTACCAATACTGCGTAAATATTATATTTTCATATTCTTCCAAATAACGTACGGTTATTTACGACAAGGCAATTTAATAAGCATTTTGAAGTAGAACTCGATGTCTCAGGTGCTGGCCCGCATCTGAATATGTGGAACTTGTGATCAGAATCCCAGATGCAGTTTTATTGTCACTCTGCTCCACACTCAACCTATGAAATTTTATTACTTTAAAAATTTCCTAGAAAATTCTCGATCGTTACAACTGTGTGTTCACATGGTATAATGGCGAGCTCTCTATTGAACAGAATGATTTTCATGCGGTTTGGTACAAAGTTGTCTATTAGGATTTTGATATTTAGGTAACCTACTTCCTAAAAACTGTAGGAGTTTGAAGATCTCAATTCGTCGCTATAGTAAATATTTTTTTATGTTCATATTTACCGATTACTAAAAGACAGCTTGGTCAGGCATGTGCACGGATTCTCCTACATGGAAACTGCCCGACTTTTTATTTATTTTTACGTTTTTTAGTTTTTTTTTGTGAAATATAAATTTAATCTTAAAATTAAAAAAATCACTTAAAATACAAATATATTACAGATACATAGATTTACACCCAGACCAGGAACAGATATTCATTTTTAAGAAAAATTACTTGCAGCCGGCGGGAATCGAACCCTCCTTCATTGCAGGCGGGCGTTCGCATGAACGCGCCACAGAGGTAGTCGTAATTAAAATTAATACCAAACATAAACGTGAAACGGTTCAGTTGAAATGTCAATATTATTAGAATATCGTGTTTCGTAGTGTTTAACCCGAGAGAATAAAGGAAATGAGCGCCTGTATCTTAGGATTCACACGCGACTGAGTCCTTCTGCAGATTGTTGCGAAATGTGCCGTCACTAATGTAGCTAATGTCGTATGAAAGGGGCGCTATTGCTTTATCACAGATACGACTCGTGTGTCACACCCGAATATGATTTGTTTTTCCAAATTCAATGTTTGGGAAAAGTGATAATATGATTTTCATTTTGACTTGCAGACGCGACTCCGCATTCAGAGGTCATGCTAACATTAGGTTATAAATGCGAAAGTTTAGATGCTTGTTTGTTTGTTTGTGTGTCAATCACGGCAAAGCGGCCGAACGGATTTTGCTGAATCAGGCAATTTATAACACATAGGAGTTTTTATAGTTACATTTTCACGGGTCTTTATCGTGTATTATTATTTATTTTCTTACCTCAACCATGTTACAATGGTCTTGATCGCGAGTTGACCAAGACCATCCCCTCAAATCGTGTAAATTTAAAAAGTTTATAGGAGTTTTTACCCGGTAATTCCACAACAATTGGAACTAGGTGGGTATACCCGTGGGCCCCAGCTAGTCTCCCCTAGTAGCTAGTAAATCGTAATATAGCGTCGATAAATACGTTTACTGGCGACAAAAACACACGACACAAATAAAAAAAATAACGTTCCATTAAATAATCTTCTCCTTTTTAGAAAGTCAGTTAAAAAGCACCACGTCACGTGTCGAACTTTTGCGTTCCACTTCTAAAATTAGTACAAAACAGTACAAAAACTTGCAGGTTTCCAAAGAGCGTTTAGATTTTTTAGCGAAACAATAAATTATTGCCTAATGTGAATATCTGCATAGCCATGCATCAATTACGTAATCTTTGACCGTCAAACCGGCGGCAAGGGCCATACATCAATCAGGTCGAAGCCTGACGGGCTCGCAATCAAATAAAATTTTACTCAAAAGCTTAATGCTTTCGCATGTTGTTGAACTATTTATTGTATTTATTAAATACCGTTTTTATTAAGTCAATTTTAAAGTTTAAAGACACATGTAATGAAAATTATTTTGAATTCGTGTAATTTAGCAAAAAAGCTAAGACAAAATGAAATAGGTACCTATGCTTAATAAGATAAATACATAACTACCCACTGTCACCGTTCAGTTGTGTCATAGGAAAAGAATGTATTAAGATTTTTTTATTTGGTTTATTTTTTGGAAGACAAACAGTAACATTGACAAAATATAAGAATGCCTAAGGTATTTCAGACACAACCACGCATTCTTTCATTATTTAATTCTAAAAGAATACGGCTACGGTAACCTCTACCCATCGTTGAACGCGACTTAACAGAGATTTGTAGCCTTCGGTCGCGGCTCCATCTTCCTATCTACTAGATGAGCATTCTACATGTTAGACCATGCCATCACATCGCTAACTATCTAGCGAGATCGTGGCAAACGCTCATCTATCGTTTGTTAAAAAAACCCGGCCAAGTCGACACTCGCGCACGAAGGGTTCCGTACCCTAAAATGATTAACAACAACCAATTTTTAAATTTGATAGGAAAATGTGAAATCATCAATCAATCAAATCAGCTTCGATTCTTAATCCCATCATACGACCGCATCTCTAAAAAAAAATTGATAAAAAAAAAACCTTGGCACAAAGAAAATCTGCAACATAAGAAACTCTTTGGTAAGTGAAGGCAGACAAGGCAGCCATTTTCAATTCCATGGCCAACTCGATTTGACTTCGACCAATCAGAAGCGACCTCACATTGTACTAAAAATCCTTTGTAGTTTTTGAAACACGTTTGTTGTATGGGAGCCCCTCTTAAATTTTTGTTTTATTTTGTTTTTAGTATTTGTTGTTGTAGCGGCTACCGAAATACATCTTTTGTGAAACTTTCAAGCTTCTAGCTTCTTCTAGTTCATGAGATACAGCCTGGTGACAGACCGACAGACGGATAGGGTCCCGTTTTTACCCTTTGGGTACGAAACCCTAAAAACAACTGACGTTCTTACGCTAAAGTTCTCTTAGCCGTAAGAGCGTCAGTTGTTTTTTTCCATGTCGAGACATGTCGGTTTACATCGTTTCCACGATGTTTCTGCATCGCCATGGGATATGTGCCATTCCGGGGAGTAGGTCCCTGTTTTATGTTACTACCTAACCTTTGCATTTTATAACAACACTTATGTAAGCCATAGCTTATGAAATAAATGACTTTAATGAAGAATAAAAATAGCTCTTTAAATCATATTAAACAGTTTTGAGCTGAAACAGAGCAGATACAGGCAAACAGGTAGGTATAGGTATACCTGTTTTCAATTTGTTTGAAACAATATTCGCCAAAGTAGCCGCGAGCGAGGATCGGACGTCCTAATCATGAACTCATCTCTAACTAGCATAATTATAATAAGCAAGCATATGTACAGTCAGGTAACAAAAGTAGGTATTCCTGTAGGTCAGAGTTTTATGTTGTCGAATTGATAGATTTAAACTAAATTAAAAAGGACATTGAAGTTTAAAAAGTTTATGTTTTAAGTTTATCTTTAGTAGGTATATCTTTAATTTTTTAACGCAAAAAATCAAGTTATACGTTCATACAAAATAGGTACTTAATAAGTGACAATTGATCTGCAACTGATGGAGAATGGTCAATGGTGTTTTAGCCATTTAGCCCTTCATCCGCAGACAGGTAGTTTATTGAGAAACACGATAAACTTTAGGGCCCCAACCGTGATGGAGTGTCAGGGTAGAGGAAATTATTATGAGGACCCGAAAGAGAACATCCTTGACCATTTTCGATCATTTTGACAACCTCTGGTGCATCGGACGAAAGCAAGGTTGCGGGTTCGATTCCCGTTGGGAGCAAGTATTTAAACTTAAAAAAAAAAGTATCTAGTCTGGGTGTATCTTTATCTATAATATGTATGTAGTTACAATTAAAAAATATATATAAGCATTGTATCCGTTGTCTAGTCACCGTAACACAAGTTTAGTAGCTACGGGGCTAGAATTCATTTATTTGCAGATCGATAGTCACTAATTATCACTATCGATTATTTGGAATGTATCCCAAACTATTCTGCAACAGCTATTAAAAACTCTATACGGAGGCTGTCTAGTCTAAATTTGTTACCTAACTATGATTTTGATAAGTACCTAAATTCCGTGGCTAAATGTTTTGAAAACATAAAGTATTACTTATGTTTTCAAAACATTTAGGTAAATAAGTACAAAAAAGTAATAAAATATGATTACATAATGTCTAGGAAGCCCCCGAAAAGGTCACGCTTCAGCAAAAAAAAACTATCTAAATATAAATTCATATTAAAATATCACAGTGCTTAATCAAAAACAGAAACATGAATGTTGCACGGCTATTAAACACCGTCGATCAACACTGTAATCGACAAAGTCGCAAGATTCGCACGGTTGGTTTTAAATGTATTGGTGTTATCGTCATGTCAGACTGTCTGTCGCATGGCCGTAGCGAGGCTGGCGAGGACTTTGATGATGGCTTCATGACTGACATTAATAGGTAATACCGGCCCGTTAATAGGTACCTGGGATGATAGGTAATTGAGTTAGTGCTTAGCCAATGTCAGGTTCCATTTGACAAGGTACGGCAGGTATGTTTACTATACACAGCTACCTTATCTAATTCAAACGTATTGTGAACTAGAAAACTGATATGACCGTTTGATCTTACCATTGTGGTTTAGGATGTAGCCCGCTTAAATAACGTGATCTTTCCACTTTGATTATTATACCTATTCGGTTTTTAAGACAGTTTTAATGTAAACTAAAAAACAAAAAAAAAACCGTGTAATTTCATAAACTTTAAAGGTTGTCTGGAAGAGATCGCTTTTAGCGATAAGGCTGCCCATTGTACTTTTCTTATTATTTCTCATAATTAGCTGTAAGTTTTTGTGTTTGTAATGTGTTTTGTAATTTTTTAGTTCAATAAAGTTTTTATCTATATCTATCTTTATGTGTAGTAGTTTGGAAAAAGATAAATTTACATATAAAGTGTAGAAAAAAGTAAAGGTAACACTCAAAAAACTCAAAACTCAAAATTTTTTATTCATTTAGAACGTATATTATACACACATACGTACGTTTTGAAACGTCGAGATTTTAATTTACCGAGGTTTCGGAACGCGCCCTCCGATGAGAAGAAACCACAAGAAACTCATGGGGTTTTTTTTTCAATTACTTATTTTTACGGTAGCTTTATTAAATGTATTAAATAAAAGATTACAGGAATCCCTTTATCATCGTTAGCTTGTCCGACTGTACGTGCGTCTGTCACCACCGATTCTTATTAAAAAATTGTGGATTGTCGAAAATATTAATCTTACTCCAATCCTTCCTGTACTCCGTCCAAAATTTCTGCGTTGACATTATAAATCAGTACTCTGGCATCTTTCGTTATTAAAATTCCATTGTTATATATTTTACCCTTTGTTTACAGCCCATAACTGAAAAAATATTGTTAAAAACAAAAATAATGTTGTTAAAGCCTCGCTCGACTATTCCATTATACTGGAAAAATATTGTTTAATTTTACGGCAGCAATAATCAGCATACCTTTATAACTATGAAGCCGTGTTTTCACCGCAAAAGAGGAATGAGAATGAAAAAAAAACCTTGGCCGTATTCATAGCTCGAAACATAACCGTTGTCGTCATTCCTCTTTGGTGTGGAAGCACGGCAAAAGCGAAAGAGTAAGTAGTACAGTAAAGGTATCAAACACTTTGTGGCTTGTAATGATTCAAGTCATGTTTCCACCGCAAAAGAGCAATGTGAAATGAAAAAAAAAACGTTTAAAGGTCGTAATAATAGCGCGAAAGGGTCGTTGACTATGATAACGTTGTTAACAACAGGTACCTTGTTAACTTTTTCTTTTTCCACGTTTACAAGTATCAATGTCGTTTTAGAGCAAGTCCTAGAAATTGAATTTAGTCTAACAATACCCAGCAATATATTCATCGAATCTGTGAGCTGATTTTATTAAAAAACAAAGAATGGATATTTCATGCGTCGGCGTCGCGCAAAAATAAAAGAGTTCACGTGACTAAAACCGCAACATTGGAACGCAATCACAAACATTCTATGGTGAGACCCAAATTCAATTGGGCAATACCTGGTTCCGGACGATCGCGCTCTCAGATAGCGGTATCAGGGGTATCAGTTATTTTTACCGTGATCGAAGTGGCGGGCGCGGGCCGACCGCCTGCCCGCCTCACTTGGTCCTTCCTACACGATTATTTGAATCTACTTTCTGAGAGACTTCCTTTTCTGTGAGTGTCAGGTAATTATCTGTACGGCGTTCCAATTTTACGATCGAACGGTTAATTCAGTTTAAATCTCTTCGTGTAATACGTACTCGGGCTGTAGGCAGAGCCTAATCCTAGTCCCTCGAAACCTGTTCTCGAGTCGGCCACTCGGCTCACTTTTATGGAGAGAGAATCTTTTGCGATTACGTACAAGGTACAACTCTTAAAATTCTTAAGAAAGCGACATGAATAATTTCTGTATTTTTATTATAGGTACTTATTTTTTTTTAATACATGTTAATACTTATTTGATTCTAATTGTTTGATCCTAAGAGTTTAAACATAATTTAGTAAAAATAAACTTTGTGTTCAATGCCTTTTGTGATCTTACTATGAAAACTAACTAACTATACACTATTTCAACATGATTTTGATTAATGGTTTAGGTTTCATCTAATTAGCAATTAGAAGAAACTCATTCTAATGTTTGGCAGAGTCATATTCCATTTTTTGTTCCCATCTAAAATCCAGAACGGTCTCTGTAACGCATTAACGTAATGTCACACTTAATAGAATCTGCATAATGCATACATATATTTATTTTTCTGAAGGTGTTCAGAATTCATTTTTTGTTTACATTGTAAGCATTCACTCAAACCTTTGTGCTAACTAGTACAAGACCAAGTAGAAAAACAAACAAAACGTGCTTATCCTTTCGCAGTGAAACTAAATGTAATTTATTTTCGTCTCAGTTTGTTATTTTTAATAAACAAATGTTAGAGTTAATTTTCATATATTAGAGTCCATTTCCACGAAACGCTATCATCGTTTCAGTAAATAAAGTTCTGTGCCAACTCATCAGCCGCAGCGGACTGGGATCAGATAAAAGTTGTCGAGAACTTTCTTTTGCGATATCGCCACCTCCGTCATGTAAATTGGACAAGTTGCGGTCGAGGATGATGCTTGTTTCATTGGTAAATATAGATTAGCTCTTAATCTTACCGATTCTCGTACGAAATTGTTTCCACATGAACGGGAAAGGGTCTGACCGGGTCGAGGTACCTAGCTTGGGTCAAGTAGCTTTTATAATACTTTATGTATGCGAATACATTTATTTAAATGGTATAATTAATTACACGCTCGCTCGGTCCGAACTGATTTACCCAGGCTAGGCTGTTAACAGGTATTTTTTAAATCTAAAAACGTAGGTCAAATTAAATTGAAAACCTTAACAAGTTCACAGAGATTCCATTTATAAGTTGACACAATAGGTAGAGCCCACCATTCATCTCAGTTAAAAAGTTAGCAAACGATCTGAAAATAATAAAGCTCTCGTCCAAATTGCGATTGACTTTAAAGGTTTGAAACTTTTTATTGAACCGAGTTAGATGCAAAAAGTAAACAAGTGAGAATACTTTTATCCTTTGGAATCGGGTTAACCCGTAAACCATCTCAGTTTAAGGAGGCATTAAATCGCAACTCAAACAAGAACCGTTACACTGAAGTTAACTCACATATTGCTTTGTGTCACGAACGTTAAAGCGAATCGAGTATAGCTAAAAGTGCGGGGTTGGAGTGGGATGGCGAATGTATAGGCGAACGGGTGTGGAGGGCGTAAAAGGAGAAAAACTACATCGCTAAAAGTGAATGCGGTCGAAAGCCGCGCTTATTTTCAACGTTAAGTGCATGGATTTTTTTCAAGTGATGCTATGAGTGCATACAATGAAACGTACAGACGTTAATGTCGCGTCTGTGGTGTGCTGCTGTGTTGCTGCGTGTGCTACATAGGCTACGAAACAGGTAGTAGTTGGTTCAATTTAAAAAAAATAGTTAAGATGCTTATTATGCATCTGATATTAATTGCTGAATGTTTCTTTAATTTGTTTGACATAAGTAGGTATATCACACCAATTATAAAAACAAGGCTTTTGGTTTTTAAACATCTAGGTATATATTGAAAAAAAAAGCTTTATAATTTTACATATTAATGTTAGCCCATAAACTTTTCCCACAAGGACAAGGGCCTTCACTAAGTGGGTTAGGCCGTAAGACGTCACGGAAGCCTACTCGGGATTGGTGAATGTTCCACGACTTTGTAACGTGGTGATTCCTAGGACATGACGCTCTTACGGTGAAGGATAACAATGAAAAGGTAAGAGCGATGTTAATAGCGCACAGAAAATTATCAGAAAGAAGAAGGTATAGGTTCGGTTCGGATTCGAACCCACGACCTTCGGAATAAAAGTTGGGATAACTATCATTTGAACAACATCGCTCTAGATAATACCTACTAGATCAAAAAATATAACAATAAATATACAGGCTACTGTCATGTGGTCCATTATAATTAATTTAACGTAGAATGAGATTCCATCAAAGTGCAGGCTTTTAATTTTCGCGGTTTATTCGGGTTTCATGCACTATACGGTCAAAGGGAGTACAAAGGATAAATTAATTATCGATACCCATGGGGTTTGCTATAGGTTTAAACAATTTTAGTAGGTAAGGTCCAGCTACTGTTAACGCATACATTAATAGTAGGTAGTTACCTCGGTGCCTAGATGGCGCTGTGTGTTGTTAACAGAATTTATAATTATTTTATTATATTGTTATTTTCTAGGGACTGACAATAGATAACTGCATGATAATTTGGGGGTTAATTGAGAGTCGTGTGTAATTAAATTAAAAATAATACCATTTAATTATCCCGTCTAATTGCCGCCATCTTGTTTTTTTTCATATTGCTAAAAACACTCGCGTTGTCATTACGAATCTAATGACACCTCGTATGCTAAAATTCATCAAACCAGGCTACAGAGAGTGACAAACGAAAATTTGATACACTCACCCACCCATACATACATACTCTCGAAAAACATAACCTTTCCTCGGCAATCGGGTAAAAATACAAAGCCAGGTCATCGCGAATTCCTTTGAAAGAACCACAGAATACGTTAAAGTCACAAAGAGATTTATCAGTGCGCATATAGTAAAGGCTAAAAACTGAATTTCGCAGAAGCTTCTGCCATTCAATAAAAATAACATCAATGTTTGAGTACATTGGATCACGTTCCTCGTAACAATACATTTAACGATAAATAACAATAACGTGTTTTTGACATTCATAACGTTATTGTAAGTTGTAAGTGTATGTGTAAGAACTCAGCACCTGGGTCCCTACAATGGTTCCCCACTGTATACAATGGAACGAAGTAAACTGAATAACTTTATTTAGGAACACAATAAACCACTTTTTACTGGAAAGGTTCTGAATTGTGTATTACTGTTTCTGTTCGAATAGGCGAAGGG
The DNA here is from genome assembly GCA_958496205.1 of Idaea biselata. NCBI lineage: Eukaryota > Metazoa > Arthropoda > Insecta > Lepidoptera > Geometridae > Idaea > Idaea biselata. The sequence goes on along the minus strand of OY292396.1, from coordinate 23,293,556 downwards.
AAAATATTTTGATATTTTTATTTTATTTGTAAATCTTTTTTTCTTTACACGTTATTTGATAAACATAATATTTATGTTACATAAATCATTCATACATACATTAAAATTGATCTTAAACAGTTTATCCAACGGTCGCAGTCATATTATGCACCGATACGTTGTCACACCTTAGATCAGGTGAAATAGGGGTCAAATGTTCATCTAAAAAAATCTACCGGATTCCGATTAGCAGGTCGGTGCAGCCACTTAGGAAGACAGGTCTACCACGAATTTCACTGTCGTCTTCTTCATTACATAGTATAAAACTAAGTCGCTTCCCACAGTCTGTCTGTCCCTAAGTATGCTTAGATCTTTAAAACTACGTAACGGATTTTTTTTAAATAGATAGAGTGATTCAAGTGAAAGGTTTATATGTATAAAACACACCCGTGCGAAGTCGGGGCGGGCCGCCAGTTACTTTATAAAATACTAGCTGACCCGGCAAACGTTGTTTTGCCTTATAAATTATAGATAGTAGCCGATTCTCAGACCTACTGAATACGTATACAAAATTTCATAAAAATCGGTCAAGCCGTTTCGGAGGAGTACGGTAACTAACACTGTGACATGTAAATTTTATATATTAGATTAACTTTACTGTAAATTAATAACTCACAAGGTTTGTAGACAGCCACGGAATGCTACGGATTCGTAGCATGTGCTACGATGCTACGTAAAGAATATGCGTAGTAAGAATTATGCCGGCTTTCTACTGCGAGTTCAACATACAACGGTTGTTTTCGCAGTCATACAACTCTTTCGCGCTATGGAAACAATCGTTGGATGTTAAACTGAAACATCTTTAACTCCGCTCCGCTCGCAGTGGAAAGCCAGCATAAAGTTGCTAAAGAAACATTAGGCGTAGTAGGAATAGGTGGCCCTTGATCCTTGGGTACTACCTTTGTAACTCAGTAGGTATATACAATTGTGTCTCATTTTAATTAAGGCCTCATTATAAGTGAAATGCCAGAGACGTAAGAAAAGGTGCTATCAAACCCTTATAATCATGCTGGATACAGGTTTGTGAGCAGAGGCAGCGCTTTACGAAATTTTATTTCTAGAATCAACTCGAGCAGAAGCAGCAGTATGTAGTATATTATTTAATTTTTGAAGCAGAAAAATAATCACATGTAGAAGCATGAATACTTTATATAATAATGTCGTTCACAGTTTATAACTCAAAAATTGTTACAAAAATAAACAATGAAAATGATTTTTTTACTACTAATAAAAATAATTACAAAAACTTGTAATGTGTTAGTGCTAATATTGTAGGAAGAAAACAACATTTCCTCCCTCCTTCAATTATTCGGTTTAGTTTCCGAACCCTTTATAAGCGCCCCACAACCAAAATCCTGAATCCGCCACTGTTAAATACTTGGTCCAAATACAAACCGCAACATTGTGTGGACTTGTCCGCATCTCGGTTATTTTAGTCCTTTCCTGTCCTCGTGACGACAAATAAGACTCGACTGTTGCTAGATTAATGTTATTATTCATTTTATTTTCTTATTTAATTCAAATAAATAAGCATTTGTTTTTTACGTGCCACGCTATTTGCCTCAGTCGTAAGCATGGAGAGATGCAGTCCATAATTTCATCACGACCGAACGGGCACCTGTGGCGCAATTGGCTAGTGCAGTACACGGAATGTAAAGGTTGCAGATTCAAGTCCTGTCGAGTGCAATTGTTTGGAAAACATTTCTTAAAAAAAACTAGTATAAATGCGTTAAAAATGTTACCGCCACGAATGTGTGACGCTGATCGTATTTTGTTTCTGTTTTGATCGTCTTTTGTCTTTGTTTCTATTTCAATTGTTTTACTTTTCACCGGTAAAGAAATCCCGGTGGATGGCCCTACCTTTAGTCGGATTCGTAAACTAAGAATAATACGTTCCTTATATTCAAACTTGTTTAGTGCAGTTGGTTGATGCGCGCCTGGCTAAAAGCAGAAGGTCGTGGGTTTAAAACCCGCAGGGATCATTGAATTTTGGCACAAATAGCATTTTTTTTTTAATTCTATAATTTGAAAAAGCTACCATTTTCCAACTTCCCAATACAGACAAAGACCCTAGCTAAACGTACCTAATCTAATAGTCAACATTTAGACAATAGCCGCATGCACCATCTGCATATAAGTATTTAAAGCAGATTCACCCATACAGCCGTATTAACAAAGTCTGTTGGTTTGACAATTAGAACGCTTACACGCGGTTTGAAATTGGCAAATCTGATTAAAGTATATACGTTGCACAGCGTCCAGACAAAGGACAGGGATATCTTATAGCTGAACCGTTCGTCCACTTCATTAAGACATGAATTATGAATGGAGAGGGCATTAGCATCCATCTGGAGAGCAACTATGGAATACCATTGTTATGCAGATTGTAACCGGACGTCGCGCACGACGGATTTCGTACTAGATATTCCCCCGATTAATAGATGCTTGTAAACAAACCTCTACCTATCTACGCCGGCTTTATTGGCAAATTAGTTTGTCTTCAACTTTACAGCGAATTTCACAAATTCTAAAATTTACTTTAGGCGTTTTCGGACAGAATCGTAAAGTTGTTACATTTCGGCATCTGATTCTGTTGTGTACATGAAAGCTTTAGTTTGATGTAATTCTAAATTTATATCTTTTAATATAAAAAGTCTGGTGCAAAATACTTATTTTTCATAATGTAAACATTCAATCTATATCTATAAAATGCTTTGTCCTGATAGTACAGAGAAATTAGAGAGTGAAGTTCTTTTTGTGATGTAGGCATCCGATAAGAAAGGATTTTTTAAAATTTCCACAGAAGCTGGACATATGAGGGTAAAACCGCGATACATAGTTATTAAGTAATATAAATGAAAGCTATTTAATACTTTATCTCGAAACAAAATATTTAAACGTTGAGTTTAGAAATATTGTACCCAAGTTCCTAATACAAAAATACCTAACTACCCTGACTACTTGCTGACGAAGTCAAAGGTTGCATATAGCTAATAGCTAGTACAATTCCCTACAATATGTTAGCAGTAACCCTTACTTTTTATCGAGCCTCGTTTGTGAAAGCAATCATTCACATGCAGTATGTTTGATCAGTTAAGATGCAAACAGCGTCATACGAGCGGCCTACTCCTGAGGGAGTCACAGACATGCCCCTGTATTAAGTTATCGTTCTGTTTGTGACAAAATAGACAAATACCTACATTGTTGGTAAAGTTGAAATAATTCTTTTCTGTAGTTATTTTTTGGTAGGTACACATATTTTTTGGTAGGTTATGGAATAAGAGGAAATGCACTTGATTGGTTAAGGAGCTATTTAGAACAAAGACAACAGTACACTGAGATCTCTAAAATTGTAAATGGTGAAAGAAAGATTTTTAGATCAGAAGTAGGGATAAATAATTACGGTGTTCCTCAGGGTAGTATATTGGGTCCATTTATTTTTCTGGTATACATTAATGACCTCCCTTATGTCACTAAACACAACTGTTTATTATACGCAGATGACTCAACAATTGTTATTACAGCAAAAGATGAAAATATCCTAAGGCGCGAAATTAGTAACACTTTAAATGAGATCAACATATGGTTAAGTAGCAATAACCTGCAACTTAATGTCAATAAAACAAATTTAATTCAATTTCATTGCTACCAAACTAAAACCAATAAACTAAATATAACTCATAATAATAATTTAGTAGCAGAAGTAGAGCACACCAATTTCTTAGGTATAATTGTTGATAAAAATTGTAATTGGAAAGCTCACATAGATAAATTAAGTAATAAAATTGACAGATTTGCATTTGCAATTAGAAAACTTAGATTAACTGTCTCAAAAAGTGCTGCTCTGAGCGCTTATCATGGATATGTTTCATCAATTCTATCATACGGACTTATCATATGGGGTAACTCGGTTGACATTCAAAAGGTATTTATAGCTCAAAAAAAATGTATACGCGCGATTTATGGAGCTTGGTACACAGATAGTTGTAAACCGCTTTTTAAAGACCTAAAAATCCTACCATTACCTTGCCTATATATAAAGCTAATATGTCTTTTTGTCAGAGAACATAAAGAATGTTTCAGTAACCATTCTGAGATATTGGAAAGATCAACCAGACATGGTGAAAAAATGTTTCATCCAAAGTGTAGAATTACATTATTTTCAAAGAATGTGCATGTTATGGCAATTAAATTATATAATGAATTACCAAGCGAATTTAGAGATTTACCCATAACATTATTTAAAAAAAGGCTTAATAACTGGTTACTTGAAAATTGTTTTTATTCACTGTATGAGTTTTTTAATTGTATGGCAGGTAAAAGGAAATATGGGTTTTGACATTAACACGACTAATTTTATTGTAAACTAATTTATCGCATGTATTTAATTTTAATTTATAATAGACGAACCCCCAAGTTGACATGTAATTAATAAATTATGACATAAGTAAATTTAATTAATTTTTGACAAAAATAATTTATATCTATTTTATTTTTGTTGTGTTAGTACAAACATATTATGCTAATTTAGTTTTGTTAAAGTTAATTTTTAATAAATAAAGTAATGTAGGAACGATGACCTTTGTAATAATATAATTTAATTGTAACTCACGACTCGGTATGGTAACATTGTCAAATGCATGATAAAATAAAATGTTTGTGTAGAATATGTGGGTAGGTACTTACTAGCACAGTTACCTATTACATGAATGATTGATGACAAACAGTTTTACTTGTAAAATCAATTTAACTTTTATTAATATTGTACACCTCAGAAGGTAATTGTGGTTGAACTGTAAAAATATAGATTAATATCCTTTGTAACCTACAATTTTGCAATAAATATCTTTGAATCTTTGAATCATATTATAGCAAAGGTAGGTACTATTCGACTGATTACTTCTAATATTCACCACATGTTGTTGTTTATAAATATCATACCTTATTTTCGTATCTCTATAGAATGTTTTATCCTGACTGACTGATGTATCAACGGATAGCCTAAACCGCTGATAATAGATAGCAGAAAATTTGTAGATTCTTTATATTATGATGTAGACATCTGGTATGGAAGAGTTTTTCGAAATTCCTATCGGCTCGGGTGGCGGGTGAAACCGCGAGACCCAGCTGCTGCTATAGCATTATTATGAATTATTCTTCCAGCTGAATCAATATAGAACTAGGTAGATAACTAATAGTACCTAGGTTACATAATATCTTAATCCTAATCCCGAAAAAACCCCAACAAATTATTATGAATTCTAAATACCTTTTTAATTAAATCCTAAATTCTAATAATTAAATATCCTTCCGTAGCCTACATTAACTTGCGCCTATCATAATTCTAGCGTTCCCATTTTGCACCCGAACTACTACGAGTATACCCACGGAGGGTGTCGCAATGAAAATAACAAAGCCTCAGGTAATTTCGCTAATGCAAGCGGTTACACGGTATATCTACATCGCACTTACAGATGCTCAGCTCGAAGGTACGAGCACCTATTAAGAGGGTCGACACACGTGATATTGTCGGTCCCTCCGCGAAATTGTCTATTTTGACTAAGTGTTAAATTAAGGCCGGATCGTTAGAGGATAGTTTGGGTATATGAATTTTCCTGAATATAAGTAAGGCATTCATTAGTTATGTTGCCTTGTCTGTCTTGGTTATGAATATGGGGCGAAATTTTCGAGGATGTTTTTGCTGTGTTGCTAGTATTATTTGTTTTCTTATTTGTAATACTTACAGTGTGCCTTTGTAACATGTCTAAAGTCTGTATGAAGCGCCTTTTCTTAAATAAATAAATGCCTCCCGATCAGAATAGACGTTTTTTTCATAGATCTGTTAATAGTTAGACGTTCTGCTACATGGGCGATTAGCTAACTAGGCAGATTGCTCACTAGACTTTTTGCTTTGTTTGACGTTTTACTACTTAGACTTTCTGATAGTGAGGCGTTACTAGTTTTTTTCCTACTCGCAATGTTTGTTTGTTTGTTTTCAGTTGCAATCACAATCACCACGACCACTCGTTGGTGCTCAATTGAAATTTAAGACCTATACCTGTACAATGTTCTGCTCCTGCAGGGGTTTATTGTGTTGCTGGCGTCTATAAAGCCACGGCAAAGACAATACACGGTAGCGTTGCTGCTAAGAGTTATTTAATATATTAGGTATGGTATGTTTTTTTTAAATTTCAGACTAATCTAACGATAATCTGACGTTATTGTTCCTTGTATTTGATATTTTTTGTACAGAAAGATGTGTCAAATCGTAGTCTACAATTAAAAAACGAAGTAAAGAAATAAACCCTTTTTTCGGTTTTAATCGCGATAGAATCGTAACGTTGAGCATTGAAATGCTAAAAGTAATAAATACCACACGATTAAAACCGAAAAATGTCTTTAATTTAAATCTAACATGGCGAAAATAGAAGAAAAACCTAAATATTAGATTTCAACTAGTCAGACTTAATACTGCTTTCCTTTGGAATGGTATCTCATACCTACAACCTACAACATCCTACTAATATTAAAAATGTGAAAATTTGTGTCAAAAATAAAGCATAAGGTACTTATATCTCCGACTGTTTATACCTACCGAAACTCTATCAAGTTTTAGTAGATAGGTTTTACATTTGATTTAAATTTAACATTTCTTAACAGCCTCGCTTCTTTCCTATACCGATACCGTGATGAAGAAATCATGGGTTCTAGGAAACTATTCTGCTTTTACTTGGTTCGATCATGTAATAAGTCGTACCGGCTTAAGTAGTATCATACTCGGACGTATTCCTATATGTAAGCCTGGTGCAACCACTAAGGCAGACGAATCTAAAGTAGTTTCACTGACATTTACCTACCTTAATGACCATAGCTGGGTACCGTTAATTAAATAGCGTTAACTTCGTTAATCGTTAATCCGTTACAAAAAAGTTAGCTTCGTTAAACGTTAAAGCGTTACATTTCGGGGGAATTAACGCAAGTTAACGTTAATCGTTAATCCGTTAATATGTGCAGAAAGTAATAAAATGATCAAACGAAACAAATTTCTTCGCAGTTTTCTCACTCGCTGTCACGCGCCGCCCGGCACTTGTCGTTTCATACTCGTTAGAACCTGTGTTTCGCGCCGCGCCGTGGAGCCGTGCGGTAAAAAGTAGACATTGGATTAACGATTAACGGACTTCTGCATATTAACGGAAGTTAACGAGTCCGTTAACATTTTTAAAAGTTAACTTAAAATTTAATCCGATAAATAAAATGTTAACTTCGTGTATTAACGATTAACGGATTAACAAGTTAATGCCTAGCTATGTCAATGACTAATAAGTCACGATTGATAAGATTATGTTCTAAGGCTCAAAGGCGTACCACTTGATTTTATTTACGCGTGCGTTGCAATAACAGCGTTCGAATCCAGTGCTTTTCGAAAGGACCACTTCTTCAAAATTTCGCAATAGCTTGCGTCGTCGCAACGACCATTTACGAATATCCGCAAGAGACCTGGGGTTCTATTTTTGAATCGCTCGTGCCACTTCGAGCGAACTAAAAAGCTCGATTTCTACGGATTAACGTTCGATGTAGGTAATTTTTCTATGTGAATCACACGATCGCAAAGAGTGGCCTTAACTACTCGTCGCAGGAGTCCGACATCGAACGAATATCAGCATAAATCGAGATATTTGAATCGCCCGAAGTGGCACGAGCGATTAAAAAATAATGCTCCTGTTCTATAACGTTCCGGGTGCGGGAATTATTATAATGTTCAAGTTTCTATGCACCATGTCGTCCCACATATACACTAATAGGTAGGCTATTCTTGGCCGCTCCCGGGCCGCTTCCTGGTAATGTCAGTGCGGGTTGGGTCAACAGAAAAGGAAATAAAAATACATCGCCTATTTACTTCGTTTATATTTCTTTTGCAGGCATTAATATATTACATTCATACAAGGCCGTAAGTAAACTTGCAGTAACAATCATACACATTTGAATAAGTAATACCACATAGAAAAAAAACTTTAAAATACCCAATTTAACGGCTAATTTTTAACGTAAAACATTTCCTACACAAGTTTACACTTATTATTTAGTTTACAAATGATTTCATAAAATTTAACAATCTTAAAAACTTTAACAATTTACATTTTTGTTTTCTAACGTTTTACAAGTAGCCATGAATTTACATTGGTAGTCTTAGCTACATAAATAATACATTACGATTTCTATGAATGCTAATGAGTAGTGTAATTTATATGATAGTGACTGCTAGGTTGGTATTTGTTGTAATAGATACCTATTTTATATACATGTTTCTGATAATATTTTGGATAAATTACGCTATGATAAATGCACTCTTAAGATGACTATGAAAGTTTGAGAGACAGACAAATAAGTGAATAACCAATGTAGAGAATTAATGGTCCATTTTTTTGTGAAAAGAAAGAGACATCCTGCGAAAGTGACATTTTGCGAAATGACTTTTTGCGAAAGTGACAAAATTTGCTCGATGATTTTTTTGAGAAAGTGCCTTTCTGCATCATGACCAAAGAAAACTCCCCAAATTTCAAACTTAAAAGTGATTTAAATTTAATAAATTGACCATTTTAAAACTCTATATAGTGGCCATTCACTTTTGTTTATCAGTACTTATATAAAGTTAAACTCGCCATTTCATGATTCCCGCCTAACCATAAAAACATTATTTAATACCCTTAAACAAGCATTTACACCAGTAAGCCATTAAATCCTCACATTAAATATAATATTTATCGATTATTCTTAGATTTAAGGATAAATTTTGCTGTCATTTTAGTTCGACTTAAATACCTAATACAAATTCATTAAACCCTTTATGGTCTCATTAAAATGAGCGTGGTCAGTAATTTCCATAGTTACAAAACCTACTCTTAGAACGAAGAGGCCCAAAACAGCAGCTAAAGGGATCCGTCGGCAATCAAAATCTTATGTACATTCAGTAACTTTTGAGATTTCGGCTTTATATGTTGTTGAATATCATATGTAAGTTACGTCGGGGCCAAAACTTTGTACATGACTTTGACGGTAAAGTTTAGCAGAGGACGAGGGCGAAGGTCGATATTAAAAACAAAGTGGATTTTGTGCGGGGGGATGTGGAGGGGGATGGTCCACCCCCTCCGAGGAAGCCGGCGTCTTCAGCTCGTGGGCCACCTTCCCGCAGTGGACCTTGGAGACTAGAACGTACGTCGTTCGTTTCCTCGAGAGCATACTCCCGATCGTCTTCGTCTTTAGGTTTCCGATTTGGTAGCTCCATTTCTGTTGGGTAAAATAAAATGTCTAGATTGTAAGGAATAAAGCTAGAAATTCAAAAAAAGTTTTCTTTCGGCGCAATTCCCATACAAATATAATGCCTAATGGATTAGTTAGTTTTTTAAAGAAATGCGTTCCAAAAATTCGAACACGACAGGACTTGAACCTGTAACCTTTACAGTCCGTGTACTGCGCTAGTCAAATGCGTCACAAGTGTCAGTTCTGTTGTGATGAAATTATGGACTGCATCTCTCTGCGCTTACGACTGAGGCACGTAGCAATTAGTTGTTAAAATGAGATAAATTAAATAAATGTGTTAAATAAATACAATTCTAAAAAAAGGAAAAAAAAATAGCGCTTCAGGACGAAATAAAGGAAAACGAATACGAAAACAGATTATGCGTTTAAGACCTCTCCACTGCTAGAAGTAGGCTAACTGGGAATGTAATCTAAGTATTAAAAGTGAATCCAACAAAACAATGCGTCCGTAACCTGCTAAGAACTCCCATCTAACATATTTTTCACTAAACAATGTTTTAAAACAAACAGATTAAAACAAAAATAATGCAGGTGGCTTTCATTTGGTTGCTACTTGTATTTAATGCAGGTAAAAGTTGGCATTAAAACATGGTTTCGTAAAAATTACATATGCGATCTTTATAATCTTTAGATATTTATAACCTTAGTGACATCAGGTGCAGCTAGTAATATAAGCTGAAAAGTCGTAGAATAAACTTTTATTCTACGACTTCTGAAAACACCTCCTTTTTTTTTTGAAAATTTTAATGTTTAGTTCGACTGAAACTGACTGACTGAAAACACCTGTTTTTGAAAATAAAGGCAGTTCTTGTTTAAACAGTAGTAGTCCAAAGTATATAAAATCTTAAGTCAAGATTAATGGTCTCTCTCTTTGAAATAACAGTTGATTTCCAAGTAAATTTAACTTAAACATTCGAAAAATGTGTTCAGATTTCCAAAAGTCGTGCAAGTTACTTACGTTGCACGACTTTTGCAAATTGGGCATATATTATGTTCGAATTATTATTACAATTCTAGGATTATTCTAGACTAGTCAAAAGGGGCTATGCTAAGTCTAGAATAACCCCTTTTGTCTGAAATTACCGTCCACAAAACACTATTTACATGTATTTTTGCTTACCATACAACCTAATGTTGCCCTCAGCATCTCCAATGGAGTTCTTCGAAATGCACTTGTACCCGCCGAGGTCACTCTTCTGAATGTTCCTTATGATTAACTTCATCTGTACACTGTACGCTGAACTATTGATCTCACTCATTTGATACTTATCGTTCGTAATTATCATCTCACCTAGAACAAAGAGAAAACTTAATTATGTTTTGTTGTTGTTAGTAATCTAAATAATCACACTAATATTATAAATCGGAAAGTTTGTTTGGGTATGAATTTGTTTTGTTTGTTTCCTGTTTACGGTCAAACGGCTGGATTGATTTGAATGTAAAATTTGTATAGGGATAGTTTAAGTAATGAAGAGTAACATAGGATACTTTTGATCCCGATAATCCTTCGGGATCGGGATTTACGCGGGTAAAACCGCGAGGCGCAGCTAGTATTATAAAAAACAAGTTATGTTAGTCCGAAATGCAATTGCTTGAGAAAGGCTGGACCGATTGTTATGATGTTTGATTTGTTATTGTCGTATCGGTCTTTAATAGGATAAAATTCAGAAAAGTTAAGAAGAAGTATCGAACATATTAATAATGATGAGATAATTAATTGTCTCTACATTATTTTTTGTTTTTTTAATAAATAAATAAATTGTGTCAACAATACACAGCGCCATCTAGCCCCGTGGTAAGCGACTAAGCTTGTGTTACGGTGACTAGACAATGATATAATACTTATATTTATTTTCCTTTTGTAAATACATACACATGTGCTATAGAGAGGGGTAGGTACCCTCCAATTTCAAACATACGATAGCTGGACACGAAAAAGTTTGTTTTTTAGGGTTCTCTTTTAATACTTGTATTTCCATTAGCCTGTCTATCTGTTTTTTCAGAATGTACCTAATAGTGTCATGGGAAAAAACTGCACAACCGCAAATAAGCGTCGACGTCGTCCAATTGCAATTATCAAGGTTTTCATATTTTTTTCTTCTATAAGACCGATACAAGGTGCGCCGGGTCAGCCAGTAAAGAAATGAAACTGTCTTTGTCATGCATACAATACAATGGCAGAGCAGAGAGTCGAAAGTTAAAATAATATGTTATATTCGCTGTGCTCTATTCGAATGCATAAACCTTTCCATCCATTTATATTCGTCCAACTGCAAATTGTCAAGGTATTCATATCATTTTTCTATAAGACTGATGGCGATACGAAGTGCGCCGGGTCAGCCAGTAAAGAAATAAAACTGTCTTTGTCATGCATACAATACAATGGCAGAGCAAAGAGTCGAAAGTTAAAATAATATGTTATATTCGCTGTGCTCTATTCGAATGCATAAACCTTTCCGTCCATTTATATTCGCTTACTTCCGACCTTTGTCCGACCGATATCGAATTGAAATATTGTTTCGGCATGTCGTGTGGAACAATACCCCGTAATATAATGTATCAACTTTGCACCGAGCCTACATTAATGCCAAACTAAACGACGATTAAAACAATATTTCAAACACAATGTTTTAAAATCAATAGCTAAATACATTTTGGGAGGAAATGTTGATTGTAATTTGTTTGTGTTAGTTTAGTGGTACGAGTATGTAGAATTAATAGGTACATACAACAATAAATGTTCGCTTTATAATTATTTTGTAATTATTTTTATTATCATTACTATCAGTGACCGCGACTTCGGCCGCCTATTTTTTTTTTAAATATAATACCTATAGCCTAGCCTTCCTCAATAAATGGACTAACAATGCAATTTTTTTTTAAATTGGACTAGCAGTTCCTGAGATTAGCGCGTTCAAACAAACAAACAAACTCTTCAGCTTTATAATATTAGTATAGATCTATTGACATTTTGGAAATGCATCTGGCTTTTGATAACGTAACTCTGTTGCTAACAAGTCTCGACTGAAATAATAGAAATTGTTGATTTTTGCGTTTACGGTTTGATTTGATAGTTACAGTCGCTGGTTTAAATTGTAATGACATTTTTTTAGCTACTGAACGACGTGATAAATGACAACAAAATCAACAATGTCAATTGTTTTAAGACTTGTTAGCAAGAAAGTTACATGTTCAGAGTGTTTCATTCTAAGGTTTCAACTCAGCGGTGGTTGCTCATGGAGCTCACACTCGTTTATTAGAGCGACACAATGGTAATCTATAGTTCGAGGGTAAAATTACCACCGGGATTCAATTTTCGTAATAGATCTATGCTACTTTTACATTCATCTAATTTAACATGGAGACAAAATCTACATATAGGAACAGACCTATAAATTATTTAAAATTTTATTCTAAGTACCACTATTTCTGTTAGTAAAATTTAAAATTTCAGTCCCCCAAGACAAAACATTAAATATCTGCTTGCAATGTTAAAAATGCGACAGTTATTGCGAGATTTAGATTTAACACCACGAGTTAAATTTCCTCAAGAGTAAACAGCAATTAAATTAGTGTTGGACATAATTTATTATGTAGCTATGCTGTAGTTTCAGAGTAGTGTGCAAACTTTACACGTTAAAGATGAATAAGCATTGCTTTGTGGTACCTATGTATGTGGACTAAGAATTAAACGGTTTAGCTAGGTCCTACTAGAAGAATTACAGCGTATTACGTAGTAATTCTTGTAGTAATGGTACATAAATACAAGATAATACATAGCCTAGGTATCATAGTTTTAGTGTCTAATTGTAGGTATCAAATTATTATTATGCGTGCAAATGGCCTCACTACGCGGGATGCCGAAGATCGTGCGAAGTGGAGACGTAAAAGTAGGAAAGCGGACCCCGGGCTCTCGAGAGGGGATGCAACTGGGAATATCGCTCGGATGATGACGATGACGTAGGTGTCAAATTACTGATATCATTGAGGAGGTCATTTTCCCAGCTGTATCTGCCAATCTTGAACGGTTGTGCGGGTTAAGCAATGCTTGGCGCGGTCAATACTTGGATGAGTTACCGATAATTTGTGTAGGAAAAAAATTTTTTTCGCGCTTTAGAAGGCACGCTAAGCAGTTGGTTATGGTTGTTATCTCTGATAGTAGATTTCTTAGCAGCAATATTACATAATAAGCTAGCTGCTGAAAAATGGTCTTCAGTTGAAAATAAATGTCGTTTATTTTAGTGCGCGGTTGCTTTTAAAACTGCTTTGCTACTTGTGTTCATAGTAAACAAATTGAACTGTAGTATAGCTTAGGTAGTCCTAAAAAAAACATCATTGAATGTCTATATTTACGTACAATTCCTTCTCACTCAATTTTATTATAAAAATATCGATAAAATACAAAAAGATTTCGTAAAAAATTGTCAGTACATTATTAAACAGCCGGGTTCGCATTGCTTTACCTTTCCTACATTAAAAATAGCTTGCATTCTTCGCTTCGCTTTATTCAGGGATTTTTATTTTTATTCCTATAGCCGTAACCTACGATGCTATTAAATTACTAGTTTGGCCGTAAAAGCTTGAAAAGCAATAGAAGACTAATACTTGTAACATAACCTTAGGACTACACTTAACGTTCTTACGTGTTTTCTTTGTATTGTAATTTTTAATTATGGTGTGTACAGTAAAGAATTTATTCATTTATTCAACGTACCTATAACACAGAAGTTATACCTAGGACACACGGACACCAGGCCTTTAAATGTTACCTATTGGTGTAGGTATGTAGAAGTTTTATTATTGTAGATCAACCTAGACTTATCAACTTACCTACGCTTACCTACCTATAAACTCAGTCAGACTCAAGCTCGCGCGGTGTATGCCCGCGGTGTATGTTTGTATATTTCAGTTCGTTTTTTAATTTCAGACTACAAACTATAGTTACGGTGCATCAAATTCAAATTAAAAAAAAGCCTTTTTCAGATAATTTTGTGGGTTGTGTTTCCAGGCGCCGTCTTGGAAGATAATTTTTTCTATAATAATATTTCTAGATAGAACTAGCTATCAGTTTTAGTTACAAGTATTGATTGTTAACAAATGACTTGGATCACAATCAAAGTTCATTAATAACTGTGGTCAAGCTGAAGACACGGCTGCGTTGCTTGGCTCCGACCCGACATTCGACCACAAATCTGTGGTTAGGTTGAGACTGCAACTGACACCTCGCCGTGGCCGCCCGTTGGAGCCACGCCCACTTTTGTTTATCGTTTGACAAGTTCCTTAATTAATTATTTATAGACTTATATTAGCAACTAGCTGTGCCCGCGACTTCGTCAGCGTTTTTCGAACATCTACCCATCGCTGTGCAAAGGTCTACACTTAAACGAACGACCAGAAAAGTACTGAGCAGAAGAGAATCATGACTAAGTTTGTTTAAGTGTGATTTTTGTACATCGGTATGTAACTTGTTGCATGCTTATTCACATTATTATAAGTGTCGAAAATCTATAAAAGTTGAAACTCGACTTCGAAAAAAAGGATAAAATAATAATAATACGCTTGTTTATATATGTACAAAGAAACCGACTTATTTGTTATGTAATCTGAAGTCGGGCATCTTAACTAAATGCAATATTTTTTTTTACGTGGGTGATGCCCCTTATGTACCGTCAGGCCACTCTCGGGGCAAATGACTCGGTTTGTTGGGCTCCCTGGGTACCACAGTTTGTCAACTAAACCCCAACGGCGTCCCTCGCTCCACAAGTGTCGAGGCCAGTGGGAATTCCTCATGGACTACATCCGTCAACCCCGACAACGGCGGCCTTTCTAAGCCTCATCTCTGCCCGGAAGACAATCCCTCTCCGTCCCCCTCCCTCGGCATGGTCACACTACCGTCTCGTGGCCCCCAAAACCGGTGATAAACTCCCCCGAGTTCACCGCCACCACCACTGTGAAAAATCACCTCAGCCTCTGAGGTGATTTTTCACAGTGGTTGTCATGCACGCGGCCCTTTTCTTGCGGAAAGGACCCCCGAGCCCGCTGACGTGGGTTTACGGGACATCTGGAGGGTAAAACGTAACGTCGTGCCCGGGACTCGAGACTCGAACGCGGTACCCTCGACTCGGAATCCACACTCTGCCGCAGCTGCCATCGTGCCTCGTAAACTAAATGCAATCTGCATCTACCCAGTAAAACTGCCCGATTTCAGGTATATTTTTTTCCCCTTTTTCGTGCATTTTCGACTGCCACTAAAAAATATCAAAATTGTAACAGTAACTTTAATCATTGAGGAGTTTTCTGATGAGAAGGTAGTTTCAGGTGGTCCATCAATTCGTACCGAGTTATTTAGAAGCTGATTCTATTGATGGAAGTCTAAAAATTAGTAATTTACTGCATTGTGGGATGCTATTCTGCTCATCATTCCAAAGGTTCTCATCAGATCTTCACCAACAATTTGTGGGACCAATTCGAGACTCTCACTTTCCAAATCTAAAAAGAATATTCTTATGCTGGTGTCCGGCGTGAACATATCCCCATACAAACAATATGCGGGTCGAATTGAGAAGCTCCACTTTTTTTAAAGTCGGTTAAAAACCATTATAAATTTCCGTATGTCCGAAGGATCCGAATATATGGAGAGACATAGGTATACGGTATTTTAGGAATTACCGGATATCCGGCTTTTTTTAATTACGTGCCGGATATCCGGCTTTTTATTTACCTACCGGATATCCGGTTAATCATGTGTTGATTCCACATAACATACTTCTTCAATACAACATTCAAACTAATTAGGTTAAAGTGGAAATAACACTTTATCCGGATAACCGGACTAGATAGCCGGATAAAAAGTAGCCTATATGTTAATCGGGGTATAAAGCTATCTGCATACCAAATTTGGTTAAAATCGGATAAGCCGTTTCTGAGATTAGCGGGCACAAAGGCACACACAAACAGACAAACAGATAAACAGACAAACAGACAAACAGACAAACAGACAAACAGATAAACAGACAACCAGAAAAACAGAAAAATAGGTTCTACTGCGTTCATAGATACCGATACAATTTATATTTTTTTTATATCTTCCAAAAACAGACACCGCTGAGTTACGATTTTATTATATGTATAGATAGATGAATATAAATAAATCGAAGTTAAGTCTTACGACTTGAACATGATACTATTTTGAATGAGTTGCAACACATCCTTATTTAGGTTAACTTTGCTTTTTTGAAAGGACTCGAAAGCAATGAAAGCATTAAAATTTCGAAAGCATTTTTTTTTTCAAAAAAAGCAGTAGGTACCTAATTCCTAGGTAGGGTTAAGTTTTTAAAATTACACGGGTCTGAATTTTTTCGGCTACTAGGTATACCTTAATTGGTTACAAATAAGTCACCAGTGATAGAGATGAGTAAGCGTGCTACATATTAGACCATATTGTTACACGTTGAACAAATGGGTATTTATTTACGCATTTGTTCACATTAACGAATTTTAGTTCACATCTAAAACACGAATAATCAATTTGCTTGTCAACGCTGCTTAACAGCTGCTTAACAAGTTTCAAAGTTGACAAACAGGAACTTACGTTACTAACGAGTACTACAATAAGATAGAATGCAGAAATGAATCTAGCTTATTTATTATCTCCAAAAATATTATAATATTTTTGACCGCCCGGCCAACAAGCAATTCCCTGTCTTAACATAGAAGTTCTAAAGCAGTCTTCTATCTAACAATTGATTCGATAATCAGTTTAAAAAGCGTATGTTTGTCATGGTCGTCGGACGCGGGCAGGCACACCCATTCCATGTCCGTCTCGTCCAGCCGGGTTGTCCCATCTCGTCACAGCCGTGTATTACCTAATTTAATTTGTACTCTCCGCAATTTATGGCTACAGAAGTGCCGTCCTCCCTCTATTTGTTAGTAATGTACGCCAGACAGACGAATTTTATGTCCTTTATTATTACTGACTGACTTCTTTTAAAACGTTTTGAGGAGATTTTTTGGGAATGATTTATGTGTTAGTTAGGTTTCTTTTTAGATATACTTTAGTAGGTATCAAATTTAGGGATTAGAAGTTTAGGGAGAAGAAGAAATATAAATTCGTTTCAGAAAATAAAAAGCACAAAGTATTCAACTTTCAAGAGTAGCTACATGAAAAAGAATAAAATTGCTACGTACTATAATACCAATTACAATGCAATTTTTTAATATTGCAGGACGTTGCACACAGCTCAATCTAGCCCTAAACTAAGCAATAAAGCTTATACAATGGGTACTAAACAACCGATATACTAAATATAATCCTTTTTATTGTAAAAATATAAATTTAGAACATATTTATAGAAAATTACGCTAAACCTCCTGCGTTACATCCGACGCGCCACAGGGGCCATCTATTTGATATTTTTATTTTTTTTCTACATAGACATGTAGTGTAAGCACAACCTACAATACATTTTTAGTTATGTTTGCTAAACCGTGTATAGTAATTTCACGGTAAATTTCCACTCTTAGTCTAAATGGCTATGCATGTAAGTACACATTACACACATTCCCTCAAAGTAATCATAATGAACTTCATTCCACTACCCGACTAACTTCACTAGTTTGCGAAAACTAAACCAAATAACGACAAACAGAAACAGTAAAGTTTCAGTTAGTATGCCAATTGAATTTATATTTGCAAGTAATATGTGATAGGTAGAGTCAAAGTAAATATTGTGACTGTAGCCTAAAGCAATTTGAAGCGGGAGGGTCAACAGTCTTTGTTGCATATCGGACGGTAATAGAATTTGGTCCGCTTTTTGTGCGGCTCGGTCGGTCGGTCGGACCGCGTAATAGCGAGCCTGGTTCGGTGCCTTTGTAACTGCATCTAAATCTGCCCCACTATGTCCGGTTGGTTATGGTATAACCAATTATCTTGGAGGCTATATGTTTGTTTCTGTTTTTTAGATTATTGTAGTTGAGATACTTTATTAATTAGCACCTACAATGTCTACGTAGTTGCTTTGACATTTTAAAGAAAAACTTTGATTGACCTTTTTCTTCTTTTCGTATAGTGGTGTAACTCACCTTGTGTTAGGGTTTTCAAGTCGCCCTTATGCCTCTAACTTGACCTAACGAATCAAAGATAACAACCGGGGCCAATTGCTTAACTTGCTTAATGTAATATGATCTGATAATGTAGGCGAATAAAAATATTTTTAAGGTACCTATTGATGATTCCTACCAATGATTTCTCTTTTCTGTTACAGAATAACAGAAAGCATTTTTCCAATATTTACGTTACGTGTTTACCAACCCCTATACATACAAAAAAGTTAAAAGTTTGTCCTGTCTAGTCAGCAATATCGTATGGGCCGGATCCATTTTCATATTCAAGTGCATCAACAGATCGATTAGACCGAAAAAACGTTTAAAGACCGCATTGCGATAAAGTTTTGTTCGTTTTGTCGGTATTCGGCGACGGGGTGCGGTGCGGGCGGCGAGGAACACACATGTCGCGGCCGATGCGGTCAGAGATCCCACCCAGTTCATTTCAGTTCGAGGATGAAAACTGAAACGACATTTAATGCTAACAGTGACAACATGAGTCGACTTACCATATATTGGATATCGGTCTAACAGGCGTAGATAACTTTTCAACTACGTTTTTTTAACAACAACCGATAGTTATTATTAGTTATGAATAGTACGATTATTAGATAAGTAATGTTTTGAGAAATATGCAGGATTCCGAAGATCGTGCGAAGTGAAGACGTAAAAGTAGAAAAGCGGACCCCGGGCTCTCGAGAGGGGTGCAACCGGGAACATCGCTCGGATGATTATGAATGTTTTGAGAAATATGTTTTTTCTAATAACACAAATAGTCAATATACTACATACTACAACTAATATACTTTCTTGGTCCAGAGATTGGCTATAGCTATACAGGGCAAAATGGGGCTTGCGTTCTTGCGTCTTTTGTGCCGAACTTTTTGATTAGGCTCGTTTTAATAATGATCTTATTAAAATACTTAAAAACTGTATTATATTAGGAGTGTTGACGAGCGCCCCAAACAAACGTATTCCCCTGTTTAATTCCTGAATATTGCCTTCAGGGCAATTTTATCCTAATAAATCTTCAGTTCTCTTTTGCTTTTTCCTAAAATTAGGAATCAACAAAATTGGAATTAGCGAAGCCCCAACCCATCTAAGCTCAATATAACTAGTATAAGGTGAAAACAGTATAGGCTAGTCTGCTATGCAGTTCACGAGCCAACGATCCACCTAGATGACCCCACGACGACGACGGACCAAAAGCATAAATCCCTTTGTAACTTGACGTTAGTGTTCAACTGAGGTTGAATGCAGTTATAGTGCTTAGAGTTTAATGTTAGTTTTCTTGAAAGAAAAGTATACTGATTGGAATATGGATCAATAATTCGAAATAATGCTTTTAAATTTTATTCAAATTTTTGTTTTAGTTAATTCAATAATTCAATTTTTTTAACTCACTTATTTACTTCAATGAAATTAAAAACAAGTGCGTAGCTAACACTGCTTGTAGTTTACGCATATGTATGAAAAACAGTCCAGCCTGTATGTGAAGCTAAGCTAAACTGACTTAGTTTGATTGGTGGTGGACGGTCGGCTTTAAAAGTGTATTAACGTGTAGTGTAACCTATGTGTTTTGTGCAAAAAAGCGTACATCTATTTTTATTTTATCTATCTATTAACAATCTTAGTCTATACATATAAAATTCAAAGTCCTGACTGACTGACTGACTGAAGTATTATGCAATGCACAGCCTAAACCGATGATCCCGAAGGCGTGTTCTTTATTATGTGTAAGTATCCAGTAAGAAAGGCTTTTTGGATAATCCTGCGGAATCAAGATTTACTCAAGCGAAATTGTGGGACACTACTAGTTAACTATAAGACTATAACCTTACACCCTTACTTATAAACGATGGCTAACACGATACCTGACTGACTATATTGTATATTATTTATTTGTAACACATTTGTATGTATTATGTACTTACTTGAATTGTTATTTATATTTCTCAATATTTAATTTATCTTCACGCGATTATACGAACCCATCCTCTTCTACAATTCCTGTCCACCCAAAGGTTGCCTAGAAGAGATCGCTTTTAGCGATAAGGCCGTCAATTGTATCTAGTCTAAAAATAGCTATAAGTTTTTGTTTTTATAATAAATTTTGTAAATTTTTGGTGCAATAAAATTTATATCTATTTATCTAACTTAATGTAACGTCTATCTTTTACTGTGACATGAAGTTTCAAAGTTAACAAACAGTGAAAAACGTTACATAAACTTAGTCATGGTTTATAATTAAGGGAGTCAATCTGTCTGTGAGTGAGTATGTAGCTGTAGAGTTTTGAAGCTGTTTTAATTGAAACAGTAATGCACTTAGCTGAAAACAGTCTCAGCGAAAGTATTTTCGTTCATCTGTCACCGGGTCACTAAAAAAGCAACGTTTACTCAGAGCGCGCCGTTTTAATGAGAAATAATGAAGTTCCCGACCCTACCAATGTTTTGTTAAGTTAAGAGCCTTATTTGTATTAGTTAGTACCTATGTGTTTTTATATATTTCACTTGTTACTTTTTACTTCTAATTTACTTAAGCAGTTAAATATCAAGAAATTAAGACATTTATTACTAAGTTATGTAGACGAAGATCTTATTGTAGGTTATTTCAGTAACAATAACTTGCCCATTACATGCATGCAATAGAAAATGACATTATCCTTGGTCTCAACCGCGTATTATTAGTGAAAAACATATTTAAAAAAGGAAAAAAAACCGGAAAAATATAACTATGTTAACAAATCGTGTGAATTTTAAAAGTTAATGCAATAGATAATACCTACTTATAGCTAGTTTTGAGTTTGTACCTAAATGTATAATATATATATCTAATTAAAAGAAAACCTTAGTTTCCTCATAATATTCACCTAAATTGTAAAAGATATGGGTATCGTTACGCGCCCTTCATTTTGTTAATATACTCAGTACCTACCTATTTATCTTTAAACCAAATGTATACCTCAAGTCACGAGTCTCATAATGCAATAATGTCTAACGCTAATATGTTTAATCCCAACCATTAATTTGTATATTATCTAGCGCGGTAATATTTTATCCTGTCATCCATCGGTATAATTACGCGATCGTTAATAAGCCGTAACATTGGGGCCATATAATCAATGTAAATATAAATCTTTGCGAAATGAAAAATGGACATGAAATAACCGCATATTTTTCCCTTTAAATACACCATAAAAACGCCATAACTTGTAAGCAAGCACTAGCCCCACGGCCTGTCAAAGAAGATAGTAGAAATGTGAATAACGAGCTATTTAATGAGTGCTTTAACGCTTTCAATGTGCTTTATGAATAATGAAATTAGTTACTTATTCCGTTCTTATGTTCCGGACTTAGAACTTAATAATCTTTATGAGTTGCGCGTCAACATTTTTGAAACGTGGTCGTTTTCATTTCATATGCAGTTAGACGTAGGTCGTAGAGTATGGAAATGAAATTAATGAATAAATGAAAATATAGTTAAGTCTAATTCTGTTCTTATGTTCCGGACTTAGAACCTAATAATCTTTATGAGTTGCGCGTCAACATTTTTGAAACGTGGTCGTTTTCTTTTTATAATATTACTATATTATTTATATATCTTATTAATACTCTTATTGAAGTGAAATTAATGAATTAGTTACGAGTTAATGAAATGATAGTGATTTAGTCCGTTCTTATGTTCCGGGCTTTTAGAACTTAATAATCTTTATGAGTTGCGCGTAAACATTTTTGAAACGTGGTCGTTTTATTTTCATATGCAGTTAGACGTAGAGTATTGGAGTAAAACTAATGAATTAATAAAAATTTTGTGACTTATTCCGTTCTTATGTTACGGGTTCAGAACTTAATACTGTTTATGAGTAGGTTGTGAATTTGTTTTTAAGTTTTTTATTATGCAGTTGGGTGTATTATATGAAATTAATAAAAGTTGTATGTACCTTATTCTGTTCCGGGCTTAGAACTTAATAATCTCTATAAGTGGCGCGGAAACATTTTTGAAACGTGGTCGTTTCCTTTTAATATGCAGTCGGATGTAGACTATATCTATAACTTTTGCATCGGTATTAAGCAATTTTAACAAAGATTGAGTGTACGAGAAATCATTCTTACCATTTTCTCTCGTCCAGTAATTGATGGCTTTCGGAGAAGCCTCAACATGGCACTGCAACGTAACGTCAGTGCCCGTCGGAGCACCGACTAACTGATTTGGCACTTGAACTAGTGGGTGAACTGAAACAAAGGAAACACTGTTATTATAATTGTTATTATAACTGTTATTATTGTACTGGTTTTAAGTTGATTGACCTCTTACCAGATGGTAAGTGACGATGTGGTTTAGACTATTTTCCCAGGGTTATTGTAGGTATATAGATGGCAGTGGATTGAATTATGCACATACAACATGGAGGTGCACCGGAATGTGTATGTGCACACAGCGCAACTCGGCACACAGCGGAATCAATAGATAAAAAAGATGGATCAAAATTAGAACGTCGCGTCGTTGTAAGATTACCCACCATCTAGGTAATTCAAGGAGTATATTTTAATATGATTTTAATACAATTAATACTTTTTTTATAAATACATACTTACATATGATACATAATATAGACACACCTAGAACCAGAAACAAACATTGATGAAACCATAACATAAATATACTACACAATAGAGATTTTTTTGTATCGGCTACCATCTGCGTCGCTGCCGGGTATTCGCCCGACACGCTACAGAGATCGGAGGTTTTTTTCTGAGATAAACCACAATCCTGATTAGTAAAAAAGTAACAGGTTTCCAAAGTACTTCAACAAACAACAAAAAAAACTTTCTCCGGCAATATCAGCGTGAACGCGGTAAAACCACTGGCCCAGTTCGCGAAGTCTTTTAATAACAAATAATTTAAACATTGCGAACTGGAAGATTGTCCAAAACTGCATATTTACACGGTCCATTTCCACTTGCGAGCATGAAACTGTAACTTGAAATAGGAATCCTGTTTTAATGTACTATCTACTCGTACCTTGAATATTTGGGAATTTATTAATTTATAAATTCCGTTTCTGCATTTGCTACGTGCATTTCTCAATTGTATTTTGAAATTATGATTGTTCTATGTTATATTAAAGTGTAAAATTCAGGTGAAATGAAATATAATAAGCTTTTACGACAACTTAATATGTGTGATTTTAAATTTACATGGTTAACTTATATTAAACGGGATATTTACCAAGTTTATAATTATTTGTTTGATGATATTAAAATTTCGGCATTGATTTTGATTGCTCTGTTCACGTGAATTTGAAATGTGTTATTTTATTAAAGTTCCAGGAGACACTAATTATTTGTTCGTAAGTGTAGACGAATTTTACTTGCATAACATTATATTTATGCCTGCATTCGTCCATTTCTATGGGCATGCTGAGCCTTTTGTATCTGGCTTGAAATGCTTTTATATTTAAATTTAAATATATCTTCTTTTTAGCACAGTGTTTTCATAAATCAAGTGTTTTATTAACATCAACTCAGTTGCAACAAACTAGAAGAAGAAATAAGAAGACATTATTAAATAAACTAAGATTTAGAAAAAAAATACATTTATACTTCATTTTCCTTCACTTCACTATATTTATGTTTTCATAAATATAGTGTTTCAAGATCAATTCAGTTGTAACAAACTAGAAGAAGAAAAAAAACGACATTATTAAGTAAACTAAGATTTAGAAAAAAAATTGGGTACATTTATACTTAATTTTCCTTCACTTCAATATATTTATGTTTTCGTAAATATAGTGTTTTAACATCAACTCAGTTGCAAAAAACTAGAAGAAGAAATAAAACAACATTATTAAATAAGCCAAGATTTAAAAAAATGTACATTTATACTTCAGCGAAAATCGAACCTGTATCTTCCAAAATAGTATCGAAGTCCATGGTATGGGTATGTATAGGTACATACATAGGTCATGTTTTTCGTAGCTATCATTTTAAAGCAATTATTACTATTTTTTAT
This sequence comes from Idaea biselata, assembly GCA_958496205.1. NCBI lineage: Eukaryota > Metazoa > Arthropoda > Insecta > Lepidoptera > Geometridae > Idaea > Idaea biselata. The sequence goes on along the minus strand of OY292396.1, from coordinate 23,269,084 downwards.
ACCAATTTAAAACCAATTAATCAACAAGCTAATTGATATTCGAGATAATTAAACAGTAATATAACCAAAAGCCTATTACAACGTGGTATGTGAACAGAATGCTCAGATAAAGTGGGTTTCAACCTGAATTCAGATCTCCAATCATGAATTAATAGCTCTGTTGAATTATTGGTGTCTACTACTTTAGTATCAGATTCACCGTACATTGATAGCCTTATTTATAAACGTGGAGTAAGGTCGGAGTAGTGAGAAGATATTTTGTCTTTTTCCGTGACAAGAACTTTCAAAGTTGACAGACAGAAACAAAAAGTGGGAAAACTACTCCGATCTTACTCCACGTTTATTAATAAGGCTATGAGAGTCTATTTAATTAAGCAGAGTTTATATTCCTCACAACTACATGAGTAGATAGTGTCCGTAGTTCGACTCGAACTAGTGCATCAGGTAGTCAAATATTGATGCGGCGGGCAGTACCTACATACATATTGGTACAATTTTGTTTGATCTAGTTGCGGCTCACGCAGATGGCTGTAGTTGGAAGTAACATTTTGTTACAAATGCCTTACAACAATTTAAAGTTATTAGGCATTTGACGGTACTTTTTTAGATCTTATTTTTGGTAATGTCGATTTACTATGTCGACTGCATAGATTTTATGTGCAATATCTTTGTGTTATCCAAGTTTTTAAACTGTAAATAAACTTTGGAAGTATATTTTAATATTATGAAACTTTGTCAATTTTAATACACGTCGGTAGTACGATTTATTGTGTGTTTTACGTCAAATATCACAAGGATATTTAGCCCCGTGCCTTTGGATGGTATACGTGGAGTCAACGTCAATACGTTTCTGCACTAAAAAATCGGAAAATGGATTTTTGATGTTTGGACTATTGAGAATGGCGCCTGCCATAACACTGTCTAAGAAACACGTACAAAAGTGCAGAAGGAGATTCGCCAACTCACAAACTGGGACGTCCTAATCAGTAGAGCAATTGATTGCACGGCCAAGGGAGCAACAGGGACGTAAGAGGCTATAGGTGGAGGACCTCACTGGAGTTTAAGTCATCGCTGGTATGACAGAGAGCGGCACAACTCATCACTGACTTGAGGTGTCCTGTCCATTCTCCGAGCATATTTGATCTCGCGACTTCACTCTGACCGGCCGGTAAATCAGAGGCGGGAGAACCACTTCCCAGTCAATGTTCACTCCTACCAGCCAAATATGAATGAGACATAAGCCATAGATGAGGAATGGTGTTTTCCCCCTGGAGCATTCGGAGTGAAGCAGCTTACTACTATTATTATTAGGATGAAACTGATTGAATTACCTACTGTCTTGAATTAGCTACGGTTGACTTCTGCAAGCAATTAAACTTGGGTTCTGTCGAACCCTCGCTCTGTGGTAGTGACTTGCATTTGTGCACTCGTATTTTGTGATGTTTGTCTTTGTTTAGAACAATATATACAGTTTACACCGTTTAGTATAGAAAACAGAGGTGAAACTCCCGTTTCGGATCGTCCCTAATGCAAAGGTTGGCCAGCGTGGCAATGCAGCGTCATGTAATTTTTTTTATTATTTTTTTAGTATTGTAAATATTGTGTTATTTTAAGTAGACATAAAATAATATGTTTAATTTATAAATAAGTTACTTTTTTTTTATAAAATTATAAAAAACCGTAACACAAAAGTAAAAGTAACAAAAAAGATGTGATGTCAATACAATACGTGTTAGATTTATGATGTATAGCTGGATCCAGCTTATGAAGTGAAATATGTGATACGACCGTTTTAATCTTCAAAACTGTTCACGCTTCACGTTGCAATTGTTTATATAGTTACGCAAATAGGTTTATAAAAATAAGTAAACCTTGAAAATAATATCCAGTGGTATCCAAAGATAAGAATAATTCAATTCGTTATCTACTGCGATACGAAAAAAGAAACGGCAAAATTAAAGCGACAGGTTGTTTCTTTTAACACGGATTATATTTCAAAGTAAACAATCGCACCGGCATCGGCATCCCAAAAGCCTATTCAGGGTGAATTAAGGAAAAAGGAATTTTCTCCCACGACCTAAGATCGGAGCTTATTTGCGGTTATACTCTTTGACCGTCGTTAAGTTCCTTCGGACGGCTTTTACGAGTTAGAGTGGCCAATTTGCCGAACAAAATCTGAACGATCAGAATTTTTGTACTAATTAATAACTCTGCGGAGCAACAAGGTTTGCCTTTTGATCTTATGATGTTAAATTGTTGAAAGCCACTTGTCCCGCTTTTATCGCTAAAGTAAAATTATATAAATTCAAAGACTAGGTATTATGACTATTAGGGTGATTTCATTGATCTGCATTTAGGGATTTAATTTGTTTTATTTACTTTTATTTTTTAGTTATTTTGAATTTTGTTATTCCTCTTTATGTGGAACTGTGGAAGCTGCGTCCCACGGTTTTCCCCGCGTAAGTCCCAATCCCGCGGGAATATCGAGATAAAAAGTAGCGTATGTGTTATTCCAGGTCTCTAGCTTACTGAGTTTCGTGGTAATCGCTTCAGCGGTTTTTACGTGATTGAGTAAGAAACACACATGCATACATACATACTCACAAAGTTTCAGCTTTATAGTATTAGTAGAAAGTAGGATAAGTAGGAAGTATGTTGTATTTTAGTTTCTATAAGTCCAAATTGCCAGTTAAACTACTTAAATGAAGCCACAGAAAGCTGGAAAAGAGCCTGTCCAACGGAGTCGTTACCAAAAGCCCCCTCTTCTCAGAGGCAATGGGACGAGCCGCTCTGCACGTTAGGATTCAATGACCTGATATATACTTCAAGTTCTTCTGCAGAGCGTGCCCGTTTACATGCCGTTACTCGATGGGAATCGGGTCTTTGGTTACAGGCGCTACCATCCCGTAATATTGGTAATCTATTAGACAATAACGGTTTTTCAGACATTTCGGTTGGCCGCATCTCTTCGTGTAGGTGCTTTCTGTACAGCTCCTCACCGGTGTGATTGTGGAGAGCCTGTAGACCGGCTCGGTCACCACGGATTATCCTGCCCAAAGAGTGCGGGCAGGATACCACGGCACTCCAGCCTGAACGATGTCATCCGTCGGGCCTTCGGCAGTGCCGGCGTCCCGTCAACTTTAGAACCTAACGGACTATTACGGGACGACGGCAAGAGACCCGATGGAATGACTCTCGTTCCTTGGAAGATGAGTAGGCCCCTAGTTTGGGATGCGACTTGTGTGGACACGTTGGCTCCTTCCCATCTTCCAGTAACCACGGTGCGGGCAGGAGCTGCCGCTGATAAAGCGGAAAACCTTTAACGGCACAAATATAGTCATCTAGATAGCGGTTACATGTTTGTGCCGTTTGGGGTGGAGACTTTAGGTCCGTGGGGGCCGGCCGCTCTGGAGCTGTACAGAAAGCTAGCTAAACGTTTGGTGGAGGCTTCGGGTGACCGGAATGCTGGCTTGTATTTTGCCCAGAAAATAAGTATTTGTATACAACGGGGCAATGCAGCCAGTATTCTGGGCATTTTTCCCTTCACCAAAAGTTTAGCTGATTTAGATTTATTTTAGTTTTTAGTTAGTTTTATTTTAATCAGTTTTAGTTTTAATTTAGTTTTTAATTTTAATTACGTTTTATAGGGATTTTAGTTTGAATTCTGTAATGTAATGTTAATTATACTAAGAGAGTTTAACCTCCTTACTTATAAACAATGACTAACTTTTTGTAACGTTTGCCTTTTACTGTGGCATCAATTTTCAAAGTTGACAAACCGAGACAAACGTTACATAATCTTAGTCAACGTTTATAAGTAAGGGGGTAAATGATTCAAGGACTAAAAAATAGCTAATATTCGATTGATTCGATCCTCAGTTCCCATTTAAAAGACGTGATTAAGCAATCTCTAACTGTATAAGTAGATAGGGATTCTTAACAGCAATCAAAAGTTACGGCGAGTTTTCTCGGGAAGGATTCCGCGCGGAATTCTTGAAGTGACAGTTTGATTAACCGAGCGGCGCACACGCTTTCGGATTTCTTGGCGTTTTGTAGCTATTACCTGATGTTAGTTGACTTTGGAATTTTGTCTTACAGAACTAGCTTTATACCGCCACCGGTGTTTATCTTACACTGGAAAAAAAAACAGGTGATTTTTAGGTTAAATTTGCCGACTTATTAGGTGAAACGCAGACATTCGACTAAGTAGGCTAATTCTACCTAGTGCACTTGGTAAAGCAAAAGTCGGTAAAATTTACCTAGTCCACCCTTAACCAACTTATTAGGTAAACACTATGATTTGGTAATTAACCTACTTATTAGGTAATGGAATATTCATATTCATATTCATTAAACATGGTAAAATCAACCTACTCACTGGGTATATCGACCCTACTATAAAGGTATTACTAACCTACTTGATAGGTAATATACACCTACTCGCTAGGTAGTTCTAGCCTACTAAATAGGTACCATTAACCTACTCACTTGGTGAGTACATGTTAATGATACCTATTAAGTAGGTTAGAACTACCTAGAAAGTAGGGTAACAGTACCGCGTAAGTAGGTTAGAACTGCCCAGCGAGTAGGTGTATATTACCTATAAAGTAGGTTAGTAATACTTTCATAGTAGGGTGGATATACCCAGTGAGTAGGTTAATGGTACCTATTTAGTAGGCTAGAACTACCTAGCGGGTAGGTGTATATTACCTATCAAGTAGGTTAGTAATACCTTTATAGTAGGGTGGATATACCCAGTGAGTAGGTTAGAACTACCTTTGTTTTTCTTTGATCCCGGCGGCACTGCAATGCCGGGCCGACCCGTGACGGGAGTGGAGCGAGCTCCGAACATCCCGTCGCTTTACAAAAATCAGTTTAATATACTGGTCCTCCAATGGAGGAACTTTCAGATATTAAGCTGAAAAGAACAGATACTACACTTTGATCTTAGCCAAAAGGCAAGAAGCGATACTGTAGTAAAATGTACGAGCGGTAGTCTATCGACAGAGGTGAATAACGATACCGCGATTCAGAGATACGAGTGTTTATGTTGTCCCGCCATCTATCATCATCATCTATCACTTTGTATTTCTCACCAACTCAATAGGTATTATTAACCTACTTAATGGGTAATATTAGCAAAATGACTAGGTAATGTATATACCAACTTAGTAGGTTGTATTAACCAACTAATTTGTTAGTAATAACCTAAGCGCTATGTAGCCCCCAACTAACCTAATTGTTAGTTACTACCAACCTACTTATTGGGTGAATGTCGAAACTAAAAATACCTAAATTAGGTTTAATTAACCTACTTTTTTGGTAAACATACCAAAATAGTCGGTTGCCGATACTTACTAAGTCGGTTATTTTGGGTCTTTATAAAGTAGGTATTTTTAACCTAAATAATAGGTTGATTGTACCAAGCTATTGTGTAATTATTACCAAATCAATAGGTTAATTCTACCTACTTAAAGAGCAAGTTGATAAACCCAATTAGTAGATTATTTTAACCTTAATAAGTAGGTTGCATTTACCGACTCAATACGTTAATGTGTACCTACTATTGGTTAAAACACGGTTTTACCAAAAAGTAGGTTTAATCTACCGACTTTTTGCATTACCAAGCGCACTAGGTAGAATTAGCCTACGTACCTAATATGTTTTTAGGTACATTTAACCTAAATTAGGTTCATTTTACCTACTTTTGACATTAACCTACTAGATTAGGTTTGTAATTACCTAACTTTTTTCCCAGTGTATCTATATATATCTATATTCTATATAAAAAACTACTAATATTATAAAGTGGTAACGTTGGTAATATTTATGTAGGTATGTATGTTATATTAGTATGTATTTTCGGGGTAAACTCTGAAACCACTGAACCGAATTAAATAATTCTTTCACCAATAGAAGGTTCCATCTTTAGGTAACATATGAAAGAAAGTCATGTTGTTACACTATTTATAACTCAAGAACGGCTGAACCGATTTAGCTGAAAATTGGTAGGAAGGTAGCTTACAACCAGGATATATAAGGTTTTTTTGGTTTTGCCTCTAAGATGGAACATATTTCGCCGGGTCAGCTAGTATTTCAAAAATTAAACTTCGTTACACAAAATACTCACTAGTAAATACGACATTACTCAGCGAGCTTAAAAATACTCTGTAAAAGCAGATCCTGCGATTAATTACAAAGCTCTCGGAATCTCTTTCAAATTGATCGGAATTTATTCACTTCTTTCAGTGTCTTTTTTACTTTTTTAAAACGTAATTTACCGAGTTTTATCTGAGATCAACAAAAAGAAATACGTCGCGTTACGAAGCAGTTGCGGGTGCAAATGAATTACTTCACTCCAGTCGAGTCGTTGTAAAAAGTATTTTTATGTTTTCAGAGACCGCGTCGCGACGTGGTTCGGCCGCAGTCCGCCCTGCCCGCCGTGTTATCATTCGTTTTCGGGGGGTGGAAATTTAAATTAAATATTTGAGAGCGTTAATTTTGTCTCCTCATCGAGCGAACGCGACGCATTCTTTGTGAAGTAATTAAACTGAGTGGAAGGGTTTCAGACGGCAGTAGTTTGTTTGTTCGCTTGAAATTGCGTTTCCTATGAAGAGAATTTCTCTTCGCCGTTGTCAGGAGAGATGTCGACTCGCATTTGTTTTACTGTTATGAGACGAACATTATGTGGATCATTGTCAGCGCTGTTTTAATTGTGGGTACGTAATGGATCAATGTAAGCTTGATGCTTAAATGTGTTTGTCGCCCTAATTTTGTATGCAAATTGGTTTCAAAGAGTTGTTGCTGGGATTTTGTACCAATATAAATATATAGTGTCCAATCAGACGAGTGTTTGCATTCGAACTGCCAATAACAGAATGCAAATACCTACAGTCAAATACCTACAGGCAGTCTGAACACTCTGCGAAACTAACAAAAACAAACTTTGAAAACTTTAAAATAACAATGAAATGAGCAAATTCGACACGTTTAAATGAAAAATACAAATGTATTCTAAATACTGACATACTTAAATATTTATATTTGGACCTACGGGTCTGCCTATTAAAAATCTTAACATTTTTGACGTTTTGTATGATGGAAGGCCTTTTTAAATATATTTCTGTTTGCAAATTCGCTTGTGTAAAAATTGATGGATAGCTTTATAAATATTTTATACTTGAGTTGAGTATACCTACCGTATTAACATATCGTGAATTGATATAGAAAATCAAAGGTGTCAGTGGCGATTATGAAAATGAAAGCGAATCAAAACTCTCTGACCATCGTTGATGACTATACCCGGTTTTTAAAACTTAGATTAAAATTGTAAACAAAGATCTGTCCCCTTTTGTGTTTATCAGTCTATGTATGTATGTATGTTTGTTAACTTACACGATTTCCGATTTTTTAGTCTTCACGCGACCACGGCCGGTGTGACCCGTTTGCCGAAACATCAAGGTAATGGAATTTTAAAATTATTTACAAACGCGACCCCTAGTTCTAATAATAAAAATAAACTCTTATTTACAAACGAAAGTGGTTGAAAGGAAAGTCTTAGTTTACATTTTTTATTTAAGTTTGTGAGACTGTGTATATAGAGCATGCTAAATAATAAATGTCTATTTCTGTTACCAAGGTAAAAGTTTAAGAAAAAGTTCAGAACATTATTTTAAGCGAGTAACGCTTGTACCAGAAAGCTCTGCTCTTCTTAATAGGAAGAGCTAGGCTATGATAGAATATTAAGTTCAGATAAAAAAGTGGGGCCAATGTCTCGTCATTTTAATGTGGGCGGTACCTATGTGATTCCTGAAGAATAATTTAAAAGTCCACTGCTAAAATGTCGAAATCCCACAGGTAACATTGAATTTTAATTCTAGTCATAGCATCATTGTCCAAATACCAGCATGAATAGACTTTACGACTTCATCAACAAAAGCTAGATAAGTAAGCATAAATAACAAAAAGCGATTCAGATCAAATTTCGGAATTCATGGACTGATTTGTAGTATCCCCAAATGCATAACACTATCCATGCAAATGGAAATTCTCCGCACCTGTGTACCTACGGCGTACTATAATTTCGGAACACTGATTTCGCGATCTGCGTGCGAATACGGCCGTATCGCGTCAGAGATCGGATTAATTTTTCAGAGTGCTTCGGTGTTTCTACAAAGTATTTCATGTCTGTTACCAATGTTAATTGGATATTTTCGATTGATTTTTTGTCACTCAATTAGTGAGTTCGATAACGTTTTTATGGGATATCGAACATTCATTTTTATATAGGCAATGCCGTTAAATTAGTAGGTGCTTTTCTCTTATGTTATTAAAAAAATATTGCAGAATGTTGGACATTCGCTCGGTTCTTTAACTATGGTTTAACAACTACACAGAAGCCGTAGGTATTATCAAACTGTTGCCGTTGTACGCAGTGCAGTCACTACGAAAGATAGTTTGTACTCGTTAGAGTTATCCTGACTAACAAGTGATAAGTAAATCTGTCATGTATTTGACATTTTTTCTTCAGGAACATGTGTAAAATCATAGTCTTCAATTAAAAAACGAGGTATAGGTAAGCGTGTCACATTTCAGACAATTTCGTTTCTTATGTACTCTCAAGTGAGATAGCCATTAAACGTTCACCTACATACCTATCTTTAGCAAACGTTTTTATTTCAGATTTCACTTAACTACTTCCCTAATGAAACACTTAGTATGTATAGCACGTTGTCACCAACACTCCATAACAAGCCTCTACAACCGAAAGCTCGAAAATAGAAAATAAACCACACCCTAAACTAAATTCCTTAGTAACTTTTACTAAACGCTTTCACCGAAACCTGGTTGAGATGCAAGTCACGCGTCTGAGATGATACGTGATAACACGAAAATCTTCCAATTGCTTACGTGTTCGAGTCATGTCTGTCCCGCTGGTTCCCTTAGTTACTCGACTAACCAACTGAGTAAGTAACTCCTGGTTATAAATTAGCCCCACGATCTTCTGATAAGTGAACTCAGTAATGCTTTTTGCCGGTGCTTTAGGCAGGTGAGTAGACTTTATCGATGATTGAATTTGAAACGTGATCTGGATGCGTAATCGGTCTTTTGTTTCGACGCCGGTTTCACTTAAGAGCTAGATAATGTTGCAGGTTTGCTTGTAATATTGGATATTAAGGTTGAATATTTTTTTTTGATCTTTGACAGCTTTGAGGTAAAGATTGCAACATTTTTCTTCAATCAATTGTAAAATCTTCTATTACCTTATATTTAAGGTGTATTTAAAACGTCGGAACTGTATTGTTTTTAACTATTTTTAAATAGAAACAGGTTCATAATTCGGTCAATGGTCATAGCTATCATTACTGATGGATAATTTTTGAGAGTTTGAGAAACTATAAGGGTTTCTTGTTGACTACGAAAAAAATGATAGGTGAGTCTGACCGACAGGTCGTAATCATCCCATAGGTAAGTGGCGCAGTAGTCTAAGACACAGCACGCACAGCGGATAGAAAGACGGTAGTAGAACGAGTTCCGATCCATTGTCCTTATAGGCTGGATCAGCCGTCTTCCATATATACTGCTTCGGACGAGCCACTTTGTCGTAACAACTTAGGTCGGGTGATAGATTGAGGTAGTGTTTTTTTTTGATTAGAAATAAGTACTTACAATGGACATGAAGCATAATTCTTTTGCTGACTGAAGGTGGTACTCCATTCGCTGCGATGCAGAGGTAAGCCCCCATTTCTGATCGCGTCACTTTCGTTAAATTCACCACTTCTCCCTCTAGTGAAATCACTGAAACAAACAATAAATATTAATACATTTTTAAAAGTGGTTTTTACCTTTTTAGCCCTATTAATAAACGTGGAGTAAGATTGAAGTAGTGAGAACATGCTTTGTCTTTTTCCGTGACAAGAACTTTCAAAGTTGACAGACAGAAACAGAAAGTGGAAAAATTATTCTGACAGCGTAAGGTCGGAATAATTTTTTCACGTTTATTAATAAGGCTATTTATGTCGAGACTGTTGTCGAGATTTATTAAAGGAAATTGGTATTAGGAAGCGTGGGGAAGTTTTAATTTGTCATCGAGGTACTATTATAAGCCTTTAAATTTCGACCCGAAAAGATCACATGTCCATGTGGCTCAGTTAGTAATAAACGGATACCACGGTAATAAAGAAAGCAATTGAAAGAATCAAATTAATTTAAATATTACATGGCATATCATATCACACAGCGCTATCTAGCCCAAGCCTTAGCAACAACGCTTGTAATATGGTGTTTTACAGGATTGAATATACATTATACTAAATATAATAATTAATACTGAACCACAAAGAAAAAGTTTTTTTTTTCATAGGTAAATAAATAATTTTATACAGGTATTTTTTTTTATTATGTTCAAATACACGTTTTTACTTAATAACTTAACGTTTTTACTAATTGCTGACTTTCAACCGCTCAACAGTAACCGAAATAAGACCAAAATCCACCTTGTTATTTGAAATTGACTAACGAGAACAGTTTGCGTTCACTTAGTCTAGTGCTTACTTTGGCATCAGCGATAACTGTTAGAAGGTGAAAAGTTGACGGTTTGGTAAACAAGTACCGAGTGGTTCCAAACCTCCCCGACACCTCAAATGGCACCTGAGTACGTTTACAGCCATTATTCAAACAAGAGGATAAAAAGCTGGGGCAATATTTTCCGAAGGAACTGTAGGGTGATGGTTTAAAGTGTAGAGCTCTCGGCCCGGACGACGACGACAACGCTTCGTTAGCAAACAACGCTAAAACAGGGAAATGTATAGAGTCGAAGTTGTCTTTCATAGAGTTTTTATTAATACAACATTTTATAAATACTCAAAGTGGGTGTCTTGAGGTTTTTAAAGACCAAGGGTGAGGTTTTGCTTTTATATGAAATAGTTTTACTGCTTTAATTTATTTATTTTTAATTTAACGAATTCAGCAGCTATTACAAAAGTGTAAATTAAGGTATAATACTAGCAAGTCAATTACAAAATCTCATGAACAATAGATATCCTATCACGAATAATAGAAGAATATTTTTGATAGATTGCGCTGTAAATTGCTTAGATTTTTAAGTTGTCGGCTATTATGAGTTACCAGCTATAAAAATCTATAGAATTTCCCTGTGCCATCTACCAAAACTCCTATAGTCCTTTAGTGTAGTGTAATAAAAGTCTTGTAGTTTCAAAAGTCTTGAAACTAATGCTTAAGAAAAAAGGTAGATAAAGGTAGTGTCTAAAGGTAGATAAAATTGATAAATTTCTTGTCAAATGTTTTTATAAGAACATAAAAAGTACATAATACCAGTTTTAAAACAGTTAATATACACTTTTGTTGCCGATAAGCATACTTATTTAACAACGGCAAATAATGCCATGACTAGTGCAAAGTAGTGGATGACTAATCCACTAACGTTTACTATTTAGTTCGAAAGCACGACTTTGTTCGAAACGAGTAAAATCTTAGCTTAGAAATACATTGTCACTTTCGCGTATAAGGTAAATATCACACACAAATGCGAGACAAAGCGAGCGTTACCCTTAGAAAGTTTTTAAGTGCAACCGACACAACACCGAAACTTTTAAATAAAAATTAAGATTTTTCTAAATCACAACTCCACAACTTGTTGTTCCGTCTTCAAAGCGGGCTGTTGAATAAACTTGGCCTGTCGATGTGTCATAAGTCAAGTGACACTTGAACCCTACGGACCCTCCTCCATAGATATCTATACCAATGAAATATTGGAAACTACTTCAAAGTACTTGCACATTTCCGATGTAAACATTATTAGTTAGAATTTTTAGAAAATATATGAAAAGGTTTTGTATTTATTATAGGTACAGTTCATTTATTTAGCTGTACGTCCACCGCCAACTAAACTATGTTAGTTTGCTTTTCATAATGTACGTTCACCGCAAAATATGCCAGGCTATGTTAACTAGTTTGAAAAGTGTTTGTTTGAAAAGTTGGTGAGCTAAACTAACCTAACTTGTTTTAGTTAGCAGTGAACGTTCGGCTTTATTTCAAGATGCATCAAGGATATTGCCTGCAAATTACATTGAGGTTTTGTCCCGAAATTTGTCCTTCTGCTGTTATAAACATTGCGTTTTATTAATAATCACGTGACAAACAAAAGAAACAAAACTTTTGTTTTTGAACTAATCAATAAGTTATAAAAGACTTATTGAGGGATAATTCCCGGTGGACACACATAGCGTCGTAGGTACTTGAGAAGGTAAAAGAATTTCTTTAAGATTTTATGAAGTAGGTATTTCGGAAAGGACACAAAACCAAACAAACAAACTTAGTATGTTTATGTTCGCTTTATGCGATTATGATAGTATGTGATTTACAATATTGTAACTTTGTCTCTATTACGTAATTGTTAGATGAGGGGTTGACCGCTATCTTAATAGATCAATTTGTTAATAATTATGTAATCAGATGTTACACACTTAAGAACGCGGGGACTCTTACCATTTTCATACAAACTTAATACCAAAATAAATTATGAAAAATTTAGTTTTCTACCTTAATATCGATATTATTCGGATTAAGATTTTACTTTTAAAGGGTCCTCATCACAAGGTTTTCCAAAATATTCATTCGAAATGAAATAAAACGGAGAAACATTTTTTCAATGAAAAAATGTTTCTCCGTTTTATTTGAATGTCGCCACGTCCTTAAGAGGACAGTCTACCTACTCTTTCTCCATACTCCCTTAACTAAAAGGCAGAAAGTACTGGTCTACTTATCGGATCATCGAACGACATCTTGATGTTAAATTCTTCTCATCTCATCTGAGCGATGTTCTCGGTTGCATCCCTCTCGGGAGCCCGGGGTCCGCTAAACCCCAAATTGTTTTTTTTTTGACATCTTGATGTTAAATAAGTTTCTCAATTCAAAATAAAGTTGTTATATTAACATTTTCAACGCCCGAGACGTTTCGTGGTCTTTACAGTCCTCTTGGTCATAGGTAAACGGGTAGTTTTATTTCAAACCAACATCGCCAAAACCGAAGAAAAATCGATAGTAATCAAATTAAACTAGATTTATTTTAAGATGAACCTAATAAATATAATCTGTTCTTACAAAACGGGATATCAAGCCTTATTTAAAGTAAATACTTTTCTAATCATCTTAACTTCTGTAAATTAATTTCACGGAAATGACTTTCCTGAAAGTAAAATTTAACCAAAGTTTATGAAAAGACAACTAAGTCTATGGACCCGTACTTCAGTAAAGTATCATCAAGTATAATGGAAAGGCAACATTTTCTCTTCGTTTCTTGTTCGATGTTTTTAATTAAGAGTTCGGGACGTGTCGTTTGAACTTACAATTCGTATAGGTAAAGAGTCTTAAAAGAGCTGTAATGTATAATTGTTTTATTTCATGAAGGCCGTTCGGTCATTGTTGTATGAGGAAATGCATGCTCTTGCTATCTTGCTTGCTATGTGTGCGTGAGCTCGGATCGTCTCATGATTTGCTGCCGAGCTCACACAGACAGATACAATATACATATACATCTACTCGTACAACCAAGATCTAACAGCCATCATAAAATAATTAAAAAAAAATAAAAACCGACTTAAAAAAAAACCCATAAAATAACCTCGTCTACGTACAGTGCCACCGACTTATCTGTTATGTAATCTGAAGTCGGGCAGATTTACTGGTTTGGTTGGTTGGGTAGGATTGTAAGTAGTTTGGCTGCCCGACTTCAGATTACATAACAGATAAGTCGGTGGCACTGTACGTAGGCGAGGTTATTTTATGTTTTTTTTTGAAGTCGGTTTTCAATTTTTTTTAATAATTTTTTTATTTGAAGTCGGTTCCAATTTTTTTTAAAATTATTTTTTTATTTTATCCTTTTTTAGTGTACCTACTTTCAACTACCACTAAAATAATTAAAATTGTATCCATAACTTTAATCATTGAGGAGTTCTGTGATGAGAAGGTGGTTTCAGATGTGGAGACTCTGAAACCATATTCTTATTCATTGGTATCTATTCTTTATGGCCTTATTAAACTGGTGAAAATCAAAAACTGAGCACTTTGCTGCACTCTCGACCAACTGTGATATATCTCCTTTCAAACAAAAAAAAGAATTATCCAAATCGGTCCAGGCATCTTTGAGTAATCGGGGAACATACATATAAAAAAAAAAACCCGACGAATTGAGAACCTCCACCTTTTTTGGAAGTCGGTTAATAAAACATTTAAGGATACATATATCAAGTGTAACTGAAATCCACAAAAATAGACAGTATCTAGTACTTTCTTTGCTATCAGAATACTTTTATTAAAAAAAAAAAAAAATATATACCTACGAATTGAGAACCTCCTCCTTTTTTTGGAAGTCGGTTAAAAAGGTTCATAGCTTTATAAACAACGTGTACCTTACATTTCTATCCATTTATTAAAGTAACCAATAATCTAAAACAGCTTTTCCTATTGATTAATTACTTAGATCAGGCCATTATTCAATATATCCGATGCCGATCCGATGGGGTGACTTACCGATGGTTATTAACAAGTTCACGATAAAGTAGTTAGGATATTCAACTCGTATCTATTTCAAACTTAGTCGAGTTGATGAAAAGCTTCGAATTGAAGTTAATTTGCATCAGTCTACGGCTAAGTTTCAGCCATTCACTCGCTTATCTGCATAATTTGCTGTAGAACATGAAACAAATAGGTGCCCGACGCGACGTTGTCACAGCTCACATGTTTTATGCGTAACAATAAAGGGCAGATTTTGAATAATGCCCCTTTGTTGTTACCACTGTTTTCTGTCGTCATTGTAATTATCATTGTTTGCGTCAACCCGCCCCGCTCTCGAATTAACTTAGAATTAATCTAAATCTCTTTTGTTATGTACCTTTTACTTAACAGGCATTATCCACAATCGGGTTGTAATACCCATCACTATCAATTAATTTGCTTGATATATTTAACATCATATTATATTATGCCTTATTGGCTAATATATTCATCGACATTGGCTATTACGGAAAGCTTCTGTTACGAGTATGTTGATAATCGAACCAAATTGCTGTTTGGGATGTACCTACGTATATCGTATAACGTATTAATACTCAAGTATCTCAGACCAACGCAGAACAATGGCGAAATTAATAACTTGAGATACCTACTGGTAATAATAGTAGAGCTTTAATGATGAATACAGTCTTAAGTTAGCAAGTAGTAAGTTTAAAGTGTCTGTGAACATTATTAAAAACTATAAGTGTTCGTAGAGTTACGTCGAAACTTTGCTCATTGGAATATTTCAGAAGAAACATTGGCCTACGTAATGAATAGCTTGTATTGTTTCCTGCTCAGATTTATGGAGGTAACTTGTAACGGCTTCTTTAATTAGACTTCTTCACTCAAATTGATGATTGTTATTGATGTTAGTTAATTCAAAATTGGTTCAAGCGGGGTGACTTGATATCTACTTCATTAACTTAATTTGTAGAACGAGCACTGCGGTGTTGCTTTATATTCTTTGAAATGAACTAGCTTTTCTAGAGAGTCCTCGTATCATTTTAATTAAGCACACTAGAGTTTCGTTTTATCACATCCATGTGATTAAACATGTGAGTTCAAGTAAAACGAATAATATAGTGTAGTGAATTTGAAACTGAGCTCTAATCTTGGCCTGTATTGAAGTGCTTGGCTCGTTGTGAAAGTCATTACCGGTAGTACTTTGTTAGCTTAATGAATTGACTGATGGCAAGAGGAGGTCTGAACAGTGGTAGGGTTAAGTGGGAGCTGCTGATTAATCACCCTGTCAGTACAGTTTCCAATTGCCACTCGTCACGAATTCCCTTTGCTTGTATAATTTTTGTGTTCAGTTGTAGCATGTCTAGTTTTATATAGTGTTAGGTGACCCGGAATACCAGTTACATTTACAATTTGATAAATGGGATTGAGCCTGACATATTTCAAATCGTGACCAACGAAATCAATATGGCTACGTGATGCTTTATTCTAAAACAAAACAAACAGAAATTACGCTGATAAATTTTGAATTGTAGATGTTAAATGCATTGTAATTCGAGATTTGGTTGAGTATAACCCTTTATCATGGTCTTTATTTGGGTGGGTACAGAGATGAGTAAGTAATTATTCCCGGACCGTCTCGAGATTGTAATCCCGTGGGATTAGGAAGGGCGGTGTGAATGGTAATAGGAGTTCCCGAGGTGCTGCGGTGTGATTTACTGCTAAGATTCAATAGTGAATATTTTACGCTGTGATTTATTTGCAACGTCGTTGTTTCTTCGAGTTCTTCACTGAGTTTCACCTTTATCTCATTTCGCAGTGAGAGTAATGGTTTAACTAATGCAAAGGTAGTTGAAAATGCTTTAAGGAACGTATGCTGTTTTGTGAACATATATTTTATATAATAATATTATAAAGAGAGAAGGTCAATAACACGTGTCTATGTATACATACATACATGTTAGCAATCGTTGTTATGTGTGTATTGGGGGTAATCTCTGAAACCACAGGACCGATTAAAAAAAATCTTTTACCAATAGTAAGCTACATTATCAGGGAGTTACATAGGCTACTTTGATCCCGATATTCCCACGGGATCCGGACTTACGCTGGTGAAACCGCAGGACCGTAGCCAGTATTTTATGTGGATATATGCTAAACTGATTCCGTAGATTCATTACCCTACAGTCTATTACCTAGTAGTAGTCTACTAATTAGATCAATAGGCTACAGGTAGTACGTACGTCAACAAAAACATAGATTCAAATCTTATTAAGTCTTAACGCAACAGTTTCAGAAACCAGTTTTAATAAAAGTTCTCGTTAAAACCAAAACAACAACTATCAAAACAGCATAGCTAAGTAAAATAAGCACGCTATTATACCGACGTTTTAATCTGGAATAGTTGTTTAAAATAGTTAGAATGAGTAGAATCTGGGTTAACGAAAGCCTGGCTGTTTCAACGCTCTGCAGTTTGAGAAGGGTCCGACTCGCATAACTTATATACGAGCTTTAGTACTTGAAAAGCATGCATTTTCACGCGTTTGTTTAGAGCTGAGGTTTTGTTATTACGATAATAGCTGTTATTTATTTGCGAAATAACTAACACTAGGTTTTTTTGACTACTGTTAGAACAGTTTTGTACATTAATTGAAAATACCTTTGTACTGCTCGCTTTACAATTGAATCACGACAAAAACATATAAAAAACCGCCCAAGCGCAAGTCGGACTCGCGCACGAAGGGTTCCGTACCACTTCCATCACAATTGGATACGGAACCCTAAAGTGAACACTAGGCCAACCAATCCGTGAACGCAACGCAAACTTTAGGTCTATCAGTCCATCACTAGATGGCGTTAGTGGTAAAAATACATCGCGGTATAATGTCAAAAATCACGTTTGTTGTATGGGAGCCTCCCTTTAATATTTGTATTATTTTTGTTTTTAATATTTTTTTGTTATAGCGGCAACGAAAATACTTCATCTGTAAAAATTTCAATCGTCTAGCTATTACGGTTCATGAGATACAGCCTGGTGACAGAAAGACAGACAGCGAAGTCTCAGTAATAGGGTCCCGTTTTTACCCTTTGGGTACGGAACCCTAAAAACTACTTCTTGCACCATAAATATGCCGGTATTTATTTCTCACACGGTAACCCTTTATTTTAATCAGATACAGAAATATCCGCGGCTAACTCGAGGTAATGGTGCACTTCATTTGTGTAAATAATTCGCATCTTGCACGCAACGGTTAATGACCTTTACTTACATCTATTCAGTTTATACTAGAGATAGAGATGGGACTAGTCGGCGACTAGTCGGCAAATTATGCCGACTAGTCGTCAACTAATAATTATGCAATAAAAATCAATATATTGAATTAGTAGTAGGTACAGTTAGTAGGTCGTGGGTAAGTAAGAAAAACGTAAACAAAACACGTCATAGTCTACATACATCATTCAAACATCATACATCTAAAATATCATAACTAGGCCTCAGCTCCATTCATTTTTTTTTATTTCTATTTTAACCATTTATTTGGAAGTTTCGCTAGAGCTTTCGAAGTAAGAATCCAAAAATACCAACAATCGCCGACTGATCATGATTAACCCAAATATCTCGGGATTAAAACGATCTGCATTGCCGATTAGTCGGCAATTTTGGAACCGACTAGTCGGCTAGTCTACTAGTCGACAGAACCCCTAGTCGGCAAATCTCTAGTTTATACTGAAAGTTACAGTATCGATAAAAAATAATTTAATTCGTTAGTAGCTGACTACAATGTGTACACGTCAAATGGTCCTTACAATATTAATTGGCGAACCAGCTACATCTGTTATTTTATTGGCAGAACATGAAATCATTCCAATTCATAATGTCATTATTCAAACAAGTGAACTTTCATGTATTTTAATAGTAATTGCCAAACAAATTATTACAGTTCATTTAATATATTTTACGTTATTGGACATTAATTTATTGACAAATTAAATTATTGCTTTATTTATTCAAATCATTAAGATTTACGGCAAATATGTAAAGAACTGTATGATAAATAAATAAATGTCTATACCTTTCTTATTTTTTAATTGTAGACTACGATTTGAGACGTCTTTCTGAAGAAAAAATGTCAAATACAAAGAACCATAACGTCAGATCTTTTAATCTAGAAATAAAAACGTTGTATAAATTATTAATAAATAAAATAAATAAATATTCCACGACGTTGCGTCCCACGTTGCTTAGATTGGGGCAATCAAGCCCCAAACTAAGCACTTGGCTTATAATATGGGTACTAGACAACGGATATACTACATATTATACTTTTTTTTGGTAAATACCTACATACATTATGTATGATACATAGACAACACCCAGACCAAAAACAAAATAGACAAAACAGCATAAATACTTGCATCCGGGAACCGAAGCCACAACCTTCTGCATTGGAGTCGGGCCTTCAGGAGACGAGCCACAGAGGTCGTAAAAAAACAGTATAAAATTAAATACCATAGGTAGTATTGAAATCTTTCAGTCAGAATCGAGAAGAGACTCTCGGGATGTTTACCCGACTCCTGTCTGAATAAAGTTTCTGAAGAAGTGCTAATCTCTTTTAAATATTTTGTTCAACATTTAATAGGGACCACAAATTTTGTTTTAGCTGCCCTTTGGGATTGTGCAGAGAATCTAAATTATTCGCCTATTTACATTTTTAAAACGGTAAGCGAGATGCCAGGACATCATTCTTTTAGCAGGATATAGCTTCCGAGAGATAGGTAAGTAACTGGTACGTGTTTTATCATATAATTTTCCTTTACAAAAACATGCTTCAGACGTGTAAGGTAGTACGCTGAATTGTTAATTTGTTACTGCTACAGTTTTTTTTTTATAAAGTTAGTGAAAGCGCTGTTGCACAATGTTGCATATTGCACGACGTTACACGCGGGTAACCTAGCCCCAAACGACGACATCTGTGGCGCGTCGGAGGCCCAACTGCAATACAGAGGGTTGCGGGTTCGATTCCCGCCAGGTGCCAGGATTTATGCTTAAAAATAAATATTTGTTTCTGGTCTGGGTCTTTTCCATGTGTCATGTATGTATTTACAAAAAAAAGTATAATATGTGGTATATACCCATAGTACAAGCCTAGTCCTAAGTTAGGGCTACTTTGCGCTGTGTGCAACGTCGTTAAATATTTATTTAAACTAAGTAGTATAGCCCTAATAGTTTAGCTTACCTTTAGTTTTTCCTTGAGGACCTCCTCTTGATATGATATCTCCGCCGTCTTCCCTGCGCCAAAGGATCTTCGGCGGAGGAAATCCTCTTGCCTTGCAGACAAGTTTGGCAGCACCACCTTCAGGTACCATCATATCACCAGACGTTTCTTCGTAGATTATATCTGGTGGTATCACCACTTCTAAAAATGCTGTCTGAAAAATTATGATCGTTTTAGGATTCTGTTTTGCAAAGACAAAACGTTATTCATTGAAATAGATCCATGTAAGTAATAGGTATACTTACATGTATCTATTTTAATAAAAGTATGTAAAATGTGTGTATTACAATAATTTTCAAAAATTAATGAAAATAAGACACAATAAAATAAAAATTAGTTACTGATAATTGTGAGTGTTAATTTACAATGTTAAAATATTGTAAATTAACACTTCGGCCGAATACAGAAACGCTACTCAATATTTGAGATCTACTTGAGCAGCTCTCAAACTTGAACAATCTCGACATACTAATTTTAAATTAAGAAGCTGCTCTATTATTTAAGTAGACCTCAAATTTTAAGTTGCGTTTCTGTATTCGTCTGTAAATAGCTAACTGCATTTAAGAGATGACAATCAATGTGAAAAGATTGAAACTAGACAATTTATATACAATATCAAATGATTAAATCCAAAATGTGACTCATAAAGGCTGTAGTCGGAAATTTAGTATTATCTTCTTTATTACGAGTACACAAGTGTAGTAAAATAAATTACTATGAAAGTCACGTCGCCGTCGCAAGTGTAAACAAACCTGCATTTTCATAGGGTCGGTGTTAACTTGGCACATGTACTGTCCCCTGTCTTCTCTCTTTACACCCCTAATATTGAGCGTCCACGTGTTGTAGTCGTTGTGGGTGACACTCAGGCGGGCATTGTTTGTGATGACGTGTTCATGGATCGCCAGGATGGCCTTTGTATCCGCCTTGATCCATGCGACCTGCTCCACGACCGGCGACATTTCCGAACAAAGTGAAAACATTAACACTGCGATCTTTAACATTCAACACCATATTTCTGCTATTATCTCCTATCACGTATGTTTCGTTATGCTATGAAGACTTTCAGCGAGCGAGTACTATAGGCAATAACAAGTGAACGCTCCCCAAGGAGCTGTCGACAACGGTCCTCGAGCTCGCAACACTATCTTGTTGCGAACGCCGCGCAAAATGCTCTCGGAATTTTTAATTACATTTTCGTCTGGTCGTCGGTATGAGGCTCACTGCGGGCACACTGAAACGCCCTCGTTTCACCCGCTTTACCAAAAGCGTCGACATCGCAATAGGAGCTAATTTCCTGCATAGCGCGTAACAAAAAAAACGGTCAGAAATATGGCATTTATACTTTTCTACAAGCTTGGTGTCGGTATTAAAAGTTTATGATTAGACATATTTATTCCGTTGTCGAGTAAAGAGGGATTTCTCGAATTGCTCTTTTTAATTTTGGGGATTCAGCACAAATTTAAAGTTTAAGAAGTATTATAAATAATTAAATTACGGTGAAAGGGGTTCTTTGTGCAAGATAGTGCAATTTACTGATAGAGTTGCAGTTTCATAAATAATAGGAAGTAGGATAATTTTCTACTAGTGATAGTGCTTGTGCAAGAACACTAAATTATAGTGATACCACTAATAAGTGCTTAGATTAGTACGCCAATACATATATCTGGTTTAAATTCAGGATTAAAATATTTAAATGCCCGTTATGTTTCAGTACCATTTACAGTGCTGACCATTTAAAAATATTTAAGAAACGACACAGTGTCTACTTTGTATGCTAATACGGTGATTGTGTTAAAATAGTAGGCACTGAGATAGCTACCACAACATCACAAAGTAAAAAATAAAAGAATACTCCAGCTATATGTAAGTGGCGCTTAAAATCTACAATAGTGTATAAAGAGGGGAACTCCTGAAATACAGCTTTACATTTCAGAGTTCCGAATGGAAGGCAGTACAATCGTTTCTTCTTTTCCGCTTCCCCATTGCTTATTCTGAATCTGTTTTATTCAAATGAAAAGAAACGATTGCACTAGTGTAAAAAGCGATGCAACATCAAGAATCAAGACTGGATAATATCAAAGTAGTTCTTATCTCAAATTGTATCGCTTTGTACAATATCAAAAGAAAATAAAATCATATTTACCGACTTTAAAACCCATCCATACCAGCGGTGCATATCGTGGATAAATATTTATATTCATAGTGTATTTTGTGCCTTTATGATGTGAGTAAATAGTGTAACAAGTTTTTAGTTACCTATCAGAAAGTATTTGGGTTGTTTTCACGTGAATCCATTTACGAACTAACCCCCCGAGGGAACAGTCAAACATATCCTACGCAAAGTTATTAGTCTTGTATCTATGGTTTGGTTACTTACGGTAGATCGATTTAGATGAGCAAATACTATCATACATGTGTCTACGATACAGGGAGTCCACGGAGTATCGTGAGGAAATAGAGTGACCGCCCCAAACGGCCCCAGAGAGACTATTATCGAATCTCGCTTCTTGTACTCGAATCGATAGATTCGCGAACAGAATCAGTATTTATCTCTCCTATACAGCGTAGTACCATCTTGTTTTGCGGTAAGCCCATGGGAACACACAAGATTACCACCAATAACTACGTTTACGCGATCAAAATACAATGGCTTACATGCTACAAAAAGCAATGAAAGCAGCAGATAAAATTCACTCGGGACGGAGCTATTTGTTTAACTAAACGACTCCCCTGATTCCGTTTATACCTACCTACCTGCCTGAATGGCGTAATGAACAAACGGCCCGCGAATTCGAGGTAAAAATTTAAAATCAACACACAATAAACTTGAAAGGTTGATGTCGTGTACGATAAAACATCGTAGGTACATCTAGCTAGACGATAGTAAGGTCGGATTAACTCTTCGGCCAGTTTGAACTCCTTGAAATGATTGAGCGGGGACTAAGGGGGTTTTGTCCCGGATTTATTTTAATTTCGTAAAGTGCCTTATCTGTTTTGCAACGTCTTTGGTCACTATTCGATCACAGTGGTTTCTGTTTTATATTGACATCGTCCTGACATAAATTAATGATTGTGCAAAGTGCTTCAAAATAAAAAGAAGTGCTTTCATTTATCATGCTAAGATATTACAGTAGTAGTGTTAGTAAATAATATTACATTTATCTAGAAGATTGTGCAACCTAAAACCCAAGATTTAGACATATTTGGTTATATTTACCGACTAAGTATTAACCGTTTTTGCAGTGCTCTTGGGTCTTAGTTCGTGCAAGTGTAGAAGTGTCTAGTGCAAGTGGTGCTCCGAAATCTAAGAGCTACAACTATTGTGAACAAACTTACAGTTTATTGTGCATATATAAGTACATTTGTGTTGTCTACACTAGATAGAAGGTCTATCAGTGCGGAATTGGAAGAGTGCTGAAGAAGTGCATTGAAAATGTGTGCAAGGAAGTGTGAAAGTTAGTGCAAAGTCTATTGCTTGAGATCTATAATATCAGAATTTCAAAACGTTTCGAAAGTTAAGTATAACTATAATATAATATAATATAATATAAGTTAAGTATAAATATAAGTTTTACTAATTGAGCAAACTAATGTTTTATTAATGATATTTTAAATTTCATACCTAAAAACAAGCCTAAAACAATATCTTGTTCAAAGAACGATTAAAGCCGAAGCCTAACAAAACATTCATAATTAGAAGAAGAAAAATATTGGCTGTTTATTTGAGATAGATATCATTTATTTTAACAAACAAAATTTTCCGAACGTAGAACTCATTCCTAGTAGGTAAAAAAAAGATAAAAGATTCAAATGGAACATTTGATAATATCTGTTGAAGGTATTTCACAGAGTATTTATAAAAGTACATAGGTACTTATCCAGCCATATTTGCCAACATTAGATGATAATTTTATTTTATTCATTGTGGCCTTTGATATTTTAAAGGTATAAAAACCTCAACAGTTTGAACATTAGAATATTTGTTTAAGAAAAAATAAAAATTCAAAAATTTTCGCTCGTAGCTTGAACGCGCATCTTTGGGACTGTACCCAAACGAAAAAAAACCTAGATATAAAAAATAGTAATAAAAACTAATAAAGTAATATTTTGAATTATAGATCTCAAAGCGGTGCTGTGAGAGTGCTCCTCTAGGGCTATCTGTAGTAATCGAGTTAGATACACACCCTGGCTGTGGCGGAGTCGCCACTCACCCTATAACCACCAAGGTTATTGACAACGCATGTGAACATCGCATCCCGACCCTGGGCTATGGTCACGTTCTCCAATGGATACAGGAAATCTGGCTCCAGACCTAGAGCTGAAACAAAAATAAAAGTAATAATTAATCAATTTGAAAAGAAAAATTAGAAGGGTAGTGTAGGTAACATTATAAAATAGTCGTGTTTCACGTTTCAGAAACGTGAAAGATAAACGATAGACAGCAATGATTTATCCACTACGAAATTAGATTTTATTCAAGACCTATTCATATTTATGCGTCGCATGGGAATCAGAGATAACATTTTCTGTTAAAGAAATTGGTGTCCTAAAACATTTTAGCTTTCCTCTCGACATCTCGGAAGATTTGCATAAACAGCGACAGTGTTATTCCGATTCAATATCTGGAAATAGACTGGTTAAAAATGTTTTATGAAATATGTGGGATGATATAGTGTTTGGTATAAAAATGTGTCCCTTGGCAGCGAATAGGCATTGTCCCCAGCGAATGGCTGGAGGCGTCAATATTCTACGTGACCGGTTGTGTCCCGTCCACGGAAACATGTGTCGGAAGTGAGGACTATCTATTTGCTGTTGGAATGGCGATCGCACTGTGAATTATTCGCGTATGTGCAGCCATCGTAAACTATGCGATTACATCTCAAACGTCTTGCTTCATACTGTGTACTAGATTGATGTTTGTTCTATTCATTGCCTTAGATGTAAGGCCGCCCATTGTACTACTTTAGTTTTAAGTTTTTCTTTGTATTATTTCTTGTAATTTGTGTTTTGGTCTATCTATAATTTCACATATTCTTATTTATTTGTCTCATTTGCAAGTATTTTACTACGGTCAAAAGATACGTAAATATCTGCCTTCTTAATTTAGGTCAATGATAAAAAGATACTATGAATTTCTTGCTTATTTCCATAAAACCTTTTACAATTATCTTTATAAATCATCGTCGTTTTATTTTTTTGAATCCAACTTAATTTTTTATAGATGAAAGTTTATGTGTGTGTACGTATATTTTTGCTCTTTCGCGCAAAAACCATTGAACCGATTGCGATGCAATTAAGTACGTTGATAGCTGAAGACCTGGAAAAACACATAGGCTACTTTAATTCTGATATTCCATCAGAATCGGGACTTTCGCAGGTGATACCATGGTTAAATATATAATATATATTAATAATATAAAGACTCGTTTTATTTTACCTATAAATAGAATTTCATAAAATAAACCCTAAATTCACTCCAATATAATCAAAGGCTAAACAATTAACTAACACGAATCCGTACTTTCGGCTAAATTCAAAGTTAAGCTAACAACTCTTGACCAGAAGTCCTACGTTTGGTCTAACAAATAGATTGGCCTGCTTTATAAAACTTTGGACGTTTACTATTTATCAACTTTGTATAAACTTCTCAATAATATTTCAGTTTACCATACCTAAATAAGTATCTCTATTGTTTCACTAATGGATTTTACAAAAAGGCACCGAATTATCCTATAAATATTTTTGATGCTGGCAACTTTGTAGTCTATGATCAACTATGACTTTTTCTTTGTTTTTAAAACCACGAATCGTGATAGAGCGGAGGTAATCGGAAATTTTCTCGTTTCGCAAGACAACATATCGCTAGTTTATGTTTGTACAAGCCACAGCGAATTCAGATCAACCATCTCGCCAACCGTATCTATCACCTATCCCAGTGTTACATCTCGGGATCTTCATTTGCAATTTGGTTCAGTGATTCCCGTATTTCCCGTCCAGCCTCTCGACCGTGCCAGCGACGCTCGCCACTGAATTACGAGGCCGAGGATCTATTGTTGTTTTAGTGGTACGGGATGCGTCAATGTGCATTGTTTTCGAGATTTATCTGCGTTTGGTGTAACTGTAAACAAATGGAATACTATGTACAGTTTTGACTCACTGCACACACCGAGCCGTAAAACGTGAGAGCAGTGTTGACAGTATTTTAGTCTTTCTCCCACTTATGGGTTTTATGAGCGGGCGCAGTGCTCTGTATTATTGCTATCGCTTGCTCGCTTGCTCGCCTCTCTAACTTTCCTTTGAATTATGACCAGTGTGACCAGTGAGTGAAAAATAGGACTTTAAATCTTTTGCATATTGCAAATGTTTTACAGCCAAGATGATTATCTTGTACCACAAGAAATAGTAGTTGCTATATAAGCAATTGCCTGTCACCCATCCCCAAATTCAAATGATTTTTCACTATCGCATATGCACTGAATACCTACATCATATACCTACCTACCTATTGAAACTTTGAAACGCGATATTAATTTGTATTCTGTTTGTAAACAACATTACCTACATTGTGTACATTTCCAACAATTACAATTTTGGATACCGAAACATACATATTGTGATTGACTGATTTAATTTTAAATTTTAGGTACCAAAATAATGTTAGTTTTATTTCATTTATTTTACTAAAATGTCCGTACAACAGTTGTTTAACAATCCTGTGCTTTGTCAATTAACTTTAATAAATAAATAATATTTAAACTTGCTTATTACATATATATAATAAACACTTTATATATAACTAGCTGACCCGGCAAACGTTGTTTTGCCTTATAAATTATAGATAGTAGCCGATTCTCAGACCTACTGAATACGCATATAACATTTGGTAAAAATCGGTAAAGCCGTTTCGGAGGAGTACGGTAACTAACAATGTGACATGGAAATCTATTACTATTATAAAGCGGAAGAGTTTGTTTGTTTTTTTGTTTGCTTGTTTGTTTGTTTGAACGCGCTAATCTCAGGAACCACTGGTCCGATTTGAAAAAAAATATATATTAGAAGAAGAAGAAGAAGATTATCTCGTAAAACGAGTGAGCTAGAATACTTGCAGCTTTACCACGATGAATGACGATAAGGACTAGCATACCAGTCTTGCAATCTATTTTACTATTATAAAGCGGAAGAGTTTGTTTGTTTGTTTGTTTGTTTGAACGCGCTAATATCAGGAACCACTGGTCCGATTTGAAAAATTCTTTTGGGGTTGGATAGTGCATTTATTGAGGAAGGCTATAGGCTACTTTAGATCCCGATATTCCCACGGGATCGGGACTTATGCGGGTGAAACCGCGGGGAGCTCCTAGTATTGCCATAAAACGCTCAGACAGGAACTTACATATATACACTCCGAGCTCCAGATTGCCATGGCCTCAATGTGTTAAACTTGGAGTGCAAAAGCCATATGGGTTTATCACGAGACCTATATCATTTTGACGACCTCTGTGGCGCGTCGGGGAAAGGCTCGACTGCAATGGTGAAGGTTGCGGGTTCGATTCCCGCTGGTTGCAGATATTTATGTTTAAAAATAAATATTTGTTTCTGGTCTGAGTATTTTTTATGTATCATATGTATATATTTACAAAAAAAAGTATAATATGTAGTATATCCGTTGTCTAGTGCCCATAGTACAAGCCTAGTGCTTAGTTTGGGACTAGATTGCGTTATGTGCAACGTCGTGCAATATTCATTTATTTATCCATTCCATTCCCAACAATCAATGTGCTCATACTGTAAATGATCTTGTTTTGGAAACAAATATTTTGCTATACATTTTTAAAGTCGTTACCAACAAGTTTAGGTCCAAGCCGGTTACAGTTCACACTGGCGCACTCCGAATTTATCTGCTCAGCTAGTTAAATGTTGGCCCAAACTTTATTTTGGACTGACTTGGAGACGTTCCCTCGTTATTGTTGTTCGAGTACATTTAGAGTCAGTACTCCTACGTCGCATTAGAGACAAACTTCTGGCTCATTTTTAATAACTTTAATATTAATTGATTCTTCATAATGAAGACGAGTGTCTAGCTATTTTTTTTTCTCCGGTATGTCATCGTTTTTAGAGTTCCGTACCCAAAGGGTAAAAAGGGACCCTATTACTGAGACTTCGCTGTCTGTCTGTCCGTCCGTCCGTCCGGCCGTCTGTTACCAGGCTGTATCTCAAAAACCGCAATAGCTAGACGGCTGAAATTTTCACAGATGATGTATTTCCGTTGCCGGTATAATAACAAATTAAAATAAACATTTAAGGGGAGGGGGCACCATACAACAAACGTGAAGTTTGTTATAAAAACGCAACGATACCTCGATGTATTTCACCACTAGCGCCATCTAGTGATGGAGCGATAGACTTAACGTTCGCGTTGCGTTCACGAACTGGTTGGTCTAGTGTTCATTTTAGGGTTCCGTACTCAATTGTGATAGGGGTACGGAACCGTTCGTGCGCGAGTCCGACTCGCACTTGTTTGAATTATTATTGCAGTTATTATTAGGTAGAAAATATTTGAACCGCAAAAAAGTAAATTACAAGATCGAAAGCCAAGCAATAACCGAGAAACAATGTTGAACGAAACCAAGAATTCTGGTTGGGGATTTCGAGCGCCTCACTCCACTGTACAATACTCTACAGTAAGGAAATTCTTCAACAACATTGTTCCTAAATTAAAACAATCTCATAATTGCACATTCTCTAACTTCTTTGATGCAGTGGTAGGTATCTTTTAAGACGACAGTCTACCTAATCTTTCTCCATACAAACGTAGTCGACTGTTTCCTCCCTGGATAAAGACATTAGAGCAAATATGTTTATGCCATAAAACCTATATCTGCCATGACTATGTTTTTATTTTATTTTTTTATTAAAATAGAAAAAAAACCAGAAATATTACAAAATGAAAAAAATCAAAACGTAGGGGTATGGTCATTGCTGATATTGGACTTATGGCATAAACATATTTTTTCTTATATCTCTATCCAGGGAAGAAACAGTCGACTACGTTTGTAAAGTTTGTATGGAGTTTTCTACTCTTTTGAGTAGGTAGACTGTCCTCTTAAGAAGGGAGTCCCGAGTGTTCCGAGACTCGGGACTCGGGGGTCTCCAAGGCAAGTTTGAGGCGAAGTTAAGCCGATTAAGTGTCATTTCCGCCGCGGAACTAGCTCAGTTCATTAAATATTTCGTGTCACTTAATTGGTGAGGTCGGTCCGCTTCGGAGTTTGATGCGACCAGTTCCGTTTTACCCTTTCTTTGTTACTTAACTTCACTTAACTCGGTGTTAAGAGTTTAGCTTTAGTTTAATTTTACAAATGTTT
The DNA here is from genome assembly GCA_958496205.1 of Idaea biselata. NCBI lineage: Eukaryota > Metazoa > Arthropoda > Insecta > Lepidoptera > Geometridae > Idaea > Idaea biselata. Next base: position 23,239,914 of record OY292396.1, on the reverse strand, counting down.
AAAAAGATTTGATTTGAAGATTTGAAAAAGACAGCGATGCTTAAGTATAGGTAGGTTCTGGGTGATTATTAGGTGTGTAAGTTTGGTGGGTTTATTGGTTTATAGTTTGTTTTTGTAGATTTCTCTTTATATAAAGTCGCAAACTAATGACTTTCGTATATGCAAATTATATAATCTACACTTACCTATATTATAACGAGGAAATATTTGTAACATTATCGAGGAGTAACATAGGCTACTTTTGAACCCGATATTCCCACGAGATGGGGAATAACGCGGGTGAAACCGCGGGACGCAGCTAGTAGTAGATAAGGCGGCCCTCGTAAAATTATATATTTAAAAGAATAGGTGCGTGCGAATATACTGAAATTACTGCAAAACCAAACAATATTTGGTCATTGAACATCAAATGGGAAAACAAAACACAGTCTTTATTCCATTAACCGAGTACCTACCTACCAATCAATCAAAAACTCACAGTATAATATGTATACAAGCGATACAATTATATCATCACAGCCGCGTGCGATCAAATAAACACGCACCGTACGATACGGCGATTTTCGTACAAAAAATAAATCCATTTTCATGTTCACTTCACCCAATAAATATTTCACGGTTTGTGTAAACATGGGGAAACGACGCGACGGGTAGCATTCGTCCCGTAAAGTCCATTACGGTCAATTCGTCGAGACGAAGGCACGTGTTGAAACTATTCTCACGAGTAAACGAATTACCTTCGCTATATAAATAAAAGAACCCGTCGAGCACAAGGATAAACAGTATAACAATTAAGGTGAGAAAGGATAAAAATTATAGCACTCTAAGTGCGGATGCTCTCAGCGTTGTGTTCTGTATCTACTTTCTGTACTCTTAAATGTATAATTATCCGGACTGTTGTTAATCGTTCTGTAAATAAATACAAAGAAAAACCACGACTCGGTATTGGCCTTTTTAACCGACTGCCGAAGGAGCGTTATGTTTTTTCGAGAGAATGTATATATGTACGTACGTACGTTCGTATGTACATGTATATGTATGTGTGTTTGTTTGTCATTATCTATTTCTTAGAAGATTTACACAGCGCAAGCAACTTTTAATCCATGCTTTTTACGGCGTTGTAGTGCTCGGGACATTTTTAGGTGGAGTGGGCTTGCCCAGCACCTATACCACCCTCTCAGCCTAGTCAGCCATGCTTAAATTAAAGAACAGGTTAAAACGTCTAGAGCGTTTAATACGTCTAAGTCGTGGGTTACCTCACGATGTTTTCCTTCACCGTAAGAGCGATGTCAATAAAGCACATAACTTTTCCTAAAGAAAAGACATTGGTGCGTGGTCGGTCAGGATTTGAACGCATGACCTTCGGAATGAAAGTCGGGGTATCTACCACTAGACCAAAACCGCTCTCGACTCGGTATATCAATACTAATAATATAAAGAGGAAATATTTGTATTTGTGTGTGTGTGTGTGTATGTATGCGTCTGTATGTTTGTTATGAATAAACTCAAAAACTACTGGACCGATTTCATATCCAATAAAAGATCTCGATACTAAAACCCAACATGTCAAATAAAGGCTGTTCAAAATAAAGAAGTGGATTAGATATAAATGTGTTAGGAGATACGATATATCCGGAACGTCTGACTATTTGTACTTATGGCGATCGGTGTGGCTCACTTTTTCAATATCCCGCACCTAATGGCCGCCAGATGGCAAGTTGGGCAAAGTGATGCTATCAAAAAGCGATAGGCTGCGGTTTCCCCGGTTATCGGGCCACTTTACGCATCGTGACGTGGGTCAACACATACAGAGTGTCGTACAAGGGTTTACAAAATTCTCTCTGAATGAAACTTGTTACTGAATATATTGGAAGCGATCTATTCAATAGACGTATGAATTGGTTTACGGTGGAAAGTTATTTTCAAAGTTACATTTGGGAAATTGATTTTTGGTAACCTTTTATAATGTCTACATTTGTTTGGTTCTTCACTAGAGAGAGGATACGTTTTTGTTTTTTAGTGAAACTGCTTTGTGACCATAGAACTTATTTTGATGAAACTTACCATGAGGATACATAATTTTCTTAATCGATTTCAAACAAAAATAGGCTCAAAATATTATTATGTTAATTTGTTCCCATAATAGGTACTTTGTCAATCATCAAGTTTGTCTGTAATGATTATTCTTATACTTGAAAGGTCCCATTTGGTTCCATAAAAAGTGGGTGAAGATCTGATGAATATGCACATTAGGATCCGTGAGCGCAGTATATTACCTACTAATTTTTGGACTTCTACCTATATACGTAAACGGCTCCTATTGCATTTAATAGAGATTTATGAACCACCTGGAATCAGCTACTTATCAGAAATTTCCTTCATGATTAATATTACGGTTATAATTTTGATATTCTGGTAGGTACATAAAGTTCGTCTAATCTGGACGATGACCCGTTTTGAAGTTGTTTTTTTGTAAATAGGTATTAAAAGAAACTGAAAGCTCCTGCTAAATCTCAAATAAGGAAGCAAGTATAGCCCTTCGTAGTTTTGAATAAAAGGTGAATCAGTCAAATTAATATTATTTCAGTTTATCAAAAGATAAAAGTAATCATTTCAAAGATTTTCAAATCTTGTTCCTTTATTCTATTGTGTTCTAAATTAACAATAAAATGCCACTTCTGTTTCTGAACAAAGGCTCTTTTAATTTGAGGTAATTGTATTTGTTACGGTACATGATTAGGATTAACAACTGTGGGTTATACTCGTATATTTTTACCCTGATTTAATCGTTCTACTCACTCAAGTTTAGGTAAATATATAGATTAATAAAATTATAACATGTATATCCGATTTTGTACAATGGCCCAATTGTAAGGCTAAGTGCGGAAAATGTCCAGCGAAATTAACTAAGGTATATCCGTTGTCTAGTACCCGTAGTACAAGCATAATATGTTGCTTAGTTTGGGGCTAGGTGGCACTGTGTGTAACGTCATGCAACATTTATATATGGATTCTTTATTGTAAAACACTAAATAAAATTGCAATAAAAAGAAAAACATAAACAACTTAAATCTAGGTGGCATAATGGGCGGCCTTATCGCTACAAGCGTTTTCTTCCAGGCAGCCTGTTCAGTATAAAATCTATATTATTTTTCTCACCCCATCCTACTTTGCAGGGATGTAAATAAGTAGGTGAATCGTAAGTAAGAACCGGAAGATTGCGATCATTGAACTCTCTAACTTCTCAACTCAAAAACTTCTGGTAGCAATCCACTGTAACAGTCAAAGTAACCCAATTTGCTTTATTCATTTAATCGCAGTATCGTTAATCGTATTTAATTATTTACCCCCTTACTTATAAACGAAGACTAAGTTTATGTTACGTTTGTCTTTTACTGTGACATGAAGTTTCAAAGTGAAAACCGACAGTGACAAACGTTACATAGACGTAACGTTTGTCACTGTCGTCGTTTATAAGTAAGAAATTAAGTAAATCATATTTTCAGTAACTCTAGCTAGCCTATCGTTAAGTATGTTCGTTACTATCTGTGTTAAGACGTACAGGCCGGTGCAGCTACTAAAGAGAAGAGGTCGGAATTCGTTCCACAGCCTTTCATCTCATCTAAGTAAGCCAGGTATATAATGTTTAGACCACATCGTCACTTATCGCGTCACTTAGTTGCGGGGAAAAGAAAGGTTGGTCGTAGGAAAAAGTCGTGGCTACGAAACATCAGGGAGTGGACAGGAATAGCGAGTGCCGCCAAACTATTTAGCCTCGCAAGAGATCGAGTAAAATATGCTGAACTGACTGCCAGCCTTCACTAGTTGGAGAGGCACCCTGAGAAGAAGAAGAGTCACTTATCATCTGATGAGACGAACAAACACTTATAAAAATGTATAAAAAAGGAACATTCAAAGTACTCTTTTCAATTCGCCGACATCAAACAACTAATACTATTTTCTTCGTTTAGCATAATACAGAAGCAGCATTTTAGACAACAGTTTGCATTGTTATTCAGTAGACGATGCCGAGCCCGCGCACGCCCCACGGCTTATCGGCGGCCCCCAGCCGTTGTAAATTAAATAAATATACACCTAATGAGCGGAAATACAATGCATGACTAAGCTAAATAATTGCTTCATCTACTTATTCGCAAATTTTCGCCGTTTCGGTGTAAAGTGTTGGTGATATTTTTGCTTTTTATGCTGAGACATTTTTTGAGTTATGATGCTGCTTAAGTTTTAGGTCGTAGGTAACTGTTTCTTGCTTTGTTTTGTACAGATTAAAGTTTAATACTTAGGCGAACTATTTCCCATCTTATTCTTCCTAACTGTATTGCATATACCGTGTGTTTGGGTTTCCGTGTGGCGCAGTGGTCAGCGCACTCGCCCGGCAAGAGAGGCGGATTGAGTAAAGATGCGTTGTTGGTTCGAATCCCACTCTCGGTCGATCATCCGTTGTGTTTTTGCAGAAGTATTGTTCCTTTAAAATATTTCTGTTGCATTTCTCCTTGAACAATAAAAGTTACTCAATTATCCGCCCCTAATGATCGTAGATGTTGTGTTCAGTACCTAAAATTACATCTATTATTCTTACGGTTCTGCATCGCTGTGTAAGTAGTCAATATCATATCTCATTTATTTTATTGAGTCCTGCATCCGCTTATTATAAAGTCCCAATTCCACGAACTGATTTATACAACAAGATTTCCAGAATTTTACGCAAAGTTAGACTTGCGTAAAATTGCGTGCGCTTGTACTTTAGTTCTCTATAAATAAGGACTCAGTTTTAAAATCATTCCATAGATTCTAAATTCGAAATAGCCCATAAATTTAAAATTATATACTGAGTAAGGAAGCGATATTTATTTATTACTTCTGGTTAAGTTGGTGCATTAATTTTTATACAAAACCGTAAGTAGAAAATGAAAAATGTTGGGTTGTCTAGCCAGTCCCGAGTTCGGTTGGAAGTTATGGATGTTATGATAGAGAGTGCCTTTATACGATTTGACTATCTCGAGCTCTTAGACAGATTACTTTATAATACTTACACAACAAACATTGGTTTTTGTGATTTTATTTTAGACTTAAAGAGACTTACTTTAGACTATTTTAGACACAGCGCCATCTAGCCCCGTGGTAAGCGACTAAGCTTGTGTTACGGTGACTAGACAACGGATATAATACTTATATTTATTTTTCTTTTGTAAATACATACATATTATACCCAGACCAGACACAAATATTTATTTTTTAAGCATAAATACTTGCACCCGGCGGGAATCGAACCCGCAACCTTCTGCATTGCAGTCGTGCTTTCGCACGACGTGCCGCAGAGGTCATCAATATGAGTATTTTTCATCAATCTATCCGTGTCAGGAGCCACTGCAAAGTTCTCGTAACGTCGGGCCTTTGAAAAATGCTAAACATATTAAAAGCAACGCGTTTGAAACCAAAAAAATAGTTTTATTTTTATAATATGTATCTAAACCTATACCGTATGAATGGTTACGAATAATTGGGCCCCGTAGCTCGGGCCTAAAATGGTTATGGTATCCCTTGCCCGTCGTAAAACGCGACCAAAAGGTGTTTCTTAGTGGGAGGCTTCGGCCAGGGCTAGTTACCCCCACCAACATAGCATAACTATATAGCGGACTTGTTTGTGTTCCGATACATAGACCGTTGCAGCCACTAAGGAAGACGGATAGGGTATTGTTCTAATAACGCTTTTTCTTTACTTTTTCCTTTAAAACTGACAGTTCTTTGTTTACATTTTTGATCTAAGTTTTTGAAATATAGTATACTAGCAGATTCCCGCGGTTTCACCCGCGTAAGTCCCGATCCCGTGGGAATATCGGGATCAAAAGTAGCCTATGTTACTCAGGGTGAATGTAGCTTTCTAATGGTGAAAGAATTTTTAAATCTGTCAAGTGGTTTCGGAGATTACCCCCAATATACATACATACATACATACATGTTACCAACGTTACCTCTTTATAATATTGGTACAGATGTAGTTAGATTTAACTTAGAGAGTAGAGTTAAATCAAACTAGACCAGCGGCTCTCTAACTTTTTCAAGCCAAATATTTGAGGGAGCCCTAAAAAGTAGTAACAGAAACTTCGCAAATCGCCAAAAAACTATCGCTACACATTCTGTAGGTACCTACTATAATCAAATTAAATCATTTTTCCCAAATGTTTTTTGTGTTTTTATTCTATTGGTTTTTTCTCGTACTTTCACGGAGCTCCAATATAGGCTTCGCCTATTCTTTAACATAACCCCAGAATTAGCGATAGTTTCAAACGAAATTCGCCAGAACTTATCACTTCGCGCTTCGACATATCAATTATGACAGAATATAAATTACTAAAATATTTGAGTTATTTTAGTTTTATGTTATGTTTTGAGTAAAAAGTCGTATGTTTTTAAATAGGTGTTACACTATCACCTTAAGAATTTTTAATTAACATGTTGCCACAAGTTATCCCCAATTTATCTGTCGCCTACGTATACAAGTAACTGATGGTTAGCGTTAAGTAAACTGAGCTAAAGTGGTCGGTACCAAATATAACCGGACGTTCAGTTTGTCCGATCCAAATAGAAATTCGGATTTACAAATTGGTGAAACGTCACAAATTGTCACAAACCTATTAGAAATGTAATTAATTTTTCGGTTTAAATCGCGTGGTGTTTATTACTTTTAGCAATCCTCAGCAATCTCTTTAGCAGTCTCAGTCAATCCTGATGAAGAGACCTGTAAAGGTCTCGAAACGTTGAGCGTTGAAACAATGCTTAAAGTAATAAACACTACGCGATTAAACCCGAAAATTGAGTTTAATTTCTATCTAACATTGCGAAAACAGAGGAAAAATCTATGTAGTATATGCATATGCAAAACTCATCCGTAAAATATCGAAAATTCCATGGGTTTTCTAAAACTTACCTCAATTTTCATATAAAACCATTAGGTCGTATGTTTATGTCCTCATACCCTTACAGGATCTTGCGTACAACTTCAGCGACAAACCAAGATGCAGATAGTGAGGAGAGCATCTAACTTTTACCAAACTTCAGTAAAACAGTATAAAATAAGCTTCCTTCCGTAAACTGAAAAGGTTATAAAAACTTGATGTTTATTTTAACTCTGTCTTAATCTAAAATAAAAGTAATGGAAGACTATGAAAATAAATATTCTGATGAGATAAATAAATAAGTGCTAGGAAAACTCACAGCTACTTTGAAATTCACCGTTACTAAAAACAAGAACAGACAACAATTTTAATGGTTTTTACATTCAGTTCGTGAACTTAGAACATTGTAATAGTTTTATTTTACTCTTTGCGCTGTCTATGTAAAGTAACAGAACCAGTGTCGGCGTTCTGTCCAAAGAACGTTCGATAACAGTTCACACAAAGGAAAGGATAAGTTTTTCAACGAAATGCTCATGTAGGTACGGGAAATAGGAGCCTCTAAACCCTTGTACATTGATCTGAGTGGGAAAGTACAGCTTGTTTCATTCTAACACATCCTTTGAAGCGGTATTCGTACTCTTTGAGATCGAAACTAGCGGGTGCATTTTGATAGCGGTATCGATTTTAATACTGAATAGAATTTACTTACAGCTCGCCCGTGTGCAAATGGCAAAGCTATTTTAGTCGGAGCATATCATTATATCTACAAATGTATGGTTTGTGATTAAACATTCACTTTGCTACATTTCTCTAAAGATGTAAATCTTTGTAAAACAACGTTTTTTTTTGACACGACGTGTACATTGGTTAGTAGGTACTCGTACTAAATCGGTCATTTTTTAAAACCTTTTATGTCAAAAAAAAAAACGTTGTTTGAACGTTTAGCTGAAATATTCGCATAAAAAACAAGATAAATACCAAAAACAAAATTATCTTTATCTAATAAAAACATCCGTCCTCAAATATTAAATTGTTACCATAAATAAAAATAATATTTGATCGTATTAATCGAACATTCAAAGTATTTGTCTTTTGGCTCTGACCCGCCGCTTGCGAAGGGAGAACGTTCGAGAATTTCAATTTAGGAGAAGAATGTGCCGACATAACATGTGGCCCGAGATATTTTGATAGGACATGTTCTCCGTGAATAAATTTCTTTCAACATATTAAAAAGTTTTTAAATGGTTTTATTTATTGTCGTAATTTGCGGTTAGGTTGTTAAATTGTAAAACCAAGTGTTGAACTTAGATTTATTCAAAAATATTATTAACTCGAGTGAACTTTATATGGTCGTAATAAAATCTTTGTAAGTATGGAAAATTACCGACAAGGATTATTTTGTCCTAACCCCCTTCTTTTATTTCAAAGAAGAAATATCTTTGCCAAGCAGTGGGGCATAAAGAACTAGTAAAAATAATTCATAAAGAAAAGTTGGTGCCTAAAGTAGGCAGGTTTTTAGTTACTAGAATGATGAATATATTATGAAGTAAATTATACTTATTTTAGAATATTGGTCATTTTACCTAACTGTCCTACTGGTACCAAGTTGTCTAGCTTACGAAATTGAGTAAACATTTTTATTAGTCAGCCCATTTTGCCCCACTGCTGGGCGCAAGCTTCCTTGTCTTCTCAACATTTCAGCCTGTCAGAGTCTGGGTGGGCCAGTCTCTCTTGTACGAGTCAAACTCATTTCTCCACCTGCGATTTGGTCTACCTCGGATGCGTTTTTAAGGGGCTAATCTGTAGCGATTTTAGCCTACAGCATCTCGTTTATCAGGCAGATGTGACTCGACCAGGCCCACTTTAGTTTACCGGCCTGCTCTGCGATATTAGCGATACATGCTTTAGTAAGCAGTTCCATATTTTAAATACGGTCGATTAGCTCAAGGCCCACGATACTGCACTACATTGTTTGCTGGCAGACCCACAGTTTAGATTTTCGCAGATTACCAAGTTTACTGTTTACAGTAAACAAATACAACAGTTTATTTGTTCCTTAAATTAATACAACGCATTCCCCGAAGAGTAGCGGAGAGATAAGATTACTTTTACAAGACTATCTCTTTGAATAATAAATATAAATAGAAACGACAGGACCCAAGTGCTTTACCTGAGATGTGATAAACAAAACGTGGATGCTGTGCTTTGCTTACACTATTTCTTTTTGAAAGCTTACTATATTTTATTACAAACCACCTGCTCTTCGGGATCAGAGGAGAGGAATGTCTTTTATTTCGGTGTCCTTGCTATTACACCTGTGAGTGAAGGGCTCTGTCGCGATCTCCCGGCTGCGATGCAGAATGTTGCGGGTTCGATTCCCGCGAGCGACAAGTATTTAGGCTGATCATAAATATCTGTTTCTGGTTCTGCGTGTTTTCTTATGTATGTATTATTGAAAAAAAAGGGTTTTAAAGTATATTTGTTATATATAGAGTCCAAGCGTAGTTCCTTTAGTTGATTGAGCTATGTGCAATATTCTGCAACGCACATTTTTAATCACAATATTTTTATTGGTTAAGCAGGAGTTTTTACCGGACAGAGAAACGAACATAGTACATACACAGTCCTGCGTCCAAAAACCATACGAAAATAAGAATAACTCAATATTATGAATATACCACCAATTTACATAGAATTCGAAATAGACCTAAAGACCTCAGCCCTCAAAATCATGATATTGAAATATGAACAGTTTTTATTAAACCCGGCTTCAGCAAAACACACCTTATAAATAACCCAATGGAATTTTCAATTGGTTCAAAGAATGCACCCGCACGGAATGAAAAGTCAAGATCTGCATGTCTCATCGCTTTCTCAACTGTCTTCCCGATTTATTGGATCAATTCTATATTGGAATATAATAAAATTCGCTTTTATTTTCAACCTAGAATTTTTCATAATAAAACTGTATTGTAATGTGGTTGATAATAGTTGTGTAATGGCATACGTTCTTGTTTATACAATATTTTTATATTATGTGCGCGGTTGATAACTACTACCTCACTAGATGGTAATTATGTAACGATACAGTAGCTATAATATGATAAACGACATGATTTTCGATTACACGATGTTATATGAAACAAGGGTAAACCTATGTATGTAACATAGTATAGTAGATTTAGCATGCTTACATAGAAGATACCATGTTCACTCGGGTCTAGTTGATCTCCAGTTAAGTAAGGAAGATGGACTTTATTTTGACCCATCTTCTTTAGTGGTTGCACAGGCCTACGTAAAGAAAAATCGAATGCGATACGACTTGCGAGTTTTAATCTATCTGTGGCACAAAACATATTAGTGTCGTAATAAAACGAGATAGATTTATCTACATGTTAGATACCTATTATTACCGTTTTTTTTTCAGACTTATACTAGACAGACTATCTGACGTTTTGGTTACTTGTATTTCACATTTTTCTTCAGAAATACGTGTCAAATCATAGTCTATAATTAAAAAAAGAAATATAATCAAAATGGTACAAAAACAAATTGCTGATTTTAGATTTTAATAGCGCGATGTGCAATGTCTCGAACCATTTAGGTATTTATTTAATGTAATTCTATCAACAGTAGGCATGAACAAATAGAGCAAGATAAGCGTGTTTCCATAAGCCATATCAAATTCATTATGACAATAAACTCCCAAATGTATTTACGAGGGATCGCGTCATGAATAAATTTCGACAACACAAACTTTGACGCATAAAATAGCCGCGAAAACTTAGACAATGCGCTTTTAATAAACGTTTTAGAATGTTGATACAGACCAGTTTAGTTCTATGATTGTGAACTTTAAACTATGATAACAGTTTGTAAATAAGTAGTTTTGTATTGATCAGCTATTTAAATATATATCTATACTTCTATACTAATATAATAAAGAAGAAATATTTGTATTTTTGTGTATTTGTGTTTGTCTGTTTGTTTGTATTGAATAAACTCAGAAACTCCTGGACGGATTTAAAAAAATCTTTCACAATTAGAAAGCTACATTCACCCTGAGTAACATAGGCTACTTTTGATCCCGATATTCCCACAGAATCGGGACTTACGCGGGTGAAACCGCGGGGCTCTGCTAGTATATAATAAAAACGAAATACTGTCGTTACATTTATAACTAAATCCAGTTACCCAAAGCATCGATATAAACAGTTAATAAAATGTCGAAACGTGTACAGCTTAGCCATCCTGACCCTTCATAACAATTTTACATCGCATATAAATATTCTTGTCATATTTTGCAGTTTACTGACATTATAAAAGTTATGGACGCAATAAAATAGTATCTAAGTGTGTACGTAAATAACGTGGTAGACTGTGATGTTGGGTGGATCAAGATGATATTATTGTTACGTACAGGTCCTTGGTGCATAGCTATAACATCAATTTTCATATTTTTGTGTTGTATTTTATTCTTTTGTCATTGACATCGACTTAAAAGTACTATTTCTCTTTGTCAAAGAATTTTAATTTGGAAAGAGTAGATATACTTTCCTCTAAAGATGGATGGGTTTGAAGTTATGCCACTGCTGCCTTAGAACTGAGGAAGACAGATGTTACTACATCGTCACTTATCTACACTAATATTATAAAGAGGAAAGATTTGTATTTTTGTGTGTGTGTGTGTGTGTGTATGTGTGTGTGTGTGTGAGTGTGTATGTGTAATGAATAAACTCAAACACTACTGGACCGATTTCAAAAAATCTTTCACCATTAGAAAGTTACATTCATTCACAGTGAATGTAGCTTTCAAAAGAATTTGATCTCGATATTCCCACGGGATCGGGACTTACGCGGGTGAAACCGCGGGACGCAGCTAGTTTTATACATATAAATTGTGTCATAATGTTAGTTACCATACTCGTCTTGACTGATTTTTAAGAAATTTTATACGCATCTTCAGTAGGTCTGAAAAATAGGCTACTATTTTTTTTTCATACCCCTTAGTGATAAGGGTTGTCCATGTAATCTTTGCGGGATTGGAACTTACGCGGGTGAAACCGCATGGCGAGGCTAGTATATTATAAATATATGACATTGACATAGCGGCCAATCGCTCACCTACGAGTATCTTAAAAAAATCCAAACATTACCCTATTCCAGTCGGGTAACAAAGTTCCACAAAACTGCGCCAACTTTCGTCTCTACCCAAGAGATAATAAAAAGGATTCCTTCAATAGACCAACTGCACCAACAAATTAATTAGCAAGCAATACCCCACGTTTTTAACAAACAAACATACCGAAGTGGGTGGCGGTAAGTAGATAAAACCTTCGTCGGACAAGTGACGACGGTCACGTTTTTAATTACCCCGGTCTCATCCGTAACGTGTCACACTGAGTTCGTGTCACAGTGAGTTTTAGTTGGCCTTCATCGGGAATTAAGCTTACGTAGTGTGTGGAGACCCTAAAGTTAAATGAGCGCCGGCTCTCGTTTACGCTTCTTGAATTAGTTCCGGTGATTCAGTGCAATTGATTCGTAATTTGTGGACCGTAGGTGTTAATATTTTGCTCTAGCTGCGTCTTGCGGTTTTACACACGTAAAGTTTAAAATACACGACGACACCGTCACTGACACTGTACCTAAAATACACTACCACCTACAGCACACATAAATATAAAGAAATTCGTGCTTGGGTGCTGTGATTTTCACAGCACACATGCTGTGGAAATGTTTGTATTTTTGTGTGTGTGTGTTGTATGTTTCTAATGAATAAACTCAAAAACTACTTGACCGATTTTAAAAATTCTTTCACCATTAGAAAGCTACCTCACCCTGAGTAACAAGGCTAGTAGTGATCCCGATATTCCTACAGAATCGGTACTTACGCGAGTGAAACCGTGGGAAGCAGCTATGAGAGATATATTAGTAGTGGGACGGTGTTTCTATAAACTACAAATTCTACAAGTTAGGTACCTACAACAAATACCAACACTATTTATCTGTGCAATTTCAGTACAAACCAAAAAAATAACTTACATCGAAATGTAACAAATGGGTTTCTCATACATTTTTCAACAGCTTAAGTGTTTTTGATTTTCCTGTTACTTATTTTGTGAGTGCTTTTAAAATATTTACTATAATACAGTTATTGTCACCTTTCGAAGTGGTAACTTTATTTGGCCGAAAGGGGGAACTTTTGGTTGTAAAGTGCGATTCTCAGTGGTCAAATAGTAGACAGTTTTTTTTAGCTATAGTTTGGGGTTGATGTAAATAAAAAAATATAGCCCCAAACTAAGCAACTAGGTCTGTACTATGGCTGCTAAAGGGATATACCATATACACCTAATACTTTGTTATGTAATAAATACATAGGTACATGCCTGTTATTCGTCTAAAAATCGTCACTAGTTTATAGTGGACAAATACTCGCCTATCTATTATTAGTAAAGATTATAATACTGTAATATTAGTAAAGATTGTTCTAATCTATACTCATATTACAATAAGGAAAGATTTATTCGTTTATTTGTAACGAATGGGCTCTAAAACTACTAAACCGATTTAAAAAATGCTTCCACTAATAGAAAGCTAAATTATCGAGGAGTAACATAGGCTGCTTTTGATCCCGATATTCCCACTCGCGTAAAACAGCAGGACGAAGCTAGTAGAGTACAAAAAAGCTCAGTGAACCTTCAATATTTTAAATTTCTTATCTTTTTTCTTTAACTCCTTCTTATTTCTTTAAAGGCAGTTATCGTAATGATCCAGTCATTTAAGCTTAAATTAGGTAAGAATCTCGGAATTCGAGATACCCAGCTGTAGGTCTGTAAATACTTGTATATTGACACCCTAAAAGTTGTCTGAAAACCTACTTATGGTAGGGTGTGCGCAACTATGAAATTTAAGGTCAAAGTACAAAATTACATACAAAATTCTCTACAAATTTTGTTTAAAAAAAATTAAGGTATTAAGGGGTATTCAGCCGAAAGTAGTTTGTTCTAGAGGTCTAGGCGAACAACTTTTGTTCTACGACTTTTGGAAATTCGAAGTGGTTTTCGAAAATTTTGAGTTTAAAGTTTGCATGTAAATCAGCTGTTTTTTAGAGTTTGAGGTCATTGACCTCATGGTGCCCTTTTGTACAGTTTCGATCACTACAATCTTAACATTTATTGCCTTTATTTACAAAAACAGCTGTTTTTCCTTCAGTGATACAACTTCAAATTTTCTAAAAAAAACGTTCTTATTTCCAAAAGTCGTAGAACAAAAGTTGTTCGCCTAGACCTCTAGAACAAACCCCTTTCGGCTTAATACCCCTTAATACCTATTTTTTTTTAAACAAAATTTGTAGATAATTTTGTATGTAATTTTGTACTTTGACCCTACCATAAGTAGGTTTTGAGACAACTTTTAGGGTGTCAATATACAAGTATTTACAGACTTACAGCTGGGTATCTCGAATTCCGATGTGAACTTACTATAATGACTGGATCATAAGTAAATTGTTTACTTTCTTTGAACTGACTTACGATATGATTTAACTAGTTCATTATTCATATCTTGAGCGTGCCACCTAAAGCAGTGACGTATAAGTCAAGAGGGTAATAAATAAAAGTCCCCTTTAGCAATTTAACATAAAAACGCGTCTCTTCCGCAATCTGCATGTTTATGAGGGTAGATTCTATAAACAAGCCAGTGGGCACGGCCATACGGGGACACCAACCAATCCATACAATTGCATGCAAATAAGATAATACCAATAAATATAAACATACAGTAGCTTTCTTCCTCTATTGTTCTACACAATTTCCTTATGGTTTAAGTTTATGGGTTCTTTGACCTTTTCTTTTGTTGCGTTGTGGTCGAATTCAAACGATCATATCATATTATGTTAGATGTGCAGTGCATATTATGATATTTAACTTTTTTTGTTGTTTGGTTTAATAAAAAGCTTGTTGATGATTTTTATTTATATTAGAAGTTTAGATTTAATGCTTTTAATGTAATTTTGAATTCGGTGAGAATTGAACCTACAACCTTTTGAATTGCAGCCGAACCATCGCCCGGCGCACCACAGAGGCCGTCTCTATATATGACAAGTACCTAAAAACTTTTGAAACTATAAAAAGCTGTTTCTATGTTAACAACTTAGGGGGTACTTATTAATGATAATTAACAGATGACTAAATTATGTAACGCTTGTTTCTGTCTGTCAACTTTGAAACTGCATGTGACAGTAAAAGAAAAACGATACATAGTTTATGCAGCTTTTAATCATCGTTTATAAGTAATGGGGTTAACTGTTTAATAGTCGCATACGACTCACGTTGAACTTTGGAATAAGTTCAAAAGTCCATACAATGTCTTATTTTTGATACGATTTTGTGACAGATTTTTATAATAAGCATAGCATAATATAAAATACTAGCTGTTTCCCGCGATTTCACCGGCATAAGTCCCGATCCCGTGGGAATCTCGGTTTCTTCAAAGTTAAGACTACTTACTTCAAAGTTATGACTACCTTTTCCCTTTTATCATTGAGTGCTAAGTATCTGATTAGAAGCAACCATTCCACAAATAGAACACTAAAATACCCAACAAAATTTCTAAGCTTTATGCTTTTATTTTAACAACCAATAAAAACTGCTTAAAATTTAAATTTTGTTTACATAATTTAAGGGTAGGTACCTACTTGTAAAAAGCATAACTTTTAGGGTATTTTTGCGGCCGTCAGGAAATCGCGAGGGAAGGATTATTCATTGGCGACGTCCAAACAGGATGGCTCATTGACTCTGTGATTAATTAGTAGGAAAACGACGACGACATTTTATGACGACATTGTATAGCTAAAGAAATAACTGCGGACAGTAATTAACATGATTTACAAACTGGTTCTCAGAAATTAAAATATTTTTTCGGTTTCAATCGCGTGGTGTTTATTACTTTTAGCATTGTTTAAATGCTCAACGTTTCGAGACCTTTACAGGTTCCTCCTTCAGGATTGTTAATCCAATTACCAGGTCTCTTCTTCAGGATTGTCAATCCTGAAGAAGGGACCTGTATAGGTCTCGAAACGTTGAGCGTTGAATCAATGCTAAAAGTAATAAACACCACTCGATTAAAACCGAAAGATGATTTTAATTTCTGAGAACCAGTTTAAGTCTAATTTATATCCAAAATCGCGAAAACAGAAGAAAAATCTAAACTGATTCTCTTTTTTTTCATATTGATACCTTTTTACTGGTTAGGTCTGATATTATTATGAAGCTTTTATCCGTTGTGTGCTATGGAGAGGTGAACAAACACTCTATTGTACTGTAGAGTTATAATTTTTTTGAAATTTTCCACTTGGTCCGACATAACTTAACCACAGTTTCACTTAAAATATTGCAAACGAGACTTCATAATAATATTATTCCCGGATGCACCTTTGAAGGCCTCCGTGGCGTATTAGGAAAACTTCTGGATGCGACGCAGAAGTTTGCAGGGTTGAATCGCGTCGGGAACAAGAGTTTATGCTGCCCATAAATGTTTTTTTCTGAGTGTAGTTGTTTTCTTTATGTATCTTATGTATGTACGAACCTATTTCCAGAAGAAGTCTGTAAGCCTATAGCATAAGCCTAGTTGTTACTTCGTTGCTAGATCGCGCTGTGTCTTGCAATATCTTGCAATATTTATTTATTTGAATTATTTATTTATTTACATGAAAAGAAGGCAAATGTTTTGTTCAGGAAATAAATTAAGTAAAACAACGAAACGATGCTATCTCGAATTCCTCTAAGAGACTGCTAACAACGAATTTCGAAGAATTTCGTGTATTTTGTAGCGTTTGTCTGAAGTAGGTATATAATAAAATATTATTACTTACGAGTAAAATAGCAAAGCAAAATAAGAAACATTATTGGAAATTCAGTTAACAATAGGCTTAAAGGCTTTGGTCTAGTGGTATACCTTGACTTTCGTTTCGCTGGTCAGGTGTAAGATTAGACTCAACGGGTAATGCCGTATTCAACCTATGACGTCTCATCCCACGCATTATTTTTCTTCACTCAACCCATTTCTATTCCTCACTCGTCCGACAGCTATTATTTATTTTTAAATCATTTATTGTTCCTTTAAGTATGCCTTACTCAACCTAAAGCGACAAATTCAATTAAATGGTAAATTTTAAAGTACAATCAGCAAAACCATTGTAATTACTTACATCATATTTAAAAATAGAAACCGCTTGTTGTGTGGCGTAAAATAAAACAATAAGGATTGTCTAAAAATCGTATTTGTTATAAATTATTATAGAGTAAGATTAACAATATAAATAAAAATCAACATAGAATCAACAGAAGTTCTACGCACAATAAATTACTTACTATAAGTTTATAACAAACATAAAACACGTGTTATAATCGAAATCAAAACTATTCTAAATATTGGGTACTAAAAACTAACATTAAACTAAACAGAATTACAATACTAACAAATTTTAATAATTTTGATGATTTTACAAAAATGTTAACAATACAATATATTTAGAAAATCATACAAAAAATAATGTAAGTACTTATAAGTTATATTACTATTATCATCATCATCATCATCCGAGCGTTGTTCCCGGTTGCATCTCTCTCGAGAGCCCGGGGTCCGCTTTCCTACTTTTACGTCTCCACTTCGCACGATCTTCGGCATCCCGTGTGGTGAGGCCATTTGCACGCATATCCGATCTTACAACGTCAAGCCAGCACTTCTTGGGTCTTCCCAATCTGCCGCGGCCGGGCGGAGGCGCCATGGCAAGACATTTGTTTCCCACGTAACTAGCCGGTTTTCGTAGAACGTGGCCGTACCACCGTAAGCGGCATTCTTGCAGTTTGTCTGCAATGTCTCGGACATGAATGCTGCCCCTGATGCGGGAGTTTCTGACGCGGTCTTTTCGCGTCACTCCACACATCCAGCGCAGCATCTTCATCTCCGTGACACGCAGCTCTTGCTTATGGCGCTCAAGCAATGGCCATGCCTCACTACCATACAAAAGGACAGGTCTAATGATCGTTTTATAGACCTGTCCCTTCAGTTTAACCGGCATTTTCGGGTCACAGATGACACCAGTTACCTCTCGCCACTTGGCCCAAGCTTCCGGAATGCGGGACTTGACGTCACAATCGATGTCGCCGGACTCGTGAAGCACAGATCATACTATATCATATCATTTGAATTTCATATCATACTTGACTACCTCGATGTTCTATATGTGTTAAAAATATTATTACACAGTATAATTTTTGCCTTTAAACTTGACAAGGTGTTAGTGGGACATAGGTCAAAACGTAGTTCTCTCTTCTATTTTTTAGGTATTTTGTGTTTTTAGAACTCTCAAAAATGTATTAAGATATTGGATTACAAAAGCTAAAATATTAAATAATTTGGTAAACATACACAATTAGGCCAATAACTGGAGAAATTCGCCTTGCAAAAGGTGGTGAAACAAATTTTATGATTTAATGTTATTTAGATATATTAGCTTAATATAAATCTCAGTTTTCGACCTCAGGGCACGACGGGGTATGTCCGATATTTTTTATGTGTTAAAATGCCGTTTTTTTTAATATTGTCTCAACAGTAGGTCGTATCACAAAAGAGTCTCATGAAAGTATGTAAATAATAAAAATCTTTACATTCCGTCCCTACATACCAATTCTGTAAGTCTAACTGATTAAAGGTTATAATAAATTAAAATTGTTAAAATTAAGGAACAAATGTAAGACACTAAACGAAAAGCTTAAAGTTGCGTCTAAATTGATAAAAAATGAAACATTTCTTAAAATGATGGAGAGACTACCGAAGCCTGCTGCCTTATTAACGACTATGCAGTTGAATCAAAGTACAAAGAAACCGAAAGGAAGACGCTACACTCTAGATGAGAAAATAAAAAACTTTTCTTTTTGCCTAGCCTCACATTTGACAATTCCGCCACCATTTTATCATACGACAAAGTGTATAATATGGACAGGCACGGCGCGGTGGTGCTTTGTAGTAATAAATGTTTTTTTCGAATAACTTCTGTTGGCGCTATCTATTGCTGCCAAAGAGAACCAAGAATCTATAACTACTAAATTAAGTTTGGTGATTTAACTTGTAACTCATTTTTATGCTATCTGTACCTTCGACACATACTTTTGCTCATTTTATGATTTAGGTTGAATAAGGAATACATTTAGGTTGAGATAAGAAAACTTTTTAAAATAATTCAATGGGTAGAGCTAGGAATATAGTTTTAGACGAGTTAAGAAAATTATACCTAACAGGATGAGTTTCATAGGTTGAATACGGCATTACCCGACTCAACACGCCTCAATGTCTTGTTAATGCTATTAACATCGCTCTTACATCTTACAGACATCGCGAGGAAGCCCAAGGTTTATTTTCCATTCAGACTATTCTGAGAGGGTAGAGGTGCTAGGCAAGTCTACTCTTCCTAATAATGTCTCGGGCACTAGGCATCGCCATAAATAGCACGGATCAAAGTTGCTTGCGCTGTATAAATCATCAATATGAAGATGAAAAGGAGTGCTTTTAAACATAAAAATGAATGATATGTATCATGTTAACACATATACTTGTAATTCCATGTTGCGTCCGCGGAGGTGTCGTGTTTCACATAAGTAGGGATTTCGCAAAAAGGTGGTAATAAGGTATGCAAGCCCTCTTTCCTTTGTCGGCCACTCGCCGCCAACGTGACGAGAATCACTGCGTGAGATTCTCAAACACTATATGAAGCACGAATTCTTCATGTGAACATGTAGACGACACAATTCCTAAAAGTGTTTACAATTCAAAGCTACGTACATTCGGAGACGCGTCGCATCGATTTCAGAGCCACTTTTCTCGAATGTGAATACGGTTTTGTGGTTCAAATATACTATCCATTTCGTAAATGATGCTATGGTCTCCTACATTTATTATAGAAACTGGAATTTGTATGATAGCGTAAAGGTAAATGCTGGGTATAGAGTGGTGGGGTCGAACGGTCGCATCATTGTGCCAGCGGCCGCGGGCGCGCGATTACAATGCCCTCGCTGTGACATTTTCGCTAATGGTTTCAGGGGTAGGCACAATAAAACGACAATACGACGGGAGATAAGGTGGCAAGTGAAAATTTTACAACAGGATTAATTCAATTCTGCCTTGCGTTGTCTAGATCCCGCCGACCTAGGTGGGACTCGAGCTAATAAACTTTTGAATTGCTTGTTCCGACTTGTATGTTTGAATTTCTACCTTAATGAATCCGATTCATCTTTGTTCCAAAATGTAATGAGGTCGATTTTGGAAATTCTATTACTTAATTAAGTACACTACTACACACCTAACTGTGTTTATTACGAGATTTTATTTAGGCTTTAGTAGGTATTATTATATTATATTTAAAATATGTTTTACGT
Source organism: Idaea biselata (assembly GCA_958496205.1). Taxonomy (NCBI): domain Eukaryota; kingdom Metazoa; phylum Arthropoda; class Insecta; order Lepidoptera; family Geometridae; genus Idaea; species Idaea biselata. Next base: position 23,219,567 of record OY292396.1, on the reverse strand, counting down.
ATCTAGTAAATGCCCAATGATCGCTGCTTTGCTGCCCAATAACGAGGACTTGGATTTATTTTGATAAGTTCTATTCTTAAATGTGACTTAATCTAAATAGACTTATTATTAATTAAATGTGTTAATTAATAATAACTCTAAATAGGTAATTATTGTATTTAAAAAAAGGTAACTTAGTACGGCATGTTTAAGTAACATTTATCATGTTTCAATTTGTCTTTTACGATATTATATGTAGTGAAATCAAAAATAGTATATTATTTAAATAAAACACCTATAGATACGTATGTAGGGATGTTATAAATAATATGATAATATATAACATTATACATCGTGGACACGCATGTTTTACTCTACACTCTGTCGTTTCGACCCGCGGGCCTGTTTTTCAATGAGGATTCCGAGCTGCCATTGCTTTGACTCCTGAAAGGGTTGTTCACGAAACGCTACGGTGCTTTTGTATTTTTATCATCGTTTTAAAATGTGGAACCTTTACATAAAAATCTATATGGTTATAGGAAATTTTGTTTTGCGGTATTCATGACGGGCTTTATAAAATCCTTTATAGATTGTTATTTTAATGCCTACTTTAAAAATTAGAAAACGTTAGATGAACCTTAGCAATTTACTCTAGTTTCTTTATTTATTTTTACCTATTACCCACAATTTACAATTTGATTTAAAAAAAAAAGCTAAAAGTAATAAAACAAATCCGATTAAAACCGAAAAATTGAGTTAAATTTCAATGATTAACTAGTAATATCACGTGCCTTTGTGATTGGTAAATTACTCGTACAATTTAATTTCTATATTAATTGTCTGTAGATATCGAATAGCTATAAACTAATAACAATGGCACGTAGGTTCATTAAATGCGTATGTATCAATGGTATTGTTTCGGGCTTTGTGCCAATTTAATGTTTATTTACTTATTTATTTACTATCAGCTGTGCCTGCGATTGCACCCGCGTAAGTCCCGATCCCGCGGGATCATCATCCGAGCGATGTTACCGGTTGAATACCTCTCAAGAGGAGTCTCTTTCCGAATCCGCTAGCGCAATATCATCAGCATACATAAGCATCCACAGGGGCTGCTTGTGTGCGTTCCGGATGATAACGGACAGTCAGTCCAGTATTACGCTAAACAAAAACGGCCTAAGACGAAGCCTTGATGTACTCCGATCCGATTTGACTTCTGCCTATAGAATGAGCCCTTCGTTTATAAGGTAGGTACCTACTACATTGATGGCGCTCTCTTGAAACCACCTTTTCATCTCAAGGTCCTCACTTGAAAACCTTCTGCGTTTTAGGTGGTTAAATACCTGTGTACCTATTGTGTAGGCCCTTCCAATAAAGTGCTCGCGAGATCTATACTGTTCGCAGAACTAAATTGATAACTTGATTCGAGATTTGAGGTACTTTATATAAACGTTAGTTAGTACTAATTACTAGGTAAACTGTGTAACTCAAGGACCACCGCCTTTACCATAAAATTCAATTCAAAATACGAACAGAAATTCATTAAAAACAGCTGAACGAGAAAACGGTACAAAAGTCCAGTCAGTGGTTATATTTCGAGTACAAAGTAGACTGGTACTTGTAGGTACATGTAATAGTTTAGTGTCATGAAAAGCGATTCACGCAAACGTTGTGAAAGCTTGCACTTTGTGAAATGAGAGCTAGTGCAAAACAACGACGGACAGACCACGCTGTAATGTTTCCCGGTTTAGGCACGCAACCTATTTGCCGAGTTTAGCCTTTATAGGCGTCCACCGTCCATGTGGGTTCCTGCCTCGTATAGCGTTTCGAGTAGTTAGACAGGACATCTGTAAATTTAATTTGCAACGATTTCAGGTCTATTTAGATGAGCTACCTACAATAGAGAAAACCGAGTAGGTACCTAAACCGAGTGGGTACTGCAATAGCAGATTTTGAAGTGAAAACTTCTTGAGCGCGGTACGCATATTTTTAGATAATAAATCTCTGGACTTGCGACACCGTTACGAGACGCTTGATTTTCTTAATAGAGGATTTGATTTTACTATGTCCAATTAACGCAATATTAGCACAACGAGATATGAAAGTACAATTGATACGGTGTTCGCGAGATATTTAAATAACTTCGAATCAAAATTGTTTATTTTCTATTTTAGTTACCAGTTTATATTTAAGATTGTAATAATTTTAATGATAATGATGATGGATGATACAAGAGTTGTCGAAATTGTTAACGATGATTCGTAAAGGATATTAAATGTATATTAAAGTTTCTAATAATTAATGAAATACAATTCATAAATAAAATGCAATTCATAACCCATAACCCTAGTGTCAGGTTCTTATTATTATTTATTTCACCTATTTCTAGTTTGTTAATAGCTTCAATCTTTTTACTTAATTATTTTAAACTCCGATTTTTCACACAGAACTGGTGGGTGGATTGAAGTGGTTTGTTTATTTATTTTTTTGTTTGATATTAATTTGAAGTTTTAATACGTAGTTAATTTTATTTATTTATACTTTATTTATTATTTGTATTTAATAGTAGAATATTATTTATTATACCTAGGTACCTACTGGTAATGTTGGAATCGAGCGGCGATGAATTTGTTGGTCCATTCCTATCGTGCTCCTCGAGCAGTGATAGTGTTGGTATTGATGACAGTTTCCATAGTCTCCCTTCTCTCTCTGACAGCATCGAAGATCTTTTTTCCAATACTCCTAAGAATTTTAATGTCGTACATATAAATGCCCAAAGCATTCCCCGGCATTATCCAGATATGTTGGCATCCTTATATGATAAGAACCTTCACGCGATAGTTGTTTCTGAGACCTGGTTAAGTCCTCGCCTTTCATCTAAATCCTACTCGATGCCAGGTTTCAACTTAATTCGCAATGATCGCGTCGATCGTGTTGGTGGAGGTATAGCAATTTACCTGCGGTCTCACATTCCGTATAAGGTAGTAAGTATGTCGCCGCAGCCTTGCCCGTCTAACTCTGGACAGCACTTATTTTTGGAGGTGCTTATGAACAAGAGTAAGTTATTGCTGGGTGCATTTTATAGTCCCGACTACCAGGTGAACTATTTTGCTACATTGGAAAGCGTCTTAGAAAATGTTATTCCACAATATGCCCACTCTATAATTATGGGAGATTTTAATACTTGCCTCCTTAAGCAAGACCCTGTTTACCTAAATAGAGCGCGCAGGCTTAGGGCTGTGGTGGCTGCGTACAATATAGCTATACTGCCTCTCAATGCTACCCATCATTTCCCTAATTGTACCCCATCTCTTCTCGACCTTATTCTTGTCTCCTCCTCTTCTCACTCTGTGAAATATGGTCAACTTCCGGCAGACTGTTTCTCATACCATGACCTCATTTACCTCTCTTACAAGGTTCGTCCGCCGAAGGCTAAGCCTAAATTCATTTTTCAGCGTAGCTTTGGCGGCATGAAAGTGGAAAGTCTTCGTAGTGATGCTCGGGATATTGACTGGGGCGATATTTTCGATGGTGCTACTGTTGATGAAAAAATTAGTTTATTTAACGATTATGTAATAAAACTTTTTGACAAGCACGCTCCTTTAAAAGCCATTAAATTAAAACACCATCCTTCACCTTGGCTGAATGATGAAATTAAAACATTGATACACAAAAAAACCGTTGCTAAAACCAAACTGCGTCACAGTGCTACTGACGCTAACAAGCAAAAATTTATAGATCTTCGTAATCGCTGCAATAGGATGTGTAGAGATGCACAACGCCGACACATCCACAATTCTATTGAAGATGAGGAACCAGCTAAAGTCTGGAAGTTTCTTAAGTCCCTAGGAGTTGGTAAACAATCTCAAAATCTCACTCCAACTGATGTAAATTTAGACTTATTGAATTAACACTTTTGCTCCTCTGCCAGTATTGATAGTGCAGTAAAATCTGAAACTTTAGGTCGACTCTCTTCCGTTCCAATTCCTGACTTTTCATCGTTTACCTTCGAACAGTTCACTGCTTGTGATGTTAAGCAGAGCATAAAGCGCCTCACTTCTGGGGCTATTGGCAGTGACAACATTAGTCGTAATATGCTTATGCCCATCATTGATGAAATTCTCCCAGTTGTTCTTCACATTCTGAACTTTTCCATCACTTATAGTGTATTTCCTTCCGCCTGGAAAGAGGCTCTAATTGTTCCTTTACCGAAAAAAAACAACTCTAAATCCTTCTCCGATTTTCGCCCTATTTCTATTTTGCCGTTTCTTTCCAAACTACTTGAGCGCCTCGTTCACCAACAAACCAGTAAATTCCTTGTCAGTAATATGATACATAATCCCCTCCAATCCGGTTTTCGTCCAGGTCATAGCACTACTACTGCACTCGTCAAAATAACTGACGATATCCGGGCAGGTATGGACAATCGCAAGATGACTATTCTGGCTCTGCTAGATTTTAGTAACTACTTGGTGTTCTTTGCTCGCTTAACATATCTCCAACAGTAATTGAATGGTTTCGGAGTTACCTGTGTGGTCGCCGGCAGCGTATACGTGTCGATGACACCTTCTCGTCCTGGTGCGATGTGTCTGCTGGTGTACTCCAGGGCGGCGTTCTTTCTCCCCTTCTTTTTTCAATATTTATTAATTCTATCTCTCCAGACCTTTCTTCCTCATACCATCTCTATGCAGACGATCTCCAAATTTACACACAGACTCCATGGGATAATTTAAACGAGGGAATCGCTGTCGTTAACGACGACTTGGATAAAATCTGCAAGTGGAGTAAATCATTTGGTATTTCGGTTAATCCATCTAAAACACAGGTGATTGTTCTGGGGAGTTCTAGATTGTTACCAAAGATAGGGTGGGAAAATGTGAACCCAGTAATGTTCGACGGTAACTTAATTCCATTTTCTAAAACAGTAAAAAACCTTGGCATCATTATGGATTCGGAATTGAGCTGGCAACCGCAGATAACCGAAACCAGCCGGAGGATATTTGCTTCTGCCGGTTCACTTCGTAGGCTCCGAAACTTTCTGCCGACTGCCACCAAAGTTAACCTTGCACAGTCTCTTATGCTTCCCATTCTCGACTATGCCGACGTCGCTTACCTCGATTTAACCGAAGAGCAACTTGACAAACTTGAGCGACTACAAAATGTATGCATACGGTTCATATTTGGCCTTCGTAAATATGACCATATCTCCGAATTTCGTCAAAAGCTCAAGTGGTTGCCAATCCGCCTTCGCAGGAATGTACACATCCTTAGTTTTCTATATAAAATTCTGTTCGCTCCCTCCTCTCCTCAATATCTTAGAGAACGATTCAAATTTTTAAGTGATGCTAACTCTCGCCATCTCCGTTCAACAGAGACCCTTCTCCTCAGAGTTCCCAGCTCTAGCTCCAACTTCTACACTAATTCTTTCTCTTTTCAATCTGTCATCCTCTGGAATTCCCTACCACAATATATCCGTTCCGCTAAGTCTTTGCCCACTTTCAAAACTATGGTCACTAATCATTACCTTGCTACTGTCTAACTGTATGTTCAACATTAAAACCAGTTAAAACCTTACTTATGTATTGTATGTATGCCTATGTATATATTATATGTATTTTGTGTATTGTATCTGTATTATATATTTTTGTGTAGGTATATATAATGTTTTGTATAACATGTATTTTATATATCTATTTATATATTAATATATGTATATTGTCTATTGTTTTATAGTTCATATATTTGTTTTTTTTTTTTTTTTTGGTCTTCTACTCAATTATTTATCCTGCATAACCTACCGTTTCAAGCTAAACAGTTTATCTCCATCCCAAGGTTGCCTGGAAGAAATCGCTTTTAGCGATAAGGCCGCCCATTTGTGCAATTTTCTACTTTTAAGCTTTTATGTTTTTATACTTAATGTATGACTGTATTATACCTACTTAATGTTGTGCAAATAAAGCGTTCATCTATCTATCTATCTACCCATCTAAAAATGTCTAACGCGCCAAAATAAGTTTTCACTTCTGTCGGCTGTCACTTTTTTTGCTCTAGCTAGACTTTAGATTCAATTTACTTATTGGGCATAGCAATTTGTTGACTTTATACGAAGTAAAATTTTACGTTTGACTTCATTTTGTTATTATTTATTTTTTCTTGAAAGTTTAGCAGAAATAAAGAACGAAACATTTTCAACTAAATCTGTAATTACGAATTGGTCATGCATTAGTGAAGTTAATAACTTATTTAGTTAGGCATATGCATCCATAAAGGTCTGTAATGGTAATAATGTCAATAAATGGTATAAATTGTCCATTTGTCACTTAGGATTAGTAAATTTAAATTAATTGTTAATTTATAAATGGTTAGTTATTACGTCAAATATCCTAGTTATAATTGTTATCATTGAAATATTTATTAAGGTTTAGTAGCGTTTTTTATAAAAAATATGCTTTTCAATTTGTTTAAAAACTTGCCAGGTTTCGTCCATTTAATAGTTGATTCGGTAGCTTTTTACAATACTATTATTCTAACTGCACTAGAGTAGGAGCTATTACTAAATAATTTTGTAGGACCTTTTTCTTTGTTCTCTACACAAGTTTTTTTAAGTTTACTCTCTAAACTATTGTTTGTATACTATACTAGCCCCGCGGGTTTACTTGCGTAACTGGGTACCTCGTATATTCAGTGAAGTCTAAATTGAATTCGACAGGTACGTAGGCTGTCGAGTGGGTTCTTTCAATCATAAAATTGAGAAGAAATATAAATAAAAACATACAGCCCCATGGTTTTTTATGGTAACTATCAGCGAATAAAATACTTATATTAAGAAGAAGAAGAATTAATTTTATTACATATTTTTAAGCTTACACGACCAAGCATATTATTAGAACTACGGATCTAGATCGATCGATAGATTTAGATTTAAATTACCTCGTCACGACACGTTTCGGAAAGGGCTACACCAGTATGTGTAAAATTATCTATAACGCGATCTGGACCCGTAGTTCTATTAGAAGTACCTACGGGTCTAGATTGCGTAGATAATAAGAGGTTGGTACTCAATTGTTTGATTAAGAGTTTTCTTTGATCAAACAACTCTATTTGTAACTGAGTCGATTAGTTTCTAAGCATATTAAAATATACCCACAAACAAGTAGGTAGGTACCTATGTAGAAAATAAGAGTAAAAAACTCTTGTCTAGTCTACTGTTTACGTGTCTATATTAAAAACCATGTTCTAACCTAGCCAGATAAACAATCGTCCACAAACCTAATGTTAAAACTATTCCCAACCAGAGTGACTAATTCCAGGACGAGAGAAGCAGGCCTGCATAATTTATTTCTATAGAGTGGTCAGCAAGTATACCTACCTATAAGCTAAGGTAACTCTGATTGTAAATGGAAATTTATAGTTAATAGCCTAACTACTTCATTAATATACATTGGAATCTGCTTTTGGTTTACTTTCTATTTGAATCGACTTACAGAGGATAGGTAGGTAAGTGTTTTTTACCCGACTACGATGAAGCCAGAAGGAAGGATATAATGTGTTTTGTGTTGATTCACAAAATTATAAACTTATACATTATCTCACAAAATGATAAATATAGGAGACTAATATAGTCTGGTGTGAGGCGTAAGGCGTCATCAGTTACATTGCGTCGTCACAATGTCGCAAATTCCTTTGTGACCATCGACATTTACTCCATTTTTGGAAATTCGCAATGCTGCGACGACGCAATAATGAGGCGTTAGCCTTATACGTATTGAAAAGTCGTGGCAGAGTCTTCCTTCCTTCAAACACAGATATTCCTGTAGGCTGTTTATAAGGTTTTCCATAAAAAATGAGGTTTACTTCACTTGATTTATAATTTGTACATAATAATTCAAGTGCCTTAAGACGAAAGTCTTCAATCAGTGTGTGTTGCCAGTGATGACATACGGATCCGAAACGTGGTGCTTCACTATAGGCCTTATGAATAAGCTTAGAGTTGCTCAAAGAGCTATGGAGAGAGCTATGCTCGGGGTTTCTCTACGGGATCGAATCAAAAATGAGGAGATACGTAGAAGAACGAGGGTCACCGATATAGCCAAACGGATTAGCTCTTTGAAGTGGCAGTGGGCAGGACATATAGCACGGAGAGCAGATGGTCGTTGGGGCCGAAAAGTTCTCGAATGGAGACCGCGGATCGGAAAGCGCAGCGTTGGACGTCCACCAACGAGATGGACGGACGACTTAGTTAAGGCCGCGGGTTCACGATGGATGCAGGCCACTTATGACCGAAGCATCTGGAAATCTATGAGGGAGGCTTATGTCCAGCAGTGGACTTCTTACAGCTGAAATGATGATGATGAATTCAAGTGGATAAAATTACGAATAAATTCTAAGGAATGTATTTTTGTAGTAAAATAGGAAACTTACCAACAAAATTGACATGTAAGACAGCGAGGACTAGAAGGCGCGCGAGTGACCCTCCCGCGCCCTGCGCCGCCGCCATGTTATTTCAGCGCGTCACACACCGGTGCTGCCATCTACTGCTGCTTTTCAGCCTCCACGTTGACTGCCTTCTTCTCATCTTGTTGGGTTTTCATGCAGGTAGCCTGTGATTGATAAAGAGCTTTAGTCATATGCATAGTCATAGCATGCACCCTTTATGTAGGTACGTACTGCTACGAAATGGAACACAATACCCTCGTCGATATTCCCTCTTAAACATAACCCTGGAGTATTCAAGTCTAGAGTGAATGGGATTCTTCTAGGCAAGCATGTTACACCGTTAAGCATGTTTTATGCTAGACCGGGCAGTGTCCGGGCCGGGGCGGGGACGGGCTACTTTAGTATGAAAATAACTTTTGTTTTGCATGTTGTCCGTGCCGCGTCCATGCTGTCTTCATACAAAGTAGCCCGTCCCCGCCCCGGCCCGGACACGGCCCGGTCTAGCATAAATCATGCTTTAGACGGCGGAGATATGTGGTCTGGTAATGTACGTGCATACATATAAAATAAGATAACCTCCTCCTTATTTAGAAGTCGGTTAAACTAACAGTAAAATAGGTAGAACTACATTATTATGAAAAGAGCATATAAAAAGGTTAACTCAAATTTGAACCGCAAATCTAACTTCATATTTTTAGAACGTGAAAAGAGCACTACCACTTAATACCTAACACAATAAATTTCAGTATCTTTGTACGAACCCGGGGAAATGGTAAAATATACGTATTTTTATTCACATTCCGACCCCGGGTTCACAGCAACAGTCGAACGGTATCTACAATAGGTATGAGTGAACTAGATAAATAGATAGAGAAATACTTTGTGTGTTTTGCAAAGGTTTTGTATAATGTTTCGGCTGGTGTCAGATGGCTTAGCTTAGGTCATCGTTGTGTGTGTTCTTTATCGATATCCTTCTTTTTTTTTAGGTGGAGAAATGCAGCCTTATGCAGGAGGAAGGTCCGACTACAATGCAGAAGGTTGTGGATTTGATTCCAGCCGGGTGCAGGTATAAAAGCTTAAAAAAAAGAAAATATGTAGTTATATCCGTTGTCTAGTACCCGTAGTACAAGCCTAGTGCTTAGTTTTGGGCTAAATGGCGCTGTGTGCAACCTCGTGCAATATATATGTAATTATTTATTTATTTTTTAATTAATAGTTTTTATTGGTTTTCAAATTCAAATATTTGCAAGCATCTTTATCAAATTCTAGGTTAAAAACAGTAAAGATCTACTTTTTCATTGAAACAACTCTATAAAAACTTTTTTTGATGTAGGTAATTTGGTTAGCTTACAAAATAAGTTACCTAACGTATCTACAGACGTATACTACCTACGGCTTTTTAACCTCAAATTTACTTCAACGAAATAGGAAATATGCATTACATTCTGCTTAGCCAACGCGGTATTTTTACTTGCTGCATACAAAATGCGGTTGCTGAATGAAAATAGAAAATACTGGTTTATGATTTGGCTTTAGCGTTAAGGTATATTTTACTAAAAGCATGGGATTTTATCTTTGAATTATGCTTAGTGACCGAGAAAACTCTCGGACCGCTTAAAGGTGAGCATAGACTAGACTCGAGCATTTCTATGTAATGTAAGGCCGTATTCAGAAAGAAAGCTGGAAACTTATAAGCGTTTACCAGCGCTGGTTCGTTCTACATAATGGAAGCAGGTTGAGGCAGACCAAGCAAAATGTCGGACTAATCGGACGATGATTTGACGTCAGCAGCCCAGCGCTGACCAGCGCGTGTTGAAGCTTGTCGGAACTTTTCGGCACCGATCAGTGCTTATTAGAGATGCGCCGAGTACTCTGCCGAGTACTCGTTACTCGGGTACTCGGTAGTTTTTTACTACTCGTACTCGGCCTCGGTACTCGGTTCATGAGCCGAGCAACTCGGATATATATAGATATATATTATCTGTGTAGGATTCATCTGTGTACTACTTTGGCTTCTTAATTTAGTGTAAAAGTTCGTGTATTTGTTTGTTCCTCTTGCACGCTCAAACGAGTCGACCAATTTAGATAAAATTTAACACAAAGGTACAGAGCTAAAGAACTTCTGGTACAAGCTGGTAAAGTGGCAAGCGTCTAACTCTCCTGAAGATCGCGACGCGTACAGGCCCGCCAAACGTGCCACTAAAAGAGCAGTAGCCAGAGACAGACAGCACCACTGACAGCCATCGTACGATAAGTTGGAAACGTCTGAGGGGCAGAAGCTTATTTATAAGTAGGCATGTTCTGGGATCATAGAGGCGCAGGATATATCCATGTGCCGCAATGTAAAAAATCCCGATGGCAATCTGCTATACGAGGACCTCGTGGTGAAGGAGAGATGGCGCTCATATTTCCACGAGCTGCTAAATAAGCAGTATAAAGAGGTGCAGACATCGGAACTCCTTCCGAATCAAGGACTTCTGCCAATGATTACGCCTGATAAAGGGTTGCTGTACCGTCAGGTTACTCCCAAGAGCAATCGTCAGGGATCTGGTTTGGACAGATCGTGTCCTCAAACGCTAGTTCGGTCTTCTTAAAGGACCCGCTATCTACACGCCCAAAGTGGCTATGGCCACTTTGAAAGAAGAAAGAAGAAGAATGAAAATAGATTTATTCAGACAAGCACACAACCACATAACAAGAAAAAGTAAATAACATTATGGACACAATAAAGATAATAACAAAATATACGTAGAGAGTAGTGCGCTGCCCGAATAGGCGCAGCCTCAGCATAATGCTGCTGCTAGTGTAAAATAACATAGCAGAAGCGCTGATCTTCCGACTGCATCCACCCTTCTTCCCGGCGGCTCACCCTTCTTTGTGCATGTAGATAGCACACCTGTGTAGACAGTCGTATGATCAAACGGATAGACCAGTTTAAGTACTTGGGATTTGTGCTTCCGGCGTCCGACAACATCGAGAGGTAACTGGTATCGTCTGCGACCCCAAAATACCGGTTGATCTAAGAGGAACAAGTGTATAAAACGATCACTAGACCTGTCCTTTTGTACGATAGTGATAGTGGCCAGTGCTTGAACGACATAAGCAGGAGCTGCGTTTGACGAAGATGAAAATGCTGCGCTGGATGTGTGGAGTGACGTGAAAAGACCGCGTCAGAAACTCCGGCATCAGGGGCAGCCTTCATGCCCAAGAATGGCCAATGACCATGCAAGAATGGCGTTTACGATGGTCCGGCTAGTTACGTAGGGAACAAATGTTTTATTATGGCGCCTCCGCCCGACCGCAGCAGATTGGGAAGAAAGGCTGGCTTGACGGCGAGAGAACAGATATGCGTGCAAACGGCCTCACTACACGGGATGCCAAAGATCGTGCGAAGTAGATACGTAAAAGTAGGATAGCGGACTCCGGGTTCCCGAGAGTGTTGATGATGAGATGTTCTTATCAGGAACATCGCTCGGATGATGATGATGATGCACCGCGGGCGTAGCTAGTAAAGAAGAAAACCTGCTTGCTTCGAGTCGCCTCGCCTGTCGCGTTGTCTGGAGCGCGTTGCAATTTGTTTTCGCGGTTATTTAAATGAACCGAGTAACTCGGCAGAGTACTCGACACGGTAAATTTTGAACCGAGTAATACTCGGTACTCGGTTACTCGGTAAAACTGGTACTCGGCGCATCACTAGTGCTTATCGGTGCGCGTTCATATATTTTCCTGCGCGGGTCACCAGCGCTGTCAAGCGCTGGTAAGCGCTTATAAGTTTCCAGCTTTCTTTCTGAATACGGCCTAACGTTGTTACGAATGGTACAATACAGGTAAAAGCTCAGTTTCTAAAGCATTTCCATGTAATGTAACGTTCCTGCAAATGCTCGGAGTAATATTACAACTTTTTGTATCTGTCTGTCAACTTTAAAACATCTTGTCACTGAATGAGTAAATGAGAAAGAGCATGTGCTCACTACTCTAGCCTTACTCCAGGTTTATTAATAATGCTAGATAAGTTTAATTTCAATCCAACATCGCGAAAACAGAAAAAAAAATAAGTTTATCAGATGAAATTCGACTAAAAGCTTCAAAAATTAAGCCTTTAATTTAAATATTCTATAAGAGCCCATTATAATAATAAAGGAAGCCGCACATGCAATAAATCGATAACATTAACCGCAGGGTGGCGATGAAAAATCGCCGAACACAACGTACACACGAGGCGCGATAACGTCGCGATTGCTAACGGAACTTGTAATTAATGCCGCTACCACATTATGCGTTTCCTTTCCGGTTGCGTGCATACCGCGGCGTTAAACGTCGTTTTATATCTACCTTCATTGTAATGATAATCTTCCTACTGATATTGTAAATGCGAAAGTTTAACTGTAGGTATGTATTTTGTATTTTGTTTTTAGTCGAAAAATAAATCGATTAGGGTTAAATTGGATACCATAAATATAGTTTTGCTTAGGAATGCTGTTGAGCTTGTTCTTTTTACATGAGATAGGGTTGCATTTAACCTCACCTTACCTGATGGGATGCGATAATGTAACACACTTGCATTAAATACCCCAGTTCTCTCTAGAGTTGAAGACTCCAAAAAAATCTCAAAAATAGAGGCTTGTAAAAACTCTTTCTGACTTTTAATAGTGGTGCGGTTTAATGTTCCAGCTTCTATGTATATTGTCACATCCCATCACACGTACACCAGCTGCGGTATGTGTGACATTACAAACTGTGCTGTACTACACTAGATCGCTACTGTTTTTTTGTTTTTATGACTTATGTAAGAACCAACCCCCCTTCCTTTACTTGGGTGAATGACATGATGTTTCAAAGTTAACAGACAGTGATAAACGTTACATAAACTTAGTCATCGTTTGTAAGAAAGGGGGTGAGTAAATATTTTGGATAGACTAGACTCTAGACAGATTAAAAATTTCAGTCTCATGTCCCCATTGGAATAAGAAGTAAAGCTATAAAGTTATGCCTCTCTCGGGTGAATAATTTCAATTTACAAGACCTGGAACTATTTCGAAGTACCAAAGTTTAATGTACTCGCTTTACTAGTTTAGTGATACCTACAATACATTTTGTTAAACGTTCGCAGTTTCAATTATTCAAATAATAGTGAAGCGAGTAAGATAATCTGTGTAGGGCTGAAATTTGGTGGTTATTGCGGTTTATTTACTCAGAAGTAGGCTCCTGAATGCAATAAATAGATAAGTATCTACCTATAAGATTTACAATTTATATTAAAGGAGTTGGATAATTGAGTTCTCATGTAACAATATTTTTTAAGACATTTACAAATCGTTTTAGATGCGCCTTTTTTGATTTTGTCATGGCTACAAAAAGTGCGGGTAAATTACCTTGAGTTTGAAGTAACAGAGAAAAAGACAGCTGATTTTATTTTGATATTAATAGTTGGGCACACATTTTGTTTAAAAAGGCGCTTCTTGCTTCGCGCTTGGTTATATTTAAAAAAAAAATGATTACCTTCTCTTTACAAAGTGGACTTATATTATCGTTTTGAGGCAAAACATGGCTGAATGGCAACGATTTTTTGGAAAAATAAACACGTAAACATTATTTCTTAGTGTTAATCCACACTTAGGAAATACTGATTTTTTGAAAAAATGCTACCCGTGGCGAAGCGGTCAAACGCGTTGGTTCGGATTACCAATAGTCGCGGGTTCGAATCCCGTCGGGTACCTACTAAAGTTTTTGAAAGCATTTTTTCAAAAAAGGAAAAAAAAACACCATAAACAAATAAAAAAATATAATCCAATAAAACTGTATTTTTAACCAAACGATTGACACCCAAACAACATTAAGTACCTACCCATAAAATGGAAAAGCGCTGCCATAATCAGACAATTGTAACAATGAACACATTATGCTCGAATTAATGAATAATCGATTGAAAACATTTCGGTATCGACGCACTGGCAGTTCTGCCTCATTTGTAAGGACAGCAATTATAAACTGCGTAATCAGCCCACGAGTGCGGTTGCGAACTCTGATTCGGACCAATATAGTGATTAGTGACATCGAAAATGATGAGTTGTCTATCTGACTAAATGGACTAACACGGCGTAACCTGACCACATAGGAATCAGATAAATTGGTTGCAAGGCTTTACAACTGACATGCGGTTGTTTTCATTTCCTTTGTTATTTTTCTTCACTTTTCGTTATAAATATGAGAAATTTGTTGAAAATCTGACTTAGATTGCTCCATATTTCGCAAAATGAATTTTAATGTTGAGTTTAAGGCCTTTTACGCGCATTGATAATATTTCTTGGCTCTTGGCAGACAGACAGTACAACAGTATGAACAGTATTTTAATTGTGTACCTAACTCGTCCATTCTATGACTTTACATACTCTTATCCACATATCTTCTCAAGGGAAGATATGTTAACTTTTTTAAAAAATAAAAGACGACGATCATAGGGGAAATAAAGCACAATCACAAACGTCAAAAAATAATGCGTTATACTAATATTTTAAAGTAAAATAAACACACACAACGCATGGCCCAATATTTCTATGAACACCCATTGTGGGCTTAAGCACTTGAAATTAAAATAGAATTTTAAAGTGCTATAGTAGGCGAATTGCACTATCTAACAAAGAAATACCCACATACTTATAAACGATTAGTTAGTTTTTGTCACGTTTGTCACTGTCCATTAACTTTGAAACTTGACAATTAAAGACAAAGTAACATAAACTTAGTCATCAATATTTTTTTAAATTCACACGATTTGTTAACATAGTTACATTTTCCCAGGTCTTTATCGCGTATTATTATTGTCGCGGTTGAAACGTCGAGGTAAGAAAATAAATAATAATACGCGATAAAGACCCGGGAAAATGTAACTAACTTAGTTCGTTAAACTATCGTTTATAGGTAAGGGGGTTAGTGAATAAGTTTTATTCGCCCGCCTGTTTTCAATAACACTGCAATACAATAACTTTCCTCAATCGAATCATCAGTCATCAATCTCGCTTTGACAAATAGAAACGAGTAAAGTGATGAAAACTTGAAAACATCGCGGCACCCTTGGCCAGCGGGTATTCGCGTGTCATTCGTCACCAGCATCCTGTAATTAATGCCGACATGGGCAGCAGCGAGGCCTAATGAATGGCGGGTGTAGCGTGTCGTGCAAAAACTGTGACGTCACACAACACGCCGAATATCAGAATTGAACGCGTGGTTGTACGACGAGAGGTTCGCGGTTTGACGTGGGAAAGTTTAATATTTTCAAAGAAAAATACATTTGTAAAAATTCACTCGCGGCGAGGCTCGAACGCGCGTTTTTGCGTCTTCGTCGCTGTGTATATTACCTGATATTATACGTTAGATGTATTTTTTCCTTGAAAATGTTTTTAGTAGGTTATGCCTAGGTATCTAGAGCATTTTAAATAAAACTGCGAAGTATTTGTTGACTAATTCATTTTTAACCACCGATGGAATAAGAATGTTATAAGTTCGATATGAGGTAAAACCGTGTGACCCAGCTAGTAAGTAGATAGTATAACCTACATTTCCAGAAAAGTTAGGGAGTCTTGGCGTATAATTCTACAATTGAATAACTAACACACAATAACAAATAACTGTGTTAGCTAGCCCGAATTGAATTAAGTACCCAAGTGTAACTGCATGTGAAACTCAGATGAATATTAAAAAAATCGCTTTAGTACGCTTCTGTAGTGACCCCTTTTTACTCAATCTTACCAGTTACAATTAGGGTCCGTTCACACCGTTCACACACACACACACACTTATTTTAAAATGTTTGCTCTCAAGCAATCTCCATAATAAAAGAAGCGACATGTAATAATAAACCTTATTACAATAATTCAAAACTCTGTTTTAAACGTGATAAAAAATCTGCTCTCCTCTCCGAGTCGGTCTGTGTGAACGGACCCTTAGGAGTTGAAGATCTTTTATTCTTCTGTTTCAGAAACATATAATACATACCTACTACATGTTCAGAATTCGTTTGTATATAAAATATTTTCTCTTGTGCAAAATGTTGTTGCAAATCCTCACCAAAGTTCTAATAATGTAATATCAAACTTCATGTCCGTCCGTCGTTGCACGGTTTAACTTTTAACTAGATTTTCAATTTGATTCATGCGTTTTCGAGAAACATTAACGTTGAAAAGTGAAAATGGGGTTAGTCCTTGGAAGGTATTTAGCGCGCGTATGACTGAGTAGGTCATCTGTTTATAGGCAGCATATTTGTATTTATGTATAACTTGTCTTATGCTGATCTTACAATATTATTAATAAAGCTGAAGAGTTTGTTTGGTTGTTTGTTTGTTTGAACGCGCTAATCTCAGGAACTGCTCGCTGGTCCGATTTGAAAAATTCTTTCAGTGTTGGATAATACATTAATAATCCATTTATTGAGGAAGGCTATTATATTTTTAAACTCGATTAGATAGTCACACATTAAAGTCTGTCATTTGAAAAATATTTTTTGGTTTTCTCAGTAATCTCATCATCTTCCGAGCGTTGTTCCCGGTTGCATCTCTCGAGAGAGCCCGGGGCCCGCTTTCCTACTTTCATCTAATAATAATAATAATCAGTAATCTGATAAAGTGAAAAATTTGAGTGATCTCAGTAATCATTCTTGTTGTTCTGTCGAATACGAGAATTCAAAAGGAAACCTATTTATTAATACTCAGTTAATAACGAATTCAGATACAACGGAAACAAAAGGAGAGCTAAAAAATTATTTAACTAAATCGCTACCTTCTGTAGTTTGAACCACCGCCAAGCCATAAACCATCCGTGAAATTTTTGCTGTCAAAATCATAGGCGCATATTGGTCAGTTATTGATTTTGTTTTCAAAGAGGTATACTTTGTTAAAACAATGTCATATAAAACTGACATGTTTTGAGAAACATACTTACAATGTAGAATCGGTCTTTTTATAAAATCGGTTAATTGTAGAATCAGTCATTTATAGAATTTTGTACATTTCAACAATTGGTCAATTATAGCTTATGTGGTCATTTCGAGAATCGGTAATTTCTAGTCTAAACCATAGATAAACCATAAAATACGAATCCCGCGGGGTACTAATGTTTTTGCAAGCATTTTTTCAAAAAGCAGTATTCCTAAGTGTGGATTAACACTAAGAAATAATGTTTACATGTTTGGAATGTGTCATCTTATATTGTAATCATTTCCATGTAATATGGGAAGTTACAAGCCGAGTCGATCTGCAAAGTTCGCCGGTAGATGTCACTACGAGGCCTTACTCGCAAGAACACACGAAGAGGTGCTATCTTAAATTCGACCTGGCTGGAGGGCTACCCTTGGCGAAGCGGTTAACGCGTTAATCAATTATATACAAATATCAAAATAAATGAAATCAAATAATGTCAATGAAATAAACGGCCCTTGATCGTACCCGACGCAAAGGAGCCGAGGATGCTAGCAGCATTGCCTCTCTGTATGGTAATGGCCAATCTTTGCATCAAGTAGTTACGACCCCGAACGGCAGGTTTTTATCAATTTGAATATTCCCTGGAAGGAAAACTCTATAAGTGATAAGACCAATTTTTGTGCCAACTCTTTTGAATTGTAAATTATGTAGAGGGTACAAACAATAAAATCAAACCAAAATACAATTCTAATATAAATACAAAACTTAATTCTCTTGGCACTATTTAATAAGGTTTTCAGATTTAACTTCTAGAATGAAGGAAGACACTTTGCAAGAGAACTTTAATTTAACTTTACTATCTACCTAATAACTGAAGTGGAATCTCGTACTAACATTAATTTTCATCAGTGATAATGGGTGGAAAGGTTTTCTGTTTCTAAAAAATAATTTATAAGCGCCATCTAGCCCAAACTCAGCAACTCAGCAATTAAGTTTGTGATAAAACACCAGCCAACAACATCAGCTATATTCTATTTCAGAAACTTAGATCAAAAATGTACACAAAGAACTGTCAATTTTAAAGGAAAAGGAAAATAAAGAGCTGTCGCTTTCAAATAATTGTATGGGATTTTTGTTTACCTTTTTGATCTAAGTTTCTGAAATAGGGTATAATAATGTTCTAAATAAGCATGCTACACCTCACACCACATTATTTTTTTTATATGAGCTGTGTCCCGCGGGTTTTCCCGCATAAGTCCCGATTCTGTGAGAATTTCCAAAATTACTTTCTTTTCAGATGCCTACATCACATAAAGAAGACACTCACCAAATTTTAGCCCTCTACTACGAGTATCAGCGGCTCTGGCTGTATGTGTGTTGATATGCTATAGTTCAGACAGTGGACCAGTAAATACTGTGTATAATAAAAATATAACATTTGTAGCATATCGATATTCAATATTTATTCATTATTATTATTGATATTGATTGGTGTAAGTTTAAATTAACGGAAACCAAAAAAAGTGTAGAAAAAGCGATAACACTTGGCTCAAGTTTATAATAAGTGTTCTCAATATGCATAAAATTATATAATTAGATTAAGCTATCGTAAAAAAACTATTTCGTATTTAATATGTCATTGGTTAAGTCATTGCGCCCGAATGGAGTAACGCTGCGATGTTGGTTCGAATCCCGCTCATCGTCAATCGTACGCTATGTTTTTGCAGAAGTATTTTTTCTTTAAAATATTTTCATTTCGTATTTGTGTACAAAATCAAATAAAAACATAGTTGACGTAACCATCAGTCCAAATCTCCTAAGAAAACGTGCAATCTTCTTTACAACAGAATATAAATCAGCGAGCAAGTATTCCTCTTTATAATTTACGGCACACTTCTGCCCGTTGTTAGAACGTAATGGATGCGTCCGCAGATACGTCCGCAGATAGTTACTACTGTGTTTAAATTACTCACTGGTTCAGGAAGCTAGGCCTCGCTCGTGACTGCAAATCCATTTAACTCTAATTCGGTTTAGATGAAGATAATAAAAATGTAATTGTTTTTAATCTGATTTTTAAATGGGGTTGAAACACGGTTTGTCGATAAAACTATTTTCCATTATTTAGTTTTGATTCGACCAAACTAGAATAAGCAATTCTCGGCACAAATCATCATTTTTAGGGTTCCGTACCCAAAGGGTAAAAACGGGACCCTATTACTGAGACTGCGCTGTCTGTCCGTCTGTCCTTTCGTCTGTCACCAGGCTGTATCTCATGAACCGTAATAGCCTGACGGTTTATAATTTTTAAGAGGGGCTCCCATACAACAAACGTACCACAAGGGAATTTTATTACAAAGTGAGGTCGCTTCTGTTTGGTCAGAGTCAAATCGAGTAGGTCATGGAAT
Organism: Idaea biselata; assembly: GCA_958496205.1. Taxonomy (NCBI): domain Eukaryota; kingdom Metazoa; phylum Arthropoda; class Insecta; order Lepidoptera; family Geometridae; genus Idaea; species Idaea biselata. The sequence goes on along the minus strand of OY292396.1, from coordinate 23,199,835 downwards.
TCAAAATGGCTGCCCTGTCTGTCAAAAATACCAATCTGCCTTAAGTAACCAAAGAGTTTCTTATAAGTTTCAGATTTTCTTTGTGCCAAAGTTCTTTTTTCTTTTTTTTTTTGAGAGATGCGTTCGTATCGTATGATGAGAGTAAGAATCAAAGCTATATATTTCGCATTTTCCTATCAAATTTAAAAATTGGTTGTTGTGAACCATTTTAGGGTTCCGTACCCAATTGTGATAATGAGAGTCTCTCTTACAAAAGACGATTAATGCGTAGCAAAGTTGTAACCAAAGTTTTAGATTTTTTGAGTGATTTAAAAAAAAGAAGCATCGCTTCGATCGGAATTTAGACCGCGGAGATATCAGCATACAAAAAAAACATACTACACCCGAATACCTCCTACTTTTTTGGAAGTCGGTTAAAAACATGCAAAATCGCGCGTTTAGCGTTTGGCGCGAACGTGTCAACACATCGAAATGCAATTTTCTTATCTAGAAACTGTTGAATTTCATATTTTTAAGGTTTTATTTTTAACGTTGTAACTGTTCATACATAGTGTTACAGAAATTTCAGAGATAAATACAGTTCTGTTTTCGGTTTGAAAACAGAACTGTATTTGATGACATTTATACTACGTTTCTTAATTCTAGACTACGATCTGACGTTTTAATCTATGTCTATTTATATAAAAGAAAGTCGTGATTTATAACCCGAGAACAGCTGAACCGATTTGATCTGAAAGTTGGTGGAGTTGATAGGTAGCTTAGAACCATATATAGGAATGGACATAGAAATAAAAATATATGCCTCTAAGGCGGGACAAAGATCGCCGAGAAAAGTAGTTTTTTTAATATTTTTTTTCTACTGAAACATGCGACAAATTACAATGTGACTATGGTATTTAATACTAATAGTTGGTAGGTATTGTATCATTAAAAAGTATTTAATTATTAATTAAACAAGGCTTTTTAAAACCACAAAATCATCAAATGAAACCTATTCATACATTATGAAGAGAACTGTAGCACTCAGCTCCCTATAAATGAGCTTTTAGCGGGTTGTTAACAAAAATATACAGCACATCTCGTATAACGATTCTCACAAAAAATAAATAAAAGTCAGCGAAGCATGATGAAATATGAATTAGAGACTTACATGAAAAAATATTTAGAGTACCAACGTAAAGCAATAAAGAGCATAGATTTTTTTTTATCAAAGCTCTGATATGCGAGTTGGTATGAGTACCCAGTGAATTTTGTACAGAAATGAATAGAATATTAAATCATGTTGGTCCATATTTTTATAAAACTGACGAATCTCCTTGTTAAGCTGAACTTTCAAGAAGCTTTTAAGTTAATGAATGACTTATTTAAAAAATGTATTGACTCTTTATTCTTGAGATTTGAAAAAAATGTGAATTGTTATGATTTCAAAGGTTATTGTGAAAGAGGAAACGTTTGTGCCTGTTAAATGTTTGTTGAACATTTTTGGTTCATATGAAAAGCAGAGAATAAATAAGAAATATAGGGGGGAATTTACAAAGCCCTTACGAAAACTTTTTTGTTCATTTTATTCATAGCTGAAGTGTCACGTGCTACGAACGACTACGTCGTAGTCAATGCTACAAAGTGCTACACGACTGTACCAATTGTCTACGCGCCACATTGGTCTTCCTTCACCTTCCTTATGTCTTGGCCACACTGCCGGGAAATGCCGTTAATTATCGCAATAGTGGTCGTCGAACGTTGGTGTAGCCACTCGATGAACGCGTTAAAATTATTCCAATAGTTATCGGGATGATAGGCATTCACGTTTCCCGCTGTGGCCCGAACATGGCGCGATGATGGTCGTTAAACGTTGGTGTAGCCACTCGATTAACGCGTTAAAATTATTACAACAATTACTGCAATAATTATCGCGATGATAGGCATTGACATTTCCTAACTGTTGCCTGAAGATTAGGTATCAACACTGGAAAATCTTCAGTAGGTAGGTTCTAGTTTTAAAAACATCCACATAATGTGAACTTATTGTTAAATGTGCAATGTAAGTAAAATCTCGTACATTTTAAATCTCATTACTCAAAATCAGCCTACATGTTACGATTGACAAAAATATTAGTAATCGTATTGCGAGTTTTTTCTTATTGCAAAAGCTAGCTGTCACATTGATGTGAACGATAACATAATAAACGATAATGTATGAAAAGTTTAAAGACCACTCGTAAGCGGATATAATGGAAAACGAAAACTTGAAATTTTCATACAGTTTTACGTACAAAGTCAAGGTAATTTGCAACGTTTGTGTTATAAAACAAAAAACAAGAATTTCTCTACTACATTCTGGTATACACTTGACGTTATTTCGTTAGCTTTCGTAGCGAAGTTATTTTTATTTGACTACTAGTTATTGTTTTATATGTTACCTAAATTTTAATAAAACTATATTTTATATATGTATTTAAAACTCTCACTTAATTCTTATTCCGTAATTTGATTACGGAATAAGTACACACACGCGAGTTCGAGCCTCGCCGAGAGTGAATTTTTGAAGATGTATTTACCTCAAACACATTTCTAGTATCAAATAACTATTTATTAAATAAACCCTAAATAAAAAAGAATATTTTAATAAGTTACCAAACAAAATATTATTTAATTAAAACTTAAATGGTTTGTATGTTTGTTATTAATCATAGTTTTATTATAGATTCTTCTTCTGTTTTCGCGATGTTGTATTGAAATTAAAGACATTTTTCGGTTTGAATCGCGTGGTTTTTATTACTTTTAGCATTGTTACAACGCTCAACGTTTCGAGACCTTTCCAGGTCTCTTCTTCAGGATAGACAAGAAGAACTATCCTCCTCCTTTGTCTATCCTGAAGAAGAGACCTGGAAAGGTCTCGAAACGTTGAGCGTTGTAACAATGCTAAAAGTAATAAAAACCACGCGATTCAAACCGAAAAATGTCTTTAATTTCAATAGTTTTATTAATTTCGTTGTAGGTATTTTTCTATTTAAATTTATGTTATCTAGTTACTTAGATTTAATTTTTTATAGTTTGATTTATCTGACTTATTATTTATTCATCTTAATGTATGTATATTTTTATATTTATTTCTTGCTTATAGTTATTTTATATTAACTTACTGTGTCCAGCGGTATTCCCTACGCAAGTTCCGATCCCGTTGGTGTTTCGAAAAACCCTCAGGAATGCCTTCATCATATAAAAACACTGTCCAAATTTCAGCTCTTTACTACCAGCGGTTTAGCATTAATCCATTAGTCAATCAGTTAGGATATAGCATTTCATAGATTGAATAAATTTACCTTTTTATGTTAGTAATCTAACAATTTAAAACTAAGTTTAATAAACTATATTAATTACTTAAGCAAAACCTTTTATTAAACTAAAAAGAATAATAAGTAACAAAAGTTAATCAAACTACCTACCCAATTCCTAAAGGCCTAAAGGAACCAATAGTAGAGTTTTTTTTAATACCCATTCGTGTTGCTACTAAGCTACAACTATCCTCCTCCATTCGATTTCCAAATATAATGTTACAGTCACAACTTTTTGTATTGTTTCTCAGTTCAATATCTAAAAATAGATTAGTACTTTTGTTAAAATTTTCTATACCCTGGTGATTTACTCGCATAAATTCTAATTCCGTATAATTCCAGATTGAAAATAGCCTCAGCCCCGATCATCTACTACATACCTTCATCGTATAGTAGTTTCACTTATACTTTAACAAAATTAGATTATTGGAACTTGGTTTTTATTTAGTATAGCCTGGTCTAAATAAAGTACAATAACCATAATTTGTTGAATCGTTATTAGTAGTAGTCGTTATTAGTTGTTGATTTAAATAGTCGCTTTTCTTGTTAAAGTAGTTTTATTTTTAATATCTTATTGTTGCCAATACCCGATACCTCATTTATTTTAGTGTAACTTATTATCAATGAAGATAGATGTCAAGTTATCATACTATAACCTACATAATTGTACTTAACGAACCATAAACCTTAGGCAATGATTAAAAGATAAATAACTATTTGTTAGAGATGAGCCGACGAGTCGGAAAAACCGACTATTCGGCACCTTTGTGTCGGTCGACACCTGCCAATAATTAGTCAGCAAAATATGACGACCAGTGGGCAACTAACAAATACAACAAAACTAACACTTACTTACTTGTCTCTGAAGTACATAAATTGGTGTTTTTTAATAAAGTTATGTAAGTTTAATCAAAATTCCTATAAAACTTGAAAAAACTAGCACAGTTTTTACGCAAGATAGGCTTGCATTTGACTTTACCTCATCGGCCGCAAAGCGATTACGATTTCAAATTTACAATCAGTCAGTAGGTAATTGATTAATCGAAAAATATGACACGTGCATTTTATTTATTTTGACTTGCTACTATTAAAATGATCGGTGTTGCCGACTACTCCGTTAATCGGCAAATGCCATAGTCCCATCTCTAATTTTTATGTTTTGTCTTTTACCGCAATATGCAGTGTCAAATTGATAGACATAATCAAAACATAGTGCGACTAATGAATTTAGTTAGTCATATTTATAAGTAAGTAAGGGAGAATTGAGAGGATATTAATTACTCACCTAACTTAACTGAAATAGAACGATTTATCTATGCGTGAACATCGTATCAAAATTAGATATCATTAATTTGATCTGCATACCGCATCCTCACAGTCACTGAACAAGAAATACACATCAAACAACTATGTTCTCTAAATTATTAATATTTTGTTAATACCAAATAATTCATAACGTTTCACTCTCTCAGTTCACTCCATTTGTTTACATTAATTTCACAAAAGTCAAACATAAAAGTTAGTTCGCGCTTGAAGTATGGGCGACGAAGTTTACAGAGTTGTTCGCGGTACAGGCCTGTTGCGGGCCTCGGTTTGCACTGAGAGCAGGCTCTCGCGATTTTCAAGCGATCCATGCGCGCCTCGCGAGGTAGGAGGAGCCCTTCACAAAACCACGCCTCCCAAGGAGCTACACATTTCTTTTTCAATATGTGTAATTCAATTTCGCTTATGTCTTCGCTGGGAAAGTTGATGCCCCGTTGTCGTTCAACACGATGTTTTTATGTAAACTGTAATGTAGTTCGCGAACCGAGTCGGCCCGCGATGATACGCTCCATGTGATTTTCTCTTTCTTTTTTATTCTGTTACCAATTTCACGTGCTGTTGCTTGTTCATATCTACTGGAATAACAAAACTTGAGCAAACTTTTGGATGACAAAGAGTAACATTATGTATACCTACAATATTTTTTTTCACCTAACTCTATTAGAGGTTCTTTTTAGAGTAGGTACGTTGTTTTTTTAGAACTAATACATCATTCTAGCTATGTAACTTTATTATAATAAACTACCACAAACGAAAATCTTTGATAATTTACAAACCGAATAAATTAAAAATTAATTGATCGGTTAAGGTTAAGAATGTTGTTAAAAAGTCATGTAGTAAAAGTAATGTAAACAACATTATGAAACTATTAATACTCGCGATTCGTTAACATAGTGAAAGACTTTACCGTGTTTTCTTACCTCGAAGATTCGACTATGTTACAATTGTCTTTTTCGTGAGGAGACAAGGAACGACGAAGAAAAAAAATATGCTTCAAGACCCGACAACAACCTTTTGGTTAAATTCTACAAAATATAGTTGTATGATTATAAAGAAAGGACAAATTAATTGTATTAAAATTTTTTATACCTTATCGATGTATTTTTTTATTTATAATACTATGAAAAAAAAACTTTGAAGATGAAGATACTTGCCGAGTATAGAAAATGTTTTTACTTCATTCTATTTATGCTTAATTTATATAAATAAGTAAGTAAGTTTACTTGTTATTTTTATTTAAAATCATCGTGTATAAATAGGTTGGGCGAAGAAAAGTAATAAGTCAGTTAAGAGGATCGGTTGAATGCACTACAACTCTGTAATTCAGGTAATATATGGGTCTAAAATATTTGACATTCACGTCATCAACGTAAAGTAGTAAAAGCTATTTCAAGAAAATGTATGAATCTCATTCAGTTCCAACCGTAAAGTCATTCACTAAATTATAACAGTAAATTAAACGGTAGTTTCATTTACGTTACAAAGTGAATTATGTGTTGGTGTCTTAGTTCTGTCACCACCTAAGTTACTACGGTTCAAAATTAATACACTGCCATAAGGCAGCTCTAATACCCCGCGTTCTGAGACTTATATTAGAAGTATCAAATTTAAACAATCAATCTATTACATTTTGAACGCTCTCTTCTTGACATAAAGTTTAGATTGAATTTACGAGTATCATGACTGTTACGCTGTTTAACTTTCACCTGATCGTTATTAAGTGTACTCCAATTTGTTTGTGTCGCACGTAACAGGATACTAATGACAAGTGACATTAACAATTATTTAATTTACACAAAATGATAATATCGGTTGACAAGGCAGCTGTGTAATATTTTTTTGGAATTTCAAGTTTGTTTTGACGATGACTCTGTGAATGTTTTTTATTTGATTAATTTGTTTATTTTAAAAGTACCTGTGCCCCTCGGGGTTTTCCGTATATTTTCCGTTTCTTTGGGAATACCGGAAAAATGTTATACACTACATTGTGGCAAATTTCACCCAAATCTGTTTTGCCGTTTTTGCGTGATCCAATATCTAAACTATCGCATTTATAAGGTAGGTAGGTAGGTTAAATAGCTTCAAAGACAGTACCAATTTTAGTTTCATTATCAAATTCTATAGTAGGTATTAAGTTACTTTGTTAACAAACGAGTCAATGGATCTCTAAAAATAACTTTTTGTCTGGTCTAAGTAAAAACAAATTTAACGATGCCAACTTGAGCTTCTATTATGATAATCTTTATCAGAATGAGTGTTTGTGCACAACCATTGTCAACCATAGTGTTGTTTATAAGGAAATAACAATAAATACATACTTACTTCTGATTCTACCATAAAATTACCATTAAGGCTCTCGGAACACCCAGTATAGCACCGCTAGTCATACACCGTATTTCTGTAAAACGAGCTACGAAGTCTTAAACAACCAGCCTTACACAATCTCCAGTCTATTTAAAAAAGGCGTTTATAAACTTAAAAAGGCAGCCGTATTTTAAAATCATGTTTTATGTTTTAGGAGCGTAAGCTGCTGTTGGTAATCTCGGCAACTTTGCAGCTAGAGAAAAGAAAGCAAAACGTCGATTGCTCGGTTACCCTCGAGGGGCTCGTTTGGACCGAAGCGATTTTCGCGGCTCGTTCTTATGATTAAGTCATCTCTGGCGGGATTTGAAATCGACTCTAACTTTGTGATCAAATAAAAATGATACACTTCGTCGACAATTGATTATGATTTTATTTAGAGTGATTTCTTTAAATTAATTTTTCGTGTTTAATTCCGTTGCTATTATTATTTTCGTATTTTTTCATTGCCAAACGTTTCGAGGACTTTATTGTCCTTCCTGATCACGAATAAGCTGGTCTGTAATTAATCAGTGATATTCATTGTTTTAGAAAGAATATTGCGAAATAAATACTGTGGCTTCTTTATTACATGTTTTTGTGGTGTTTCCGAGTGACGTTCAGTATTAGGAAAAGCTTAACTGATCATACATCAGTTAACTGATCAACGCCGATTAGTGTTTGAAGAAAAGGCTTATTCGTATTTGATGTCATATAACTTCATTAGTAAAAATATCAATGTAATAAAGTAGTAGTTGCTTCAGTAGCAATTCTGTTATAAATATGCAAAAGGGATAAAACATAACTTATTATTTTATCTCAATGCTACAAGCTTATTGAAGTTTTTTAGTTAGAAAATAAAGATTTACCCCCTTACTTATAAACGATGATTAACAACTGCATAAACAATGTACCGTTTGTCTTTTACTTAGACATGAAGTTTCAAAGTTGCGCTGCGCTGGATGTGTGGAGTGACGCGAAAAGACCGCGTCAGAAACTCCCGCATCAGGGGCAGCCTTCATGTCCGAGACATTGCAGACAAACTGCAAGAATGCCGCTTACGGTGGTACGGCCACGTTCTACGGAAACCGGCTAGTTACGTGGGAAACAAATGTCTTGCTATGGCGCCTCCGCCCGGCCGCGGCAGATTGGGAAGACCCAAGAAGTGCTGGCTTGACGTTGTAAGATCGGATATGCGTGCAAATGGCCTCACTACACGGGATGCCGAAGATCGTGCGAAGTGGAGACGTAAAAGTAGGAAAGCGGACCCCGGGCTCTCTCGAGAGATGCAACCGGGAACAACGCTCGGATGATGATGAAGTTTCAAAGTTGATAGACAGAAACAAACGTTACACAACTCCGCTCGTTCCGTTAGCTCCGCATAGTCGAGTCATTTTTTTGTACATGTGCGTATTGTGCGTCCACTAAAAACTATGCCAGCTATGCTCACTTCTTTGCAAAACTGGTGAGCACAGCTGCTCCTAAAGCTAAACTAACTTAGCTTAGTTAGTAGTAGCCAGTCGGCTTTATAATCATAAGACAATTATAACACTATTTATTTGTTTCACAAGTACCTAGGTACACATAAAACTAACTTAAATATGTATTCAAAATGAAGAAAAAATGTATGCTTATAGCGTAATGTATGACGTGTTTGTGTTTATTTATCGCATATTTATTAATGCCCGACGACGACGAGTACATTTTTTTTTGCATAAATATAATAAACTAGCTGCGTCCTGCAGTTTCACCCGCATTAGTCCAAATTCCGTGGGAATATCGGGATTAAAAGTAGCCTCAGGGTGAATGTAGCTTTCTAATGGTGAATTTCAATCAGTCCGAACAGTCCAGTAGTTTTTGAGTTTATTCATAACAAACATACAGACGCACACGCACAAAAATACAAATCTTTCCTCTTTGTAATATAAGTGTATAGATATAGTTGAAGATAAAATACATTAAAAAATTTACTGAGAACGTTTTCTTTTTAAATAAACTAGATAAGTATCATCGACTTTCAAATACTTATTTTGACAGGTTAAGGCTTTATTGCGTACAAATACATAGCTAATGAAATAAACATAAATAAAGTTTACTTTTATAAAGAAAAAGGAAAACACGATAAAGGGGAAAGAGCCTTCCATTTGAACGGAAAGTTGTTTAGGCAAATTTTCTTTATTTACATTTGAGTAAAAAGAAACTTCACCTGGTTCTTCTGAGATAAATTCGGCGTTTTATGAAAGGGAATTCCTATTTCGGTTTTGGAGGACGAATAAAATGATATGGACTAATTTAATGACAACAACAACGGCGGTATCGATACTTCTAAAACGGTTTCAGGGCCTTACAATTTATATAAATAACGGTTTTTAATATAAATATATTACTTACTTCCTGCTAGCTGATAATGTAACTATGTTGCTAACAAATCTTGATTGAATCAATCGAAATTGTCGATTATATGTAATTTTTCACGTCATTTAGTCGTGAAAAATTGGTATTGCAATGAAAACTAGCGACTGCGATTGTAATTGTCAAATTGTATATCCGTAAACGTGAAAATCAACAATATTAATTGTTTTAATCAACATTTGTCTCAGTTACGTAATCAGGGGCCTGGTTAATATACCTACCTAAGTTCTGTTCTTCTATATTCTTAAAACAATACAAGTTATCTACACAAAATATGCCTAAGTTTTAATAGATGAAGCAATACTTGCAAAAATACAGCGTATGACTGTGGTATAAAGGTCATAGCCCACTTACACGACTCTGCTCCCACCCGGCAAAAATAATATAATTCAAATATGGGCTTTAAATATTGCTCTTAAGATATATTTTACACTGACTGACGATCAGTCTGACTGCGGTAAGCTCGCTGAAAGCGAGCTGTCTGCTAATTTATGATGCCAATGTAAAATATATCTAAAGAGCAATATTTAAAGCCCATATTTGAATTATATTATTTTTGCTGGGTGGGAGCAGAGTCGTGTAAGTGGGCTATGACCTTAAGTCACCGACGACGCCGGTAGACTAATTGGTTTAAGTCGTACTCCTCGGTTTGAGTAAGATGCTGGTTCGAATCCAGCCCTGCGTCTATCGTGTGTTGTGTTTTTGCAGAAGTATTGTTTCTTTAAAAATATTTCTATGAAAGCCCAGTGCAGGCTTAAGCACTTAAAAATAGAATATTATCTACGCAAACTGTTAAAATCCTAGTAGAAAATTTGAAAATAAGATTCCAATGCCGTGTCGTTGCGCGCGCAACTGAGACTTGTGCACAATTTATTGTGAATATATCAAAAGGCAATATTACTAAAACAATTGCTAAAACTGTCCTTTTTAGAAGTTTAGATTCTTTTATATGAGCTCGTAATCCCTTCCGGTGATCTCTGTGTACCTGCGTGTAATTGCAACTCAATTACCTCCCGCGCCATATTTACGTCGCGGGAGTTGACTGTCGCTTAATTTGGCGGTTTCCATACCACCAGGTAATTAAACGATTGTTTGCCATTTTGCGATAATTGATGTTGCCATGTTTGATTTGTGCTAATTATCTTTAACGCACTAAATTATTAATTCCCTGGAATTGCATTGTTCAACGGATAATTTAATAACATTGTACCTTTTATGATATTCTGATTGTTGTTATTTTATTTGTTGTGAATATAGGTACACTATAATTGAGTCAGCGGTGACCACTGCTATTGAAGAGAGAAGTACAGTTACGTTTCTCTGAAATCCGTCGATTATTAGCAGTACTCCCGTACATCGTTTTTTTGATGTGAAACATCTATAGGCGAGGGTAAGCCTAATTGTTGGTGTGGCGATACAGGCCGGGGCGACGCATCATCACGCTATATATTTTGATATTTTAAATCTGCCAGGCGTGCCGTGACGGCTCACATTTTTTTTTAAATGTCAGACTTCGATCTGACGTTTTGTTTATTTGTATTTGTATTTTTATCTTCAGGAAGATGTGTCAAAGTCTACAATTAAAACCGAAGGATATAATTGAAAGACAAACCAAATGAAACACTAAAAATAAAGCAGTCTGGCTCTACCAAAACTTAGTAGGTAGGTATTTATTTAAGGGGGCGACCTATGTGAAATGACGATCTTAGAAACAATTTCTTCACTCCGTAACAAGCCACAAATAACCAGTTTTTTGTCAATGTTACGTCTAATTTTCAACTAAAATCAATTTATTTCCAAATCTTTGCGTATTGAGTCTTTTAGTACTGAACTGAGTCAATATTTTAATACATAGTATAAAACTATATTACTCAGGTCCTCTACATTGCGCTTTGATGAAATAATGTACATTATACGAGTCCGAGTAATCATCGGTTTTACGAGAAATTATCGTTTTTTTTTCAAACAATTCCATCCCGAGTGGGAGGAAAAAAAAAGATCACTCCTATGCAACCGAAAAAAGACAGGTAATTATCATCTATCCCCATTTTCATTCAAACGCTTCGGTGTGTGTACTTACTTTATACTCTACTGAAACTATTCAACAAGAGTAAATGCTTTCGCTTTGTTATTAAGTTTATTGTGTTATTAACTCCACATACATACATCACGACATGTTCCTTTTCTTTTTTATGTAATTTCAAGCTTCGGGGAGCGTGCCAGCATTTTTAGCCGGTAGAATTGCGATGCGAATACGTACATATATTAAAATCAAGTCGCATTTTGTTCTCATTCGTCTCATAATTCTATTTTGTATGGAGCAAGCATGTGTTTTTAAATAACTTTTATGCATTTGCAATGTTTTACGCCATAAAGAACAGAGAAAATTGTTGGATATGTTAGTAGATTTATTAAAAGACACGTGGTTGCCATTAAGTAAACATGTTAAATGTCAAATACAATAATATTTAGGCCCAGAGTGGCTCAATATTTTGAAAATATTCAAGATAAAAACAGCTCCTTTTAAGACGATGAGGCCGCTTATTGTGATGTATTTTCTTTGAATTGTAATTGTATTTTAGTGTGTAACAATAAATGATTAGTCTATCTATCTATCTCCTTTCAGGCCAACTTAGGATAGAATAATATATATTTTAAACTAAATACTACCTACTGTCATCATCCAAGCGATATTTCTAATTGCATCCCTTGGTAAACTCTTGGTCCGCTTATAAATACTATACCATCATACTTTTTACTATGATGAAAAGTTTTTAGGATAAATAGGATCTAAATCTACTCCAAAAATTGTTAGTTAACATTTAGTTAGGTAACTAGACTGGATTAAGAATTTGACTCCCATAATTTGGTAACCAGGTGATATTTGCCTAACTCGTGTGAGTCTAATTTGAGTGTTAAAAAAGTAACTATAGTCGGTGCAAGTCGAGCTTTTAGAATAAAATCGCGAAATAACTGCTAGTTCATCACATTTATACGTTTTTATACACATTTTTTATCCTACACGTCAAACCTACATACTCAACAAAAATCTTAGTCGGTTTTTGTTCACCAAAATTTCCCCAGTGTTAGATAAGTTGCATTATTAGTTTCCAAGTTTACCAGCAGAACATTTTCAATATAGAAACCGCTTAAAGTCCTGAAGATAAATAAACCAAACAATTTCACCTTTTAGAAACTTCTTAACATAAGTTTTGGCAACTTTAAATCTCATTTTGATTAGTTTAAGAACGAATTTCAAAATTAATTAGAGCCATTTCAAAGCTTCATTGTATCGGTATTTCAGTAGTTAAGCAGGTAAGGATTTAAGGTTAAGAGTTCAATAGCATTAAATTTATAAATATACTTGGTTTTTTAATTTCAGACTACGATCTGACGTTATGTTTCTTTGTATTTGAAGTTTGTTCTTCAGGAAGATGTGTCAAATCATAGCCTACGATTAAAAACTGGGCGTGATCAATATGTATACTCATGCAAAGTTACAACTTCGTAATACAAGGCGTTTCTGAGCTAAGCCGCGGACAGACGGACGGACAGACAGACGGCCATGACGAAATTGGGAACTTTTTCTTCTTGAATACGAAATCCTAAAAAAATAAGAAAAATGCTTTGTCCTAACTGACTGACTGATAGAAATTTGGAGAATCTGTTCTTTTTAATGATGTAGGTATCCAATAATATACTTAGGTTGTTTCAAAATTCCTGCGAGATCGGGACTCACGCAGGTAAAATCACATGAATGCATAGTTTCTAAGGTAGTTTCCTGTTAGTACATTATTATAACTGTTTGTCTTCCAAATAAAATAGTTTTGAAGGCGAACAGCTACATAAAAATGCAAGAAAATAAACTAAAATTCTGGATAATATATGAAAATTCTTTAGAGATGTTGTATTATATTTGTAAGGCTAAGCACTTCTGGAAGCAGCGCAGTTGACTTGCTCACATTCGAATATAGGGAGGTGCTTTACCGCAATTAACTTGATTTATACAGAGCGTTTACTTATTCAGTGCTGCGATGCTTTAGCTCTAAGACCTCCTAACACGCAAAGGTTTTATACCTATAAAAATCCCACATCTACCAACCCGTTTTAATCCTTATTTCCTTACAATAGTGGTTATTTTACACTATCATATGGTCCGACTGAACTAACTCAATAGACACTACTGAACATCCTTAAATATGCAAATTTTACTTATTTTATAGAAGAAAGGCCGCTTTGATTCTGAAATATGGCTTTGTTCAAAATTGCATAATATTTAAGGGTTATGAATACGATAATAACTTACCAAGTTGTTTAGAACTTACTTGGATGGAGAATTGAGTCGTTTCTGTTAAGGTGGTATTTTACCCCCTTACTTATAAACAATGACTAACTTTATGTAACGTTTGTCTTTCACTGTAACATGAAGTTTCAAAGTTGACAGACAGAGACAAACGTTACATAACTTAGTCATCTATTTATCATCGTTTATAAGTAAGGGGGTTAGTGTTTATCTATACACTTAAGAAATTTCAGTATTTAAAAAAAAACTAGCAAAATTTCAATTGTTCTCCAACAATCCAATCTTATTTATTTTAGAATGTCATTAAAGTTGTAAAGAATACATCGTTACCTCCCATAATTATTAGTTCTGTTAGATTTAGAAAAACAAACCAAGGGGAGGGGTATAATAGAGTATCATTAAAAAGGCGTAAAATCGTAGGTACCGCTTGAGGCAAATGTCAGCCGACGAAATTAACACTAGGAGAACATAAGTTACAAACCGATAGTGATGTCGCAATCCCTCGGGGACGCTCTATCGATACTGTCGATATTTCAACAATTTTCAAGTTGATCTAACTCCTAGATTGCAATGATAACTTATATCGAAACTAAATAAATTACTTTCAATACTATTGGCTATGATATTTATTCTATAAGTGGACTGCGGAGAGTCATAAATGGTGTGTGTGTAGTTTTGAAATTATGGAATTTTGTAGTAGTAATTAGATGTGTCCGCGGGTTTACCCGCGTGAGACCCGAATTTCGAAAAACCCTTTCCACATCACAAAGCCTACACCCTCTAAATTTCATGTTGGATCAGGAGTTTAGGATGTGCGTTGATCCATCAGTTAGTCAGTCAACCCACATTTTTTTATTTATATTAACAAATAAAAAACGAATTACTTGTTTGGTTAAATTACATCTTCGAATAGCTTTTTATTGCATTCTATGAAGCTATTGTTGTTCATAATTCTGAAAATCGATACTAACATTTAGAGAACAAAGCGTTTGAAATAAAAAAAATAAAAAAACATTCATGCCGTCGGAGCTCAAACGGTGATGATTCAATTAATGCACTCGTAAATCAGAAAAATCCAACTGAAAGTAGAACCTCTTCCTTTTGAAGTCGGCTAACAATGACTTTTACGATAAAAGGGGCGTCACTAGACGTTGAAGATGTAGCAATAATTGCAACGACACCGCCTTAGTAAGCGACGACGTTATTAAGTTGAACTGCTCAAGCAATATACCCCTATGATGTCCTTACCTTATATTTGCGCAGGTGCGTCGCAATCGCCTGCCTCTTAGAAAGAGACAACTATGATACCTTTGTTTTGTGTTCAATTCTTACTTATTTTTGGTAGTCTTTGAGTGTACCAAAAATAATTCTGAAGACCTCAAAATCTAAAGCTAGATTTACATTACGAAACTAGTGGCATGCATTTTAGAGTCATCATCATTATCATCTCAGCCCTTATTCGTCTATTGCTAAACAAAGGTCTCCGCCATACGATCGACGCCACAAATAGCGACCGCGAGCTACCTCCATCCAATTATTATTTATTTAATCGTATGACACAGGAATACATATAGGCAGATTACACAGAATCCTCCATCAAATGACTCCCCATAACCGATACAATGTCGTCGGTCCACCGAGTAGGTGGTCTTCGACTCGCATTGCATCCACACTCGAGGAATTTTGGAGGATTTTCGAGTCAATTTTACAAAAGCAGTCTCGCAGCAGTTACTGGAAGCAACTTTATCAGATAAGTAGATAGTACTGCTGTGACTACGCAACTTTTTTTGTGAAAATGACTCTTAAATACATGCCACTAGTTTCGTAATGTAAACCCAGTTTAACATTTGCTAGCCACACCACTGTAAGCTTTCGACAGTAATTGCCTCTAGCTGTCGTCATCACCTACCCGCAATCTCCAGTCCAGGCGAAATATCGAGCTCTGTAAAAAATAAATTAAAAAAACACTGCAAATTATCCCATTTTAAAATAATACGTGTATTAACAACAATCATGTTAGTTTTATACTTTTAATATATCTTAAATTTTATCTTTCTTAAATTTTTAAGCTTACGAATCTATATCTATAAAAAAACTTTGTCCTGGCTGCCTGACTGATTGATGGCTCAACCGCTGATAATAGAGAGATTTTTGGAGTGTGTATTGGTGTATAGATTATTTATTTTATTTTTCACAACACGATCTACCGGTACAGCTAAACAGCCCTTTTCCAATGCAAGGCTGCCTGAAAAAGATCTCATACACATTCATTTACTTTTATTTTTTGTATTATCTATTAATTTTTGTAATGTGGTGTTGATCAAATAAAGTAGGCACTTATGTATCTAGACCAATCTAGACATCCGATAAGAAAGGGTTTTCCGAAATTACCACACGATCCAAAGTTACGCGGGTGTAACCGCAGGATACGGCTAGTAATTTTTGTGAACCAAAATAGAAAATAGTGATTTTTATTATCTCGGTTACAAAAATAGTTAGAAACAAATCGTGAACCTAATCAAAAGTAAGTTCAGTGGGTGCTTTGGTTTCGACGGCTAGGTTTCCATCGTGGAACAATTGTACAGTGGAGTAGTTTTAGTATTAAATTATTTCCATTTTTTTAATTTCATAGGTAAGTATTTGATTCCTTTTCTTGATCTCTACTTTTGACCATTATCTCTTCAGGAGGGTTACTGCGGTTCGTTTCGATACGATAATACGATGATTCTACTGTCACATTCTGATAGTAGGGTGACAGTAGAACCATCGTATTATCGTATCGTTGTTGTATCGAAGCGAACCGAAGGAACCCTCCAGATGATTGTAATATCTAACGACTAGCAGTGCCCGCTACCTACTACCAACAAAAATATTGTAGCCTAATGGTCTTTCTCAATAAATGAAATATCCAACACTCAAAGATTTTTTCAAATTGGACTATCGGTTCCTGAGATTAGCGTGTTCAAACAAACAAACAAACTCTTCAGCTTTATAATATTAGTATAGATATAGATGTGATTTATGATAAGACATTATTTATTTTCACTATTTATTTATTTCCTAGATGGCGTGAGTAGAAGTCGGTTTCTCTAGTGTCTTGAAATCTTTTAGGTAAGCCAACTTCTTAAATATGTCGCAGGCAATTTATATGTCGTTTACATAGGCGTCGCCAGTTTATAAATGCGTTTAACGTATAAGTTTTTCCGTGGTCTTAACAGCCGAATACTGAAACGCGCCCGTATTTTTGGGTCGGGTCGCGTATTTTTATAATAATAGAATTACGAGACACGGTTAAAATATACATGTGGTCAATAGAAATTTTACTTTAAATTTATTGAATTTAGTTTCAGATCTACATTAAAGTATATCTATGAATATCTATAATCTTGGGTGTGGCTGTTAACATTTCTTTGTGGTTAAAAAACCAACGTAAGAGTGGTAGTTCCGACTAAAATTTCCACAAACCAAATCACCAAAGATGTAGATACCTACCTGAAGGGTTCAAAAAACAAGCATTTGCTATCAAAAATATTCAAACTTTTATAAATAAAAAATATTTTACCCTGTCGACTTCAAGTCTTTGAAGTGCAAACATCTGTAAAAACTTGGTTCATTTGGTCGAATGCATCGAGAATTTCAATACTTTAACTTGAACTCTACCTACTTGAAGTTTATTGAGTGAACTTTATTTACTTATATTCTATGACCAATGATTAGAAGCCGGATGAAGACAATTAACAGCTTTACATATTTTTATCTTTGAAATTGCATAGTTTTTTCTTTCCTCTTTTCGTATAGTGATGTAGCTCACCTCATGTTAGATCGAGTTTTGAGGTTGCTCTAAAGGCCTAAAGCAACGCCTGGCATGGTCATACCGTGGATGGCTGTTAATGGGTGTGGCAAAAATGTTCCGGTTGCTATCTCTGATAGCAGCCGTTAGGTCAAGTTACTTAACCAGGCGGCCTCTATTTATTATTTCCATAAATAAAGTTATAGGATAAAAATATTTTTATATTATAAAAGCAGTTTTAAAACTATACTGAGCATGCACTTTTGTTGTCAACTGTAAGTTTAGGTGTCCGCAGTGGTCGTCAAATTATACTAAGTTTATCTAATTAATAATAATATAATTAATAGGCCCGCAGGGCACCTTGTAAGCCCGCAGGGCACCTTGAGGCGAGGTGTCGAGGAGTAGCGATCCCGCGGCTTCCCGAGTGCTCCAGGGGGAAATCACCATTCCTCACCTCCGGCTTGCCTTAGTTGGCTGGTCAGAGTGGAGTCGCGAGAGCAGAGCTCCCACTCTGCTCGTAGGATGGATGCCGATCGTAAGTGGTGAGTGGGCCAGGTAGGCTGGACCCTCTGGGAGCCCGTGACCTGAGTATAAAATCCAGGGAGGCCTCTCCATCCTTCAGCCACTCACGCTCCTGTTGCCCCCTGGCTGTAATTTGCTCGGCTTCATTTAGGGTGGCCGTCTGCCATTTTTACGTGTATTTTTACATTGTTACGGCAGGCGCCATAGTCCCCATAGTTCCCCCCATTATCCAATCCACTACCAACCCATTTTCATAGCCCAAGTAGTTTTCATCCGTAGTTTACACAATAGTACAATCCAAACCGGGGGTTGTCCTTCGCTGCATTTTATAGTGTAGACAGGGATAACCGCCGGTTTGGTGTCCATTTCATACTTTGCGATTAAAATTGTGACTGAAACGGGCCTCTACGTGTTGGCTTCGGCTCCACGCACGCCTTCCAAATGTCCGGGGCTCCATAGCCCCGTGAAACGGAGACGTTACAAATAATAATTAATAGACCCGATTTCAGAAACTTAGATCAAAAATGTAAACAAAGAATTACTGTCAATTTCACAGGAAAAAGTAAATAAAGAGTTGTCACTTTTAAATAGTATAGGATTTTTGTTTACATTTTTTATCTAAGTTTCTGAAATAGGGTATAGATAGGTATTGTTAATGCTGCTCAACTTATGCACACTTCTATAGGGTTTATGAAATAATAATTTCAATAAATATTTTCAGTCATTTTTCTTCCGGAAATGTACTGTGTATTTTCTTAATTTTTTTTCTCGGAAAAGCGCCATCTACCTAATACGCGTAGCAACGCTATAATGTGCAGTTTATAGTCTCTTGATTACGGTTCAGAATTTGAACTGGAACCCGTATTGGGGTTGATTTCTTTCAGGACAAAGTTGAACCATTTTCAAGAAAATAGTTTGTGTCGTAAAACGAGATGGCGTTGCTTTTGAAAAGAAGGGTTTTTTCCTGTGCAGTGGTTCTTTCAGAAAATTGTGTTTTTATAATGCCATCGTTTTCCTGAAGATGGCGTTTATTTTAATAATTATAAATCTAAAATATTTCATGTGGATTCTGAAAAAGACTAGACTTACCTATTTAGAAATAAACAATTTTGTATTGGAGTGGGAAAATAATATATTATTAGCGAACAAATTTGGTACTACGACTTTTTGAAACTCAATTTGATATTTAAAAAATTGTGAGATTGTGGCATGGTTGATTTGATATTTTCGGCCATCCGGGGTTACGTATTACAACTTGTAATG
Source organism: Idaea biselata (assembly GCA_958496205.1). Taxonomy (NCBI): domain Eukaryota; kingdom Metazoa; phylum Arthropoda; class Insecta; order Lepidoptera; family Geometridae; genus Idaea; species Idaea biselata. The sequence continues at coordinate 23,180,547 of OY292396.1, read as the reverse complement.
TGGCCCCCTAAATGGAGCTAAACGGACAAGCAGATTTGTCCGACACGTATTCTGATTCGGAGGCTGGTGTAGCCACGAGACACTTCATTCAAATACGCATGCCGCCTCGTCACTTTCCAACATCAAGAGAGCGGACAAACTTTCATCTATTGTATATTTTATGTTTTACAGGCAACTTTCCTGTACAAAAATCTTTATTTTTATATTGTTTCTCTACAGTCGGTTTCCACTACAGAAATTGATTTCCTATGACAACAATTATTAAAATATTGATGTATTAGTTGCACAAATATCACACTTTGAGCTCAATGTTAGTCCACTTCTTTGCTGTTAAAGTATAGAGGTATAGAGGAGAAAATCGCTAAACCAACTGGTTTAGCGGTTTTTCTCCATATAGAGTCATAATGGTGTTTGTCGTGTTTGGCAAAATGTAAAAATGAATTACCCCCGAAAAAACGGAGATCTATTCTTTGAATAAGAGTTATTCTAGTTTGGTCGAATCTGTAATATGTTAGTGAAATAAATTCACGTTATATTAAAAGTTCTTCCAAGGCGAATTAGTTCTCGTCGATTGTTATGGGAAAGGCGATGCGAACACTACATCAGTACACGTACAATTAGATACACGAGTAAATCAGTATTCTAGTCTTAAACTAAATAATTTATTGAATAAGCGACAAATGCATCGTTGCATCGCACAAGTGATTCATGTCTGCACAGAATAGAAATAGTTGGAAACTCCTCGTCTCATTTCGTTTTGCCTTTGTTTTTATCAAGTTCTTCTTCAAAAATGGACTTTAAGTTTAAGGTTATAAGATGTAAGCTGCATGAAGGATAAAGTTTGGTTTGTGTATCGAGTACACGGCAGGGTTTGGAATATACGTGCCGTAAAGTTCTCGCGTCTTGTTACCAGCGCGTTTCGTAGATTGGGTTTGTTTTTCCACATGCTAATAACGTGGGGACGTGAGGTGAGGACGCTGGAGTGTTAAAAAAATCTTTGGTTTTTACATGATGTGATTTTATATGATAGATAGGAGATAGCTGATTTTAATAATAAAATACTTACCTTACCATGATATACGTTGAAACATAGGTATTTACTATTCGTTACGGACGGTAAGGTTTAGTACTTTCTACAAGCCTGATTGCAAAACTGAAGAATCAGGTTTGTTGTGTGGGAGCCTCACTTATTTTTTGTTTTTGTTTTATTCTAATTTGTTGTTGGCGACATAAATACATAATCTATGAGAAATTCAACATTCCAGATATTACGGGTCATGAGACTAACAGTTTTTACCCTATGGGTACAAAGAATGTCGTGAAAAAAAAAAACGTTGAAACTAACTTTCTATATTATTCAACATATTTATATACCACATGTTTTCACAACGTTTCTCAACGTTTAGACGTTGTTGAGTTGTTAGTTCTATTTGGGAACATTTTTGTAATAATTTATCGAACTTGTAACCTCATAACATAACATAAGACAACAACGATCTATCTTAAAACTTACCTCGCAACTATCACAGACCTACCTAATAGGTAGGTACTTCTGCTTAACACGTAGCACCTACCTAATTGAGTTTAAAATAGCTACATTACAGATGCAATATGCAACCGAGCGACGTCTGTGAAAGCGTGTAAATTGCAGAAGTTGGTGTGCGGTTGCAATTTTCGTAGTTGTATAAAATATTGTCAGGCGTAATATCAGATATGGTTAGGTGGCGATGGATACGCTCTTGGCTTTTTGGCACGTTCGCAACCGATCGCGTTGCATACCGCTGTTAGTTCAAATTGCTTTCTGCATATGACACTTTTAGTCTTCCATATATCGTGTTTTCTGTAACTGTGTCACTTTTATTGAGAGCTATTTACCTACTGTTATGATTATAAATTAACTTTTTAAGCTACGACGATTGGAACTCATATTTTTATATTTTCTCGGGTCTTAATTGCGTGAGTATAACTATTTAATTATCTTACCTCGACGTTTCGACCATGTTGCAATGGTCTTGGTCGCAACGGGACTGTCGAACTGACTCATTTTTGTGATTACAATTCCTTTATACTGATGATTAAATCACTGACGTTTAAATGCACCCTGCAGCACGGGTCTAAAAGAATATGGCTATACGGTATCGTCTGTCTTTCGTAAAGTGACTAAAAATGGTTACATGGTGGAAGGCTTCGGTCGCAGCTTGTTACCATCCTTCCTTCGGTCTAAATCTTAGCGCCAAGCAGATTCGTACCGATACGCAGACCATTGACGCTTTTATGGGAGACAGTAGAATACTCAACTCGGTATTCCACTGCCGTCTCTCTATCTTCTAGATGTGTGTGCTACATACATGCTAAACCAATCGGTAACTAGTACAAACCTCGCCTTCGTAAAGAATAAGGCAGCTGGTGACCACTAAAACAAGTCCTATATTCATATACCTATTATATGAATATAGGACATATTCGTATACCCATACTAGATATTCTTTGCGGGTCTAATGTTAAATACACACCGCCGCCGTTCTTCTTTATCGAAAACAACTAGAATACATTTTTAAAAACGTTAAACTTTTTAAAGAACATTGATTTTAATTTCGGTGTTAATTCACAAACAATTAATTTTAACGACGTTTCTTTTGTTTTATAACCGTTTTAATAATCTCTATTTACATTAAGGGAAGTCGTTTGTTTTAATGTTGTTGGATTTCGTAAGAAAAAATCTTTAGAACGGGATATTTATCATGTTTTAATTTTGTTTATTACGGAGCTTGATATTTCGGCAGCAATTGCAACTGGTTTGTAGCGAAAAACAACCACGATAGTTGAAAATCTTACAACGAGTACTAGCTGCGCTCTACGGTTTTACCCACTTAAGTAACGTAAATATTACTAAATATCGATATAAAAAGTGGTCTTTGTGTTACCCCAGATCTCAAGCTATCTGTATACCAAGTTTTTATTGCAATCGGTATATAGAAATTTTTGCGTCACGAAGTAACAAATATACATACCTCCTTACTTATAAACGATGACTAACTTTATGTTACGTTTGTCTTACTGTTACTGTTTGAAGTTCCAAAGTTACCAGACAGTGACAGACGTTAAATAAACTAAGCCATGGTTTATAAGTGAGCGGGATAATGTTTTCTTACTTACTAACTTATTTACATTAACACAGTACATTTCAGATTTTTAGTATTACCTAGTAGGATACACTTTCATCATGAAGAAACAATAATTTGAAATAATTTAAAGGAAAAATACCTCTTTAAAAATCACTAGCGGCGAGTCTCGAATTTGCGTCTTTGGGTATCCGTATCCGTGACAATAATTTTAAATAATATGATCTTACTTACCTCATACTAACAAAAAAAGTTTGCGACACAAAGAGCGTTCTTATCATCTGAGTTCCCATTGATGGCGCTATCTAGTCGTGGGCGTATGTAAACGCAGTAGGTTGCGGGTTCGATTCCCGCCGGAGACAAGTAGGTATTGATGCTGACCATAAATGTTTGTTTTTGGTTTTGGGTGTTTTATATAGGTACCTATCTATTTACAACTAACTTCAACTCTTCTTACTTCTTTACTTTTTTTTGTAACTATGTTAACAAATCGTGTGAACCTTGATTTCTTTATTTTTTTAAGTGTTTCCTACACTTGGATGATTGACTGAAGTAGCCTGTCGAGTGCAATATTTGAAAAACATTTCTTCAAACAGTCAAATCGTGTGAATTTAAAAAGTTCAAAGTATTTTATGTAGTACTTACACCTACACTTATACACCGTTGTCTAGTTGATTATTTAGGCGTTAGATTGAACGATTTGCGAAGTCCTGGAATGTTTATTTATTGTATACCAATTGCCTAATTCAGGAGCTACTAGTAACCAGCTTAGAAATCCGGGTCTAACAAGGATTCGCTCTGTTTCCCACATTAGTTCAATCCCGATGAATTGGGGCACTTGCTTTAGGAATGGACGAATTATTCCACCTATTTAAGACATTTAAGCTTACTACGTATGTATACAAAGTGATAAATAAAGAAAAAAACGTGACAGTTTAGAAAATGTATCTGAAAATGTGTTTCAAAAGCTGTAGCGATTTCGTGGAACTTGGAATTTAGATAGCTGAAGTTCTGGAATATATTGTACATATTATAGAATACTATAGGTTACACATATTGTAGGTTACTTTTACCCCTATAGTCCCACGGGATTAGGACTTTTGCGGATGCACACTGCAGGGTGCATTTCGTAGAACCATCTTCTACTATATAAAAATAAGTCGGGTTTTCCTTCCTGACGCTATAACTCCAGAACGCACGAACCGATTTCCACGGTTTTGCATTCGTTGGAAAGGTCTCGGGCTCCGTGAGGTTTATAGCAAAGAAAATTCAGTGAAGGGTTCTAAGTAGTTTTTTATTTAACGAGCAGGACCACGTCTGCCGGGTCAGCTAGTTTAAAGATAAATAGTGGGTCTTCTTGAAATTGATGATAAATGATAATCATGTTAGAAGGGTGATAAGTATGAATGTAGAGGGTCGAAGAAGAAGAATACGATCGAAGCAAATATGGATGGAATGTAAGAAACAGGATATGAGAGAATAAAGGTGAAATAAGGGAAGAGGGTTAATAAGTGAGAGCGAAAAAAAACTTGGTCAGATAAATAATAACTAAGAGTCAATTGCAAATAATTAGGAAATTATGGAAAAGAAGTGTGTATATTAAAATTTATTGATGTAGTTTATTAATACCTTAAATACACGATATTTCCATACAACTAAAAGCTAAGGTCAAGTAATCTATTTTGAAAGTGAATTCTAAAAATAATAAAGCAGTGAGTATTGAAAATTAACTTTAATAAATAGGTTGGTTGGTACTACTGAAGAACAAATCTTTTATATCAGTCCAGTCAATCACTATCCATCTCGTATTATAAGAACTAGCCGAAACATACAGTTAGATATTAGTCCATTTTCAGAAACATTTATTCATTAACAAGGTACTAGATCCTCTCTGAACGTTATGATTGGGTACCTAATTATACTCCATCCCCTTTCCTATTACAGATTGAATAAACAGACAAATACACAAATAACAAGAATTATTAGACACATAGACAGTAAAAGTTTCTACGCGTTGAGGGAATCTATCAAATAGTTGTTATCGTCTAAATAAATAGGAGTTCCTGGAGTCTGTTATATAATGATATACAGAGGTTCCAATAAAAAGGGACACGTAACAAATTGCCTAATTTCTCTTTATGTATACAAAATGAGGTTCAACTTGCTCAAATTGGCCGTTAAACACACTAAAACAATTTGGTGTGAAGGCGAGAGAACCTTATTAGAATTTAATCTACTCGTAGAAGGTGAATATACTTCTAATTTAATTTTTAATAAATCGTTTTAAGGACTTTAACATTGGCAATGAGGAAGATATGACGTGGAGAAGATTTTCATGAACTTGAGTAAGGATAGTTATGTAAATAAATACCTCGTTTGCACAACAAACGATAATACAGATAACATAAATCAAATATTTGACAAACGGTTTAGTATATATTAATGTAAAATTAATTTGACTTATATTATCAACGTAGGGCCCAAAGTGCTGGTCCTAGAGACATGACATTTCAAGAGTGTGTTGTTTGTGGTGTGTAAGAATTCACTAAGAAAGGAAGGACTAAAAAAGGGTTTTCGGAAAATTGGGACTTACGCGGGTGAAACCTTTGTACTCTGTGTAGTATGTGCGTTATCGAATAACCGTAGTACAAGCCTAGCTGCTTCGTTTGGGGCTAGATAGCGTTGTATGCAACGTCATGTAATATTTATTTTTAAGATTTACATATTTTCAATATCAATATTTTTAAATGGATAGTAGACCATGTATTCCGTGCATTCAACATTCAGCTTTAGGATTTTTTGTTGTTTTATTCATTTATATCGTCTATCTAAATAATGCCATAAGCTTTGGTTAATGCCCATAAAATGCAAATATCCTATAATAATAGTCACTGTTTTGAAAATATTACAGCGATGTATTTTAGACAATTTTTTTGGGGTTTTGACTACCACTCGAGGTCGCACTTGGTGCAAAGGTTGGCCATTGCCATACAGAGAGGCAATGCTGCTAGCATTCTCGGCTCCTTTGCGCCGGGTACGACCAAGGGCGGTTTATTTAATTGACTTTATTTTTTTATTTATTTGACATTTGTTTGTGTTTATTTTAATTATAACGAAATGTGTTTTAAAAAATATAAATCTGGAATATTTGAAAAAACAAATTTTAGAATTAAGTAAAGTTAAAAAGCTGATAAATGAATATAGTCACTGTTATGCGTGTTTTAGACAAAAGGGTATGATCATCTCAATATGAGATCCGTAGAGTTCGAAAGGCATCATATCCTTGCTTTGAAAGTGAAGCCTCGGGCACTAGACGACGAACCTTTTAACACATAATTGCATTAATATGTCTCGACATACGCTGTACCTACGTAATTAGATGAGCGTTCACACCTCGAGTTGATTATGTTTCTTTCACGTCGAGAATCTGTTGCCGAAATAAAAGATTGTAATAGAAAAGGTGGTAGGTATAGTACGGGTACACGAGATGACCATACTTTAACAATCCCCTGTAGACTCTTTTGAAAGGGAAAGTGGGATTTTTTGACCAACAATCCCCTATCGGAACTGATAAGATGAAAAACGTATCATTTTTTCAATTTCAATCAAAACGTGTCAATTTTTAGAGTTCCGTACTCAAAGGGTAAAAACGAAATCCTATTACTGAGACTTCGCTGTCTGTCTGTCTGTCTGTTTATATATTCATATTCATTTATTCACTATAATCATGGTACAAATCAGTTGGAATATACACAATACATAAGAACGACATAATTTGCTTTATTGAGCGTATAGTATCAACACGCTCAAATAGTTTAATTTTCTAAGTGTGAGCTTTTCTTCCATTTTGTGGAATATTACACACCAAACTGAACTTTATTTTTGGAAGTATACAATCTAGATTGCTCAATTATTTAGATAGTTAAAAATTGATCGATTGCACTTTGAAATATCAGCGATACCTACCTACGCTGTGGTATCAGATCCAGTGTAGTTTAGTATCGATTAACGTCGTACACTGCAGGCGTGTTGTTGACAGATCCCATCGTTCGTAGGCACTGAAATGAAACTTTACAAGTACGCTGGAATTGGTATACCATACAAAATTACATTAGATCTTTGTGCCGATTTGATTAGCGCCATGTTGCGCTGTTGTCGCGCATTTTCTATTGAGAATAACGGCCACCATCACTCTCAATAGAAAACGCGCGACAACAGCGAAACATGGCGCAGATCAAATAGGCACAAAATTCAGTGCGCTATGACCTGTCCAGCGACTTGTACCATGGAGGTCAGTATTCGTAGGCCTTGCATTCCACTATTTTCATTCCTATATACTGTGTCCAAGAGATAGCACACGTCGACTCGTAATTGAACCGCAGACTTCTTTGATATATCGGCTCTTTTATCGGATTGGACGGACGCAATAACAGACTGTTGATTGCTTCCAAGTGGACTCAGAAGATTGATTATTTTCTCGTTACCTCGCCCGGGTTGTAGCCGGTAGTTTTCTGTGAAAGTGGTAGGTTATTTTTCTTTGTACATTGGTTTCAGTATAAAATAAATATTTTATTATTTATAAAAACCGGCTAAGTTGGAGTCGGACTCGCGCAAGAAGGGTAAAACAACGAACGTGTTTTTTGTGATAAAGGTACGGACCTTTATCACACGTTTGTTTTATGGTAACTATGCCTAAATATTAATTTTATTATATTTTTAGTATTTATTGTTAGAATGGCAGAAATGCATCATTTGTAAAAATTTCAACTAGCTATCATGGTTCATGAGATTTAGCCTGGTAACCGACAGACGGAGAGTGGAGTCTTAGAAAAAGGGTTTTACCCTTTGAGAACGGAACCCTAAAAATATTTGCCATATTTAACATGTAATTAAATATAGAAATAACACGGATTTCTGATTGTTTCGGGGGTTGTCTGGAATTTGGTCCTAGGTGGCCCCTAGGTGATAGTACCCAAAGAGTCCTCTGGGAACACCTATAATAGTGTAGTGGTACCTAAAGAGCTAACTACCTGAAGACGTATGTGACATGTCCATTACAAGATTCAAAAAATGTATTAAACTTAAATTGTGTAATAAGGCTTACTATAGTCATCATATTTTGATGAAAATAATCCATGGACATGATTGTTAACTGCTCCTGTTCAAATTACAGATATCTGTATTATGACGATTGTAATATAAAACATGATAAAAAAACCCCCATGAGTTTCTTGTGGTTTATTCTCATCGGAGGGCGCGTTCCGAAACCACAGTAACGAAATCTCGACGTTTCAAAACGTACGTATGTGTGTATAGTATACGTTCTAAATGAATAAATGAATTTTGAATTTGAATTTGAATTTGCTATCACTTGACGAAGCATTTCGGCCGCCAGCTGTCAGCACCCACCGGATTAAGACGGTATATTACGGGAACTTGTTTCCCTCACATCGGAAAGAAGGTAAGAAGATAGTTACGATAACAAAGCAAGGTAAGTGTTAATGCGTCATGTTCAACTGTTATCTTCTTGCCTTCTAGATACAATCTTGAACAGGTATCTTCTGCAGCATACTGAGTTACATTTTCCCAGGTCTTAATCGCGTGTTGTTATTTATTTCTTACCTCGACGTTTCAACCATGTTACAATGGTTTTGGTCCCAAGGGACTTTGAATAAACAATAATACGCGATTAAGAGCACGGAAAATGTAGGTATGTTAAAAAATCGTGTGTTTTTTTTAAGTTTATACAGCATAGGTACTGTTTAACCAGTATGATAACCTATTACCAATTTTATTTATATCTCTCTTATTAAACACAATACAATAAGCCGGTTTATTTACCCAATAGCCTCATCAATTCATATATTCGCATGAACGATGTCAACCAATATTTTGAATGACAGCTCTAAACAATGGTTATCCTCGAATGTTGATGTTCGTAAATTGGTATCCCAAAAAACGGCAAACATTAATGTGAAAATATTGTCGGTCAAGCCTGCCGTCCGTCCGCAGTAGCCAAAGCTCATAAATAAACAAAACTGGATGTACTGTCGAAAAGTTCCCAAAAAAAATTTGGAAAACAGAAAATTTACAGCCGGAGGATTCAGTTGAGTTTTAATTAACCGTTACCGACTGGTTGTTACTACCCTATGGTGGATGATCGCTTGCTAGGACTTTTTGTTCTTTGGGTTCAATTGGTCTTTTTTCCTAGGAAATAATTAAGAGGTATATACAAGCTAAAATCAAAATCCCTGTCGGGCTCATCGAACATTGTTGATTATTTCATGACGGAATGTCGTAGAACCATTTTTGTGTTTAGATTGTAGGTGACATTGCTTCCTACATATTGGTGTACTTTTAAGACAAAAACCTCCCATTGGCGCAAAGCCAATCCAAATTTTAGACAAAATAGGCTTCAATAAGTTTCGACATATTTGTCTGGAAGCTGCACTAAAATGTCGGAAACAATGTCTATTACAATCCATACACAAACAAAAGTTCAACAACATTCCGTCATGAAATAATCAACAATTTTCGATGAACCCGACATGGATTTTGAGTTTAGCGGCTATAGGGCCCTTAAGGAGTTAATTTAGGTATCTAGTAAATCTATACTTTGTTTTTTTTATTTCAGACTACAATCTGACGTTTTTGTTCTTTGTATTTGACATTTATTCCTCAGGAAGAAATGTCAAATTTTAATCTAAAATTAAAAAACGAAGTAGGGTAGCATGACGTGTGGGTTATGTATGTGACTTGGTGGGTTCTTTAGAATGTGACGATGAGATTATGTTCCATTCACACGGTGTGGATTTTGAAGCCATTTTAATATGGAAGTTAAATGCACAGTGTGAATATAACGGGAAGATGCAATTTACTGACATAGAAGCCGATCCCATTAGCAGCCACTTTAACATGGCTAGAAAATTAGCACCGTGTAAATGTTCTTTTAGTATGTGTTTAATACAAAGGGCCACACAAAGGTCATACAAAGGGGTAATGCTGCCAGCATCCTTGGCTCTTTTGCATTAGGTACGATCAGGGATGGTTTATTTGATTGACTATGTGTGTTGTTATAGTGTTGTTTATGTGACGTTTTATGCGTTAATTGCATTTGAAATTGTACGATTAAAGTTAAAATAAGTAAATTAACGTGATCATATAAAAGACTAAAATAACACGTAGAAAAAAAATCCTTAATAAAAAATAAAGTCCTTTCACAAACAATTTAAAACGGTAGAAAAAATGTTGCAAATATTTTTATAATCCAACAAAAAATTCAGAAATCTCGTCAAAAAATCTCATTTAGCCGCCACCGCAGCGGTGTTAAAATAATACAGTCATACCCACTAAGCCAACAACTGTGTAACCAAAAAGTTTATTTTGTTTGGTAACTTAGCGAGGGTTATTTGCATACATAGCAACAAAACAATACAGTGTGGGTGTCGGCAGGCGTGTGAAATGGCAAAGTTCCCTTGTATAATGAAGATGGGGGAAGACTCGGTTTGATAATCCGCCACATAGGAATGGAAACTTGGCAGCCACGACTCCTTAACTTGTTCGACTTAACACATATTTTTGTTTCATCTACGAAAAACAAAAGACGTTTTCTTTAGAAGTACTTAACAGAAGTTGCCGGTTCAAGGTAGAGTGTAGTCAGGTTAGATGGGATGCGGGGAAAGACCGTACAACTCAAATATCTCCTAAAATAGGTGATATTTTTTAGTGTTAGCCACGGTTTTTACAAGAAAAAATCACCCAACACCGATCTGTGGCACCCGGCAGTTGCAGTGTCACCTGTTTTGGGACATATTTGAGTCTTTCGGCCTTCCCCCGTATCCGATCTTTCCTGACTATACTTTACAACGTAGATTTCAGGAGTACCTGCCTAAGGGAAAAGGTTTAGTTAAATTTTAAAATTTATAAGTTTACATTTCTCAGAAATCTCGGCGAAGAAAAATTAAGGTTAGCTTTGTAACTGAGTCTACGTCAAAAATTCTTTCAATTTGGGACCTTAGTCGGTCCCAAATTGGTCAAAGTAAATTGCTACATATTAGGCATAATATAAAACTCTTAACAAACTTTATGGTAATAATTATATATTTTCAATAGTTGCAATAATATCTTTTATATACACATGAAAAGTAATATTAAACCTACTATTAATTAAATTGATTTTAGTCTATACTCGTACTATACAATTGTACTAAACCTGATATGATAATAATATTATACCTATTTAATACATAAGTGGATAAGTATGAATTTAGTAAGTTTTATTTCATTTCAAATAGAATGATAAAAATCAATATTAGCCTTATTTTAATACCTATGTTTTAGAAATTAAAATTAAAGTCATTTTACGGTTTTAATTGCGTGGTGTCAGTCAATCCTAACGAAGAGACCTGTAAAGGTCTCGAAACGTTGAGCATTGATACAATGCTAAAAGTAATAAACACCACGCGTTTAGAACCGAACAATGAGTTTAAGGGGACAGTCTATAAACTCTTTTCTCCATACAAACTTTACAAACATAGTCGACTATTTCCTCTCTGGATATACATAGATATTAGAAAAAATATGTTTATGCCACAACTATCAGCCATGAGCAATTGAGCATGCCTCTAGGTTTTGATTTTTTCATTTTCTAATTTTTCTGAATTTTATTTCTATTCTTATTATAAAATGAAAAAAAAAAAAAACGTAGGGCATAGTATGGCAGATATAGGTTTTATGGCATAGACATATTTACTCCAATGTGTTTATCTAACGAGGAAACAGTCGACTTACGTTTATATGGAGAAAGAGTAGGTAGACAGTACTTTTAATTTCAATCCAACGTCGAGAAAACAAGAAAATGGGTGGGTGTGATATTGCAAATACCCAAGTACAAACATGAAAAATAGTCCATTATATAATAGATTTATTATCAATATAGCTGATATTGAGGCAATCGGATATTAATTTTAATGTACCTACAAAACTCTCATCAATAACAATTTACCATCCATTACAAAATGTACAATTAATTATATTCAGCGCTAGGCGCTGCGGTATTTACTTCCACTTAAATTACTTATTGGTAAAAAATTTGGATACTTTTTATCTTAGCTTCAGGAGAAAGAGAAAGGAAAAGAAAACATTCACCCTCTTACTTATAAACGAAGACTAAGTTTATGTAACGTTTGTCTTTATAATCAATTCTAAGTTTTAGGTACGCGTCTAAGTAATAGTCCATTTATTGAGGATGGCTATAGGCTATATTATATTTAAAAAAAAAATAGGGATCCTTACTAAAAGTCCAATAATGTAACACAATGTGTGAAAAAAATGACCCTTAAATTCCTTACAGCGCGTGCGCTGCGAAAACTATTGGATATAGAACAAAACTATGTACTACAACTTTGTAGAACATGTAATTGTCTACAAAAAACATCCCGACACCATATGTCTAACTATTGTAGTTATCTCACAATAAGTGTTTTTGTAATTTTTGTAAATAATTAAAATGCCGTCGCTTAAATAACCTTTTATTTTGTTTCTTGGTATTAATCCTTATCAAAATAAATTACTTCATATTCAAGCCGAATTCAATACCTTTCTAGGACCTTTTGAATTATTTAATTCAGACATTTCATTCAAAAGATATCGCGATATTAAAAATGTAAGTATGTTGCAACCAAATAAGTATTAAGTATTGCGCGCGCATGTATGAGCGCGGTCGGCTCCTTGCAAAGCGGTTGTGCTCAGCGATACTTTTTAATATTTCTTTTTTAGGGTTCCGTACCCAAAGGGTAAAAACGAAACCCTATTACTGAGACTTCGCTGTCTGTCTGTCTGTCTGTCCCTCTGTCCGTCTGTCACCAGGCTTTATCTCATGAACCGTTATAGCAAGACGGTTGACATTTTCACAGAAGATGTATTTCGGTAGCCGCTATAACAACAAATACTAAAAACAAAATAAAACAAAAATTTAAGAGGGGCTCCCATACAACAAACGTCTTTTTTAGTTATTGTTTGTTGTCAATTTCCGTATCTAATTGGATTTTGTATTATACTAGCTGCATCCCGCGGTTTCACCCGCGTAAGTCTCGATCCTGTGGGAATATCGGGATCAAAAGTAGCCTTTAGCCTTCCTCAATAAATGGACTACCCAACACTGAAAGAATTTTTCAAATCGGACCAGCGGTGGCTAAGATTAGCGCGTTCAAACAAACAAACTCTTCCGCTTTATAATATTAGTATAGATAATTTTTGTACAGATGTTATAAGTACAGAATAATAAATAAATAAATCTAGCTGTGTAGCCCCGACATTAGCTGTGTAGCCCCGGCATAGAATAGGGTTACCCCATCTCATCCCGTGGGTGTCGTAAAGGCGACTAAGGGATCTGAGGGAGATTAGCTAACCTTAAGTACTCCCCGCGCGGTGGCGGATAAACTGCTTGATCCCTAAGAGGGTTGGTGTCAGGCAGGCGGCCGGCCGTAAAAACATTGCCAAATCTAATTGCAGCAGGTATGGTCAATGATGACTTACCGACTGCGCCGACCCCAAATAAAAAAAAACAATTTAGGGTTTAGCGGACCCCGGGCTCCCGAGAGGGATGCAACCGGGAACATCGCTCGGATGAGAAGAAATAAATAAACAAATCCTGAAAGTCACTTTTCTACGCGGACGAAGTCGCGGGCACTGCTAGTACTATTATAAAGCGGAAAAGTTTGTTTATATTCCCACGGGATCGGGACTTATGCGGGTGAAACCGCGGGGAGCTGCTAGTCAGTAATAAGAGCGAGATAGCCAAGTAAGTATCACTAAGATTCGTCTATAAATACGGAGGTTAAAGTTAACAGACAGTGACAAACGTTACATAAACTTAGTCATTGTTTAAAAGTATTAGGGGGTTAAATAGTATATATTTCCATGCAATATTATATCAGTAACTAATTTATAATGGCACGTTAGTTTGTAATTTTAAAATGATGTTCTTATTTAAGGGTTAATTTTCCATACCCCATCATCGTTCCTTACTGATGTTATATAAAATTGTAACCCTAATTTACCTAGTAGTTAAAATTTAACTTTAATTTGGTAAATACCTACTAAAAGATTTACACATCACAATTGCAAATAAAACGGAAAGTTTCAATTTTTATTAACCTTATACAATATAAAAACAACAAAAATATATGCAGTGAAATCCACGTATTTTAAGTGAGATCCAAAATAAAAGCAAATGCAGAAACCACTAGAGTTGGAATGTAAACTAATACAATCGTGTAACTGGATACGGTACTACAATTTGCGAATTCGCGACCTCCTATTTCATATTTGTTGTTAATTTTACGAATTTTATTTATTTTTTGTTCGTATGTGGGTATTGTTAGAACCGTTCTATTTCTAGTAGTATTTGATAAAACTCTGTTTGTTGTTTTGTCGGTTTCAGTGACCGTTTCCCTTTCGTCTTCATCGTCAGGTTTTTCGGCTGAACCGTATTGGTCGTCTAAGCCTTCTATTGGCGTGGAATATTTGTACTCCTCGTTTTTCGTCGGGCTTAAGTTCTTCATGGTAGGGCCTGGTATTTCTGTATCAACAAAAAGTTTTTAACAAAATTAATTATTTAGTACTCGTGGTTTGGAAAGCACATTTATCAATCAGGTAAGTCAAATCACAGTTAATGAAGTTAGGAGCCTAGAGGCAGCTCGGAAACTTTAACACCTGAGTACGCTTCATAAAGTTCCTATGTACTAAATATTGGCTCAGTGATAAATTTCTATCTGCCTATATTATTTATAAAGGATTACACAATTGTGTTAGTTATAATTGCGAGAACGGCTGAACCGATTTTTATGTATGATTTGTAATATAAGTATCGAACTAGAATATGATAAAACCAATTATAAGTTGGGAAATACAAATAGATATATTCATTTATTTAGTTCCATTTTTTATATAATGTATTATTTTTTGTAATGTGATGTTGATCTATCTATCTAGATATAATAATCATTGACATCAGAAGGACGACAGTTGTGAACAGCCACTGCGGTAACGTTACCATAAACTTAATGATGCTTTTAACGGTCTCATCGTCCATTAAAGTGGTTGCGAGATCTACTGTAGCGAGAACTAATAGTAAAGTAATACAAACAAAACCTTAAAGAGGCACAATTCGTTTCCTTCTCTCTTATTTTGATCTCTTCTATGCGAGAAATCACTCTCCCACCCAATGTAAAGTATATTATTGGTATGTTTATATGAATCAGTAATATTGTATTTCGCACAACGCTGCTCCGACATTAACGATGCTTGGATGAGAATCAGCTGTCAAATTCAGTTAGACTATGGCTGATGACAACAACAACAATCAGATGTTGGCCACTCATCCATAGTAGGTATGTATACAAGCAACGGTCCATATACCTACTGCTAGTTGAGTGAGTATCAAGAACACACTTCAAATCCCCATCGGGCATACCGAAAAGCAAAATAACTTGACACTGGCAGCACAACAATGCCTTCATTACATACTAAGGCAGAAAAGTTAACCATTCTTGTACTCGGAATTTGTATGGTAGGTAGGTTTATTTGCTAAAAAATATATAAAAAAATGGATTATCTTATTTATCTGTTTTTTTTTTAACTTTTAATGGATATCATTTCATAAAAACGGGCTAACCATTTTTGCATGATGATTACATTAAATTACCCTACATATATGGATATAGTTTTCTATGTTCGCACCTAGTTAGTGTAGGTACCTAAGACAGAAGTACCTAGTTATTACTTTGCAGACTAGTGTATACATTATACATACATTGCCGTTTTACTGGAGCAACTTTGCTTCTATTGCTCCTAGTTTCGTACCCATTTAGGTTGCTCCACTTCTACGTATGTGTTATAATTTATACCATTAGTGGTTTCGATAGATGCAAATGTAGATGCGACTATAGTGTTCCAAAAAATATTTTACGTTTCTACGTAACATTATTTTTTTAGGTTTTTTTCTTTAGAGTCAGTTTTAAAAATCAAACGAAGTGTTTAGCAAACACTTTTAAAATATTGCTAAAAATGCATTTCTGTTACATTAATCTCCGTAAGACCAAGACTATTGGCCTCATTCTACTAGGATCCACCAACGAGGATCCACATGGATCGTGGATCTATGGATATTTTTTCTCCTCTTCAATCCACCTTTTTAGAGCATGAAATGTAATCTAAGTAATCGTCGAGGTCAGAAAATAAATTTAAGTCTTCAAGTCTACAGTGGATAGGTTTCTTCTAGGCAAGCATGTTACACCGTCGACTTCATCGTCGCTTCCCATCAGGTAAGGTAAGATCAAATGCACTTAATTTTTTTTAACTCTCTCAAAAAAACAATAATTAAGAAGTATATACGAGCTAAAGTCTAAACCCCTGTTGGGTTCATAGATAATTTTTGATTATATCATGACGGAATGTTGTTGAAATCTTTGAGTAAGGTTTGTAGGTGTGACATTATTTCCTACATTTTGATGCAGTTCCAAGGTCTCTGAAAATAATAATAATGCGCGAAGACCCGGTGAAATGAAACTGGATATGTTATTTATTTTATTTAAAGTTAAAATTACCATATAGCCGAATAACGCTATCGACTTCACCAAGGGAGTTCTTCGCGACACATCGGTACCCGCCCACATCAGCCGCCGTGAGCCTCCTCACAGTCAACACCATACGGTTCTCGAAGGAACTGATCATCGTGTTCTCGACCTCGTACTTGATAGAAGAAATTACCATCTCATCTGTGAAAACAAAAATATATTTTTAACACCATTGACGACCTCTGTTGCGCGTCGGGGGAAGGCCTGACTGCAATGCAGAAGGTTGCGGCTGGATTCCCGCCGGTTGCAAATATTAATGCTTAAAATAAATATTTGTTTCTGGTTTGGGTGTCTCAGTATGTATATAGGTATTTACAAAAGAAAAATTAATTTAAGTACATATATCCGTTGTATAGTCACCGTAACACAAGCTTAGTAGCTTACCACGGGTCTAGATGGAGCTGTATGCTGTTCGCAGAATTCATTTATTATTTCACCCGCGTAAGTCCCGATCCCGTAGGAATATCGGGATCAAAAGTAGCCTATGTTACTCAGAGTGAATGTAGATTTATAATGGTGAATGGTATAATATTAGTATAGATCTACTATCGGTTAAGAACATAGATTCTTCTTCTGTTTTCGCGATGTTGTATTGAAATTAAAGACATTTTTCGGTTTGAATCGCGTGGTTTTTATTACTTTTAGCATTGTTACAACGCTCAACGTTTCGAGACCTTTCCAGGTCTCTTCTTCAGGATAGACTGGTTAAGAACATGACAGAGTGAAAAAGTAGTAACAAAGACATGACATTGACCGCCTTCGGACCAATACAGAATCTGGCGAATAAATGTTCTGACCGAGATCGAATTAGACAAATAACAGTTCTCTCAACAAACGTATTCGATATGAGTCGTAATATTATCCATACTCATAATAAATAACAAGCACTGAGGTGCTAACTACAACAACAGGTCTACCTGTGACTAGAAAGTCCCTGGAGCATCAGGTTGTTATGATACGAATAGATTCGTTATAGAAATAAACAAAATAGTAATAATTTTTTGGTACCTATCTATAAGTATAAAGTCATTACGATTGCTACTCCAAACGTGCTAACTGTATCAAAAAAACCATTTTGCTGTGATTCTTTTAACGTTTAAATTTTATTAAGTAAACTCGAAAGCTATAAAGTCTAAACTAGGTTACAAGATAAGGCAGACAATGTCCCAGCTGTCACTCACAATAGTCCGCTTCGGGGGAAACGATATTTTTCAAGAAGCGCCAAATCACCGACATTTCCTGGTAGAGACCCCTTTTAAACGTAGCCCAAACAAACTCTACATTGCGGTGGAAAAGTATGTCGTCTCCCGCCTCCAAGAGCCACCTAAGCCTCGAGTGCCTGTTGTCCGCAAATGATAAAGCGACTAGCCTTCTTCGAGACACTTCGCCACTACACGCCGTGTTAAACACACTCAACTATATTAAAACCAATAGATTACCTTCCAATATCGTTTTACCGACAAACTCTTTCAATGTTTTTATGTGAGGGAGACGTTTAAAACCGCATTAATTTAAGTCGCAGACTTCGCCTGCCGTGAAGTTTGCAAGGAAACGATAACACCAGTAAACGCCTTTCT
Source organism: Idaea biselata (assembly GCA_958496205.1). Lineage (NCBI taxonomy): Eukaryota > Metazoa > Arthropoda > Insecta > Lepidoptera > Geometridae > Idaea > Idaea biselata. The sequence goes on along the minus strand of OY292396.1, from coordinate 23,162,211 downwards.
TAATCTCCATTTCGATCGAAACTTTGGTTTGTTTACTTTCCAATGTGCTCGGGTTCGATATGAGGGGAAGATAGTCCTGAAAAATTTCTCAGTAAGCCGTACGCCCCAATATTACAAGAAATTTCATCTCAATTAATGTCTAAAATAACAGTGTAACACTCTTAATTACGCTCGAGTGAGGCCTGCTTAATTAACACTTACATGTCAGCGAGGCTAACATAGATTGATGACAAACGAAAATGACGATCCCGTGCTGTTTGGGGTCGATTCTGGCAACGGGCTGGAGCGAAAACGCTAGTCACTCGGAGCAACTTGGTGGTAAAACAAAAGCCTTCGCTCGCGACCGCCATTCCCCGACAATAGCCGACGTTCCTCATGGATCATAACGCGCCGAAAAACAACTCGGGGCCCTTAATGCGTTTTCATAATTAGTTTTCGCAATTAGGTTTAGTTTACTTTGACGTTATTATTTTTAGACTTGAATTTTGTAGCTTTAATTTTTTGTAATTTACAATTTAATGAAAATATTTTTGAAGTAGGCAAGTATAAACGTAGCAAACTCTCTCACATGTAAGACGTAAGTATCCAATAATTTGGTCTTAAATATTTATAAAACATTTTCAAAGAAAAAGTCCTTGGAGAAATTCTTATTACGATAACAACCTCCACCTTACACATGAAACACAATCTCTAATCTAGTTCGGAGTCTAAAAATACTAAAACATTTCGAACTTTATTTCTCTTACTTCTTTATCCTACTAAATATATAAACAACGATGAGACCTATAACAAAGGAACCATTACACGCCCAATGTTCGTAGATAAAATTGCCAGTGCAACCTTCGAACCGTCAATAGAGGATAGCATTACTTACTACAAGCGCACCAATAGCCATTGCACAGACATTATTATGACTGTTACTTCGAATACGACGGTACCCTCCGAGGACCTCACGTTGTAAAGCGATCCACGTAATGGACTGAAGCAACAATGGGGCTCCGAAACGGCTTTGAAACTATGGTTAATGAAATTGTAGTGAATTGAAGATCGATTTTGGTTGGGAATCAATATTGTAAACATTAGATGCGATACGAACATGATATTTTATATTAAGGAGTGTTCAAGTATAATTTCTATTTATAATAGTAAATTTAAACTCATTTTAACCGACTTTAAAAAAAAACCGAAGGAGGAGGTAGAATAAATTCGTCCTGTAGGTATAATTTTTTTTTTTTAATGTACATTGTACTCTGATTACTTGGAAAATGGCTAGGTCGATTAAGATGTTTCTTTTTAAGAGAATAGTCTCCATTCTCTTTCTCCATACAAACGTAGTTTAAATTTTCCTCCCTGGATAAAGACTTTAGAGCAAATATTAGGTCCTTACATATGAAATTGGCGTTTTGTCGTACTGGCCACTTTGATCTCAAATATCTCTTCTTTGGTTAGGGATTCCAATTTCAAATTTATACAGCTATTTATTCATACATTTGTATTTCGAAAACCGTAATTCATTTGTTTTGTCCTCGTTTGGTTTTTTCTTTGCGTCACGCAGTTTACAAAATGGAAAACTTGAAATATCGCGTTATTTACGAGTACGATTTCCACCGTGGTACCAGTGCTGCAGAAACGGCTCGAAGGATTAATGATGTGTATGGCGGCGGTGTCGCAAAAGAAAACACAGTGCGTTTTTGGTTCCAACGTTTTCGTTCTGGAAATTTCGACCTGCAGAACAAGCCACGTGGACGGCCGGAGACTAAAGTTGCTAATGAAGAATTGAAAGCTATTGTGGAGCAGATCCATCGCAAACCACGTCCGAGTTAGCTGCAGGCTGCGGTGTTAGTGATAAAACTGTTTTAATCCACTTGAAGCAAATTGGAAAGGTGAAAAAGCTTGAATGGTGGGTACCTCATGAATTGAGTGCAGCAAACCGACAAACGCGCGTCAACTGCTGCGTTACATTACTCAACCGGCACAATAATGAAGGGATTTTAAATCGGATCATTACCTGTGATGAAAAGTGGATCCTGTACGATAATCGGAAACGCTCATCGCAATGGCTGAATCCTGGCGAACCAGCCAAATCCTGCCCCAAGCGAAAATTGACTCAAAAAAAGTTACTTGTGAGCGTTTGGTGGACTAGTGCCGGTGTCGTTCACTACAGCTTTCTTAAATCTGGCCATACGATTACAGCAGATATCTATTGTCAGCAACTGCAAACCATGATGGAAAAGCTAGCTGCTAAACAACCGAGGTTGGTCATTCGCTCTAGGCCACTGCTGCTTCAGGACAACGCTAGACCACACACTGCACAACAGACGGCTGCCAAATTAGAGGAGCTTCAATTGGAATGTCTAAGACATCCACCGTACTCCCCGGACCTGGCTCCAACAGACTACCATTTTTTTCGAAATTTGGATAACTTCTTGCTAGGGAAAAAATTCAACTCCGATGGGGCAGTCCAAAGCGCCTTCAAAGATTTCATTGATTCTCGTCCTAATGGTTTTTTTGGTAAAGGGATCAATGAACTACCTATGAGATGGCAAAAGTGCATAGATAGCAATGGTACATACTTTGATTAAATAAATATATTATTATAAAAAAAAAGACTTTATGTTCCTCCCTTACAAAACGCCAATTTCATATGTAATGACCTAATATGTTTATGCCATAAAACTTATATATGTCATGACTATCTACCTTTTTATTTTTTTCATTTTATTATTTTTTATTATTATTTTAATTAGAAAATAAAAAATAAATAAAAGGTAGATGCATTGTAATGACAGATTTAGGTTTTATGGCATAAACATATTTGCTCTAATGTCTTTATCCAGGGAGGAAAATTTAAACTACGTTTGTATGGAGAAAGAGAATGGAGACTATCCTCTTAAGTGGAAGTTCGTAGCTCAAAGTTGGGGTTGTAAAAATGTTGTGATGATCTTTGGAACGATTAGCAGAATAGCTCCTCTATGGATACCCTAAATTGCCTACTTCTCGTTGCTTACTTATACTTACATATCGTCAAAAATATATTTTTCACGAAAAATACGAACTCGAACTCGCATCTTTGGGTAAATCACAGGTAAATTACTGAAAAGTGGTTCCTGTAGATGCGTTCAAATAAGCTTAAGTCAAATATAGTAGACAGGGTCATATCATACATTTCTTAAAAAATCATGGTGTAATTCGTTAACACGACGCAGAGACGCAGTTCGAGCCTCGCCGCGAGTAAATTTTGAAGATGTATTTTTACTCAAAAATCAATGGCATGACATTGAATTTCATCCATTAAAGTACATAAACCTTATAAATTCTCTTAAAATTTGACGACACACTCCACGGCAAGAGGAATCCCTTGGGAGACCTGACGCGGCTTCAGCCAGGAACCTTCATTCATTTTGTCACCAAAAATCTGTGTCAACTGATCTTATATAATTAAATGAATGAAAATACTCTGTAACTTTTTTGACTTACTTCGAATAAGTAAAAAATTATGTAGTTTTTAAGGTTCCGTATCCAAAGGGTAAAAACGGGACCCTATTACTAAGACTTCGCTGTCTGTCCGTCTGTCTGTTTGTTTGTATCTCATGAGCCGTGATAGCTAGACGGCTTGCTAGCTATACTAAAAACAAAATAAAACAAATATTTAAAGGGGGCTCCCATACAACAAACGTAATTTTTGACATAAAAACGAAACGATACCACGATTCTTTTGTACTACTAGCGCCATCTAGTGACAGATTGGCTTCAATAGTACCATAAATTTAACGTTGTCATTGCGTTCACGGATTGGTTGGTAATACTGTGTTCATTTTAAGGTTCCGTAGCCAAATGTGATAGAGGTACAGAACCCTTTGTGGGCGAGTCCGACTCGCACTTGGCCGGTTTTTTTTCAATATTTCACTTAGCTCTTACAATGGCGTTTTTAGGAGACTTATCCATATGTATATAAAAGTCGTGTCAGTTACACTATTTATAATTCAAGAACGGCTGAAGCAAAATTGGTGAGAAGGTAGCTTGGAAGACAGAAGGAGAAGGACATATGATATTTTTTTACCTCTAAGGCGAAACAAAGTGCCCGGTCAGCTAGTTTTATTATAAACAAAACTTTCTTACTAAAATTTTAAATTTACGAACAATAAAACAAAGCTTACATTTCCACTCTTTCAGTGTAATATAAAACTTGAAATTCTCAAAAGCTGGAAGCGTAGTGCTATTGAAAATTAACCCGTAAATTCACGACGATTCCCTAATGTAGAAGTTTGCGGAATGCCAACGGCTGGGTACGACTAGTGCGAAGTAATAGTCGGCTCTAGCTCATTACACCTCAAGCTCAATTTTGAGCAATAGCTTTATTTTATTCAACATTTATTTTTAATTGTAAAAATGCTTGTATTTAATTATTTTTGTATTAAGGTATTTGAGCACTTCAATTCACGCTTTTATGTGTGGGGATACCCACGGCTTAGTTAGCTATAGACGACCTGATCTTTTCCCTGGATATAGGTTATTGACTGACATGCCTAGGCTAGTAGGGTGGTATAGACTCTTTGTAAGCCCACTCCGCCATTTATATCTCGAGCTCTACAGCGCCATAAATGGATTAATAGTTGTTTGTAGTGCGTGAAAGATGAAAATGCTTATTATTATATTAAATATGTGTGTTTTTCCTTGTTTAGTTTTACATTGTATTGTTTAGTTTTAGTTAGTTTAAGTATTTTAACTAATTAAAAAATAATTTTGGCATTGTTTTATTTGTAACGTATTATTGATGTTTATTGGAATGTAAACAATAAATATTTAAATTTATATTTACATCGTATTTTTATTTAATACACAGCTAAGTTAACGTCTGGTCAATATATCGCCAGAGTATTTAACATTTTTTTTCGGTTATTTATATCTGTCATAATCTTAAAAAAACTCATGACTTAAATAACAATAAATAAACCAATGACTAAATAAACCAATGAGGTTTGTCTACATATTTTAGATAAGGAGTTAAAATGAATATGCAGGTACAGTTAATGGATTTTCTGAGATAAAATATCAAGCAATTTTATTTCTCCTTTAATATTCCTCTGAGGTAACATATTTACTTTCCGATGTTATTGAGGTGCATTTGGTTTTACGACAGAATTACGATTTTAAAGTCACGTGACAAGATTTAGATGCCAATGGGTTAAAAGAGAAAACTAGAAAATATTGTTTTATTTAGTTAACTAGAGATCTGATTTATAACCAACAAACCAAGTATTTGTACAGAGTACCTACCTACCACAATGTTATCATTTGGTACCTCATATAAGCTGGATGATATTAATCTTGGTCTAACTAACGCATCTATCCTACTAATATTATAAAGCTGAAAGTTTGTTTTGTATGTGTGTGTGTGTTTGTTACTCAATCACGTAAAAACCGCTGAACCGATTACCATGAAACTCGGTACGTAGATAGCTAGAGACCTGGAATAACACATGCGCTTTTCATCCCGATATTCTCGCAGGATCGGGATATTACGCGGGTGAAAACGCTGGGCGCAGCTAGTGTGAAATAATTTAAAAAATACCGTTTTATCGCTAATTTATCAAAAAAACTAGCAGCTCCCCGCGGTTTCACCCGCATAAGTCCTGATCCCGTGGAAATATCGGGATCAAAAGTAGCCTATAGCCTTCCTCAATACATGGACTATCTAACCCCGAAAGAATTTTTCAAATCGGACCAGTGGTTCCTGAGATTAGCGCGTTCAAACAAACAAACAAAAAAACAAACTCTTCCGCTTTATAATAGTATAAATAGATAGATAGATATAATAATTATGTACCTACCTACCTATTTTTTTTAGTAAAAAGACGACTGTTATTTGAAATATATAACTCTGTTGTTCCAAGCCAAACTACAAAGATTACTATATGTAGAAAAATTTATACATAAATCCCATTTCACGGTTCATTGATAGCTTTATGAATAAAATATGAATTTTTCAGTTAAATAAACGAATACGATGTGACGACTGGTATTGAACTTTGACAATGCTATTCTAAGAATAGCCTTGTTCCGCGGCTTTCCACCGATTTTAATAAAATGGGAAATTCCTAAAATCCTTTCATAGTGGATACCTCAAAAAATACTTCCACAATATACTATGTGCATAGATTGAGTTTCGTAGGTACTTTAAAAGCTATCCATTTTGAATAATTTGTTCAGCCTTACCTTGGACTCTAAGGTATAACAGAGGGAAATTCTTAAAATCCCTTCATAGTGGATACCGAATTGTATGTGGAAAAATTGAGTTTCGTACTTCAAAAGGTATCTATTTCAAATAATTTGTTCGTTCAGCCTTACCTTAGACTCTAGGGTAGAGTCGATTAAGGTTCGATTAAACCAAACTGGAATAAGCCAATTCTACGCATAAATCGTATTTTGTTCGAGAGACTCTCGAGCTGTTTAATTAAAAAATGACGATTTAAGCGTAGAATTGCTTATTCTAGTTAGAAGAATCAAGCCTAAGTCTAGTATCGTAAGTTTGGTTGGAAATAATTAAGTAGATAGGTACGAAGTTATTAATTTATCTTTGACGGCAGGTGTAAGAAAATCAGCTTTAACTAAAAATCAACAAAGCCAAATAAGAAATAGTACCTATATCTAGTTAATTCTTTCTAATCAGCCTGACGATGTTTAAACTTAATCGACTTTATTAGTCCAGTAACTTAAGCGGAAACTTACCGAATCAGGAGCTAAGCTTAGCTTAACTTAGCTGAATATTTGCTTTGGCGGTAACTTCGTTTAGTACTTTACATGCTGTGTCATACCAAGATAAGCTTTGACAGCGCCGTAAATTGTGGGACAATTAATTATTAAACTTTTACTGGGATTATTTATTTACATATAGGTAGACTAGCTGCATCCCGCGGTTTCACCCGCGTAAGTCCCGATCCTGTAGGAATATCGGGACCAAAAGTAGCTATGTTACTCAAGGTAAATGTAGCTTTCTAATTTGTGAATGAATGTTTGAAATCGGTCCAGTAGTTTTTGAGTTTATTCATAACAAATATACAAATCTTTCTTTTTTATAATATTAGTATACCTTTTTAGCAATTCCACCGGTAATTCGTCCTGTGTGGACATGTATTTAAGACTAGCATCAAATTTATTTTGAACCAGACAGCGTATGACTGTTATATAAATTCAGCTAATGAGGATTACTACTAGGCCTTGGGTTTATTATTTATCACTTTAAAAAAAAAGTTTAAGTACTTTAATTTTTTTTTAAACAGAAAAAGCACCAGCTTAGTTCTCTAAATGAGGTAATTACATACCTACACTAAAACACCGGAATCGTGTACCTCATGTTAAGGAGTGCAAAAAATGATTTCTTATTTCACTCTCGTTGTATATAGAAAAACGCTTTGACTTGCCTAAGGATCCCCTATTGTAATGTTTGCAAATCTTTAAATTGAATTGTCCTGTAATTTCAGATAACCATAAATCAAGGCATTAACTCTGACTCGTGACAAAGCGACATTTAAAAATAACCCCAACAGAATTGAAGATTTAAAAAATAATGGTGGAAAAGTTCAAGATTTTGTATCAAGAAACAGACTCGTCGCAACATAGAAACCTATAAAAGCTAATGGCTTAAGCTTTAACTAACATCCTCAAGAAATAAATTATAAGAGCATTGTTGGCCGGTCTCAGTGCTGAGTCGTAAACGGTCCACTCATTCGGAACTAATGAGCATTGTCTTATTTCACCACAATAGGTCAATTTTCTTGAGACTAAAACCCGACTCAATCGTAAATTAAAACTTAATATCTCATTACTTGCAAGCGTTACCCGCCCAGTGTGGCTGGTGCCAAAAAATTTAATTACATACAGCTTTAGAAAATATGGTTGAAGAAAAGAAAAATTACCGGGCCTGAAATAAATGGGTTGGATGAGAATAAAAATCTTGGATAAAAGTCTATTTTTTTAATTATTTATTTTTACATAGGCTACTGTGTCGCACGCCTAAGGTCTACCCCATTTCCTCATAAGTTCACGAATATATCGATCTCTGGCCTCTCTTTGTCGAATGCATCCTGGGTCTACCTCAAAGGGGATTTCCGTTTTGATCAATCCATGTTGAGTGGTAGAGGTTAATTATTTTACTCTCAATGCCTCCATGGAGTTGTCATGCATCTAGTTATTTTGTTAATTAAATTTATTTAACCTAAATTGAATTAGAGGAAGGCCATGAATCAGCTATACCTATGAGTCAGGTAAATGAGAAGACTGCCGTCAAGTCGTATAAAGGAATAAATCAGCTGGTAATAGAAAGAGAGGAATAGAGAATGAGAAAAGAGGAAAAATAAAATAAAATAGCGGAATAGAGTATCATTGCACTGACAAGAGCTAAGCTCTTAAATTAAAAAATACGGAACCCTAAAAATGGTCAAAATGACTTAATAGGTGTATACTAGCTAAACTCAAAATCCATGTCGGGTCCATCTAAAATTATTGATTATCTCATGATAAATTAAATTTCTTTTTGTGTATGTACGAATGGTAGATGACATAGTTGCCAACATTTTAGTGTAGTTTCTAGACAAATATGTCGAAGGGCGTTGAAGCATATAAAGGTACATTTAAGCAAAAACAGTTATTTTTTATCTAAAATGTGGATAGGTTAGTTTTTGTTTTGAAACTACACCAAAATGTAGGAAACAATGTCACCTACAATCATACAAAAAAAACAACATTCCGTCATGAAATAATCAACAATTTTCGATGAACCCGACTGAGTTTAGCTCATTTTTAGGGTTCCGTACCTAAAGGTAAAAACGGGACCCTATTACTGAGACTTCGCTGTCTGTCTGTCTGTCTGTCTGTCCGTCCGTCCGTCCGTCCGTCTGTCCGTCTGTCCGTCTGTCCGTCTGTCCGTCTGTCACCAGGCTGTATCTCATGAACCGTAATAGCTAGACTGTTGAAATTTTCACAGAAGATGTGTTTCGGTAGCCGCTACAACAACAAATACTAAAAACAAATTAAAACAAATATGTAAGAGGGGCTCCCATACAACAAACGTGTTTCAAAAACAACAAGAAGTTTAGTACAATGTGAGGTCGCTTCTGATTGGTCAGGACAAATCGAGATGGTCATGGAATTCAAAATGGCTGCCTTATCTGTCAAATATACCAGTCTGCCTTCACTTACCAAAGAGTTTCTTATAAGTTTCAGATTTTCTTTGTGCCAGGGTTTTTTTTTTTTGAGTGATTCGGTCGTTTGATGGGAGTAAGAATCGAAGATATATATTTCATATTTTCCTATAAAATTTAAAAATTGGTTGTGGTAAACCATTTTAGGGTTCCGTACCCAATTGTGATAGTGGTACGGAACCCTTTGTGCGCGAGTGTCGCACTTGCCTGGTTTTTTATATCCCCTTAAAATTCGCACAGGTCTTACGTTACATAAACCTACATCTAAGAAAGTAAAGTTAAGAAGCAAGTTAATTAAGGGAACCTACACCAAACATTTTAAGGTACTTTAGAATTTCAATTTAACAGAAACTTTCCGTTCCGATTGTAGGGCGAAATTATCGTTAGTTGCAAGAAGTTACGATTAGCTCAGTGGTTTAAGAGCGATTCGCGTGTGGTACACTCCGGGTCGCTCCCCAGAGGGCAGTCTAGTCTGTAGTTGTTATTGACATGGAGACGGTATTCTCACTAGCTAAATTAGATGAGTAAGTACTCATATCTGGGGCGGTTTACATCAACTAATTAAAGTTGAATAAGTTAACTTTGATTACATTTCGACCTGATGAGTTCTGCTATTTTCTATACTCGTATCACATGCGATTGGTTATGAGTGATTATTTATATACAGGTAAGTTTACACTTTGTTAATAAACTTTAAAGATTTTTTATAAATACCTACCTACTACTGTAATTTTAAGTCATGTTTTAAAATAATATAAAATTATTTTAATATCATCCAGCTCTAAAATGACAAAACACTAACATCCAATTCTGTTTGGATTTCAATCACGCAAAAACTACTTAACCGATTTTATTGAAACTTGGAATATAGATACCAATAGATCTGGATTAATACATTGCTTACTTTTTATCGCGATATTCCCGTGAGACCGGGACTAACGCAGGTTAAAACTCGGGGTGCTGCTACTGTCAGCAGAAACACTTGTTCCTGGTGGTAATTTACTTTACCATATTATAATGATTATGAGTTGTCACTAGAGATGGGCCGACTAGGGGTTCTGCCGACTAGCAGACTAGCCGACTAGTCGGTTTAAAAATTGCCGACTAGTCGGTAATGCAGATCATAATAATTCAGAGATATTTAGGTTAATCATGATCACTCGGCGATTGTTGACATTTTTGGATAAATTCGCACTTCGAAAGCTGAAGCGAAACTTCTAAAAAATGGTTGAAATAAAAATAAAAGTTGGAAAAAAAAACTTGAATATAGCTGAGGCATATATGACATTTTAGATGTATGATGTTTAAATGATGTATGTAGGCTATGACGTGTTTTGTTTACTTTTTTCTGAGTACCCACCTTCTAACTGTACTGTAATTCAATAAATATTGGTTTTATTGCATAATTCTTAGTTGACGACTAGTCGGCATAATTTGACGACTAGTCGGCCCATCTCTAGTTGTCACCAATAAATTGGCAAAGCTTTGTGACTTACTGGTATCTCTGACCCAATAGTTGATGGACTTCGGCGAAGATTCGACGTAGCACTCGAGCGTGACGTCGGTACCAAGCGGCGCACCCACAAGCTGGTTCGGCACTTGGATCACCGGGTGAACTGGTTAAAAAGAGAAAAATCATTAATAATAAATAAATAAATTATATAAATGAGTGAATAAAATAATGTTAGCCCGCTAAATTGGCCCACTATAGGGCGCGGGGATCCTCTTAAAGAGGTTAGGCTGTAAGACGAGTTTACTCCTGATTGACTAACGGCCCATGACTTCAGACCGTTATGTTACGAAAACGTATGATGTTGAACGAAAATATCGTGCAAAAATCGATTTTCTTGTGATTCGAATTAATGTTTGTGAAACACTAAGCCGAAACTGTTCCACTAAAATCATTAACCTTTTAATAAATAATTATTAATTCGTTAAATAAATTACTATCTTGGTGGAGTTACTTAGTGCCACTACCCGCACTAACGTTTAGCGTTAAAACAATGCTAAAAGTAATAAACACCACGCGATTAAGACCAAAACATGTCATTAATTTCAACGTATAGGCAGGTTCAACTAGGGTAAGGAAATCCAACCTAAGGAAAAACTCGTCCACTTCTCCCTAAACTCGTGTTCAACAAGTAATAAGTGAACTACTATTTAAGCGTCTTCTCTTTTATATCACTTATCTTTATAATATCACTATATTTTGCCATCAGCTCAGATAAATAGGCACTATGCAGTACATTTCTGCTTTGGGGTGAATACTGGCGAAATACTGTATGCTGCCAAACTTGATAAATAATAAAACTGTGAGCCGCCGAGCCAAAATTAAGAAAGCACCCCCTTGTGTTCTTCTGAAAAAGCCTCGTTGCAAAAAAAACAGCAGTAATCTCAAAAAAAAAAGCAGTAAAACAGTATTTCTTAAGTGTGGTAAACTTTAAGAAATAATGTTTAGAAGAAGCTTTCTGATAGAAAATTAACTTCGGAGCCAAATTAAATTTTCAAGGAAAATATCGACGTAACCCACCAACAAATAATACTCAAGTTAAATCTTGCATAAGCAAAATGTCCGGTTGAGTTGACGCGAAGACACAAACAGTCTCTAACAGGCAGAAAATAATTAAAAGCTACTACTGGCTGACACTAAATAACACCATTAATAACACGAAACCTCTGAAAGTAGTCGAGATAAACAACAATTACCGCGAATTTTGGGGACCTATTTAGAAAGAGACCGGTTTGACCATTAGTCGAAAATAGGGGCAGAAATGTCGCGTTGACTATGTTTCTGGAGATCCTTTCTAACAAAATAAAACTATTGTATGTTGATAATACCTAAATAATAATGGTCCCTACATTCATTTACTTTGGTTGGTAAGTTATCAAGTCTCATACTTTTAGATTGATATAGATATAGACATTCAACTATTTAGATGTACGCTCTACATATTATGTTGTGTCTAAGTCGTCTAAAATCAAGATATCATTTTTTAAAAACTACGTTAATGTTACCTATGGATAGGTAACATAGGTAGTTAGTAACATGGAAGAGACAATTAAAATATTATAAATATTATTAAAAATTAACTATTTATAAATAAATAGTATTATTCACATAATCTATCCAATAATATAACGAAGAAAGATTTGTTTGTTTGTAAGGCTCTGAAACTACTGGACCGATTTCAAAAAATCTTTTACCAATAGAGAGCTACATTCATTAATTTTATCTCATTGTAGCTTAGACATCAATTTACTCCCATAGTGGGCAAAATACCCAACCGTTCAAAAATCTCCCTCTACAAAAAAAACTATTTTTGTGAAGATCTGTTAGGAAATGCGACCTGTAGAGGAGAAAAAACAAACATACATAGGAAAGAAAATTTTGGCAGACTTGACGCAGAGACACTTCGCTCGGTTGGTCAAAAAATAAAAGATAATTATATATATAATCCATAATATAATACTTACAGTGTACTTTAATCGTTATCCTTTTGCTCACAGAAGGCGGGACGCCATTGCTAGCGATGCAAAGGTACGCTCCCATGTCGGAACGAGATATTTTGTGGAGAGTCAAGACTGCTTCTTCGAAAACAGCAACTAGGTGAATGAATGACTATGTTTGGTTAAAATATCTCAAACTGTGTTAGTATAGTACTTCTAGATGTTTACAGGTAATCAATTGGGTAGAGCGTTTGTGATTGCGCAGTTTGCAATCAACGCATCATAAAATGAAATATATGAATATTATTTTAGATTAATTATTCATCAATAAAAACATAATATTCGTACCATAAATCAACTTACTAATTATAACAAAAAAAATTATATCTACTGAGTAACAAAATGAGAATTATTCAAACTTACACAGCCCAGTATATGAGATAAAATCGATAAGATTGCGCATCAACATTAGTTAGGAAAATCACAAATTAAATGTCCAGACTAAAAATAACATGTGCTACACTCAATGGTGCTACATCATATTATCTTTTTCTTCTAAATAAATATATTAGGCCTCCACATTTATCATAGTCGCAATATTGTAATTATGTTGTTTTGAAATTCTCATAGACTCGTATGAGAATGTCAGAACAACCTTAAGACGATTGAGTGATTACTCGAAAATTGCGTTTTTTCTAGTAAAAATATTTTTGTCTTTGTTATTCACAAAAAAATATGACTTTTTAACGGTCCTATATGAGTGCGGTTCCGTTATAATTTTGCCCCAAGTTTATTTAATTTTTCCTATTTCGCTATAACAAAAAACTTTAATACCTGAAGCTAACCATGAACGTAAAGTTTATAGTATGTCCTCAGCTTAAGGACTATAATAAAATTATTTCGTTAATGTAAATTCATAACAGTCATAAAACAGGCCCAATAAATTTTACAATCAGATGAAAAAATAAAATTTGTAATGTATGCAATCCGAAATTTAATAAACATACATTTTACAAAAGATTACTGTAAATTTTGTTCGTACCCGACCTTACATTAGAGTGAAAATAAATTGTCAGCTTTAATTAAGCGCACCTTTTGTTTTTCCGCCGTTAGGGTCCCTAATCACTATGTCCGCTCCATCCTCCCTTCGCCACATGATGCGCGGCGCCGGTTCCCCTCGAGCCCGGCATGATACCAATGCCGTGCCGCCTTCTGGGATCATGACGTCACCAGACGTCTCTTCTGCTATGAAGTCAGGTGGTATTACCACTTCTAGGTAACCCATCTGTAACGAATGCTCAGTTGACTGTACTGTGCTGTGAACATTGAGATGTTATGTATGTACTATCTCAAACATATTCCATGTTGTTTTTAATAATGACAATTAGCCGCTGCAGCGCTGACAATATTATTACATCAAAATTACGCTTAAAACGTCATTGAATTTGAGGTAGCGTTATTTCAGTGGCTTATTGCAACTGCCTTCCTTCTGAAGCCATATCTAATGTTAAGGTTGAGATCAATGGCTGTAAATGGCATCTAATTAGTTAACTATTTTGTGAACAACTCCTAACAAAGTGTGGTTAAATTGAAATAGAAGCGGGCTATGTCAAGTGGCGTCATGCTGCGTCAACGTCAACATCGAAGCTCAGAGCGCCCGAGCGCTGTCGGCGCTCACGATTTATGCCGTTATCAGGCCCGCGTATAAATTACAGCGCGGCGCAATAATTTAGGTGCACCATGCACGAATCATTACCCGCTGCGTCCCTCGCTGCGTGGCTTAATTCACTTTATCTCCCCAAATGTTTACTCTAATTGCAATTTAATACCCGTTAATACGAACAAATTGACAGCTGACCGCTTCGTCACGTACCGTTCTATTCGTAACTCATTGATTATTTCACAAATCTAGTTGGACACGTATTTTCAAATATAAATCAAACAATGGACGAAGACAACGAAAGTTATAGTAATGAAGATTCCACATCTAAGCATAGATGTCGGTGGTCAACTTACGGAAATTACAGACAGTTATTATGGGTATGGATGATGAATGAAATTACTGTTGTGTCCTCTCCAGCCGAAATATCGCATAATGGCTATTATATTCCCTCAGCTTTACAAACACTCGCGGTTATTTTCATTGGCATACCATTAGTGTATTCAGAAATTTGTCTGGCTCAGTATACGAACTGCAACATAATTTCAATGTGGAATTTCTTCCCGTTTTTTCGATGTGTTGGTTTTGCAACATTTTACCTAATATTCCTTAAAACTATTTACGTATTAGTGCTATGTTCTTGGTATTTGGAGTACACAATCCATTCTGCTTTCAATCCCCCACCTTGGTTTACTTGTGAAGGCTTCAACGAAACAAGTTGTATGGTGAAAAGAGTCAACGTGTCAATATTTCAACATTGTTTAGAAGCTATGGCGATGTCTAACTATGATTGTGGCATGAAGACAGCAAGTAGTTTGTTTTTTGAACATGAAATTGGGACCAGTACTGCAACGGCACAATTTATCAACTATTTTCCATGGAAAGAAGTAATTGCGAGCTCTACTATAAGCATATTGTTATTTATCCTGTCAATAAAAAAGGAAAAGCTTATTCAAGTAGTGGCAAAGATTTTGATGGTGTATATTTTTATAGTGATATTGGTATTGTTTTGTGTAGCGTTATCTATGAGTGGCTCTTGGTATTATTCATCAGCTCAGATGAATACGGCACCATTGGAGTACGCAACTTATTTAAACGAATTAAGCAGAGGTTTTCTGTCAGTAGGGACAGGATGTGGTATGACTATTTTCTTGACTTACGACGTCTCTTTTCGTAGTCCAGCAACGATGTCGTCTATTGGTATACCTTTGTTCTCACTATTAACATCTTTGATGTTCTCACTGATTATTTATGGTGGTATAAAAACAGTTTCCTTTTTTCACGGAGAGGCAGAAGATATTATAGAAATAGGAGAAACAGGATTCTTTAGAGAATTTGCCTCCATTTCCGAAGTATTATCTTACTTTGATGGTGTGCCATTCTGGACTTTTGTTTGGTTTTCAGCCATTGGCTTTTGTTTGTTTGGCAATTTATGGATTTTACATTTATTCTTGGAAGAATATACTTTGAAAATTGAAATTGCTAGACGATATACGAAAACTTCGCATGCCTTATTAATTTCGGCTGTGAGTGTCATTTCATGGCCATTTTTTTATTGTGATCTCACGAGTACCGTAAAAGATGTGTGTGAATTGATTCAATTGATAAATAGTTTTATGTTTTCAATATCACTGTATTGGTTTTATGGATTAAGGAATCACAACAACGACATAATTTTTATGTTAGGAGTAAAAGCAAGTTATTTTTGGAAAATAGCCTGGCTATTTAATCCAATCTTGATCTTATTTATGGTATTTATTAAATGCGAAAATTTACTAATTTATGACTACAATGATTCCCTTCTTATAAAAACTATATCCATGCCAGTAGACGTAATACTATTTTTTGTGTTAATAAGTGTGTACTTTGTAATTTTAATAATAGGTATGGTCGCACACTGTATCCTAGCTTACAAGAAAGGTCGTATAAAGAAAATATTTTCACCATCTAACTACTGGGGACCTACAGATGAAACTTTGTATAAAAGCAGAAAAATGTTTGTACCTGAAATAATGACTACAGAATTTTTATATCGACAAGTAAGAATTCGTGGGTATTTTGGTGAGAAAAAAGGTAAAACACAACAAGTAAACAGAGAGTCTATAGAGACAAAGCTGGGGGAAACTCAGTGGAGTCCTTTGACTTCGAATTAGACTGTTTTTCATGACAATAACTATGACCTATTGTTCTTCTTAGAGTAAACTGGGTAGAGTTAGTTCAAACATTTGCTTAAATTATTGATTAACGTTTTTACCTGACTTTTCATGGGATCTGTATTGATTTGACACATGTATTGTCCCCGGTCTTCTTCCTGTACATTTCTGATATGCAAATTCCATACTGTTTGTCCGTTATGTGAAACTGTAACTCTGTGATTATTTGTTATTACATGTACGTGTATCGCTTGAATCGCTTTTGTATCTGCTTTTACCCAACCTACCTGCGAAATTTTAAACTTCTTTGTTATAAAATGTAATATGAAAATAAATAATGTGTATTGTTTAGTACCTATTTTATTTATGTCACTTACCCTATATCCACCTAGATTTTGTACCAAACATCTAAATGTAGCATCTCTTCCTATAGGCACCGTCAAATTAGTCAATGCTTCTGCAAATTCAGGCTGATAAGCTTGCCCTGGAATAAAGTAAACACGTTAAATTCTGATACTAATAAATTTTCACAACAATTATAAAAAGAAAACTGTAAAATATTGCATTACCAACTAGCTTAGAATCTAGTCCAAGCATGAAAATAGCCAGTAAATATATCGACCAAGACTGCTGCATATCTCTGTTTTAGACCACCGCTCGGTTTTAGGCATCAAAACGAAGTATGGATCTGTAATCAGGAGTTAAATATTAGACGGTCGGCATTAATTTACATACTCAATATTGTGACTAGACTATAATAAATGACGACCTCGGTGGCGCGTCGTGCGAAAGCGCGACTGCAATGCAGGAGGTTGCGGGTTCGATTCCCGCCGGGTGCAAGTATTTATGCTTAAAAAATAAATATTTGTGTCTGGTCTGGGTGTCCCTCTATGTATAATATGTCCCTCTATGTATAATAACAAAAGAAAAATAAATATAAGTATTATATCCGTTGTCTAGTCACCGTAACACAAGCTTAGTCGCTTACCACGGGGCTAGATGGCGCTGTGTGTTGTTCACAGAATTTATTATTTATTTATTATTTATTATTATTCTACCATTCGCGATTGCTAGTAGGGCTTTATTAAAATTTGTTAATATTTTTATTATACCTAATGAGAATAAAATATGGCTAGCAGCGATCCGCGGTTTTACCTGCGTAAGTGTCGACCCCTTAAAAATATCGGGATATAAATATAGGTAGCCTATGGATTAACCCAGGTATCTATCTGTGTACCAAGTTTCATCACAATCGGTTCACCAATTATTGCGTAAAGGAGTAACAAACATACTCATTTACTTACTTCCACAAAAACTTTCACATTTACAATATTAGTGGGATTTAACTTTATACCCCATCGTTTACATTTGCCATAAAGGTAATTCAGAACACAAAAGCTTCGGAACGTTTGATGATATTACGATTATGATATCAGACGCACTTTATATATCGAAATGTAATCATGGCGCGTATACAGTGCGTTTAAGATGGTGGTGTGTCGCAAGGAACGATGTTTGGTCCCTTCCGATACACTCGTGATCACTCAATAACGGTATGATAGTACGAGTATGTCTAGAATATGAGAAAAAGATACTCGTTTTTGTATCGTAATACAGTGACAAGAGTTCGGAAAGCGTACAAAATGAGTACGGATGCGATCTCGCACCGGTAACTACTTTTCCGTACGATAAAATGTAGGAGAAATATCTTGTTGATACGAGTATGTTCTATGTACGTTAGGTTTGATGTCGTGATCGACTTCAGTCATATTTTGGAAATATGTTTATTAAGATTTTTCTTCTGTTTTCGCGATGTTGTATTGAAATTAAAGACATTTTTCGGTTTCAGTCAATCCTGAAGAAGGGACCTGGAAAGGTCTCGAAACGTTGAGCGTTGTAACTATGCTACAAGTAATAAACACCACGTGATTCAAACAGAAAAATGTCTTTAATTACAATTATGTTTATAGGTAGTCTATACGAATAATATAGGTAACTAGGTACAAATGTAGTAAGACTAGTAAAAATGTTGACTGTCTTCTTGTTTCGTTTTCGTGTAGTGGTGGGGCTCACCTAGTATTAGAGTTTTCAGGTCACCCTAAGGGTCCAACTGCTTAACGTGCCTTCCAAAGCACGGACTAGCTCAATAAAGTGATTTTTGCCACAAAAACTATCGGTCACCCATCCAAGTAATGACAGTACCTAGTGTTGCTTGACCCGCATGTCCATTCAAGATCGGCAAGTGCAGCTAGGCCAATGAGCTTCTTCGTAATTTACAAGTATTTTATAACGTATAGTTTACGAGTATTTTACATAGTGTTACGTATAAAGCAACGTTTCACGTGTACCTACTAATTGAAATGCAATATATTGATAGGTTGATATCGATTTCCTCAAGGAGAACAATATTAATCAATCAATGTAAAATAACACCTTTGAAGTCCGATATTTCAAAACGGAGTCTGTCCGTATGTGGCGCTCTGAATATACCTACTACAGACATATGTGAATCTTTACTGGGTTAATTCAATAAAGGCGATACTGAAAACGTAATGAAGCAGGTGGCAAACATTTGACAATATGACAGTCGGGTTGAAAGGGGTTCTAATTTTTTTATCCATAATCAATATAAAAACTCATTTGGTTGCAACTGTATCGAACTAGGTATATTTGAGAAGGAAGCCTATTATTGTGTTCAGTTAATGTTATTTCTACGACTTATTAAATAACTTTTCTTTCTAATCAGTTGAACTTATGTAGTTATACATATATTTGACAAATATTACCCGCTTCTATATTGGGGGCGAAAGGGGGTTGTTCTAGACGTCTAGACGAATATCTTTTTTGTTCTACGACTTTCGGAAATGTAAGTAGTTTCCGGAAATTTTGAGGTTAAAGTTTACTTGAAAATCAACTGTTTCATATATGTATAAGTTCAAATAATTAGAAAGAAAACTTGTAAAAAATAATTGAAAAAAAAATGTTATTTAATGAGTCGTAAAAATATTTCGTTTCGTATCGTTTTCGAAACACGCTGTATATACCTTTCCCTAGAAATCTTTGGGACATAATAATAAGCGTAACTAAAAGAATCTTTGTATATTCAGCACTAAACTTAGACTGAAGTCTCCTGAATAAAATTTACATTGGACAGCAATTGTTGCTCATTAAATGGAGTGCAGCTTAAACTTCACCTAATGGTCTGTTGGTAGTAGTTACCCTTCCGCTTTAGTTTAAAACATCCATTTATACAAATAACAATGTTATTTAAGAGATTTGTTAGGATACAAAAATACCTAGTCATGTATTTTTAAAAAGGTTATATTTTTACCAAAAATGGGATTATTTTTCGCATTATCTAAAACAGTTTTAATATTGATTATTTGAAGAAATAATTTCCATTCCGTGTCATGCGCTAGCCAGACAACTGTGGCGCAATTGGCTAGCGCATGCCACGGAATGAAAAGATTTTCTTAAAATAATCAGTCATCCAAGTGTAGGAAACACTTTAAAAAAATAAATACTATACTTATTTCGTTTATGTTTTATCAATATTCTAATCAATATTTTGATTTTGAATTTGTCTAAGAAAATATATTACGAATAATAAATCAAATACCACAGAGGTCATTGAATAACAAACAGTTAAATAATAATTATTATTGTAAGTAACACAAACGAAAACAATTAAAACCATTAACAAATCAACAGTTGTTTAACTATAGACTTTACAGATACTTGTAATAATTTATGAAGTTCTCTTTGATGTGCATTGTCTTAGTCTTGAGCGACTTGTTCGATGAACCCCGGACTAAGTTAGCCACGGAAACAAAGTTTGAGAACGTCGGAAATTTCATACCGGTTGCTTGTCTGTAACTGTACTTCCTACCAAAACATTTGAACAGTAGATTTAGCTGAAAATTGTATTCATATGATAAAGTATTTGTATAAACATTATTTCATAGTGTTAAACCATACTTAGGAAATACTGCTGCTACGAGGCCTTATTCGCAAGAACACGATATAACATTTTTTTAAAGTACATAAGTGATGAGTGAAGCAGTACGAACTATTAATAATGTCTTTCGAAGTCATTTTTAAGCCGGTAGGGGGTTATTCTGGGTGACAAGACAACTTCTGTTATACAACAGAAGTTGAAGAACATGTTGTTCTGTTATACTTTTGGATACTAAATTAGTACCTACTTATTTGAACTTTTTTTTCGGTAGTTTTAAGTTTACTTGAAAATCAGTTGTTTTCTTGAGTAAGAGATCATCAAACTTAAGTTGATACATTATTTAGTTATGATTACATTCATATCCTATTTTTTTTTTAAGAGGATAGTCTCCATTCTCTTTTTCCATACAAACGTAGTTTAAATATTACTCCCTGGATAAAGACATTAGAGCAAATATGTTTATGCCATAAAACTTATATCTGTCATGACTATGACTGCAATATGCATCTACCTTTTTATTTCAAATTTTATTATTTTTTAATTTTTTAATATCAATTTAATTTAAAAAAAAAGGTAGATGCATTGTCATGACAGATATAAGTTTTATGGCATAAACATATTTGCTCTAATGTCTTTATCCAGGGAGGAAAATGTAAACTACGTTTGTATGGAGAAAGAGAATGGAGACTATCCTCTTAAGATAAAGGTACGAAAGTCCTTAAGATGTATAATAAAAGTAAAGCGCCTGTACGTCTGGAAAAACGTTAATTATTTCAGCTTATTTTATAGTCGCCGAAGACACTGTATAAATTCCGCCGTTCTTGATAACGTTATTTATTTTATTCTATTCAACTTACGTCTGATCTACTCACTCAGGTAGCCTTTCAAATATTTCGATACATCATTTATAATTTTCCTGAACTCAAAACAAAAGCAAATAAAAGTTGCTTTTTCCGTAATCGAGTTTAGCTTAAGTTTAACGGCTTATAGGATAACAGCTTTTCCATATTTTCAAAGAATATTGTTTTTTGATAAACCTACGAATCTGACGATGAAAAACTTTGTTAAATTTTTTATTTTTCTAATGATATTATAGTTTTATTTATATTACTAGCTGTGCCCGCGACTTCGTCAGCGTTTTTCGGACTACCTACCCATCGCTGTGCAAAAGTCTACACTTGAACGGATAACCAGGGAAGTCTGTTGCTGAACAGAAAAGAATCATGGCACAGTCTATTTAAGTGTAGATTTTGCACAGCGCAGCGGTAGGTAATGTGTTGCATGCTTATTCGCATTACTTATTATAAGAAGTAGCCTTTATCGAAAATATAAAAAAAAATCAAAACCCGACTTCGGAAAAAAGGACAAAACAATAAAAATAAGCTCTCCTACATACAGTGCAACCGACTTATCTGTTATGTAAGCTGAAGTCGGGCAGCTTAACTACATGATATCTTTTTTATTATGTGGGTAATGCGCCTTATGCACCGTCAGGCCACTCTCGTTGGGCTCCCTACCATAGGTTTATAATCTAAGCCCCCATGGTGTCCTTCGCACCACAAGTGTCGAGGCCAGTGGGAATTCCTTATGGACTACATCCTGACAACGGTGGCCTTTCCAAGCCTCATCTCTGCCTCTGCCCGATAGACAATCCTCTCCATCTTCCCTCCCTCGGCATGGTCACGCCACCGTCTCGAGGTCCCCAAAGCCGGTGATAAAGCCCCCCACCGAGTTCACCACCAGAGGCTGAGGTGATTTTTTATAGTGGTTGTCTTCCACGCGGCCCCTTTCTTGCGGAAAGGACCCCGAGCCCGCTGACTCGGGATTATGGATTAGAAGCCAGGCAAGCCCGGTTTCCCACGTCGTGCTCCTCTTGGTTTGCAGCTACTGAGTCCCCTCACAACGGCAAGGTGGACGACCATCTGGAGGGCAAAACGTAACGTCGTGTCCGGGACTCGGGACTCGAACGCGCAGCCCTCGAATCGGAAGCCATCATTCGGCTCGGCAGGCCACCGTTTCTTAAAAAGGGAGTGCGGTCTGTGATACAAACGCGGAACCCTCGACTCGGAATCCACAGCTGCCATCGTGCCACGTAAACTACATGCAATCTGAATCTACCCAGTAAAACTTCCCGATTACAGCTATATTTTTTAATCATTTTTATTGCATCTTCGACTGCCACTAAAAATTATCAAAATTGCTATTACTGTTGCGTTAAAGTTACGGTTACAACTTTAATCACTGAGGGATTTTTGAGAAGGTGGTTTCAGGAGGTCCATCAGTTTGTACCTAGTTCTTTATAAGCCGATTCTACTGATGAAAGTCCAAAAATTAGTAATTTACAGCATTGTGGGATGCTATTCTGCTTATCATTCCGAACGTTCTCATCAGATCTTCACCAACAATTTATGGGACCAACTTTCCAAATAAAAAATAAATGATCGAAACCGGACTTTATTTGCCGGAGTACGGTGTGAACATATTCACATACAAACAGTATGCGGCTAGAATTGAGCACCTCCTGTTTTTTTTAAAGTCGGTTAAAAACAGCCATTATAAAGAATTTCCGTATGTCCGAAGGATCCGGATATGTGGAGGTCTCTCCACATATCCGGATCCTTCGTATACCTGTCTAGGTATACGGTATTTTAGAAATTTCCTGAAAAAAAAACTGGATATCCGGTTTTTTTATTTTCGACCGGATATCCGGTTAATCATGGGTTGATTCCACACAACATATTTCTTCAATACAACATTCAAACTAATTAAGTAAAAGCAGAAAAAACTCTTTATCCGGATAACCGGATTAAATATCCGGATAAAAAATAGCCTATATGTTAATCGGGGTCTAAAGCTATCTGCATACCAAATTTGGTTAAAATCGGATTAGCCGTTTCTGAGATTAGCGGGCACAAAGGCACACACAAACAGACAAACAGATAAACAGACAAACAGACAACCAGAAAAACAGAAAAATAGGTTCTGCTGCGTTAATAGATACCCATACAATTTATATTTTTTTTATATCTTCCAAAAACAGACACCGCTGAGTTACGATTTTATTATATGTATAGATTAAAAAAAAAGATAGTAAGTGAAAAAAAAACAGAAAAGTAAGTGTGGGAACAATAAATACAGTAAAATACTATACAAAAATTGCCCCCGAGGCATATATCAAGAAGAAAATAGTAGAATATATTTAGTTTTCTATCAAGACAGCATTGATAGCATCGGGTCTAAAGGGTACTGACAAGAAGATGATGACTTATTTGATTCGTGGCGCGAAGAGAGCCCCCGACTGCGACGCAGAAGGTTGCGGGTTCGATTCCTCTTCATACTATAAATGTTTGTTTTGTCATCAAAATATACCTGGTCTTTACAATAAATGTAACATATGTAGTACTCGCTGCTCGCCGTTGTGTTTCACCCGCGTAAGTCCCGATCCCGCGGGATTATCGGGATCTTAAGTATCCTATGTTACTCTAAATTACTTATACCATTTCTTTGTAAGTTTTCATCCAAATCGGTCGAGCCGTTTGACCGACAAACAAATAAATAAACAAACAGAGTTTCGGATTTATAATATTGGTGTAATGTCTAGCACCCATAGCACAAGCCTTATTGCTTAGTTTGGGGCTAGATTGCGCTGTGTGCACCGTCTTGCAATATTTATCTACACATTTATTATTTCGTGTACCTACTATGGTAAGAATTTTAATCTAAATTCCCTTAACAATTCCTTTTAATTTGCTGGCTTGATAAATAAAATAACTTTAATACTTCGTAACTGAATGTTGAGGGTTTGTCCGTAGTTGTGGGTTAAGGGAGTACTTATTTGATAGTAGATAAATATTCTTTTTAAAGAAATACTGTAAATATTCTTGTTTTTATTGTTGAAAAGGCATTCTACTAAAAGTATTTTGTAGAAAATATGTATCATTAAAAACCCTCCCGTGACGGGGTTCGAACCTGTCTCTCTTGCTTGATTGATTGATTAATTCTTAATTGTAGGTACGAATTACAAAAAAACTAACAACATGAGCAAAGAAATTCAACTCATTTTTCGTGTGCGAAATGCGTGGCGTTTTTAGGGTTCCGTACCTAAAGGTAAAAACGGGACCCTATTACTGAGACTTCGCTGTCTGTCTGTCTGTCTGTCTGTCTGTCTGTCTGTCTGTCTGTCTGTCTGTCTGTCCGTCCGTCCGTCCGTCCGTCCGTCCGTCCGTCCGTCCGTCCGTCCGTCCGTCCGTCCGTCCGTCTGTCCGTCTGTCACCAGGCTGTATCTCATGAACCGTAATAGCTAGAAGGTTGAAATTTTCACAGAAGATGTATTTCGGTTGCCGCTACAACAACAAATACTAAAAACGAAAAAAAACAATTATTTAAAAGGGGCTCCCATACAACAAACGTGTTTCAAAAATAACAAGGAGTCGAGTCAGGACAGGAAGAAGGACTGGAGGACAAATCGAGTTGGTCATGGAATTCAAAATGGCTGCCCTATCTGTCAAATATACTAGTCTTTTTTTTTTTTTTTTAGTGATTCGGTCGTTTGATGGGAGTAAGAATCGAAGATAAATATTTCATATTTTCCTATAAAATTTAAAAATTGGTTGTTGTAAACCATTTAAGGGTTCCGTATCCAATTGTGATAGTGGTACGGAACCCTTTGTGGGCGAGTGTCGCACTTGCCCCGTTTTTAGGGTTCCGTAGCCAAACGGCAAAAAACGGAACCCTTATAGATTCGTCATGTCTGTCTGTCTGTCTGTCCGTCCGTCCGTATGTCACAGCCACTTTATTCCGAAACTGTAAGAGCTATAGTGTTGAAACTTGGTAAGTAGATGTATTCGGTGAACCGCATTTTTTACCTTTAGCATTGTTTTAACGCTCAACGCGTTTCTATCCAACATCGCGAAAACAGAAGAAAAAGCAACATGAACATTTTAAAAACTAGGTGGAACAAAGGGAAGCCTTATCTCTTAAAGCGATCTCTTCCAGACAACGTTTGGATGGATAAGAAATCACGGAAGGGTTTCCGGGCGAGTTTGCTAACCAATACACCAGGCGGGAAGCGACGCGGGTCACTGGAGTTTTTTTGATGATACATTTCTCCTTGTAAAATATTTTTAAAGAAACACTGGCAAAAGTAGGTATTGAAAACTAGGGCTACTATTTAACAACCCTACTAAAAGCCATTACCCGCATTCAGAAATGATTCTAATCTCCCCTAACAAACGGAAATGTGCTAGTTAGTACAGTCTTGATAATTGAAAGCCGATAATATCAATAACAGCCCGTTCCACAGTTCCTCACAAAAGCAGGATATGAACAATCAATGAAATTAACACCTTGCTAGAAAGGATTTGCCGCAAGTGCAGCTGAAGTTTGAGAGTTACTATGATGTGGATAGAGATTAAAATTGATTGCAATAGGTGTTGGAAGGTGTCGAAACATTAGGAAGGCAATTAATTTTTGGACATGGGACTGCAGTAGGTAGTGCCTTCAGTCTTTGCGCCTTCGCCTTTAACTATTGAGAATTAAGTATGACATTATCTTCTTCTTTCTTTCTAATATATAAAATTTCCATGTCACAATGTTAGTTACCGTACTCCTCCGAAACGGCTTGACCGATTTTTATGAAATTTTATATGCGTATTCAGAGGTCTGAGAATAGGCTACTATCTAGTTTTCAAAACAAAAAAAAAAAAAAGACAAAACAACGTATGCCGGGTCAGCTAGTGTACGTATATATTAGTAACTTGAGATGTTTCACTATCATTTCGATCTGATATTGATATTATCGGCTAAGAGTGCACATTTTTTGCCAAACTTTAGATGTATTGTACTTGCGAAAACCTGTTTTTCTGCGCAAAATGGACGGTCCTTTTTTCCTATAGGTTATTGGCATGTCAGTTTCTTAGCTATTTTGCACTGCCTTATAGCTCTCGTTTACACCGTGCAAGCTAACGTACGTGTCAGCCTGTCCAGAAGCAGCACTGCAGTTACTCGCGTGGTTTGAAAGTAAAGAACGAGTAACTCGTACTTGCTAGATACTACATGACAGATGAAGCGAGGCGAGCTACTGGCGTATAAGTAGCTGTCTACTGGCTAAGTGTAAACTCGCTCTGTGTAAACCACCTAAGGCACTGTAGGTACTGGCTAAGTGGAATCGGCATCTTGTCCATTAGTATCGCGCATTCGCGTTTGTGAAACGTGTGTCTATAGACTTCGTTCATTTATCTGAAACTGTCCATAGCAGAGAGTTTTTAACTAGTATACTTGGTTTTTTAAGACCATGTATTTCACACATCTTTCTGAAGAAAAAACGGTAAATACAAAGAATTAAAACGTCAAATCTTAGTCTGAAATAAAAACAAAACGAAGTATATAAATTCAGATGTTTAATTTTCTTTTGTGCTCTTTTTAAAAAGTATTCAGAAAAAGCCGTTTCTCAATAATTTAGTTACTCTAATTTCATGTTTAATTACTTATTAGCTAAGTATTTTACGTCGTTGTAACTATGTACCTAACTCTACCTCTTTACTAGACCCTATTCTTACTAATCCCACTTTGCGAAAGTTTGTTTGTTTGTTTGTGACCTCTTCACGGTCAAACGGCCTGAGGAAAGTTTGTAGAAACGTAATTCATAGGATAGAGAAGGATATAGCTACTGTATATGCAAGTAAACCTGCGGGCCGCTGCTAGCAAGTGAAATTAACGTTTAAAAAGCTCTTTATTGATACATAATAATGAACAAAGCGTATTTGGAGACATTTACTACCCGAGCAACAGCTTGTAGTCATATTAAAGGAGAAATACTTTAGCAAGAAGAGGAACATGTTACTGGCAAAAGACAGAGGCTTTATTTGTACTAAAGTCTCACTAAGGATCAATTCTGAGTGCGGTTGTAAAACTTGAACTTGACATCTTGATGCAACTAGTGTTTGGCGAGCCAGTATAATATGAAATAGGTTAAAACATACAAACATTTAAAAAAATCGTGTAAAACTATAAAAAGTCTTGTCTCTTGTTCATTGGACTTAAAAAAGTTTGATACTATTCATAAAATTATTTATGAATATAAATACATAAATACAATACTTACATTTATCTACGTTAAATTGATTTATTATGTATCTCACGTTATTGTTCTGACCACAAACTGTTTCACAAATAATTGTAACGCAAAATAAATTAAAACACTATGTAATTTACAAAACTTAAAAACAAAACACTCCAACCAAAACAAACGCTTTCTACCGAAAAAAAAATAACGACAACAAACTTACCTAGTCTGCAATTTAATCCATCTATCATACCATGTAGAACTGTAATTAAAAAAACGCGTTTAAAATTAAAGTTTCGGTAGAAACTGCGAGGAAAGTTTGTGGTACCCTATCCCGGGGGATAGGCCGGGCGGTCGGGCGCTCGTCGAACTCGGCAGCGCGGCACATACTGAGCAATTGTTCATTCTACTCTACGCCTCGCAGTTATTCTTACGCAGATGTCCGCCTGATTGAATTGGTAAAAGATTCTGAACTGATTTTGAACGACTAGACTTTTGTCTATTCTTACTTACGTTAAGATGTCTCTTAACTTAAAATATTATTTTTGTATAGAAAGCGGCATTTATTAGACGTAGCAAGTTTAATAAGTGTTTCAAGTCAAGTGTAGTTCTACGCTTCGCCTGTTATTTATACGCAGATCTCCGAGTGATTGAATTAGTAAAAGGTTTTCGAGTTAATTTATAACATGTGGTATTGACTGTTTAGACCGTGGAGGAGACTAAACTTGAAATGCCTTCCGCTTATGGAGTGAACTAGCAATAATTTAACTGAATGTCAATTTGAATGCATTTTTTTAAATTTGAATTTGATAAGGCTAATAATAGCGATTTGCGATTAGAAATTGAATTGGATTGGATAAACTTTTCACTGTACCAAAATTAAAAAACAACCTTAAATTTCTATGTCGGCAGGAGAAGTTTAGAAGAAAATGTTCAATATTTTTTTTAAATATAACCGAGACGGTCTCATTTAAGAATAGTAGGCATGATGGATATCTTTTAACTTTAGCGATTAAAATGTACGTACATTGTAAGTTTATTAAGAGGAATTACAACGCCAACGACCTTGAAACTGAAAATCCCTGTCGGGCTCATCGAAAATTGTTGATTATTTAATGACGGAATGTCGTAGAACTTTTTTTTGTGTACAGATTGTAGGTGACATTGTTTCCTACATTTTGGTGTAGTTTTAAGACAAGAACCTCCTATTGGTGCAAAGCCTATCAAAATTTTAGACATAAAATGTCTGATTTGGCTAAAATGTCGATAGGCTTCAATACTTTTCGACATATTTGTATGGAAACTGCACTAAAATATCGGAAACAATGTCGCCTACAATCCATACACAAAAACAAGTTCTACGACATTCCGTCATGAAATAATCAACAATTTTCGATGTGCCCGACATGGATTTTGAGTTTAGCAGGTATAGGGCCCTTAAACCTAAATATTTAAGCATTTAATCAATTCGTCATTTAAATATTAAATAGTCAAATATTTACTTCTTTTAAAAAAGGTCATATTTTGATGTTAGGAAATTTATTACAATCACCAATTTACCAATAATTTAACTTACACCTACATTATGAATGTAACTTCTGCTGACCCTCGGTCAAGTTTCCGTATAAACTGACTCGAGAAAATGAAGATGGAATAATTAGCGTCTTTCGTTTAATTTCCAAAGTTATTAATTGGAAGTCCAAAGCCGTCATCTGGCGGAACGGAGGGACTCTTAAACCTGCTAACATACGCGTCTAAATGACTTCCCTTCATTGTGAACAGACCATTATCGTTAGCACAAAGGATTGGCACTTTAATACCAATTTACAGATTTTTGTAATAGATTTTTATGGTTTTCCATTCATTTATTTGTATAGAAAAGGGTTTTAATAAGGTGTTGGAATATGTCATGTCCAACAATTTCTGCCAAATATGGCGTCTAACCCCCTTACTTATAAACACTGATTTACAGCTTGTATAAATTATATATCGTTTGTCGTAACAGACGTTACATAACTTAGTCATCTGTTAATCATCGTTTATAAGTAAGGAGGTCAATGTTTATATGTACTTGAATATTCCCATATAACATAAAATCTGCTTTAAATGGAACCAAAAATCACTTACACTTGTTAATTTTTAATTTTCTAAGTCACGATATCTTTTTAAGTTAGGTTTTTTTAATCCACGATAGATGAATGTAAGACCAGCCAGATCTTGCCTGAAAGTAAGTGATGATATGGTGTAAGATATTTATTGATTTGCTTTTCTTGAAGAAGGAAGACGGCAGTGAAATTATATTCGACCCGTCTTCCAAAGTGACTGCACCGGCCTAAGTCGTAACGAAACACGTCAAGCGAACTTGTCTTGACGACGTCAAGCCAAGTTTGCTTGGCATTACGACTTATAGTCGGTGGGCGGTAAAAGCCGCAACCGAAGCCTCTCGTCAATAAATACATATATGACAAATAAAAACTTTGAAGTACTTTATACACTTTTACTTTATAAAATAATATCAACTAATATTAAACTAAACCAAAACAAAAAAGAGAAATAACAACTTGTAACTAGTTAACACGTACTCTTAGGCTTCGTTGGAAGGACTGGTGCATTATAACTTTCATGAAAATTCCGCATGTAAGTCCAAGGAGACTGTAACCGGTAACTCTTCATCTCCTGAGCGAATTCAACGGGTTCATACACCAGTTTCTTCAACTCATCATCATAACGAACTTCCGTGTATCCAACGAGAGGAAAATCTTTCCGCAAAGGATGTCCTACAAATCCGTAGTCTGTAAGAAGTCTTCTCAAGTCCGGATGATGAGTGAATATGATTCCAAACATATCATAGATTTCTCTTTCAAAACTGTGACACGATTTCCATAAGGAATAAGCAGAGATCAGCGGCGTTAGCTCATCGGTGTATGTCTTTACTCTAATGCGTTCACTGTACCTTAGGCTAAGTAGACAGTAAACAACTTCGAAGCGATATTGTCTGCTTGGTACGTCTAACGCTGTCGCAGCAGAACACACGTCGAAGCAAGCATTCTGGTGGTAGCACAAAAAACTCAACACCTGATACCAACCATCAGGTGCTACTAGTAATTCCACTTCATCATTATGTTGTATCTGAACTTTCTGAACATATTTCGGCAGGCAAGCGGCGGTGTATAGCCCAAACTCATATATCCTTTGACGCCTAGCGTTGTCGTGTTTTTTTATGGTTTGGCTTTCATGTACCACGGGTTCCAAGCAGAATGGATTACCAACTTGTACAGATTCTTTCTTACAAGCATCGCTAAAACGTAGTCGAGATAAATGTAAACTGCGTCTAAAAGTAAATGGTAATACTCTTTGTGCAAACGACAACATTGCTAAAGTTCTATAGAATTAATTCGTTTACAATTTGAAGAAATAAAAATAGGGGATTATGAATTACTAATTTCTTTGTGAAAAAGTGAGATTAAAATACAATACAATCAACACCAAGTTGCCATTTTTTGGCATATGACATACAAAATAAATTAATTCGATTGTTAACATTGACCTTTGCAGATTTCAATAACAAAAGAGGTTATTTTATTTCTAATGTAGGTTAGTCTAAAATACTTGTTCAAATTCGCTACTACGTGCCACTACCCTAAGGTACCGTGCCCTAAGGTGTTTTTTCTTATTTACCCCCTATCCTACAATGAAAAACACCTATGCCCCACTCCACAGGTAAAGTTAAAGTTGAAAATGATCATTAAAATAAAAGCTTTCTTGTTATATTAAATTATGAAGACGAGAATCCTGAGGCGGTACGTAACACGTCTTACAAGACTCCTCTCTTCGTTCTCAGAAAGTTTCAGAGAAGTTTCGACATGTGTCCCGCAATACTAGAGCACCTATGAAGGTAGATATTTGTTTGGAAGTAAAACAAAACGAAATGTACCAAATTAGTAGGATTTTAGTAAATTTTTCAAGAAATATTTTAGTGGAAAAATGCTTTTCCAATAACACAACGGACGACCGACGCAGAGCGGGATTCGACCCAGAACGCATCTTTACTAAATCCGGGGGCAATGACTTGGCCAATTAGTCTACCGGGGTCGGTGACTCATTCGCTGAATCTTTGCATCTGTACCCATACCATCGAACACAACTTAGGCATGTTTGCAAGAAGTACTTTTCCATTAAAATATTGTTATGAAAACCAAGGGCAGGTTTAAGCACTCAGCATTTCTTAAGCATTTCAGCTGTAAAAAGTCCACTGCTGGACATAAGCCTCCCTCATAGATTTCCAGATGCTTCGGTTATAAGCGGCCTGCATCTACCGTGAACCCGCGGCCTTAACCAAGTCGTCCGTTCATCTCGTTGGTGAATGCCTGGGTACTTTATTTTATTTGCTACAAATATAATAAAGCACCCACCACGTACCTACATATTTGACACATAGTCACGGATGAAATCACTAGAACTACCATTTATCTTTTACAGTTCCATACATAAAACAGGGAGCTCAGGCTGCAGTTGATTCAGTATTTCCCGGCGCCCAGCTCCAGATTGTGCGCCACAACACCGCAACTTCCGGTTTCCGGTGGGAAGGCTGCGCTTGCGCGATACTCGGACGTGACGTCACGTTTACTATCAACAAAAACTTGGCAACATTAACGTGGTGTAAATAGGTAAGTATGTATGTACATACATATGCTTGTAATTACTGCTTTATCTCCGGACTACGATCTAAAAAAAAGTAAGAGAGTTGAGAGAGGAAATTGAAGCCGATTTCAAAATAAAAGCCAGAAAACACAGTTGACAGGGGTGTATCGATGGAAGGACAGAGCCTACAGAACAAACCATCCCACAGTCCGGTAAAAATAGCATCTATCTAATCTAATGGGGGTTGGAACTCTCATACTCAACTCTGTTGCTCGAGCTCCCTTGGCACAGAGGGTTGGAGAACGGGAGGTCGTGGGTTCAAGTCCCGCAAAGAGCATTAAAAAAAGAGCAAAAAGCATTTTTCTAAATACAAACAGTATCGATATCCGTTGCATGGTTTAGAAGAACTTGGCAAACAGACAGACACTCGAAATCAGAGACATTGCTTTACAACGAGACGAAAATTTTACAATATCTGAAAATAAAAAGCAAACAATTCTTTATAAAAATTATATCATACCTAAATAGTATGTAGTTAAAACATTAATGTACTTTAAAAGAACACGTCCGTTCAAATTTCAGTGGCATGGCGCTACCGCAGCCTCCTGCGGCCGGAAAGAAAGATTTAACCAAAATTCAGAGTAAAACGTAAACCACGCGGTATTTTTTAAATTATTTAAATGCAACCCGCCAGCTCATGATGCTAAATCTAAGTACTAATTTTAATAGGATTTTCAAGGACTTAACTGCTACTGAGTTTATTATTTTTAGATCATTTGTCTAACGTGAACAAATAAATAAAATGTCTGAAACTCACAAAGGACGTTACAAACTACATAATAATGTGAAACGACAAACAATGAACAAAGCATAAAATCCTTTGTGATAATCTGATGCTGTACTAGAATAGTCATAAACCTGTGTAAGCCTCTCACCCAACAGCTAGAATAGAATAGAATTTTTCATTAAATAATAAATACATATTAATTAATTTATTTATTTGTATGGCATAGTTTTAATAAAGTAGTTCAAAATTTGGATACCTTGAACGATTGGTAATGCAGTGAGGTCACAGATTTAGCAACAGTAGGTAAAGCACCCAATGGTTGCTGTTCGTTTAGGGCCACCCAGGGGACACGTGCAGGGTACAAGCGGGAATTCCTTTTTTTATTTTTATTTATCACCCCCCTCCACCACCTTTCACCGCCGCTATTTAAAATTACAATAAAAGAAAAAAATGGTAAATATATTTTAAAATATGTTCATTACATAATGGTTATTTGTTATGCGTACCTAAATTCAAAATAACAGTTGATTCGGCAACAGCTGAATCGTTCACATGAACCACGGTGTGTCATAAAAGAGTTCACTCATCCTAGAGTTTAATATAGGTAAATTAAAAGAAAACATTAAATAATATTGCTTAAAAACATATTTTATGAAGTACGGGCAAGTATTTTTCTTCAAAAATACATTAATCAAAATCGTGAGATCGTAACTTATTTTGCGTCTTTGTGTATTTCATAAAGATTTCCTCTCACATAAAAATTGAGTTTGGCAGACTTTTGTGTGAATTTTATTCAAAATAATTTACGAACGAAGAAAAGGTGAAAAACAAAGATAAATGTGATTCCATTTCGAAAATGCCGTAATTAAATGTATCATGTTTTAAGCAAATTATGTTGATATTTCGTAAATTATATCTGAAAAAGGCTTGCATTCGATGACCGCACCTCAGCTGGTGACTCCTACGTTATTCTTAGTCTTCGACCGTATTTTTTTTTATGTCTGTTGGCGGATAACTTCGTTGTTTATGTACCTACCGATTTTAATGATTATTATTTATTTCGTTTTTTTTTTAAATAAAATTAAAGGTCTCCTGAAATTGAATTTACAAGTAGGTATTACCTTAAAAAAAAACAAAATTTTCTCATCTGATAATCCAAGATACACTAACCTAAACATAGCCATAATTTCGCATTAAAGACAAGGCAGAGCTATTAGCCAAGGATTCAGCAGCTTACCTAAATCGTAAATTACTAGTCTAAATGCAATAATAATACCCTATGCAGAGTTGCAGCTACGTACCTATTCGAGATTCTGAAACGGTGAATTGAATGTACCTATAACGAAGTATATAAGTTATAAGTCGCCCTAAGGGCGGCTTGAATTAGAGTACTTAAAAAATAAATGTATTTAGCTAAATCAATTTAAAAATAAATTACCGAAAATCGAACATTGGATTCTATTTTCATAAGTAGGAAGTTGCTTTTATGTTATCACCATTTAAAGTTTTAAAAATGTTGACGGTTTTTAACATGTTTAGGAAGCGTTCTGCAAGCCGCTGTAAATTCATAAATTAATACTAAACTAAACGAATTTAAAATCTAGACCTAAGTAAGTAACTAGGCTTGTATTATGGGTACTATAGAATACGGATATAGTTTACATATCTATAATTCATTTATTATAAACTAGCACTGTCCCGAGGTTCACTCGCGTAAGTCCCGATCCCGTGGGAATATCGGAATCAAAAGTAGCCTATGTTACTCAGGGTGAATGTAGCTTTCTAATGGTGAAAGAATTTGGTCGGCACAGTAGTTTTTGAGTTTATTCATTACAAACATACAGACACACATACCTACACCCAAAAAAAAACAAATCTTTCCTGTATTAATATTAGTGTAGATGAAGATACATACATACTGCCATTTTTTGCTTCTCTCTTTACTCTCTCTGTTTTCAAAGAAATTTTTGAAGTCGGTTCAGACGTTTTTGAGTTTATTCATTACAAACATACACACAAACACAAAAATACAAATCTTTCCTCTATATAATATGATGTAGATACATAGGTACATACTGCCAAATTTTTGCTTCTCTCTTTACTCTCTCTGTTTTTAAAGGAAAAGCCTCGTTATTAAATTGTGGTGTTTCAATATTCAAAGAGCCTAGTCACTCATCCGGTCAATCATGACACGTAGCCCAATGCTGGCTTTGTCACAGGTGGTTGGTGCATAGTTAATGGGGAGAGAATGCCTTTGTATTGGGCTGGACACCTGCCGATTCATTATTGTTATCTACGCAAGTAAGATCATTGTAAGA
The DNA here is from genome assembly GCA_958496205.1 of Idaea biselata. Taxonomy (NCBI): domain Eukaryota; kingdom Metazoa; phylum Arthropoda; class Insecta; order Lepidoptera; family Geometridae; genus Idaea; species Idaea biselata. The sequence goes on along the minus strand of OY292396.1, from coordinate 23,126,984 downwards.
CTATGTAGCTCTATACTATAGGGTAATCCTACTAGTATTCGTAGCATTATAACCGGTTCTATACCTGAGATTTACATAGAATGTATCTATGGTCAATATTTTTGGATGTAGGTACATTTTTATGGATTGAGACTAAAATAGCCTCCTTATGCGCGTTACCAAAAAGCGCTTAAACTCTTATACCTGTTATTTTTTACAATTAAAAAAAAAAAACAAAAAATGGAGCTTTATTTTATAATTTCTATGATGCCCCTTTTACTGACTACTAATAAACGATAATTAACAGATGAATAAGTTAATGTTAATATAATAATATGTAACGTCACTGAGATATTATGTTATAGACTAATAGTACTAAAGGGATGTTTTTTAAACATATTCCATATTTCTTTTACGTGAAATAAATATAATGTCGGTGACAATAATGTACCTATATTTTTACGATACGCATATCGTAAAAATGAAATGTCAATCGCTGCGGGTGCTGAGATGTTTCGGTGAATGACGCTGCAAAATATCATTAAATTTGAGGTATCTTACTTCAGTGGCTTATTTTAACCGTCTTACTTCTGACGTCATATCCTTAATTGTTAAGGTTGATATCAATCTGTCGTTACGGATTGAACTTTGACATCATTTTGCGGTAAAAGATAAAAGACAAAAGCATATAATTTATTCGTCGTTACCCAGTTGTTCCTGTCGTCGTTTTAAAACAACGCACACACAGGGTGCCGTGTAGCCCCGTGTTAGAAAAGGCTAACCCCATCTCTTCCCGTGGGTAAAAGGCGACTAAGGGATCAAGGAGAACTTTAGATTTGCTAGTCTCCCAGCAAACCTAAAGTTCTCCCCGCGCGGTGGCGGATAAACTTCTTGTTTTTCCCTAGGAGGGTTGGTGTCAGACAGGCGGCCAAATCTATTTGCAGAAGGTCAATGACGAATTACCTACTGCGCCGACCCCAAATAAAAAAATATATATTTAGGGCTAGCGGACCCCGGGCTCCTGTGAGAGGGATGCAACCAAAAACATCGCTCGGATGAGAATAAGCACACAGGGGTAAATAGAGACGACGTATATGAAGAGCCAGGATGGCCTTGGATGGCCTTCATCAGAACTCATACAGTAGAACTAAGTAGGTAGATGGGCGCGGGATATAAAATAATGGTGTCCATTTACAATCATCGTAGTTTTATTAACAATTGGTGTCTATATTCACAAAATAACTATTCCATCGCTTAATTTATACTGGTCACTAAGTAGGAATCAACTCAATTATGTTAGGAAAGACGTGATGGCGGAAATACAAAGCGATTCGTCAAGTGCGTGGTGCACGGTCTCCGTCTCGATCACAGAATATGACAAGATGGCAGCCCCGAACAACCATCGACGATGACGCTTCGCTAGGTTGACTGATGACTGTGACAGTCCATCAACCTGATGCTTTACATCGGCGGCGCCGTCATATAAATATACCCATTTTCATAAACAAGAATATTTTTACATCGTCACAACCAAGCACACAATTTTAAATATTATAATAATTTTGCATAACACAAAAGGCATACTACCTGCTCCTGATGATAACCCAAGAATAAAAGAATGGTACTGCGAACACGTATCTTTGTGCTTGTTTAGTGTCTACTTACGAGCAAAATAAAATGTCCGTCTTCATTTTTATAATACTGTGTGGGAGCACGCAAACTAGCTTGGTGTAGCGCTATGCCGTAACTTTTACGACGGACTGTAGCACACCTCCGCCCGCCGCGAATGTATAGAACTGAAACCACCTAATAATTACGAGTAGTCAAGTAGAAAAAAAAAGGTTAAAAGTTTAAAGGTGGTTTTCAATGGCAGGTATTCGATTATATTTTAACTTCATACGACGTACGTACGTATTAACTAGGCATTTTCTAGTACGAATAGGCATTTTTTGTTAGACATTCTAAAATTATATTTAAAAAAAAAGTTTATTCTAGGAAACAATCGCGTAACCGCAATAAAATAGCGCATTTGAATAGATCGAGCGACGGAATAGTAGTCAAATTAACGACCACCGTGGCGCGTCGTGCGAATGCCCGACTGCAATCAGAAGGTTGCAATCAGAGGGTCGATTCCAGTCCCCGGATGCAAGGATTTATGCTTCAAAATAAATATTTGTTTCTGGTCTGGGTCTCTCCATTTATAATATGTGTGTATTTACAAATAAAAACTATTTTCAAGTATTATATCCGTAATCTAGGCACCGTTAGTAGCGTAGCGTTAGTAGCCACGGCTAGATGGCGCTGTGTGTTGTTCACATAATTTATTCTTTATTGCATTGAAATCCATACAATGCAATAGCAGACGGTTCTTGTGTACCTACTCTTGTGGTTTCGCTCCTATAGAGACGGTGTCACGTTGTGCAGGGAGCGACACACGTTGGTGCCACTTTGTCACGTGGAAAGTCACCTTGAAGAGGTGACTCCCACTTTAGCCTACCTGCCTGTCAGATAAGCTAATTGGAAATGAAACAAGCTAGTAGGTGACAAAAATAATAAGTTTAATTATAATAGAAACAAGGAGAAGCTACTTTACAATACTAATGTTAAATTAATTAAAAAAAGTTAATTTAAGTACGAGCACTTTTAATGCTATTTTAAGAATTTAGGTTTGTATTTAGATCTAAGAGTTGAGTATTATTTTAGTGGAGTTGAATTTCGTGGTAGTTCATGCCTTTCTGGCCAGCAACAAATACCTCCAAGTACAGTGATGTTTATGTGCACTTATCTCATGTCCTCTTCATTTGTATGGTTGGGTGGCTCAGGCTCGGTCACTCCCCTTCCTTCTCATCCCATGAGGAATATTTTATGGGCCTTCTCCGGAGGCATGTTATGTTAGGCGGGGTTCTGGTCCGCGTGGGTGTTCCCTGGAAAGCCATTGAAGCAGATGAGGACAAGCACCGGAAGCCCCCTTATGCAAGTCATCATGCCGGACCATTGAGATTTACAAAATTGATTATGGTTGTCTCGGCATGGTGTCTTACACAAAGTGTGGGTAAAATACATTCAAACAGGTTAAGACAGTGCAAAGAAAAGAACATCATGAGGCAGCCAAAGCTAAGTACATCGCTTCAGCAGATGGAATATGTGTGCGAACAGAAACTCTTATTTCTATGTGAAAATACATTCGTACATACAAAATATTGCTAGGATCATCTCGTGTAAGCGTTTCTTCCTCGAGCAGCGAAGCAAAACGTAAGGATTCATTTAGCCCTAACGAGATGAAATATGGTTTGGTAGTACGAGGAACAACACAAGACAACCGCATGTGGGCCTTCAATATTTCTGAAAAAACGGCAGTGCAGTTTTCAAAAGATTGACAGTAAAACACTCACCAGCAATGGGAATAAACTTTGTAAGTTAGTTTAAGCTGCTTTTTATTGAGAAGATTTATGATAGAACAAATCGTGACTATTCGCAAGGAAGTCCAGGAAAAAAGTGGACGAGTCATGGCCGTTGTTGTATTTTTTTAAGGTCAACGTCAGAAATATTATTACTGTCAGTCTAGGCGCAGTCGCAGAGGTTTTTTTCTATTCAGCCCTTCATGCAGGGTGAGGATTTTTTATATTTAAGATATATTTTGAGTTAAGGTCGTCCACAATATTTTACCTTTGTTTATAATTAATCAAGTATGAATAATAAAAATCTATATGAACAATAGTAGTTGTTTTTCTATTTTTATTTGATTTATTCTGTTGGTGAGGAATTTATGTTAATGGCAACTGTCGATTTTATTTTAAAATATCTATTTCAAAACAGCAACACTTTCATTGGTTCTCTGTCTTGGCTTTGCTATTGGTCACTAGATAGCGCTACTTGTATCAAAATGAAGTTAATTTAATTTATTTTTAACCTTCTAATAAAATGGAAAAAAGTGGTCTTTGCCCTGCAGTGGGTCAAATTAGGCTTAAAATAAAATAAATATGTAAATGTATGTATATATGTTACAACGGCTACGGCCAATCTTATTGCGACGGAGGTGTGTCACCGAGCTTATGCGTATCACCTGTTCATTTATTATTTTCCTTGAAAAAAACAAGCCTTAGTTTCATGTCCACTCCGACTTTTAGTAAATATATACTGCATTAATGAAGTTTTTTCTATCTTTCAATCATTTTATTTCGCCCATTTTCATATTTTTCTAATATACCTAACGGTTGGTGCAATCTTTCTGCATGATTTCGTCATTATGTCATTTCAAGTTTCAAGGAGTATAATATTGTTTTATTTAAAAAAAAATCTATACTTAACACTATTTATTTGTCGGAAGTTATCAATAACTTCGTTTTTTAATTACAGACTACGATCTGACGTTTTGGTTCTATGATTTGACGTTTTTTCTTTAAGAAGTTGTGTCAAATCATAAGCTACAATTAAAAAACGAAGTGTATAAAATTACCTAATATAAAACCTCATAAAAAGAAATTGTCTATTTTCAAAAATAACTTACTACAAAACTACACTAAATTAACTAAAAACTAATATAACTTCTTATAAATGTATAAAATAAGCCTCAATAGAACTCTCAAACAAGTAATTTGTTAATGGTGCGACTGTAAATCAATCTACCGTTATCTGATGTCACCACACCGCTCGCTTTTTTTAAGTAAACTCTGGTTTTTTTTAAATAATGTTAGCACCACGACTTGTTTAGTACCCCTTTAGTGATAACATCTCGTAAAAAGATGTTAAGGGTTTTAAAGAAATTGTAATGGTAAAGACTGGCTGAGATACGGAGTAGTGGTATAGTAACTACATAAAAATCCTACCACTCTTATAAAGGTATTAGATATTATGTCATAAATAGTACTAAAGGCGATGTCTTAAACATGGTCTTTTAAAAGCGAAATAAAAGTCGCTGCAGCGCTGACAATATTGTTACGTCTATCGCTAAACTGAAATGCGGGTGCTAAGATGCGTCAAAACCCCCATTAATCCCTTTACTTATAAACGATAGCAGCGTACCGCGGTTTCACATGCGTAAGTCCCGATCCCGTGGTCATATATTCCTCGATAATGTAGCTTTAATTTTTTAAATGGGTCCAGTAGTTTTTGAGTTTATTCATTACAAACATACAAACACACACACACACACACACACAAATCACAAAAATACAAATCTTTCCTCTTTATAATATTAGTGTAGATGTAGATGACTCACTTTATGTAACGTCTGTCATTTACTGTGACATGAAGTTGCAAAGTTAGCAGACAGTGACAAACGTTACATAAACTTAGTCATCGTTTATAAGTAAGAGAAAAAGGCGATCCTCATAAGTTTTGTTAACAAACACTTGTTTTAACTGTGTGGGAAGAGGTATTTATATTATTGAATAAAAAACACGAAATAAGATACGACTACTTTGTCAAAATTCGATATCACAGCTGTCTCAACTTAAGTTATAAGTTTTTTTATTTCAATGTGGAAGAACCAATATTCTCTCATGGCTGTCATCACATCTTAATAGGCGCACAATGTGTTACTACTTTTTGTTTACGAATCCTCGATTACCAGTGATTAAAACAAACATTATTTAAACAAGGGTTTAGATTGTTTACCTTAGCTCACTTGTTGGAACCGAAACAGTTGAACCAAAACAAACAACTTCTCATAGGTATTTGATTGTTGATTTTAATAATCAGGCAGACTATATTTGGACTATGTTCTGAGCATGTGTGGGTGTGTTTAGGTTTTGTTTGTGTGAGTTGTATTTAATCTTTTGCAGATTGATTGGAAGTGGGACGTGTGAATTTTATGACCGAAGGGCGATTTATACTCGTACTTATAGTCAATTCTAAATAATGAATTGTCTAAGTAATGTGTCTGTCGCATTTTCATTGACGTTATAGTGCGTTTCATCTTTAAATTTCTATGCCGTTTTTTTTTTTTTTTTTTTGGTTTTGCTACCAACATGACGGCATAGGAGTTTAAAGATGAAACGCACTCTAAAAATTACTAATAAGAGCGAGACAGGGCATTGCTTAGCCAAAGTAATCACTCAGATTCGTCTATTAATACGGACGTTAGCTGTGGTGAAAGTGTCATGCGTGTATTCTCGCGAGATTTCCATGCCAATTCCCCCGCATGCGTGTAGAATTTGTATCGAAATCCCGCGTACACATGACACTAAAACGCCCAATGTCCCGATGCCACGAAAAATTAGGGATAAAAAAGTTTGAAAGGTTTTCCCAAAACTTCAGCTATCTACAGTACCTACACATTTTATGCCAATCGGTTGTGGGGTCTATTCGTTTTTGTCTCAAATGAACGAATAATCTGTTAAGGGTGGAGGATATTTTTTTTAAATTCATAAAAATTCATAGTAAATGTAAGTTTAAGCCACGATCTTATTCTACACTTAAATATTTAATTCGTATTCAGTAATGAGGTTGAGGAGTGCATATTTCATCGGCAGAGCGGGCCGCTAGCGGGGCGTTAAGTGGGGTATTTTATCGGCTTATTATACAATATTCTAAGCTAAAAATCGTGGAAAGAGTACGTTTTTAATTGGGCGGCGGGCTAGCGTGGCTCTGACGCGAGTATTATTCATGGCCGCTTCAGCGCCAAGCGTCGTCGCCCGGCTATTCCGGTTCCAATTTTTTATGATGCCTCCCCTGCAGTCCCCAGGCTCTCGGTTCAACTTTTCTGAAATATTGACTTTAAGATTTGCGGCCCGTGAGTTTGAATGGGAGAATATGTTTGTTGCTTTGTATGTTAATTAGTACTTTAGTACCTTCTTTGACTGCAGTTTTTTTGGTTGCGAAATATTTATTTCAGCTCCTGGTTTAACTATCTCTTTTTCTCTGAAGATGTTTGTCATGGTCACATTTCAGAGCTAAAACGACAAAGTTTATGACGCGATCCGCTTCCCAATTTGTCTTGTGATTTTTTTGGCTTTCGTTAAAATGAATCTTTTTGTACAGTAGTTTGTAAATATTTTTTGTGTGTCAAATAGATAAAAATTGGGCGCATTCTAAAATCGAATGAATCTGAATTTCAATATCCTAGTAGATACCTATATTGCGTTCTACAGCTTTTTATTTCTTTTGCGGAGACTGTAGAAAACATCGGTTTGTACTACTATAAATTAGTTTCGGTCACGTATAAAATAATATGTGAAACTTATGGCACATTTGTTTGCCCGTGATGTACCCATGGGATTGCAATGAACCAATGCATGGACCCAGAAACTTCGGGGAATGTCTCATGTCTTCAGACCATGTTCAGTCCTAGGGCATGTCGGTTTCCTCACGAATTCAACAAAATTAAATAAACGCGACAATATCCGTAAAAAAAATATGACGAAACTACTTGGATCCAAGGAGGGTTGGTGTCAGGCAGATAGTCGGTCGTAAAAATGTTGCCATATCTCATAGGCACATAGGTTAATGTTGTCACAGGCACATGTGTGGCTTTCAATGTAGCGTACTTTCGATGCAGTTTACCATAGATATGATGTTATTTCGATGTAGCGTACCATCGATGTAGTGGCTTTTGAAATGACGCTCTATACCCAATAGGAAGTACTTTACTAATCCTTTCGTAGAGCATCTATTGGAGTCAACGAGAAACGTGCCTATGTGTGAATTAATTTGTGCCAAATATGGGATAGTCAAAAGGTATGCAGTTTTATTGATTGCAGAGTACTGTACCGGAGTATATACTTACCCAACTCGTATCTCAAAAATTCTAAACAGTCTCTTTATGTAACTGATATTCATTTCGTATAATATTTCAAACAGCGAGATCCTCGTGGCAGGCTAATTTAGCTTTCCGAGCCAGCGGGCCGGTACGCTGAATTTAAACATTGCTTCTAGGAGCCGCCAGAGGGCGCACCGAATCTATTTCACGCACATTACGTTCATGACTTATGAGTTATTGCAGCTGTAAAACTCAGCTCACGTCACTTCATTTGCTTGCATTTTTTTTTGTAAATTTAATTTATTTTTTACAATTAGTAACAGAACCGCGGTGTATTACAGTTTGTAAATATTTATACCGACATTATTACAAAACTGACGGAATAAAATGAATTTTATTTAATAGGTGAATCAATTTATTTTTTATTTTAAACCTAGATAGATAGATCACATTTTTTATATTGTATACAAATTATCTACTGTGTAATACCTAATTGAAAAGTACGAATAAAAGAAGTTTAAAGCTCCTAGATGAAAGCTTGATATCAATAAATATCGCGATTCGCTGTGTATCACGATATTTGGTGAAAGAAAAATAGAGTATTGACTGATAGATGTTCACTAGACGTCTGATGGGATAGATATGTAGGTACTTTGTAGACCTTGTATTTTACAGTAGATACTTCTAAAGTTAATTAATAATAAATTCGGATCGCGGTGTTTATTAAATATCTAAAGATACCTTTTGTAAAAATAAAACATAATTTCAGCCACAATATCTGCTATTTAATACTCAATACACTTAATAAATTGCCGTATTTACTTCTTGTTAAATATCGCTTCGGTAACGTATTCCTAAGTAATGAAGTATCTTGTATTTTATACTGTAAGTGCTTGAATTAAAGTCCATGAATAATATCGCGATATTTATAAAATATCTAAAGTAAACTCATTTAAGTAAACATTTTATTAATACATAGTTTTAGCCACAATCTCTGCTATTTGATACTAAATTCCCTTAATAAATTGCTGTGTATACATCTTACTAAATATCGTCTCGGTACCGTATTCCTAAGTAATTAGTTTCTGTCCACTCCGTACTAGATAACTTTGTCGTATTAATTTTGACCACTTCAGAGGAGTTAATATTTCACTGTTTGTTTGTTTGTGGGAAATGCAATTATTTGAGGAAACGACTAGTCGCGGGATCCTTGCGACTTACGGCTTGATTTTTTATAAAAATTAACTATCATACTTCGAGTTTCTTTAACCTATATAGTAAAAGTCAATGTCTCAGCTAAAGGGACATGTTTCGTTCTATCTATCTATGTATCTAATCGGGCTACTTTGACAACTGGTTGAGTAACAAGAATGTTAGTTCTTCTTTGGCAACTGGTTGTGAATTTCAGTTGCCAATGAGGCCCAAGGGCTTTGAATGAATGAATGAATGAAAGTCATTTATTTGCACGAAATATGATTACAGCAGTTGTTATAAAATGTTAAACGTTAAACTTTAACATTTTACATTGTTAAACTTTTAGCTGTTAAACTATGACTTTTAGGTACAATCGGTAAAGAAACTCGGTGTTAGTGACTATATTAGTGGCTAAGAAAAAGTGGCTATTGGGCTAGCAACTACACGGCTAGTAACTAGTTAAATTTTAACTACGTAATTTACCCTTTTGCGCGAAAACAAAAATAAAACAGCTACGGGAAGTAAAATAACTCGTAGATTCTAAATTTCTACAGAGAGATGAGTCACAATACAATTATTATGAATCGGAGGTACCTTACACATTGCACAGTGGGGTGTAACGTTGTGTCTGTTGCGGAGACAATTTGGCGCCAATCGGAGGAATGACCAGTCAATGGTAACGTTAAAGTTCATACACACGCGATGGTGAACAATAAAGGTAGAAATGGGTTTATTCAATTTTATACTCTCTGCGTAGTTATACGAAAAAAGTAAATATAAAAAGAAAAAGTAAATAAATACATTTAAATGAATTATTTATTTAATTACGCTCGAAATCTTCTTACTAATCTATATAGCTATCTCCATTTCCACGGATGAATAGATTGAATTTTTAACCTAATTGATCATATTTTCAAGACAAACTATCAAATCATAACATATAACTATCATAACTTTACTGACCCTTTCCATCAAAAGGTTGCCTGGAAGAAATAGCTATTAGCGATAAGGTCGCCCATTTGTACAACGTTTTTACTTTTAAAAGCTTTCCGTAATTGTCTTACTTTTGATTTATTCTAATTGTATTTACCTATTGTGCAAATAAAGTATAAATCTATCTATCAAATATTGATGTATGAGATAGGCCGATTGTTCATTTTGAGCAATGATATAATAGTACATTATGATATAAGTGCGGTAAGTTGAAAATTACAGCCGAGGCGATATTGCTAGCCCGAGCCGTAGGCGAGCCCTACAAGAAAGCAGAGGCTGTAATTATCAAAGCGCACGTATGTCATACGACGTTTTATAACACATTTGCGAGGAAATAAATAAAACTCGGACTTTCTTAAACGAATAAATCTTTAATCACTTGTTAAAATGCGCGGGCATCAGTGCTTTTTTTTTTTAAGGCAACGGTACAAAAACAGCCAGTATTACTAATAAAGTAAATTAATATTTTTTTGTTTCTGTTACAGATGTAATTTACTGTCAAAATGAATTAAATTAAAGAATTAAATGTTTATTTTTTATATTTTATCTCCCAAAGTTAATTTTATTCATAAAATATTGACCACTTTTCTGACATAAAAACTTTTTGATTTGCTTTCTTTGCTTTTTTTTTCTTAAGATTTAAAAAAGTACCGTTGGTTTTAGACGGAGCATGATAAACCGTACGTGTTACCTTATTAGAAAGAAACTCGTGCGTTTTACTTTACGATTACGCACAAGTACGTAATGACATACATTACGATATTGAAATTGGTGAAATAAGAGGCCCTTTACGAGCAAATGTGTTATAAAATAGTAAACTGTGTCAATGGTTTTATTAGTAACTTGTTAACGACAATTTCGGGTTAAGAATACAAAGTAACTTACCTATGTCGTTTTCCAAGGTCTAATATAAAAGAATTGCAGTAAACTTTTTGACCTCACATTATTCTTTAAATTTGATACAGTGTAAAAACATAACATTAGAGTTTGGTTTTAGATTGCAATCTCATCTATGACACGTTGAAACCTTTGTTCTGTACCTACTATAACAAGTGCAAACCTAAATCACCTATCAACAAAAAAAGTAAATTGAAATCGGTTTATCCATTCGGAGGCTATGATGCTACAGACAGAGAGACACGTGAAACCTATAACACCTCTCTTTTTCCGTCGGGGGCTAAATAATAAATAAATAAATTCTGCGAACAACACACAGCGCCATCTAGCCCCGTGGTAAGCGACTAAGCTTGTGTTACGGTGACTAGACAACGGATATAATACTTATATTTATTTTTCTTTTGTAAATACATACATATTATACATAGAAGGACACCCAGACCAGACACAAAAATTTATTTTTAAGCATAAATACTTGCACCCGGCGGGAATCGAACCCGCAACCTCCTGCATTGCAGTCGCGCTCTCGCACGACGCGCCACAGAGGTCGTCAAACGTCGTCTAAGAATACCATAATATTATTAACTAAAATCCTTCTTAATTTATTAATCAACCGAACAATACGTCCATAACACCCCGACCAATTTCTACAAGTTCTGATTTTGACAGGAACCCCGTTAATGAGTAATTTCGTCTTCGGATACCTACCCAGCTATACATAATACCTACTAATGGACTAGGTAAATTATTTTACTATTTTTAACCGACTACGGCGAAGCCAAAAGTAAGGGTAATGTTTTTGGCAGTCTATTTATGTATGTATTTTCCACCGCAGCGAATATTCGCAAGTATTTGAATAATATTTAACAAATTATTTAGAACTAGCTGGGTCCTGTGGTTTCACGCGCATAAACGTGTGTAATTCCAGAGATCTAGCTATCTGCATACCAAGTTACATCGCAATCGTTTCAGTTTTTGCGTGAAGGAGTATTAAACATATTGATTTACGCACTTACACACAATAATTAAAATTAATAAAATATTAATTTTACAGTCTTACAGTTCATCGACATACAAGCTTAAGAGGAGGAGCTGTCATGACTATGCATCTAAATTTTTATTTTTTTTATTTTTATTATTTTAATTAGAAAATAAAAAAATAAAAAGGTAGATGCATTGTCATGACAGATATAGGTTTTATGGCATAAACATATTTGCTCTAATGTCTTTATCCACGGAGGAAAATTTAAAAACTACGTTTGTATGGAGAAAGAGAATGGAGACTATCCTCTTAAACTTTTCACATTGAAGGTATAATAAAATTATTATTTTGATAGTATTTTCACACCTAAAGTGAAAATCAATTACGATGGTTTATTTCAAAAGTTTCTACCTACAGAACTTAGGAAGTGACTTTCTGTGTCTGTTCCAAAAACTGCTAAACACATTAGGTACTATCAAACATTATGTCGTTATCTTGCTAGTTTTGTCAACGCCTAAGGTGAAAACATCTGGAAGTAGCTCTGTCCCGCGGTTTGTCTTGTACTAGTAGAATTTGCACTTACCTACTTATACTTATACTTACGTTATTACTTGAAACCAAGCGAAACACAAAGAAATAAAACACTATCATATATATCACATTTATTTGATAGCTTTAATTAAAGTTCATCAATACTTTAATATTATAAAGCTAAAGAGTTAGTTTGTTTGAACGCACTAATCTCGGGAACCGCTGGTCCGTTATGAAAAGTTCTTTCAGTGTTGGATAGTTCATTTATTGAGGAAGGCTATAGGCTACTTGATACCGATATTCCCACAGGATCGGGATTTACGCGGGTGAAACCGCCGGACGCAGCTAGTTTATAATATAATACTTAAAAGTTAATATTTTTAAACTAGTACCTACCTATCTTAGTTTAAAAATGTGAAAAACGCGAACTATCTCCTTATCAATTTCAACAATATTGAGATTTTTTTTGGGATCTTACATATAAAAACCCAAAAATTCTCAAAATTGATTCAGCAGTTTTTGCGCGAAAACGTATCAGACAGACAGTAACTTTCACATTTATAAATTACTCTGGATTGAACTCCGAAGACAGGGTCAATGGAAAGGAAGTTCATCATTAGATACATCGAATTGCTACGATCTGAAGATGCGTAGTGACAGTGACTAATTGGCTTACGTTCTTACCTTCTTTGATATGTTGATTTCTTTATGTTCCCTTTCCTTTGCTTTTAGGAGTTATCGAGTACACAAATTATATTAAGAGGATAGTCTCCATTTTCTTTCTCCATACAAACGTAGTTTACATTTTCCTCCCTGGATAAAGACATTAGAGCAAATATGTTTATGCCATAAAACCTATATCTGTCATGACAATGCATCTACCTTTTTTCATTTTTTATTTTCTAATTAAAATAATAATAAAAAATAAAAATATAATAAAATGAAAAAATAAAAAGGTAGATGCATAGTCATGACAGATATAAATTTTATGGCATAAACATATTTGCTATAATGTCTTTATCCAGGGAGGAAAATGTAAACTACGTTTGTACGGAGAAAGAGAATGGAGACTATCCTCCGTAGAACCTACTTTTACAAATAAAAGTAAAATGTATAATTATTTTTTCCAACTAAGTATAGAAGTAGGTAGTGAAAATTTGGTGAAAATGTAAATTTTGGATGTAACAAATCAATACACACTATACGGATTCGCATGACTGCTTTAAATCTTGTATTTTACACTGTAAGTGCATGAGTTTTAACTCTCACCCACTCACTTACATGTAGAAGCAGACTTTGAGTACAGATACACGGATGTGTCCGACGGACATAGCCTCGGATCTGCCTCCACACATCACTTGGTTTGTCTACACGTTTAGAACACACACACGCACCGGTGTCCGCTGAGCACATCACAGCCAGACATCAAACGATCTAACAAATAGACAGACGTGTACAATTAAACTGTACCCAATTGCTTGAATTTAAGCCTGTTTTTGCTCAGCAAAAAATGGTCTGAACGTACAAACGCTGAACAAATTCTGATCCGACGCTGTGTACGTCGCACAAAAGTGTAGGCAGCTTGGTACAATCGGGTTCACAAGCGGTTCCACTCTAAGCAAGTAAACACATATACCTCTTTTTTTTTAATTTCAGACTACAATCTGACGTTTTGGTTCTTTGTATTTGACATTTTTTCATTAAGAAGATGCGTTAAATCATAGTCTAGAATTAAAAAACGAAGTATACCTAATATATAATTATTTTTGTACTTACATAATGTATACAAACTCGCACTAGACGTTTTGCTATATTATAATACGTATACCTATACGTATACGTCGTATACGACAATTAGATTTAGTGATTATAACAGTTTACCTAGTTAGGCGCCGACTACCAACCAAAAGCCTTGATCTTAAATTAATAATGAATATCTAGGGCACATAGGTAGGTAGGTTGATGCTCATTTGCTCAATTTATTTTTTTGTTTTAACTACAGTAACAATGTAAGGTACCTTCTCAAAATTAAAATTTATAGATTGTAAATTTGTCTCTTTTCTCTTCTCATCCGAGCGTTGTTCCCGGTTGCATCCCTCTCGGGAGCCCGGGGTACCCTTAACCCCAAATGTTTTTTTTTTATATTTGGGGTTGACGCAGTCGGTAAGTCATCATTGACCATACCTTCTGCAATTAGATTTGGCAATATTTTTACGGCCCGCCGCCTGACACCAACCATCTTAGGGATCAAGCGGTTTATCCGCCACCGCGCGGGGAGAACTTAAGGTTTGCTAATCTCTCTCAGATCCCTTAGTCGCCTTTTACGACAATCACGGGAAGAGATGGGGTAACCCTATTCTATGCGCGGGCTACACGGCAAATTGAAATTTGTCATTTGTATTAATAAATATTTACCTAAAATACTAACGTAAATTGAAGCCAATTTCGTACTCTAATAATGCTACTAATATTAGGTTAAAATGTATAAGTTTGCCAGTACCTATGTATGTATGTCTGTATGTGACTTGTTACTCCTTCACGCAAAAACAACTAAACCAATTGCGATGAAACATGAAATATAGAGAGACCTAGAATAACACACAGGCTACTTTTTATCTCAATATTGCCACGGGATCAGGACTTATGCGGGTGAAACCACATGACGTATATGAGAATAAAATGGCGTAACTAGGTATGAAGACAGTTATCTAATGTTCCTATCTTTTGATCTTACAGGTACCTATAACAAAGAAATCAATACAAGACCTATTTCGTTCTGTCCCTTAATAACATGATACCTACTTGAAATACATTTCGAGTAATGAAGCCAAATAAATTGAACAAATCATTATCCTTTATAAGCTTTTATCGAGAATTTGAGTCTATTGAATGATACTTTTCTCTTATATACAAGTTTAATACTAACTGTGCCTCGTGGTTTCCTTTTAGGGTTCAGTACCCAAACGGTAAAAACGGGACCGTATTACTGAGACTTCGCTGTCTACACCTCTGTCCGTCTGCCACCAAGCTGTATCTCATAAACCGTCCTAGCTAGACAGCTGAAATTTTTACCGAATATGTATTTCTATGATATTTAAGAGTGGCTCCCTATAACCAATGTAATTTTTTCACGGTAAAACGCAAAAACAGCGCTATTTATTTTTACCACTAGCGCCATCTAGTGATAAACAGGCGTTAGTGGTATAAATACTAACGTGCGTCGTCGTTGCGTACACGGATGGTCCAGTGTTTATTTTAGTGTTTCGTACCCAATTGTTATTGCGGTACGGAACCCTACGTGCACGAGTCAGACTTGCACTTGGCCGGTTTTTTTTTGTAATTAGTATCTAGTATTTATTGGTAAGTAACTATAGTCTCTTGTCTCATCATATCGTTCTTAGTGCTCATACTCGATGTTCCAATAAAGTTTTGTCAGGGGATCTTTGCCGCACATAATAAAGTATTACAAAAGCCAAAGACCGTCATTGTTGCTCGGTACTTCAATCCCGGGAGCGATGCCTCGTTTGTCCAGGCAAGTTCGCTTGAAGGATACTTTGTTAGACGGGGCTTTTGTTGAGCGGAATATATTTCAGATGTTTTCAATTGGTTTTTGAAGAAGATACCAAATATTTAACAACAATTTGAGTTATATTAGAAAATAAGTGTTTTTATTAAGAAATAAATAAATAAAATTGATTTAGAAAATTTATTTTAAAGGAAAAATAGCATTCAAAAATCTTCACTTGCGGCGAGGCTTGAACTCGCGTCTTTGGGTCAGTAGGTACCCCAACGTCTGTTCCAACTAGACTACGCAAGTCCACGCTGCGTGCCGTGAAAACTTCCAATGCTATATTCTCCTCTGATTGTTTACGATTAAGGCTCGTTAAAGCGCCATCTATCTGACGCTGCAGGAACAACTTTCCAGTTGTTTACACCTGCGTCGTAATGGTTAAATTTACTGTTAACTCATTACTAACGTAAGATAAAAATAACTAAAACTATAAATTTCTTTTTAATTTTTGTATGTAGCTCAAGGCTATTTTATTTAGAAAATTTATTATAAAGGAATTTTTTTTTTTTAGGATTTCTATTTTCTAAAAAAAAATAGCCTTGAGCTACATACAAAAATTAAAAAGAAATTTAAAATTGATTTATTAGAAGTTACTTCGACAAACATTTAAAAATAGCTAATTGGATTTCTTGTGTATAAATAAAGGCGGTGTTAGACAGTTCACTGAGAGTGAATTACTTTCGAAGATTCACCGAGAGTGATTGATTGCTTTAATGAAAAAAAAAATAGTAATCAGAGCATAAACTTTAGTGGCTACCCTATTCTCATAGGGTAGGGGCCCCAAATTTAGTACAGTGGTAAGAAGATGAAAACGTTCAAGATGTCAACATTGTTTTTACCAACTTTTTTGATTTTTTTTAATTGAAAGTGCCAAAAATTAACAAATATAAGTTAAGGTTCAAGTAAAACATGTAAATAGCGATAATATTGACACGCTTGGCTTGTTTTTCATTTTCGGTAAACAAAAACAATAATGCCGGTGAAAGTGCCGACGCGGCTAGTGAGTTTCATCGAAAAAGCGCTTCACAGTGAACGATGAATTTCATTTGTCGTTAATTGTTAGTGAATCACTAATAGTAAAGCGTCTTATATAACACGCTAAGCTTATTATTCATTTTTGGTGCATCAATAATGAATGAAAAGTGAACTATCTAACACCCCCCGAAGGTTAGGTCAGGTTATACTCATAGGTTCTTAACATCTCTTAAGAGATGAAAATAAATTTAAGATATAAGATAAAATATAAACGGGATTTACAGTCGTATTCGCAGACGATCCTAAGAAGGCTAAGGTAAATACTGCATCGACGTAAAAATATAAAAAGTCATTTTAGAATAAAAGTTACCAAATATCACAAAATAGCAACATTTATTTTATTTAAGTTAATTGTTATTAATAATAATACTTTTTCAAGGATTTTTTTTGTGCAAACAATCGTCAAATCTTTTTTGATATTTTCTTAAATATAAGAGAAAACACCGTGGCATTGTTATGCTAAGACATCAATTTCTAATTAATTTCTGTAATCCAAATACAAAAATTGTAGAATATTCGTGAATCTATTTAAAATCTATATCTTTTATACATTTGAGATTTTTTTTTACTTATTTAAATAAATAAATAAATTCTGTGAACAACACACAGCACCATCTAGCCCCGTGGTAAGCGACTAAGCTTGTGTTACGGTGACTAGACAACGGATATAATACTTTTTATTTTTCTTTTGTAAATACATACATATTATACATAGAGGGACACCCAGACCAGACACAAATATTTATTCTATAAGCATAAATGCTTGCACCCGGCGGGAATCGAACCCGCAACCTCCTGCATTGCAGTCGCGCTTTCGCACGACGCGCCACAGAGATCGTCAGAGAGATCAGAGATTTGTGATGTATGATATAACTACTTACTAGCAGTTATATACAATGAATGCACTAGAGACCAAAAACTCAAAGACAGAAAATTCGAGTAGGTTAATAATGTGTTCCAGTTTTTCATCCATCAGTTTCATAAGGTTCTTTTTTTGTTGTATTGTGTCAAATAGTAGTGCACAAAATATACAATTAAAAACCAAACAAAAATTATCCATTTAAAAATTAGAAATAATGCGTTCAAGCCAACTTGCCTAAATCGACATAATAGGCGAGTAAAAAAGTCAATCCAAACGCGGCACCAAGGGTACGAGATAAGGTTTTATGAGCTCACCACGTCGTTTCTGCGCTACGAACATCGAATGTTAGCTGCATAGGTTTGTACCAGGAACCAATTACAAAACAAACCATTGTTTCTCTAGTACAGGTTGGTAATACGGGTATCAGATTGCATATTGGCGATCTTGCTTTGTTAATTTTCGTAGCAAAAATTAGTTTTTACTTTGTTGCCTGGGATATTCCACTTATACCAGCTATAATAGACGGCAGCTAATATACAGTCTTCAACATGTGCATATCTATCCTTCGTTTTTTAATTGTAGACTATGATTTCACACATTGTCTTGAAGAAAAAACGTCAAATACAAAGAACCAAAACGTCAGACCGTAGTCTGAAATTTACAAACAAAGTATATGGTAGAATTGCAATCTTATCCAAAAAATAATTAGGTAAATTATCTACATGTAGGTTTTTTTAATAATTTTTAGAACTTAAGACTTGATTTTGTTAAAATCTTCAATGGATTTTTACATCTCTTGCGTGACTGTACGTTCTTCTTCAGGCACTTCCCATTTCACTTAGTACTTAACCTTTCAATTTGAGAAGGTAAAGTAAGTTACGAGTACCTACGTAATAAAATTGAATTAATTTACCGTTTTATTAGGTAGTAACGAGGTAGTAACTCTCTGCCAATATCATCAATGTAGCACTAAGGGTTTTTAAAATAACCTCTTTGGAAAGGGGTAAAAGACAAATTACTTTTACGCTTGTGTCAGTTGGTAAGTTACTAGGTTACTAGATAGTAACCTTACCATTGACATAACCGACAACGCGAAAAATATCAAATAGGCATTCATTACCTTGTGATTATGGCCTACGTTGTCGCTTAAATCTGTCCTTCCCTCTACCAACTCTACCCCTACCACCTCTTTTACCACATCCTCTACCTCTAAACCTACCTCCCTTTACCATCTCTGCCTTTACCTCTACATCTACCTCCCTCTACCATCTCTGCCTTTACCTCTACACCTACCTCCCTCTACCATCTTTAACTCTGCCTACCTCCTACCTCCCTCTACCATCTCTACCATCTCTTCCTCTACTAACTCATCTACCACATCATCTACGACCTCTTCTACCTCTGCCCCTATCACTTCAAACGTTATCTATACTAATATTATAAAGAGGTAACGTTGGTAACATGTATGTATGTATGTATGTATGTATGTATATTGGGGGTAATCTCCGAAACTACTGGACCGATTTCAAAAATTATTTTACCGTCAGAAAGCTACATTCACCCTGAGTAACATAGTAGTATAATAATAGCGTAAAGATTGCATGAGTGATGATCTCTTCGGTCGGTGGACATATACGGCACGTTCTATTCACGTATATTTTGCCGCCCAAATAACTCAGTCGGGGTCAATCTTCCTGATGATCCGCAATTTAGACGCAAAACACATCGCCTGGTGTATGAATAGTGTCACTGATATCAAAATTGCATTACCTATTCTGAAACAAGCGGAGAGAGGCTCGATACAAGCTGTGTTTAGCATCTGTGCTAATCAAAGCCTAAATAGATAGCTAATACTGATGCCTCCTTATTATTCAAAAACTATAAGGGTTTCTTATTGACTACGAAACCTTAAAAATGTTCAAAGAACTAGTTACATAAATTACATACCTACTTAACCTTGCAGTTAGGATCCACCTTTATAACTTCTCAACCGGATATGGAGTTTCAAAAAGTATCAATGCAATCAATTAGAAGTCAATAACAAGTAACAATAAATGTAACTATCGTTTCACCCTCTATTGCTTACCTTAATAAATAACACAAATATCCATAGCGTTGATTGCAAACATATCCGGTGAAACTAAATTCAACACATACCGGTGTCTCGTGTCTATCCAGTGTTCACAACACATCTACAAATTACCCTGTTTCTGACATTCAGGTTGTCAAGTAATTCGCTTACCTATGCTTCGTGACTGCATACCGCAGACCAGGGGCTTTTGCCTTAAATAAACTTAGATTTTTTTTCTGTTTTCGCGATGTTGCATTTTTCGGTTTTATTCGCGTGGTGTTAATTACTTTTAGCATTTTTCAACGTTAAGCGTTGCAAAATGCTAAAAGTAATACGTTTCGAGACTTGTAAAGATCTCTCTTCTCAGGTTAATCCTGAGGAAGAGACCAATAAAGGTCTCAGGGGCTTTTGCCTTAAATAAACTTTGATTTTTTTTCTGTTTTCGCGATGTTACATTTTTCGGTATTATTCGAGTGGTGTTAATTACTTATAGCATTTTTCAACATTAATTGTTGAAAAATGCTAAAAGTAATACGTTTCGAGACTTGTAAAGGTCTCTCCTCTCAAGTCAATCCTGAGGAAGAGACCAATAAAGGTCTCAAAACGTTGAGCGTCAACAATGCTAAAAGTAATAAACACCACGCGATTAAATTTCAATTAAATAAACTTTTTAAAACTCTAACTAAACAGTTAACAGTATGTAATGTTTCCTCGAATAAAATTGATGGAAAGACATTTTTTGGCAAGAATTGGATTTTCGTAGCACAAGTTTGAGCGTGATGGCGCAGTGGGGAGGAGCTCTATACCTAACAGTGGATAAATGAAGGGCAGAAGAATACCAAAAAAAATTACCAAACCTCTAAAATAATTCGAGGAATAAGCCCCTGAGTGGATTAATTCAGAATACAAATTTACTGTTGCAAGTGCACTGTTATTTTAAAACAATTTTTGCAAAAACAAAGGTTTTTCTTGCACAACTTAAAAAAACGAAAAAACTAGTTTTTCCAAATGTCATGTTTATTTCGGATTTCTGCAAATTTGAATGCCACACATCCATCTGTGGGTTGATAGACCGTTAATACACAATACGAATAAGGGGGACCTAGTCCTTTTCATCCGAGCCATGTTCCCGGTTGCATCCCTTTCCGCAGCATTTCGGCATTTTTTATTTTCTTACGTCAACGTTTCAACCATGTTACAATGGTTTTGGTCGCGACTGAACTGGGCCGAAATAAATAATAATACGCGATGAAGACTCGGGAAAGTATAAATATGTTTTTACAGCCGGCCTGACACAAACCCTCCTTGGGACCAAACAGCTGACCCGCAACTACGCGGGGAATACTACAGATAGTCTTTCGCACAGATCACTTGGTCGTCTTTTACGACACCAACATGAAGAGATGGGGTCACCCTATTCTATGCCGGGCTATACGGCCATAAGAAGTACGAGTACATACCTAGTGAAAGTAAGTTTTCTATTTACAATCTCTCTCTCGTTCGGACAATCAGTTAAATTGATCTGCGGCACAGATTCGCAGTGTAAATACCAAAAACAGAAAAAAAGCCAAGCGCACGATCGCTAGTTACGCTCGCTGTAAACTCAGGCACTAGTATGACGTCACTGTACCGCGAACGTGTCACTTGAACAGCAGTAATGGAATTCTCATGCTCGCTTCGCCTCGGTTTTGCGGTGCTAGTAATACATACTTTAAATTTGCACCGGTAACGCCCCTGAGCGTTCGAACAAGAAACTTTTCACAAGTAAGTTTAAAAGGGTACCAAATGGGCCATATTTTCAACTTCGAACGTCTACCATCTATAAACGAGACACAGCGGTGTCGCTTCTATAATGCAGAGATCTGTATTTTAATAATTAATCAAAGTTTAAAGAGCTGTTTCAAACAATTTACCACATAAAGTAAGTAAGGGATAAGCCAAGGCCCTATTGTCTCAAAACAACTTAAAACCAAATTTTGTTACGCTAAGTAGAAACTTCTTTCGACCACTGACCAAGTTTTGACCTTCATACTTACAAACTGTTAATATTAAAAGGTTTCAAGGACACACATTTTTGCTAATCAACTCCAAAGTAACTTTTTGTATTTGAAATATTATATAGACAGACGGACAAGTGAATGAGTGATCTTATAAGGGTTTTTTTCTCTTTTTGAGGTTTTGTTACTCCGAAAGCAACCAATTCTCCTTTTTACAAAGTTCATATTGTCTCAAAATAAGTTGTAACCATTTTTTGTAACGCTTATTATATTCTTGTTTGGACCACTGGCCAAGTTTTGAGCTTCATACTATAAACAGTTATTTTTAACAGTTAGTTAATACCTTTTAACAATATTAAAAGGTATTAAAGACATAAATATCCGCTAACCAACTCCAAAGTAACGTTTTGAATTTGTAATATTAAAAATCAGCTCTGTTATTCTCAAAGCAACTAATTTCTCCAAGTTCGTTCTAATTGCAATAAACGGTGTTATAAAAAACAACATTCGATCCGAGCGGAATGTTCGCGGTTGATTGGATTTGTTTCGTTCCCCATTCAGTGGGAGTTTCTGCGGATACTCGCTTTCAGGACACTGGTGTACCATACAAACATTTTACAATATGCACCACTTTATTATCTCCTTTCTACCTTTTGGTTTGGTTCTATTTTTCCTTGCTTAAAATTTGTAAAAGTAGTAGTACTTTTTCTTTCTTTCTATTTATTCAAAACAAGGTCGCTCGCTTCTGGTCATTTCTTTCTACAATCGTAGGATTTTAAAAGGTTTCCGTACCAAATTTGTGTTTTAATTCATATCCGTTAACCAACTCCAAAGTAACGTTTTGAATTTGTAATATTAAAAATCAGCTCTGTTATTCTCAAAGCAACTAATTTCTCCAAGTTCGTTCTAATTGCAATAAACGGTGTTATAAAAAACAACATTCGATCCGAGCGGAATGTTCGCGGTTGATTGGATTTGTTTCGTTCCCCATTCAGTGGGAGTTTCTGCGGATACTCGCTTTCAGGACACTGGTGTACCATACAAACATTTTACAATATGCACCACTTTATTATCTCCTTTCTACCTTTTGGTTTGGTTCTATTTTTCCTTGCTTAAAATTTGTAAAAGTAGTAGTACTTTTTCTTTCTTTCTATTTATTCAAAACAAGGTCGCTCGCTTCTGGTCATTTCTTTCTACAATCGTAGGATTTTAAAAGGTTTCCGTACCAAATTTGTGTTTTAATTCATAATGTAATCTTCACATAATCTTAACACTGTCAGACATTTTAAAAGTGTGTTATCATAAATAAACGACGTCAAACTTCTTTCTTTGAACACCTACCAGAGAGGCGCGCAATATGATTTCCCATGGCTATTACTGGAGGGAAAGATACAGGGCAAGAGGTCCCAGAGTAGGCAGATGCGAACGTGGTTCGACGACTTAAAAAACTGCCTGACCTGCCTTAGAAGATGGCATAAGATGATATTGAATAATACATAAATAATTTTTTTATAAGTAAACAAATATATAAAAAATAAGCTAAGTTTGTGTTAAACAGTAGCACTAAACAACGGATTTAATAATTATAATTATTTTTCCTTCGTAAATACTTATTTACGTATACCGTTATTTATGTACCTACCTACATATACAGACCTTAACATTTTTTTATATTTAAACTTAAATAATTGTCTTCGTCGGGAATCGAATTCGCAACCTTCTGTATCGCAGCCGGGGATTCGTCCAACGCGCAACAGATGTCACCGAATTCTATCCGTTGTAATTATTTACGGTTTCATTTAATATTATAATTTCTATGAAATTATTGGTATGACATATCAAAGCAATAATGTGATGAGATGGCGAATAAAATAAATGATGTATGATTTAATTAAGAATTGATTTTTGAAAAGGTACACAAGAATCCATCAAAGAAAATTACCGTTCGCGTTCATCAAATCACCAGTGTCAGACCACAAAAATTCAATCTAAGCATTTCAATTAAATCATGAAAGGTTTCTGACGGAATGCCTCTCGCTTAAACAAAGGAGTTACAAAGCCGGTTCAGGTAATTAATCTTGGAGGAATTCTTTCAGTCGTGACGAGTCCGAGGAAAATAATAGCTATTTTTCTAACTAGCTCGGGCCGAAGTTTGGAAATTAGGAAATATCTTTGTTTAGGCATCGTCATGGGAATTCGGAGTTTGACAATTAATTCATTGTACTTACCTACATAAAGATTATTAAAAGAGTCTATTTTTTAGGGTTCCGTAGCCAAATGGCAAGAAATGGAACCCTTATAGATTCGTCATGTCTGTCTGTCCGTCTGTCCGTCCGTCCGTATGTCACAGCCACTTTTCTCCGAAACTATAAGAGTTATCCTGTTGAAACTTGGTAAATAGATGTATTCGGTGAACCGCATTAAGAATTTTACACAAAAATATAAAAAAAAACAATGAATATTTGGGGTTCCCCAGACTTAGAACTGAAACTAAAAAAAAAAAAATCATCAAACCTATACATGTGGGGTATCTATGGATAGGTCTTCAAAAATGATGTTGAGGTTCCTAATATCATTTTTTTCTAATCTGAATAGTTTGCCCGAGAGACACTTCCAAAGTGGCCAAATGTGTGTGGCCCCCCCTGTAACTTCTAAAATAATAGAATGATAAAACTAAAAAATATATATGATGTAGGTACTTTACCATGCAAACTTCCAACGAAAATTGGTTTGAACGAGATCTAGCTAGTAGTTTTTTTTTAATACGTCATAAACCGTAAATCGCAATTTCCTTTCATTCAATTCAAAAATGTACGGAACCCTTCGTGCGCGAGTCCAACTCGCACTTGGCCGGTTTTTTAATTAACGTTAATAAAGTTAAAGTTGGGAATATTTATAGGTGGGTACCTACATAGGTGTAAATCAAAAGTTGAAAATAATTAACGATATTGAATTTAGTCGCCTCATCTTTTTTTTTTTGTGTGGTGATGTGGCTCACCTAGTTTTAGAATTTTCAGTTCAGACCCTAAGGCCTTTAACTTGACTTAACGACTGCTGTCAGTCAAACATGGCTAACATGCATAAAGCACAGAGGAGATCGTTTTTTTTTTTAAATAATAAATTTACTCAACAGAAACGTAAATAAACATTTCCCCCTTTACTTATAAACGATGACTAAGTTTATGTAACGTCACTGTCTCTTAACTTTTAAACTTCATGTCACAGTAAAAGACAAACGTAACATAAACTGTGTCGTCGTTTATAAGTAAGGAGACTAAACGAAATCGATATTAAAACGTTCGATCCTCATGAGTTCACAAAACACTTCAAAAATACTTGACTGAATCGATAAAGTCGTATTAGGTGAATCGAGTGCAGGCTTATGTCGGAGGTAGTGAAAAGTTTGGAGGCACTCGAGTTCCCCTGTGCAAATTTAAACGGACAGTTGGGTTGCCCCGTGGCTGGGAGCAAGAGAATTCCATTTACCTGGACGAAACGGTTAGATCTTACCCGCTGTTCCTTTGTTTAGAGGTGGTATTAGGAATTTTAGAATGTTTAGTCCTTGCAATTCACCCGGCTCTTTCTTTATTATATTTTACTAGCCGCGCCCTGCGGTTTCACCCGTTTAAGTTATGATATCATACTGAATACTAAGATCAGTATTCTATGTGTTATTTCTGAACTTCTGCTATCTATATTCCAAAATACATCGCAATCGGTTCAGTAGTTCTTACGAGAAAGAGTAATAAACATATTCACATAAAATCTACTCACAACCTTTTGCGTTAATAAATATAAGTGGATAGGATGGCTCAGGTGATCCCATAAGGTATACTTACGGACTGTTTATCATTTTGTAAATCAACTATTATTTTCTTATTAATTTACAGATTAAGTTTCTTATTAAGTTTCAGACTTTTAACGATACGCGCCTACGTGATTGATAAACATCTTGAGAATAAATTTCTTCCTGTCGCCGCCCGTAAAGAAAGTTTCATGTGTCTATTAAAAGTAAAAAGTTTGCGAAAACATTCTCAGAAGATTATAAAAGTCTTTATTCGAAAGAAAGTGCAAGCGATAACGTAATGGAAAATCTCTGAGGGGACGTTATTTCTCATCTTGTGTGTTTGTTTTGCTCTATAGACCGTAGCCTGGCTTTTTAGGATGAAATGAGGTGGATGGCAAATACGTTCCAATTGTTTGCTTACAATTTATTGTTCTACTGTTTGTTGTTGGTTGATAGCTAATCTGTAATCGATATACGAACCTTTTGTAGGTAAGTGGTTTTTGCTACATCTTATGGTTATTTTACTAAAGTTTTGGTTTCTTAGTTATAAGTAGATTTAGGTTACTGTTTTGTCACAAACGTTTTAGTCTAAAGAGACTATTTAATTTAGAACATAGTTTTATCTGAATTACATTTGTTTGCAAAATAAAACCAAGTGGTCAACGTGACAAATCAGTTCTCGATTGATTTTTTTTATTTGTTAATTGGTCCCACTGCCCGGCAAAAACCCTCTTCTCAGAGAGTTTAACAGTAAGACATCACGGGAGCCTACTCCGGATAGTCGAATGCCTGTCATGGGTCATATATCTGGTTTCTCACGATATTTTGTTTCATCGTAAGACAGATGTTATTAGCGCACATTACTTTTTCTTAAAGAAATAGAAAATTCGCGGTCGGCCTGGATTCGAATCCTCAGAATGAAAATCGGGGTAGGTATCTACCACTAGACCAACACCTCTTCTTTGATATATGGAACAAATACTAAAATGAATCTATGAGGATTCTAACAACTACCTAATGGTGCGGCCAAACTCTACATATACACGCGCTGCTCTCGCTGTAAGAACTGCCTCTAGTCTGCCTGCCCTCTTGCCACGCTGTTTGTCACGCCTCTCGCGCGATTATATCGCTGGCCTATAAAGTATAGACTTCGCCGCCTTGTATTCCTTTACCGTAAAGCAATAAAAAGATATATCTCATCATTTATTTTACTAACCGTATTGTAAAGTGTTAACCCCGTACCAGTTAAGTCCATTAACCTGGTGACACTATTGTTGAGTCTGTACTCTTGACACCTTAAAACCCCGAAATAGCTGATGGTACTGCGAAGTTATAAAAAGAAATACGACATTTCTCGTCTGTTTATTACCGTACATTAGTTATACAGCTTCCGTAGTGTCATCTTGGCATGAAATGGGAACTAATGAGATTTTGATGTTTTTTTGACTGTACTTTTATTTTGTAAGGCAACATGAAGACGTTAGTGAAGTGTTCACTATGTGTTGTAGTGTAGTGCGAACTTTAACGTTTTATTATTTGGCCTTCTTTACTTTCCGCGGCAATGTTTCGTCCTTTTCATTTGAAAAAATGGTTTCGTTGAAAATTATGTTGTTGATTTTTTTAAGAATGAAGAGATGCAGTTTTAATTTCACCACGACAGAACAAGCACCTGTAGCGCAATTGGTAAGCGCGCGAAACGGAATGTCGGGGTTGCAGGTTCAAGTTCTGTCGGGTGCAAATTTTTAAAAAGTATCTAATAAATAATCTTTTATGTTGTTGTTTAAAATATTCCTGTTCCTTATAATAAGATTGGTTGTAAACGTGATGAAAGCTCAAGTGAGAGTATGAACGCTCAAATGCTAGATATAATAGCTCCCGTAATGTTCGAGTTAATATTTTTCTTTTGATAAATACCTGTAGGATGGTAAAAGTAACTTATTTTTGAGATACCATGATCGTTTGTAGAAGATCAGTTTTAAAAACGGCACTGCGCGTTATGGAAAGAAGTTCAAAACTTTTAACTTTTTCTTTAGTTCGAAAACATACAGATCAGTTTAGTCATAGCTGGTGGTAATGATATCGCGGTCTATTATGCAACATTACATTGAAGTTAATAAGATCAACATTTTTATCTATTTGAAATGTATATTACAAATAGACATACGTAGGCACATAACAAACTGACAAACTAAATTTAAAAAAAAACCTTACATAGGTACATTACATTAAACTTTAAAAGATTTGACAATTGTATATTTAGCTATTATTAATTTTATGAGATCAAAGTACTAATAGTAGGTACCTAAAAAGTTCAAAAATAACTACAATTTCAAATACAATTTTGCAATTTACATTCCGCATTCTCTAGACTTGTTATATAGGTACCTACGGTTTTGTTTTACGTACATACACTCACTGAACATTATCCTGGGTGCAGGATATAGACTTATAAACTATCTAGAGGTCGCATTGAAATTCCAAAAAATGATACTTATCTGTAAATAAACAAAATATTGTAGGGGTTACCTATACCCTATTTCAGAAACGTAGATAAATTATAAACAAAATTCCCATACATTTATTTGAAAGTGACATCTATTTATTTACTTTTCCCTTTAAAATTGACAGTTCTTTGTTTACATTTTTGTTCTTAGTTTCTGAAACAGAGTATAGTTTAAGGACGAGGCGACTCTTACCATTTCCATACAAACTTAATACCAAAATATATTAAACATTTTTCAATGAAAAAATGTTTCTCCGTTTTATTTCATTTCGAATAAATATTTTGGAAAACCTTGTGATGGGGACCCTTTAAAAGTAAAATCTTAATCCAAATAATATCGATATTAAGGTAGAAAACTAAATTTTTCATAATTTATTTTGGTATTAAGTTTGTATGGAAATGGTAAGAGTCGCCACGTTCTTAACACACTGAATCCCAAATACCGAAATATTAAACCTACGCTACGTTCTAAAATCCAGGTGGTCGACCAGCAAACGTCACTCAAAAAGCCGCCATAGGCAGAGTATGTCAGTCAACCATAATATGCCGATTGCGCCCCGCGGTTTTACCCGGATAAGGATAAAAGTTATGAACCTATGTGTTAACCAGATCTTCAACTATCTAAATACTAAGTTTCCTCGCAATCGGTTCAGTAGTTTTTCCGTGAAGAAGCAACAAACATACCTACCTACTTATACACTTAGCTTTGCATCGGGAACGCTTGGGGATGGGGATGATTAATATTTGATAAGTTGATCCAGAAAATAATTTGTTTCACTTACACAGAAACTTCCACCCTTATTATTAGTAGAATTTGAATACTGGCAATTCTACACTTTCCATACACGTCGAAAGCAGACGGTACTCTGTAGACGAAGAAACAATATTGCGCTTGTTTACCGACCGCGAGTTTATATGTGATCCACCCCTGTTTGTTAACACAATACTTCTGCATTCAATAGGCAGCGAAACGTCGTCGTTGAGGGAAACTCATCGATTCTCTGACAGGAAGTTTGAGAACCATTTGCATTTATAGAGCGTACAAATATCTGATATTTTACCCCCTTACTTATAAACGATGACTAAGTTTATGTTACATTTATAAGAGCGAGGTAAACTAATGCGAGTGTGTGTAAGATTTAGAGGAGAAACAAATTGCGTTGCGTTTCGTATGAAATTACATATATTAAGACAAGACAATGGTTTTATGGTAATTTCTTAGAATAATGAGTACGACAAATTACACTTACTAGTCTAAACATAACTACGCGATTGAAAAAAAAAAGACTTTAAATAATAAAAAATATTTTTTTTAAGTGTTCCCTATTATTTACCCGGATACCTACCTTAGTATGCACAGCGTAATAAAGTAAATTTGGATATTCTTGTTACCTTAGTATTTATTTATTAAAAAGGATTTCTTAAAAGTACCGCCTTGAAAAATAAAGCCCATGCTTAGGAAAAATAAATAGGTGTCTTTAACGTTTTCAATGGAGTTACGAGACTGCAAATAAGATAATTATTTTCATAACAGCCTGAACCGGAGGAAAATATATAAAACTTTGGGTTCGGAACATAATCTGGTAGTCTCTTGGTAATATATGAAATAAAAAATCAGATTTACGACATTAGATTGTACAATACGTTTTTATTTAGAGAAAAGAAAAGGACAAGCTTAAACATTTGCCCCCTTACTTATAAACAATGGCTAAGTTTATGTAACGTTCACTGTCTATTAACTTTGAAAGTTCATGTCACAGTAAAAGACAAACGTTACATAAACTTAGTCATCGTTTATAAGTAAGGGGTATAAGTGTGTATTTTTAATTTAACTGGTCCCTATAAAAATACATAAGACTATTTTTCGATTTGCGAAGTATTATTTATTTGGATAAGTTATATTTATTTTCAAATTACTATCTAACTAATACCTACTTTAACATTTATCGTATTTTGACGTTTGATATTCGCTGGTAAAGTACCCCCTATCTAAAACCCAAGATAAGATTAATGTACGTCAAATCCAAGAGATAACAATAAACTTAACGTTGGTAATGAAAATATTTTAATACAAGTTGATTTTTCTACGATTTTGTTAAAACAAAATTTTATAAAAACAATATTTTGGTAACGTGTATATAGTTGGCCAAAATAAAATAAATAATCTATGTAAAATCTGCAGTGGCAGTAGGTAAGTACGACACAAGAACATTTTGTGGAATTTTCATCTCTTGTGCTCGTCTCGTTGTCGTCTTCTAAGTAAAAGAGACGAATATTTTTGTCGATTGACAAAAAAACCCTGTGTACCCACGGTTGTACCCATTCTCAAACTGCTGATACTAAATTGCAGAATAAATTAAGGAACTAGGTATATTTAATATAGTCCCTCAAATAGGTTGTTAATAAACGCTTTTTTTATTTCCCGCTAATGCGACAATTTTATTCTTTTTTTTTCTTATTTGCCTATCACCTACAGATTACAAGTTATAAGCAAAAATAGATTTAATAGCAAAATATACAATTGGGCCTTACTCTGAGTTTTAAATTGCAGGAGCTAACTCGTGCAGTTTTGTACCATATTTTCTTTTCATTTATTTAAAAAAAAAATAACATTCTAAGCAACAAAAAGGACTAAAGGTCTCTGCATACGTAACGTTTCCCGGACGCGACGAGCGACGTGTCAATTTCTACATACAAAAATCCCCAAAATATCTTAATATCGCCCGTGCGTCGGGGCGACGATGGAGGGGATGGCATGGGATTTTTGTATGTAGAAATTGACACGTCCCGTCCGGGAGACGTTACGTATGCAGATACCTTAAGATATTTTGGCGCATTAAATAAGTTAATATGAATTTGAACCAAGAACAATTTTAACAGACCAAACAGCTCAAATGCAACCTGCTTAAGAATCAGTCCTGCTTAAGGCCCCGGAAACTTAAAATTCGAGCAAAGATAATCTGTCCCTGTATCTACAACATTGCGTATTCGTATCTGACCGTCTGGTCGGGACGCGACGAGACTGCGTGGAAACGAACGCTCTACTATTGCATAAAACATGAGCTTTTTGGGAGCGATCGTCCACAGTTGACTACACGGCCTTAAGTACCGCTTTATGGATAAGTCATTTGGTAATTTTACATTAAGAGGTTGGCTTTTACGTTTTGTTAGTAGCTTATTATAATGTTACTAGCTGCGCCCCGCGGTTTTACCCGCGTAAGTCCCGTTCCGGCAGAAATATCGAAAACAAAAAGTCTATGTGTTATTCTAGGTCTCCAGTTATCTATATTCCAACTTTCATCGCTATCGGTTCAGTAGTTTTTGCGTGAAGGAGTAACAAAGTCACATACAGACATAGATACATTACATACATACAAAGTTTCGCGTTTATAATATTTTAGTAGGATTGAGTATTTAAGAGTATTTTCACGATGCACGGTAGTAAAATAACTCAGATTGGGAGTCTGAAATGTTAATGTAGTCCGCTGATTTGATTCAACAGGCAGAAAAGTAAAAATAAAAACTGTTAATGAAATATAATTTAAGATTCAGAATGTTTTAATTTTATAAAATAACCTTAATCGAGTTTGTAAAAACAAATTAAAACGTAGTAAACCTACGCTACGCTTCCTTAACTAAAAATACGAAGTTATATTATTGATTCGTCATGTCCGTTTGTCCGCGTTTGTTCGTCTGTCCACGGCTTGGCTCGGATGTTTACTTACTAAAAAGCTGTAACTTTGTATGCTAAATAACACCCAAACAACGATGTGAGTTAAAAACGTACTCGTATATTGAAATCTGAAATTCTCAAGTTTTTTTCTCCGATAAAACATTAAACTGATTATTTTATCTAACATCATATTCTAAAATAAAATACACAACATTTTCTTAAAATATTATATTCATTTAGTCTTAACAGCTTTCTTTTAAATGATAACGCTTAATGAATAAACTTACTAATTGACTTTGGCTTTTAACACATTAAAATACAGCTAGAAAAACGTCTAGAACTTCCTAAGATAAATTTTATAACTACATTTTTTAATTAGTCTCGTCTTTGTAATAATCTCACAGCCACTTATCTACTTTATGCTTGTTTTAAAAATAAATTCACTCTTTTTGCTTCATAGAGTATTCGGAGTATTGAAAATGTGTATTATAGGGAGCTCATAAAAATAACTTTGTAAGTATTGTCTATTCTATGGAATTCTACAGATTATCATCTTTTTAAACGAGCTCCCTAACACGTTGACTGAGAGTGATAGTACAGATATTTTATTTCACAATGGCCTCTATTTCTTAGTTGTGTGCGTAGATTCACATTTTCACGAGCTTGTTTTTTCTGTAGGTATGCGTGAGCTCGGATTAGCCGTTCGAGCTCACGCACACAGAAGCAAAATGCACGTATGTATATGTAGTACTCATAAACCCAGCCCGAGTGGCCATCGTGAGAAAAAATATCTGAACTGCTATACACTACAATTACTAAGGATTTTAGGTACTATATTCAGCTCCGTAAATATTTATACCTACATCAAAGCATTTAGGTACTTTACTAAATGCTTTGATCTATTACTTTGACCGGTTCTGCCGGTCAACGTCTAAGCCCCATTAGCGCCAGCCGGAGTTAACTTTTGACCCTAGATTAAGGCACAATTTCGACACAATAGTGTTTAATTGCAATGAAAAATAACGCTAGAAATATTAAGCCGAGCGTAGAGCAAATTATTTAAAATTATAAAGGTACTGCCGGTTCTGCAGCCGCCGTCTTTTTCCTATTTCTCATCCATAACATCAACATATCCGGTACCCACATAACTAAAAGTATAACTAGAAGACCATTTTGCGCTGTTATACAAACTATATAACTTCCTGTAAAGTCCCTTATCCAACCTAGAATGTATCCAACTGGTGGGACAATTATGCCCATTGTCAGCATTCCTAAACCGACCGCAGCTGGGACTTGATCCAGTCGGCAGTTTTCAGAAATGGCGATGTTTCGTGCGACAATGATCATGCTTCTTCCGCTCCCGTATAGGCAGGACATTACGATCAACGTCACGTATTCCGTTTGATATGCTAGAACTGAAATAAAAAATGATTTAAAAATGAAGTACAAAAACCGAAAAACATCTACAAACTAAACAAAATTACAATCATAAAATGATGTAAATAAATTACATTGCATTTGAATAAAGGTACCTACTTAAAAATATAACGAACTGTTATATAACAAAGAAAATTCTATATATATAAAATTAAAAGTCCTGACTGATTGACTCAACTATATATCAACGCAGAGCCCAAATGCTGGCCCTAGGGACATAAAATTTGGAGGGTATGTTCTTTGTGGTGTGTAGGAATCCACTAAGAAAGGGTTTTAGAAAAATCCTGCGGGATCGGGACTTATACTGTTAAAACTACGTGTCTCTGTTAGTTGAATATAAAAAATATAACTGATTTAAAAATAATGTTTAGTTACGTTTGTTGACCTATTGGTTTTTTTTATCGTGATAAGATTGGATTTGGATCATGTTCAGGGATTGTACCGAACAGTTGTTGTACTTTGAACCGTAGGTTTGTAAATATAGATGTGCTTAAAAAATTGATATCTTTAAGTCATTTGAGCCACGACCTTGTTTCTATCAGTTAGAGAACAAAGTACAAACAATATAATGCGCCCACGTTGATTCTTGAAACTTCGTATTTCATTAGGATATCGTTCAAGTACCTACATTTATTTAGAAACGTTTTCGAACATTACTTATATTAGGTAGATTGGTAGGTAAAAATAATTTCTCGATTCTAGGAAAAAAACAGCAAATTACAGCAAAAAACTTGGTCCTAGTTTTGATTAAATAAGAGAGTAGGTAAGTACCTACAAGATATCAAAGTTATTTGTTCTTTCTCGTCCAATCGGGGCGAGTAATTAAGGTAACTAAACTAAGTGATTGATTATTTAGATAATGGATAGCAACAATCTTTATTTTTTTTAAATATTGTTTTTGTTTCCGCTTACGATAAAGGTATGAATTTATTTGGCGCCGTTGCCTTGACAAACAAAAACTTATCTTTATCCGTAGTTGGATAAAATAACTGTCAATTTAAATAAAAAAGTATATTACCAAGTTTTTCTGCAGTAGTTTTGAATACAAGCTGTTTCAAGGGACTTTGTT
Source organism: Idaea biselata (assembly GCA_958496205.1). Classification (NCBI taxonomy): domain Eukaryota; kingdom Metazoa; phylum Arthropoda; class Insecta; order Lepidoptera; family Geometridae; genus Idaea; species Idaea biselata. The sequence goes on along the minus strand of OY292396.1, from coordinate 23,092,704 downwards.
GCTTGCTGGTAATAAATTGTAGAGTACAAGGTTGGAATTTTGTTTTTAGTATATTTTATCAATATTTCAAATTATATTTAATCTCAGCATTTTAATTCTGAGTTATTAGTATCCGTTGTGTGCTATATAATCACGTCTTATATATTATGTGTTTCTCATCACAATCCATGGAATCGTTTAAAACATTGAGTTTTCGCAATTATTGTATCAGGTATGATTTACGGGTAAATGCAGTAGCGTTTCAAATACTTACTCTGTCTAATAACGATGAGCCAAGTGCATGTCATAATGAGCATCCATCGTGCTTTTATTCTGTATTTGTCTTGGAAAATGGGCAGTATAAGACGACCTCCTATATCTGCTACTGCTACTGCCGACATGCATATAGCCGTCTGGCTCTTGTCTAGGTCAGCTACTTTCTGAAATTTATAGAAAAAGGGCAAAGTAGGTATTTATATATTTGTGAAAAAGGGGCATTTAAATATAAAAAATGACGTGATTTAAAAGTAGATAAGTATAATCATCAAATCGTCATCCGAAGGAAATAATTTTAGAATGATCTCATTATACATTAAATTTAACGTCACTTTGTTCTAAACTGTGGAATCATAGACATTTTAGGAAAGGCATGTTTTTCACAAATACTTAAAGTGCAAGTAATAGTCAAAAAGCACACTCTATATTTTTATCAAATTTATTTTTGGTTCTTCTTCTGTTTTCGCGATGTTGTATTGAAATTAAAGACATTTTTCGGTTTGAATCGCATGGTTTTTATTACTTTTAGCATTGTTACAACGCTCAATGTTTCGAGACCTTTCCAGGTCTCTTTTTCAGGATAGACAGTCTATGCTAAAAGTGCTAAAAGTAATAAAAACCACGCGATTCAAACCGAAAAATGTCTTTTATTTCAAATTTATTTTTGATCTATGCAGGTATACTAAACTATGAAAAAAAATTAAATACCTGTAAAAAGAATGGATACAGCATACTGAAGTTCTGAATCGAAGTCACGGCCAAAGCAGTTCCAATGATAATGTTTAAAAATCGGAAACTTGACAGCAATGAAATGTCGAACAAATCATACAGTTTCTGCAGCAATGTCTTCTTTTTTGGCTCTTCGAGTCCTTGAAAAACATTTTACATTTATGGTATATTTAATTAATACTTATGACTCATGTTGCTTTCATCGTAGATTTCTCAACAGTTCTTGTCCTTGTCTGCATTTTATAGTGCAGATAGGGATAATCGCCAGTTTGGTGTCCACTTCATAGTTTGCGATTAAAACTGTTATTGAAAAGGGCCTCTACATGTTGACTTCGGCTCCACGTACGCTTTCCAAAAGCCCGGGCTCCATATCCCCGTGATACTGGACGAATAACTCTTAACTATTGATTTTTATGTGTACATAATAAGCTAAACAAAGGATATAAGAGTCTTATAGAAACAAAGGCAGTAATCTTAACTTAGTTGCAAAAAAGCAATCAGTAGTTAATTAACATTAATAACAAGTTGTGTTAAATTTAACATTGAGACTATTTCTTAATTTATTATCACAGCCAACAACAAGATTTCTTTGTTTTTCTATAATACAAACTTAAATAAAGAAAAGTGTAAAACGCAATAAACTGAACGATGGATAAGTAAGTTAAGCTGGCATTATTAATTTGTTGAACAATGTTGCTCGACGGTTGAAGAGCCTCGTGGAATAATCTAACGCATATTTGTAATGATCTCTAGTATTTCGTTTATCAATAAACCAAGTTATCTTGTTTACCAACGCGATGGTCCAAAGGTAAAATATTGTAACAGATTATTTATTGTTTTCACGTGGTTATAAGTGGTACTGCAAACAAACATTGCAATAGTATTTGTTCGATTTCAATGTTACTTTCTGAGTATTCAACTCAACAGGTAAAATTGTAAAAAAATCTACACTATTTTCATTCCCATTGTGCTTGCCGTCGGAAATTTAATGGCATAGGTGATACAAAACGTTTTATACGTCAAAATTTATTAGGCGTTATATTTTGGTAAATAAATGTTGTCGGAAAATAAAACTCGTTGGTCAGTAATCGTTATTACAAAGAAAACATCATTTCGCTTACCATTTGGAGTTTCTTTTGAAACTGTAGCACTTAATTCATTTTGACTTTTAGAGACTTGATTATTCAAATCAACAGCTTTTTTTCCATTAAGTTCTGGTTCCGTTGATCTTCTGTATTTGTTCAATTCGCCGATTTTAATTGAATCTTTTCTAATAACTATGTCTTTGTGGTTGTCGAGTAGTTGAAGATTTTCATCGATAGGTATTTCTTTTTCTACTTTCTTCATATGCCATTCAACTGGTTGTATCAGCAAGGTTCCTGCTATCTACAATTTAAACAACAACTTCAATAGAATTTCAAACTATTTCTTTAATCTTTAATTTTACTAGTATTTTTCGTAATAATTCGTTAAAATATAAATATCTAAACCTAATATTTTAATATTAAAATCTTGTACTGTATCAGACCCAAAAATATCAAAACTGATAAGTTTTTCAATGCAAGTCCAAAAACGGCAAGATTCCTCTAATCTTACCAATTTGGTATTTACATACACACTTATGGAACATTAACAACAGGTAATAGATCCCCATTTCGGAAACAAAGTGTTGAAATTCCTTTTCTGTTACAAAACCAAAATACGCTATAAATAATAATATCATAGTTACCCCGTGTAAGCTGAGACCCGACAGTAGAACACACGCGCCACGGAAACCGTAATTTTCCAGGAGATATCTCACTAAGTGAGGCATTAAGGTCTGCCCCACACCTGTGCCCACGTTCGCGAGACCCACCGCTCGCGACTTCCGTAGAGTAAAATAGCTATTTATGGCTACGAATGACGAATTCTGAATGAAACCTAAACCCAGACCTGAAAGTTTTAATGGTTGTTAGGAAATACGTACAATCGGATTTAATGAGATATGAATAAGTAGGTAAGTAAATGTTTTTAATAGGTATGCCGAGTTTTTTGTACCTATAAGTGGTACTAAATCAAAGACTGTGTGTTGTAATTGGCTAAAATATTCTATTAATGACAGTTTAAACAAAAAAGTTTCGAATTATACGGTATTTTTATAAATGATCGATGAGCGTTTGACCATTATCTCACCTGATGGTAAGTGTTGATAGGGTCTAAGTTAGAGCACGCTCATTTAGAGGATAGGAAGACGGCAGTGGAACAAGATCCGACCTGTCTTCCTTAGTGGCTGCACCGGTCTACGTATCGGAATACGATTGAATCCGCTTGACGCTACAACTTAGACCATTGGTGGTAACAAGCCGCAGCTGAAGCCCACCAAGAAACCCCTTTGATCACCTTTCGCTATTAATATCTAGAGATACTAAATAATTGTTTGAAATTCAAGTAGTTACCTACCTAAAAGAACTCCATAGGTAAGCGTCAAATGAACGATATTCGTTGAAAACCCGCTCAACAAAATCCCAGCAGTACAAGAGCACGCTCCAACCACTGCTACGAACCTCGACGACGTTAATTTTACTACAACACCGGCTATAGGACCACCGAAGTTAGTCACAAATAACATGGTACTTAATACTATGGCAGCGCCTTGAGTTCTGTGACCCATTGCTTCGAGCGCATCGCCGTATAGTAAACTGAATAGAGACAGCATTGACTGGTTGAATATCTGAAAGAGAAAATAATAACTATAGCGAGACTTAGTAAATCAATTAGGGTTCCTTTTACAACCAATTTTTTCAGTTAAATCAGTAGGTTTTTTTATTTCACACGATAGATGAGCGTTTGACTACTGTTTCACCTAATGATAAGTGATGGTATAGTCTAAGATGTAACAAAGATGTAAGAGTTTGAGCTTAAGTTTAGAACAAGGAAGATGGCAGTGAAACCAGATCGGACCCGTCTTCCTTGGTGGCTGCACCGGTCAACGTATCGGAACACGAGCTAAAATAGGGAGCTGGAAATTTGTAAACTTTATAGAGACAGAATACACAATCACACAATTCACACAATTCTGAGTTCCAAGCCAATCCAGTCAGTAAAAAAATGCCTACTTCTCGCCTACTGGTTCGTCATATTTTTGGCTCCAGGGGGTGACCAGACGGTACAGCGGATCAACGGTCCATTTATACCTAAATATTGGCTAGAGTTGGGGACGCTATAACCTATATAATATGTAGATCAGTTGTTGCAAGGGTTGGTCCGTCATATTTACAGTCATTTTACACTCAATTGCTGGTCACGAATGAACGAATGTCTCGAAAATCGGTACCATGCAGAAGGTTCATTACTACGTAAACAATAGCGTTTATTACATACATTAAATGATTTATTACGATACCACCAACGTAGCCTCCTATCAATGACTGATAAATGTAACATAATAGCCTAATTAGTTGCTATTATCGTCATAATACTATACTAAAGATTTAAAACTGAATGTGCTAAAGCGTAAGGTTGATATTTACTTAGTTAAATGATTGAGTTTTACTTTATAGTATAAGTAAGAGACCGCAATTTTTTGCATGTTTATTTAATTTTTGTGTCAATAACTTGAGATAATGACGATAAAAATGTTAAATAACTCAAAATAACACGATTATCTTGTTTTTGTTTTGTAGACAATGTGCGTTATTAGGGTTCAATTGTAATCATTATTTATACCACAGAGGAGGATATCTGTGATTTATACCTAAAATCCTTGTTATCAGGGCAAATTTTGTGTGCTCTAGATGTATAAGGTAACCCAGAGATTGGATGTATGTGAAATGTCCACATTTCACCAGAAGCCGTGTACATCATCTATTATGTTAATGTGAAAATACATGGAATAAATTTATTCAAATAGATGTAGATGTAAAGTTCTATCAATTTTGATATAACTTCACATAAATACATCGACAGGGAAAATGGACACCCCCATTTGAATTTCATTCATCAATAATAAATAAAAACATGGATATTTTATGCATAATATTATTTACCCACAAAGCTTCACGTTTACATTGTTCGTAGACACCTGTGTATGCAGGTATTTAAAAAGATTAAAATAAAGGGTTTATCATCACTCGAGCCGCTTATTATTTATTAAAGTACCACAAAGTAGGTCTCTAATGTATCTCATCAATTATGTCAGTAGCTAATATCTAATGCACAAATTGTAGCGGTTCACCGGCAACCACTCGGTTACCGAGAAATAACTTTGAAGTTATGAGAATAAAATATTAAAAAAATGAAAGTTATCATACTAAATTTCAAACATATCTCTTCCGAACTTGTACCTGCGTACATATAAAACAATGCAATGAAATTACTTCTGTTGTATACGCCGAGAATCCATCAAATTAAAGTAGGTATAGTTTCAGCTAACATATAGTTACCTATATTTGATGCCTATTTGATTTTTGATGGTAAATGCTCCCATAGATAAATAGATTCTACCTATCCTCGCTCTGCTCAGCTACCTCATACACATCCCGGTGAAACCGTAGCATAGTGTGTATAAAATGTAGTATATCCGTTGTCTATAGCTATGGTACAAGCCTAGTGCTTAGTTTGGGGCTAGACTGCGCTGTGTGTAACGTCGTGGAATATTTATTTATTTATAGTGTACGTAAGCATTGCAGAGACCTTACTGATCATCTACTAACCAGAATCGGACAAGCGTTGTAGATGATTTTGTCAACACTTCTTTCATTTGAAAGAGGAAACTATATAGGCCTTTGTCTAGGAGTAGGTAAAAATGGGCTGGTAAAAAAGATGAAAATCACTTACATTTGATATTGCTGTTCCAAATAAAACCATCCATCCCCATCCTCCGTCAGGTGGCTCCAATTTAATAACTTTTCTTGTTTTCTGAGCTACTAATAGATTCTTTTCACTAGCCATTGTTGTTTGATTTTCGGATTATTTGACGCTTATGACATAATAGGTTTGAAATGGTGCGATAGGTTTTTGATTTCGTTATCTGAAACAAAATAAATTGTGCTATATTAAGTAATTTATATAAGTGTGAGAAACTAAATTAAGTCTATTAAAAGCAAAGACACTATTGTGTTATTAGCTCCGAGATATCTTCAGATCTGCAAAAGTAATTGCAGTTGTTATGGTTCTAGGCTTCTCTAGTAAAATGAGTAAATAATATTACGCCTATTTCTGACTCCATAAGAAATTAAGCCTCTTAGGGCTGTTATGTTAACCTCCATTATAGTAGTGGGTGTCGCAACTCTGAGGCTAATTTACTGAGGTCCATTAACCCACTTACTTATAAACGAAGACTAACTTTATGTAACGTTTGTCTTTTACTGTGACATGAAGTTTCAAAGATAACAAACAGACACAAACGTTACATAAACTTAGTCATCTACATCTACACTTATAGTATAAAGAGGATAGATTTGAATTTTTGTGTGTAAGTGTGTCTGTATGTTTGTAATAAATAAACTCAAAAACTACTGGACCGATTTTAAAATTCTTTCACCATTACAAAGCTACATTCACGACGAGTAACAAATGCTACTTTTGATCCCTATATTCCCACGGGATCGGGACTTACGTGGGTGAAACCGCGGGACGCAGCTAGTCGTTTATAAGTAAGAGGGTTTATGGTTAAACTGGACATAAATCTGTGTCGTGTATGACTGAATCGGCCTTCCAGGCTCTGAGGCAATTCAATCACATCTGCCTAACTGGATGAGCTGTACAAATGTGCCTATTCAGACAGACTCTCCGTATGTGGGAGTCTTACCTTTAATTAAAGAGAAAGTCTACTCTTATCTCCATACAAACTTTACAAACGAAGTCGACTGTTTCCTCCCTGGATAAATACATTAGAGAAAATATGTGTATGCCATAAAACCTATATCACGACCAATGACCATGCTGCACCATTGACCCTACGTTTTGATTATATTCATATTGTAATTTTTTTTAATTTTGTTTCTATTCTAATTTGCTCTTATATCTTTATCCAGGGAGAAAACAGTCGACTACGTTTGTATGTATGCCATAAAACCTATATTAGCCACGACCATGCTTGCACCATTGACCATGTCCCTACGTTTTGATTATATTCATATTGTAATTTTATTTCTATTCTTATTAGATCTAATGTCTTTAGCCAGGGAGGAAACATTCTACTACGTTTGTATGAGGAACAAGTAGATGGATACCTACTTGTACTTTTAAAACAATACAGAAACTAAGACTTATAAAACGGTAAACAAGCAAAAACATACATCATTTTAATTTATTTGTTCATTATTTACAATTAATTATCTTATTAATGATGTAAACTTCGTTATTTGTTAGTAAATGGGTGTGTCTTTAGATGTTATTGACAGTTTGTGCTAAAATAACCGTTCAAATGTTATATTGATAACCTTTGAGAGCGAAACTGTAACCTATAGGATAGTCGTGCCAACGTTTGCTGTCGTTTTTAGGGTTCCGTACTCAAAGGGTAAAAATGGGACCCTATTACTGAGACTTCGCTGTCTGTCCGTCTGTCACCAGGCTGTATCTCATGAACCGTAATAACTAGACGGTTGAAATTTTCACAGAAGATGTATTTACAAAATAAAACAAATATTTAGGTGGGGCTCCCATACACCAAATGTGATCCAAGGACAGAAAAACGCAACGATACCGCGATGTATTTTGAACACTAACGCCATCTAGTGAGACTAGAGAAAGACTGGCCCCAATGGTTAAATAAATTGTAACGGTCGGGTTGCGTTCACAAATTGGTTGGTCCAGTGTTCGTTTTAGTGTAATAGTGTACGGAACCATCCGTGTGCGAGTCTCGCACTTGGCCGGGTTTTTTACTTTGTTCTACAATCTTTGTTGTTTTTCTCTAATGGATAATATTTGGTTTTAATGTGTTTTTCTACAACGTAACGTCTATTTTTACAATTTTACTTGAAAACATTGTCATTGAGAACATGATGTCAGCAACTGTTTCAATGTAAAGAATAATGACGATGATGTTGATCATAATTTTAGATAGTAACTATCTGAAATAACTATTAGTTACACTTTTGCACTCTTTTAGTGAAGCTAAACCAAAAAACAACAAAAAATATTTAGTTTAGTTTTTAAGTTAGAACAGATTAAAAAGATAAAGTAATAAAAGGTATATAGATAATAATGGGGGTATAGACCTATACTACATATTTTTTGTTTTTTTTTTTTTTAAATTTATAAAAACATATTAGTTCCCCACATAATTTACATATAACTGAAAATATGCAAATATCAGCCTTCGTATCATTGCTAAATGCGGTTTTTTCATCATTCTCCTCAACAGCCCACATTCCATTCCAAACAATAAGATAAACGTAATAAATACGTAACCATTAAATCCGCAAATTACAGTAGGCGATGACCAAATTAATGTGGCACATTATCGAACTAGAATTTATTGGAGATATCCACACTGATAACGATATCGAAGACTGAACCGAACACGTCCTGTTTTACACACAAATTATGTTATCGAACCTACTCGTATGGTTTATGTAACGAACAATACCTACCTACATAGTACGTACATAGCAACAATAGAATGTATGTTGCAAAAAGATTTCCCACCGTTCATAATGACGTATTTTATGTAAAAAGTAGTATAAGAATGTCATTTTTGGGTTTTAGTTTCGGTGTCTAAGGTTTGGGGAACGCGGAAGCTCGGAGTTTAGGTAACTAGTCTAGTATTTTACAATTTTGATTGCATTTTTTAGATACTAAGTCCTGATCACGCGGGATTTTTCGAGAACCTTTCCTTAGTGGATACGTTCCTACACACCACAAAGAACACACTCTCCAAATTTCATGTCTGTAAGGCCAGCGATTTAGGCTTTGCGTTGATATATAGTTCAGACATTCAGTCAGTCAATCAGTCAGGTGAATTTTATATGCATAGATTCCGATCCCGTAAGAATTTCGAAAAACCTTTTCCTATCGGATACATCACTTAAAGAGCACACTCTCCAAATTTCACCACTCTACTGTCAGCGGTTTAGGCTGTGCGTTGATAGATCAATCAGTCAGTCAGTCACTCAGGACTCAGGACAAAGCATTTTATAGATATATGTAGATTAGTTAACAAACTTGGTAGGTACGGTTCGGTTGCGTAGAAATCACAAGAAACCCCGGGATTTTCTTTGTAACCTTTTTTCTATGGAGGGCGCGGGAGGACCACACACCTACTTACACGCAGTTTTAAGAATTTTCAAAGTGATCCATACGAATTATATCTTATTGCAAATAATCCGATAATGCTGTTGATATTATTAATCGGAATATTTACCAAGTGATTCATTATTATTTGACAGAACTTGAATTCACATTATACCTACATTGGGACATTATTCATTATACATTCCATTTCAATGTCCAGTTTAGTGACATTAATACAATATTGATTTTATATTTATATTTAAATAATATTCAAAAACATGTTAAAAATATTAGTATTAGCTTCTGGTGACCAAAGGGCTGGCGGCTACTTACGAATAGGTATTGCTATCCAAAGGGGCAATGCAGCCAGCCTTTTGGGTACCATACCTAGGGACTCATTTTGGATTGTTAATTTTAATTATTTTACTTTATTTAGTGATTTAAGATGGGATGGACTGTTAGTATAGTTATATTTACAATAATTTATTCAACACCAAGTTAATTAAATAAAAACATGTCAAATATCAGGATATCAACATGTTTTTGACAAGATAGAAAAAGGGACTATATTCTCTAAGAAAAATATCACGTTTTAAGTAACTTCACAGTAAACAAGTTTAAGAAACTGTCGAAGTCATCCGGAGGGAAAATAACTATGTTAATTAGAAACCCGATACTCTGACAATTTTTATTTTCTATTAAGTAAGTAATTTGATAACAGTATAATGCATAGTAGTTACCCACACACAGAAAAAAACAACATGATTTTCCTAATTATTACGCCATATATTTTAATATCTGATTCATATGATTAGTAATAAAATAATCAATGAACGAGCTGTTATAAAATTATCCGATAATATTTTTTTTTAAGGTGACATAGGTACACCTATATATTTATAGCCTTATTAATAAGCGTGGAGTAATGTCAGAATAATTTTGCAACTTTTTGTTTCTTATACGATTTTAAACTTACATGGTTGTTTTCACTACAAATGTTATTATATAACAGGGTATTTACCCGTTACCCGTTACCAGTTGGTAAATACCTCGTTATATAATAATATTATTTGTTTTTGTTTCTTTCTGTCAACTTTGAAAGTTCTTCTCACGGAAAAAGACAAAGCATGTTTTCACTACTCCGACCATACTCCACGTTTATTAATAAGGCTAATAATGTTTATTTAACTTTGGATCAAAAGATACTTTTTATAGAGTTTTTTTTTAAATTAGATATAAGCATTTCCATAGCTACATACGCATACTTATTTACATGTAATTACCTTATGCTGTTCGCATACTGAATTAGCCAATTAAAAACAGTCACGTTAAGCCAAACAAACTACGCAAATCCGTGATTTTTAAACAAATATATTGTATTGAATGAACTTTTAAATTAACATATTCACAAAGTAAAACGTAAACTTAACAAAAACGACCGCTTCGCGTGGTTTCACTGACTTCAGTGATTACAATTGATAACTCATTGTCGGCTCATGTTCGTTCACGCAATTTTCTACTTAGCTCACCTATACGAGGAAAACAAATATATTTATCTGGTATTAAAAGAAGTCCTCTTAAGCAAGTAGCTATATTAATCTATAATATGTCTATCTATCTTTTTCTACCCTTATCTATACCTGGTATACTTAAGTTGTTTAGTATGAGTTATATTTCTTTGAAGACATTGTGTATTGATGAGCTGTGGCCTGCGATCCGGATCGAAATCGGTATCATGATTAGAATTGGTATCAAACTTACCTACGGAAGACGTAGGTAGGTTCTAGGTACTTTGATCGGGGCGTATCTTATTCCACTGCTGTCGTCTTTCTTCTAGATAAGCGTGTTACATCTTAGACCATATCATCACTTACCAGCAGGTTAAAAACGTTAATCTATTGTCTACCCTTCTCAAATTCAAATGTTTGTTAAAATTTTGAAATTTTAATTCAATTATCCTGTTTCAACACAAAAAAATATGTGTAAGTTTTAGTGACTACTGGAACGTGATACCAGTAGTCGCCGGTTCGAGTCCCACCAGGTACCAAAATTTTGGAAAGCATTTTTCAAAAGAGCAGTAGGGGGGTATATCTACTTATTTTCTAAGTATGGTAAACACTAAGAAACGTTCAACAGATTCGGTTTTAAAATACTTATGAAATTCGAAATCTGAATAAAAGTTTGTATCTTAAATAGTTTTCAGCATAGGTATCAAAAGTAATAACGCAAAATTAAAGAGAGATAAGAAAACAAACTTCATCATCTTAAAATATTCAGTCAAACGGAAACTGCACAGTTGCAATCAGATAAAGCTGCGGCATTTCCTTTAAACTCGTCCCATTAAATAAATTCCAAAATTGTTTAGGGTCGATAATTCCAGAGATATACCGGAGCAATTTCGAGCTAAAGACTGCGAGAGCTGGTGAAAGCCAATGCGACGCAGGCGGGTACCGGTTTACTAAGAAAGGGATGTGCCCCGTGACAAGGCTCAAATTAACGAGGGCCTCGCTCCGTACTGAATTTACATGGGTATGCATGTTGCTATCTTAGATAGCACTGTACTGGCAACTGGATTTAGTGCCTCGAATAGTTTCGGAACTACGGATCTGAGCGAGCTACTTGCATAAGGAACTGTAATTAAAGAACACTCCAATGAACTGTGACCGGGTTTAATTGTAACAGAGCACTTTCCTTAATACAAGATTCCACTTTCGAAACGTAATTTACGTCAAGCCCGACATTGTTAAATTTTAAAACGTTTTAATTTTAATTACTTTGTTCTCATACATTCACTACTGCCTTTATTGTGATCGAGAATGATATGAATTTCAATGCGTAAATATATATTCGTATTGTCAAAAATTTTGTATAATAAACTGTGACCGTGTTGAACAGAAATACTTTAGCTCTGTAGGTATGTAGTGAATTTCCAGCACATTTCGAATCGAAGGGGAAACGAAAATTGCTCAAGTTAAATTAAAATCGAGTTTAATTTAGTTTGTTTCCTTGATAAATCGATAATTTATATCGGAGATAGGCGTTTGGAGTGCAATTAGAGTACAGAGGAGATACTGGGGTAACACATAGCTCCGCAGAGCGCTTAGCACAGAATTCGATTCAACTAATGCGGCCTAATCCTGTCGGGCAGTACACACATAGCACAGGGCATATTCCAGAAGGCCATGTGCAATCCGCAGTTGGTGATTGATGATAATCCTCGTCGCATCTGCGTTTTGGACAAAACAATACACATGCAGAGTAGAACTGATAGGTTTTTTCAGTACCCCAATTTAGAGGTTACTTTGTTCGTGTTGTTGATGGGTATCGTTGAAACTGATGGTATAGGTACATTTAAACATCAAACAAAATAAATTTTTCTTCTGTTTTCGCGATGTTGTATTGAAATTAAAGACATGTGTCAATCCTGAGGAAGAGACCTGTAAAGATTTCAAAGCGTTGAACGTTGAAACAATGCTAAAAGTAATAAACACCACGCGGTTAAAACATAAAAATGTCTTTAATTTCAATCAAACAAATTTTAAAAGTTTCTGGGGCGCGTCGTACGCATACCTGGCTGCAACGCTGAAGGGTGTGGGTTTGATTCACTACGGGATTAAATATTTATGCTAAGCATAAATGCATGTTTCTTGTACTGGGTGCTCTCTATAGGTAGGTATGTATAATTTTATGTTTGTATTTACAAAAAAAGGATTGAATAGAATAGAATAGAATAGAATATAGTTTATTCGCAACAAAAAAAACACTAATACATTAACAATAAAAACAAAATACAATAAAGAAACATGATTTGTTGCGAAACGGTCCTCAACTCAGCGTAATGCTGATTGTATCTAGTAAAACCGCCCGTCTATTATCACAGTACGTATAATTCTTGTTGCTTAATTTGGGGCTAGATTTCGTTATGTGCAAAATCCTTATTTATGTAAACTTTTCTTTGTTTGATGATGATGATGATGTTTGGAAAAGTGTGTAGGTAGTATATTATGTTTGTTTCATTCACGAGTATAATCAAAGATCTGCAGGATGGCACTATATTTTATTAATCAGCACATACCTTATGAACATAATTGGAAGAGGGAACCCGTTTCAAAAAAAAACAAATTACAAAAGAAAAAATTAACAAAGCAAGTCATAACAGTGAACCATGTACGAATACGACACAGTTAAAAATGTAGCGTGTTTTATTTCTAAATAAATTCCTGTCATTGTGTGGGTATTATGTTTGTTTAATTCACGAGTATCAAATATCTGCAGGATGGCACTATATTTGTTAAACAGCACATACCTTAAAATATTATAAACATAATTGGGAACCCGTTTCAAAACAAATTACAAAAGAAAAATTAACAAAGCAAGTCATACTCATAACAGTGAACCGTGTACGAATACGACACAGTTAAAAATGTAGCGTGTTTTATTCTAAATAAATCCCTGTCAGGTTTTTTCGTTAATGTTTGGACAAAAGTAAAAGTGTGTGGGTAGTACCTATATCAAATCAAATATCTGCAGGATACCTTACAACATTATAAACATACCTAATTGGAAGAGGAAACCCGTTTCAAAACAAATTACAAAAGAGAAATTAACAAAGCAATTCATACTCATAACAGTGAACCGTGTACGAATACGACACAGTTAAAAATGTAGCGTGTTTTATTCTAAATAAATCCCTGTCAGTTTCCGGTGTGTAGTGCGGCGGAGCGGAACGCAGCGGAAGGTGGGCCTCGCGAACAGGATGCTATAAGATAAAGAGAACATTTCCTATCCAAGTCTGAGGGAGATTTAGCAACATTCCGAGACGCTCGCCTCCTTATAATGTCGGCCAAGTGTTCAGTTTCGCCTTTTTCTGACATTATTCAACTTTTATGCGGGGCAAAATTGAGTGCTTAAAAAGTTTGGCTCTCGGCTTGTTTTAGGTAGGGATGTTTTGGGTGTTTGAAGATCATGTTGTTCTGTATTAACTGGGAAATATTAGTGATGGAAAAGCATATATCGTTTAAACAAAGCAATTTGTTATTAAATTGGTTAATTAGCTAAAAATATCTGTTTAGCACAATAAAAAAAAACAAATAGTATACCTACCTACCTAGTGAAATAAATACAATTCTAAAAGAACACGTTAGTTGTATGGGAACCACACTTCAATATTTATTCTGTTTTTTATTTTGTAGTTATCGCAACAGAAATACATCATCGTCAAATCATGATCATTTTAACTGTCTAGTTATAACGGTTCACGTTGTACAGCCTAGTGACAGACAGACAGAGAGACGGATAGTGGAGCCTTACTTAAAGGGTTCCATTTTTGCTCTCTAGGTACGGAAAAGAAAACAAGTGTCAAACCTGGGTGCTTTGGATATTATATTAACTAAATAGATTCAAGTTATCGCCACAGTACGACAGTACAACAAAAATAAACTGACACTTGAGCTATGAAAACGGAACAGTATGTAGGTATTTGGTAACAGAATGCAAATATAATCGAGTTGCCAATTAACCAACATAACTGTTAGTTTGGTTAGAGTACAGTAGCTTTGTGTAGAGATCTGTAAACAATTAGAACACGTTCGTTAGTTTACACGTCTCTACAAGTCACATCTGCTTAGAAATCTATACTTCGGTTTTAGTTAGGTAGGAGATATGATGAAAGTAAGAAAGGGCTTAAAGTCAAAGGTTTTTGTGGCGTCGCGGACACATATTACTGTGTGACAGCATATTTTTAATTTTATTAACAACAATACAAAACTGTCATTAAGAAAATATGAAATACTTCATACCTATCAACATATTCTAAAACACTTAACCATTTTAAAACTAAACTACCTACAATAAAATTTAAGATACAAAAATAAATAAATAAAATTACATAAGGTTTCCTATAAAATAAATGAGCCATTTTCCTTCCCAATCTTGCGCAGGATAGCCAGCGCAAAACTGAGAAAGTTATCGCCATTTACAGCAGCCAGCATATATCATATATCTTTCAGCTGTGTCAGCATATATTTATTTATTTATTTTATTTTATTTATTTTATTTTATTTTATTTGGAAAACATACAGTGAACAATATCTAAGTAATAAGAAGTTAAAAACTAAACACCATTTACACATTTTCGCATATAACGTCTGCATTACTTGATCCTCTGAGAACCAACTCAAGAGGTAAACTCAAAAGGTATGTAAGTTATTAAATTTGAAGTAACAGATAGTATAGCGCAACAACATAGAAATCAGGAGAAAGAGGAGGCAAATAATTATTAAAATTAGATGAAACAGTGATTCGTGAAATCTAAATTGGTTGAGGAAACGCATCCATCAATTGTTTAGTCATTTTATTTTTAATAGAATTAGTAGAAATATTGAATAGGTCGAATTCAGTATACTCATTAATTAACTCGTTGATTAATTTAGCAGATCTAATAAGGAATATCTCCATACTCTATCACGACCGCAGGAATACGAGTCTATAATATAGTATCTTATGATTCTAACATAATATGCTACCGTTAGGGACACTTTCCTATCTAGATAATTGTTGCTTAGAAACTATAATCTGTCAGTCAGGTTATTACTAGGAAAATAAATACTACTGTCAACGTGGACGACCAGTTTCACGCTAATCCATCCCGGCATCCAACAATTTTCTATGAAAACGTATTTTGAGCCATGAGTTCATGTTTTTTCTAGTTATTTATCCCGCTCAGATATTAAAAACAAATGTATTAATCTAAACAGAATTTCTTTGACATAGCCACAGAATAGGCTATAGTCTCGGCGCCTCCACTGCGACTTATCAGTGCGCGTATAATCTAATAGGTACGAGCTTTTACCTATTTAGTTTCGTTTTCTAATAAATTGTTTCATATTTAGCCCTTTGAGTGATTCTCATTCCATTGATGTTGCGAGAGTGTATTGTTCCCAAACTTTTTCAAAGACAAACTTAGCAGACGACTGTGCTTTTGTCTTTGCTTTTATTGATATTTGTTTTCTGATGTTATGTATGAGTTTTAAAAATATCTAAATAGGATTAATAAAATCTAATTCCATTTAAAATAAATATTTGAAAGGAAAAATACCAAAAATAAAATAAATCCATCTTCGAAAATTCACTCGCGGTGAGGATTGAACTCGCGTCTTTGGACCGGTAGGTACCCAACGTCTGTGCCAACTATGACGCTATGGTAAAAATCCAAAGACACGAGTTCATTCCTCGCCGTGAGTGAATTTCTGAAGCTGTATTTTTCCTTTAACATGTTTCTATATTTTTATAGTAGATCTCAATCTCTGGGCAATAGAATTAAAAACAAAAATACGGAATAATACATTTAATTACTTTAATGCAAGATTTATCGGAGACCAATTTGAAGTACACCGTGTAAATGTGTTTTAAAACGGAAATGTTTCTAAATTGAGGTGTGATGTGATGATTCACAAAACACCAATTTGTACACTAAATCATTTTAAAAAAATTAAGGAAAAATAAAGAAGAAGTTGTCGTAGAATAACTTAAGTTCTTAAATATATAATTGTCACATAATTATACTTGACTTTTTGTTTTAAAACCATAGCAGTACCAAACCGACCCAAAGACGCGAGTTCAAGCCTCGCCGCAAGTGAAAATTTTTGAATGCTATTTTTCCTTGGAAATAAATTTTCTAAACTCATAATCATTCCAATAAATAACTTTGATATTCATACATGTGTTTTATTCTAATATTCATTTTTATAAATTTCTTAATCATAAATGTTTTATGCATAATTATTGAAAATCATAATATCTTTATTCATACATTTGTTTCACCTACTATTGTCGTATTACTTGAATTTTGAAATAAAATATACGGAGCACACCGACTCGGATAGGTTAGGTTAATGTAAGAACATGATTACGCGCAGCGCTTTGGCGAGCGAGCGTAGCGAGCGTGCCGCGGCAGCGGTCGCCAAAGGGCCTAATTACTATAAATAAAAAAACCTGATATATCTTAATCATAAGTGTTTTTATTACAACATTATTAACTAAAGAGTAATTTCTAAGAAGAAATATAATAATAGAATAGAAAATATAATTACATTATGAGTTAACTCCGTTTCAAAAAGAAGATCGCCAGAACACAAGTCAAAACCATCTATAATTTCACAAAGAGTTTGATAATGGGGTAGTTCATAAAAAGTTTTGTTAAGTTACGTTATTAATACAAAAATTATGATAAATGTCTGTTATAAAGTAAGCTATTCTGAACAACGATATTATGAGTTGAAATATGTTCTTAGTAACAATTATTATTAACTAAAGCAATATGATCATTAAATGTTATGAAGAAAAAAATTATGATTTTAAACTGTTCTTGGTAGTAACAGTATTAATAAAAAAAATATGATCATTTACTATAATGAGCTCCGATGGTAGTAATAAAAATGTCTGAATAAAAAAAGTATGATAAATAAAATTATGAAGAGTGATTATTATGAATACAAATCGGTAGTAAGACAAAGAATATGACTTAAAATTTTATGTGAGCCAATATGGACCCATTCTATGTACCTTATATGCGAAATAAATTTTTATATAAAAATTTCAAACCGATGATTACTCGTAAAATGTACATTATTTCATCAAAGCACGATGAAGAGGACCTAAGTAATATAGTTTTATACTACCTATCAATTAAAATATTGACTGTATATCTATTCAGTCACTGAACATTGAGCATAGTACCTATCTACGTAAAGTTCATATTTTTTTTTAATAAATATAAAACTTTGTTTGTGGTACCTCCATGAATTAAGATGTCGGTATAACATTATTTAATAAAATAATTACCTACAAACTTTATGTGGTTCTATAAGTCAAAATGTTCAATAATTGAGTGAACCCTGCTTTATTACTATCTTTACATGGCATTGAGTGGCATATTTCCGAAACTACAGTGAAATCTCGACATTTTTAAACGTTCATGTAACTTATAGGTACATCGTTCTTAAAGAATAAATATATTTGACTTTGATATTAATAAATTATACACTCCCAACTATTATTTTCATTTTACCTTTAATAAAAAGAAGATGATAATTTTCCTTTGTCTTTTCAATCCATTTCATTTATAAGCACAGTTTTATCGGAATCCTCTTACTCTGAAAATAATCGATATAATCTGTTTCAAGAGTGCGAGTATTTCACACGTACTCCTTCCGACTCACACTGTCAGTTGCATAGCTGCGCTCAAGTGATTAGTGCTAGTGTACACTGTAGTTAACTGCCCGAGGGGCGATCTACAATGTACCTATACTTATACTACAGACTGTACAGTGTACAGGTACCTACATACAGTATTTAGGGTGAATGATATAGCTATTGTCCACTTAAGGAAAAAAATATTTTCTATATTCTATAAAAAATTAATTATTAGAGATACAGGTTCATATGATATACCAATCGATGGATAATATTTCTAAGGAATAGAAAACTAAACAAATTATATTAAAATTGAATATTTATTATTAAACAAGACTCATTAAATCAAATTAGGCAAGAAAATCAGCTATTGACGATGAAAACGCAGTAATTGACATACTGAGATTGTACATATACTACATTGTACAGTATGTCGAATTATATAGGTCTCAAATATTTAAAATTAAAGGCAGCGAGTTCGTGGTTTTCAGAAATAAAGTTTATACTTAAAGCTTATTGTAGATGAACTGACTTAGTTAGATGGAGTACCTACGATCCCACCCGATGGCCTGTTTTGTTATCTGTTCTCTAATAGGTACGCCTTACATTTCATGCCTAAAGAACTTTGTTCCTGATGGGGACCCAGTTTTTTTAACAGGAACGGAAGCAGGAACGGAACTTACTGAAGATAAGTTTTTTTTCCTTCAAATTAACGTCTTCTCACACAACAAGCTGTGATTCACATGTTTCTGCATTTCCGTCTAAAATACTGCGACCATTTACGAACGGCCCATAGTAGAGCATTCAGGCTTGCACCAATAATTGTAGATCAATGGAGGGGTCAGCCCGATTCACTGCCAACGGCCGCCTGTGTGCATTGTTGACACTTAGCTGACTCCAGCCCGTCTTGTGCATACCTATATACTCCAGCTTTGAAGTATGGTTTTATGGATATTAAAACTGAACAATGTCGATATTGGAACTGCGATAGTTTGTTTGCTCTCTCTCTCCAAAGAGAGAAGGTTGCTCCGCCAATTAGTTAACAATGTTTGTACGCGTATTTTCTTTGACCAATTGAACGAATGCTGTAGCGATGTCTTGTAAAATTGGTGTAATGAGAGAAGTAGAATAACAATAATTTTGTCGTCTGTGAAGCAAAGATCTTTAAAACCCCGTTTTAATTCTGAGGTTAGAAAGGTAAAAGAGAACGCCAGCATTCTGCGATCTCTATACTATAAAGTAGGTCCTTAATAATTGTTTTTCCTTCTGAAAATATACAATGTCAGGGAAATTCTAAGTAAGTAAACAAAATATAGTCCAAACTAATCATCATTATCTAGTTACGGTCAATCCACATACTCGTTAATTTTTCCATCTCATATAAAAGTGATACGCTAATAAACTTACCTAGAGCTATATTTATTAATATCTATCCATTGTCTGCGGTACCACTAGTAGGTATGCCGTAAAACTCGTGCTTTTACGCCACACTGAACAAAAGAGGAGGTAATAATTTCCTCCCACAGACCCCCCGAAGTAAAGACAACGGAAAACAACTCCGAGGACTCCTCGGGAACGTCCATTGACGTCCAGAAAGGTGTGTAGTTTGGCAACTTTTTAAAGGAAAACTTTAAAGAAAGAAGTCCTTTCGAATGCTCGGCAGGTCTTTACTTCCTATTTATTTTTTATTATTCATTTTTAAACACAGATACTTTTCTACTTGAGACGGAAATCACTACCTATTCATTTTCTTTATTTTTTTTTACTATGAACAATTTACTCACAATCTGAGCTACGTAATGTGCTTATTTATTTTGATGGTTTTTATCAGTGATTGTAATTAATTCACGTGATTAACGCAATTTATTTTTTCCTATTTCGATTTTGTAAAGAACATATTCGCAAGTGAATATTTATGTTTTATCGGGATTATTTGATTTGTTTGAATGTTTTATCGACGTAGTGAGGCAGGCCGTGATGTTTTAGCACGCGGAAAAAACGTGAAATATTAAATCATGTAGGTAATTGATACTAATCGCAATGACATTGATATAGTTTAGATAAAACTGGATAGGTATACGTAAATTCCAAGTTGTTCACTGTTGTTAAGGCCCATTTTTTATTTTTTAGAATTCGGCAACCTTTAAGCAGCTGCAACAATTAAAATGTAGGTAGGTAGGTTAAAATGTACCCATTCCTTGCACTGTTCATTTTTCAAAATAAAATTTTCAAAATGACTAACAACTTTTCTTAAAAAAAAAACGATTATAAACTGCAATCCGGTAAACGTACTTTTTTAATAAATCGTGCGAATTTAAAAAGTCTAATTGGCGAATCGTTTTTGAAAATAAAAAAAAAGAATCGAGCCGTTGCACAGCAAAATACGGGCTCTAATTGTGAAAAATAGAACAAACACCGTTTCTTTATGTACTCTGTTCGTAGACAATATATTAAAATGAAGGACGAAAACAAAGTCCCTAGGTCCTACTATGATCAGATATGTACCTACCTACCTACTTAAATTAATAAATAAATTCCGTGAACAACACACAGCGCCATCTAGCCTCGTGGTAATCTATTAAAAGCTTGTGTTACGGTTACTAGACAACGGATATAATACATAATATATTTATTTTTCTTTTGTAAATACATACATATTATCAATAGAGGGACACCCAGGCCAGACACAAGTATTTATTTTTAAGCATAAATACTTGCACCCGGCGGGAATCGAACCCGCAACCTTCTGTATTGCAGTCGTGCTGTCGGACTACGCGCCACAAAGGTCGTCTTAACATTAGGTATCTTGTGAATATTCTCATTCGATCACACATCAAAAGTAATAGATAGTACTTAGAGACAGTCAAGTGATTCAGACGCAATAAATAACCAGAACATTGCAATGCAAGTGACTACACTAACTTGCTCCACTACACTGCAATCTACATGTCGTACCCCACTGTAAAATAGCCAGCAAAGCTAAATACCTAACGTAGATTTGAATTTTTGCTATGATTTTGATTTGTTTTTTTTTTAACATAGATAAGTAGGTACCTACGCATGATTTAATTATATTTTTATTCAAAATATGTTTACTTTAATTAATTTAAGCTTACATCATCGGTTAGATTAAATTATACCAATACATTTTCTTCACAACCGAGCGATGTTCCCGGTTACGGGACCCAAAGATCCGATAAAACCTCAAATTATTTGGGGTCGGCAAAGTAGGTAGGTAATGTTTGACCATACCTATTACCTACCTGCAAATAAGTTTGGCTATATTTTACGGAAGCCGCCTGCCTGACATCAACCCTTCGAAGAAAGCAATTTACCCCCCACCGCGCAGGGAGTAGGTTTTCCTGGTTTCCCCAAGATATATTAGTCGCCATTTACGCAATGGGAAAAAATATCCCATCGCGTATTGCCATTAATACTCAACACTTAAGTGCCGTATTTGAACATATTATGCTTTCCAAATTATACAATAAAATTTGGCACAATAATACTTGACATTTGTATTTCGTTATTTAGTTAAGTGACAAGTACACGTCACATTATATTGTACCTAAGTGTATTATTTAACTACAATATCTTCCCCTTATAAGATTAGATTTGAGCAGTTAGGAGTCAGAAAAAATACAACGCCCATCAACGCGCATAAAACTTAATAAAAATCAGTTTCCTTGAGTCGGTTTTCTGACTCATACTTCTTGCGTGTTTTTTCATTTAAGGTTTGCCTACCCTCTCCGTAAATCGTATTATGATTATCGACGCCCTTCACCGAGGTTAAGACACCCTTCTTATGAAACTGATTGAATTTAGCAACAACAATTCTTGAAATAAACACGTTGGTGTGTATTTGATTTTTTCCCTTAGAACTTTTGGATTTCAATTTGAAAATGCGAATAACTGGATGTGGATTTGAAATCCAACAAGATAGATAGGTTGCTTTGTAAAGGTCATAACCCTTAGGACTGTTGAGAGCTGTCTCTCTATTGCATACATTTAACCAAAATTAATAATTATCATCAAAAATGAATAAATTATAATTTCAATTGGCTAAACTTTTTAAAATGCACGCGACGATTGACTTAGGTCAGGACTTATAATTTATGTTCTCACATGAACAGGTTCAATAATAATACGCAATTAAGACCCTGTAAAATTTAAAAACCCTCATATTAAATTTCAGCAAAATCTGTCCAGTAGTTCTAGAGATTGTTTCCATCCAAACATACATCCAAACTTTACCTCTATATAATATTAGTCTAAATAAAAAATATTTTATATCATGTAGATCCAGTTCAAATTTTTAAATAAAACAAGTCTAGTCTAATAAATGAGACCTCTCCAGCTCCAAGCTACTACGATACTACACAAACAACTAAATTAAAATAAATCCTAGAACAAGAGAACTAATGTTGCGTATTAATTTCAGCACGCAGCAGAGATCTCAGATGGCCGACACACCTGCACACTGTCCATTACTGGAGAGCGAAGGATAACTCTGTAATAATGCAGCATAGAGCGATAATGTACTGCAAATTACTTGTCATTAGACACAATCCAGGTAAATCTAGTAATTAGTTCGGCTAGTGACGGTGCAAATTAATTGTAAATGGAGATTATAACATAACTAAGCAAATGCGTCTGCTGTCCGTCGCTGAATTGAAATTTACATCTACATGAGAGCGTATGTTAGGGAGTGTGGTTTAAATTACCACAGAACTTAATTTTCATGAAATACATTAATATTTTGTATACCTAATAAGTATTAGCATTTGTAATTAGTTACGTTGTAATTTGTTCATCTAACTTTAAGAGGATAGTCTCCATTCTATTTCTCCATACAAACGTAGTTTACATTTTCCTCCCTGGATAAAGACATTAGAGCAAATATGTTTATGCCATAAAACCTATATCTGTCATGACAATGCATCTACCTTTTTTTTTTTTCTAATTAAAATATTTATAAAAAATAAAAAAATGAAAAAAATAAAAAGGTTGATGCATAGTCATGACAGATATAAGTTTTATGGCATAAACATATTTGCTCTAATGTCTTTATCCAGGGAGGAAAATTTAAACTACGTTTGTATGGAGAAAGAGAATGGAGACTATCCTCTTAACAGCAATTTTCTTATAAACTCATAAATGTACACTTACAAGATCTTAATTTTGTTGTTTATCTGTCAATAATTTAAATCCAAACAAATTCGAAAGTTTGTTTGTGTACTTGTTTGTTTCCTCTTCATAGTCAAACGGTTCGACCGGTTTGCATAGGAATAGATTAAGTGATGGAAAGTAACATAGAATTTTGATCCCGATAATCCCGCGGGATTATATCCTGATTTATGTAGGGGAAACTGCGGGGCGCAGCTAGGAAAATCTATACTAATATTATAAAGAGGTAACGTTGGTAACATGTATGTATGTATGTATGCATGTATGTATGTATATTGGGGGTAATCTCCGAAACTACTGTATAAAATAAAGGGAACTCGTTGTTACAATATTATTTGTATATTTTCTTATTATACTAGATGTACCCCGCGGTTACAACCACGCAAGTCCCAGTTCTACGAGTATTTCAAGATAAAAGTAGTCTTAATCCAGGTGAAACCATTGCAATCCATCCATTCCATTGCAATTGGTTCAGTAATTTTTGCGCGAAGGATTACCATACATACATTCACTTTCTTATACCACAGGTCATATATTACTTAGGTACTTATAACAATTTTCTAAAACGCTACATGAGCGATAAACACTGAAGTCTAGTATGCGTACCTACTACACACATGTAATAGGTATACCTACATTTGATGAAACCTCGATGGGAATTGAGTTTCAGGGGCAAATCACCACTGGTACCTTCAGTAACTCGGATCAATTCATAACAGTTAACAAAACATACTCGTATTTGGGCTCTATTGTAATCGAACCAGATGATAGGATTGTTATCATAATTTATCAAACATCAAGTGGAATATTCCGGAAAGTATTGACAAAATCATACGATTCAATGATTTCTATTTATGACAATGTACAATTGAGTCGAATAAACTACGTCACAGATAGGAATTGTAATATAAATTTAGGTGAATGATTTTGAAGTTGGTACAATCGTGTACTATTACGTAATTCGGTATTATTTTTTGATAAGATTTTACGTCATTAATCGGTACCTACTACTACCTACGTACAAAATGTATGGTATTTGCTCCGCGTAACAGAGTAATTTTAACCTTAGGACAGTCTACTTACTTATTCTCCATTTTTTCCGAGTTTTATTCTATTCTAATTAGAAAATGAAAAAAAAAGAACGTAGGGGCATGGTCACGGGAGATATAGGTTTTATGACATAATAGTAGATTGTATAACAAGGGAGCAAAATAGTATTTTACGGCGAGGGCGTTACTTTGAATCACGAGCAAAGCGAGGAATTACGCCTGGGATTTTCTAACATAGAATTCTGAGCGCAGCGAGGGATTCAAAGTATACATCGCCCGAGGCAAAAATAATTTGCTCTCGAGTCATATACTCTACTTTTCATCCCCTTTCTATGAGAAAATAAATAAGATATGGTGTTACGTAATTCGTGAATATACCTGAAACTAATGAAACTCATGAAACTAACGAAACTAACGAAACAAACGAAACAAACGAAACTAACGAAACTAACGAAACTAACGAAACTAACGAAACTAACGAAACTAACGAAACTAACGAAACTAACGAAACTAACGAAACTAACGAAACTAACGAAACTAACGAAACTAACGAAACTAACGAAACTAACGAAACTAACGAAACTCATGAAACTAATGAAACTAACGAAACTAACGAAACAAACGAAACTAACGAAACTAACAAAACTAACGAAATTAACGAAACCAACGAAACTAACGAAACTAATGAAACTCACGAAACTAACGAAACTAACGAAACTAACGAAACTCATGAAACTAATGAAACTTATGATACTAATGAAACTCACGAAACTAACGAAACAAACGAAACAAACGAAACTCATGAAACTAATGAAACTAACGAAACTAACGAAACTAACGAAAATAATGAAACTAATGATACTCATGAAACTAATGAACCTAATGAAACACATGAAACTAATGAACCTAATAAAACTAATGAAACAAATGAAACAAATGAAACTAATAACACTAATGAAACTAATGAAACTAATGAAGCAAATTAAACTAATGAAACTAATGACACTAATGAAACTAATAAAATAAATAAATTCTGTGAACAACACACAGCGGCATCTAGCCCCGTGGTAAGCGACTAAGCTTGTGTTACGGTGACTCAACACATATCAGCCAGTAATTCATATAATTTACGTTTGATTTCTATGAATGATACATAATGTTCCAAATTCAAATTTACTTTGCTCCCGCCTATTTCATTTTGCTCCCGCCTATTTTATTTTGCTCCCGCCTGTTTTACTTTGCTCCCGGCTGTTTATCTCTTAACAGAAAAGAGCTACTTTGGTCGCACTTATAGAGGACCAAAGCGACACTTTTCGAATAGATGGGATGAAAAACATATTTGCTCTAATGTCTTTATCCAGGGAGGAAACAGTCGACTACGTTTGTAAAGTTTGTATAGAGAAAAGAGTAGGTGTAGACTGTCTTTAATTTGTCTGAAATTAACATATAGGTAGTTTTCCGTTTAAGGTCATTTATTTTGTTTACGAATAATTCCAAACTAACAAGCATTTTTAAAACTGTTGACTTTTTGACATATAAATTACATTGATAAAAAATCTACTAACGTTTCACTGCAATGCAGTCTTCTATCAGAGTCCGATCATTTGTTATAGCTCTGAAAATTGAACGTTTTATGTCTGTTCAGTAGATCTCTAACAAGATTAAGAAATATTATGTCCATATAGTTTTCAAGTCTGAACTTCAGGCAATTATAAAAATACAACTATACAACTGTTTGGACTCGCTAGTCTAGATGCAACAAACTGGAATAAGCAATTATACACATAAATCGTCTTTTGTTTGAGAGACTCACGCGATTTTTAATGGAAAAAAAATACTATTTATGCGGAGAATTGTTATTCATTGCTTACTCTTGAGTGGTCAAATCAAACCTAAGTCCGACAAATGAAGGCAAAATTCGACGCTAGATAATATTTTGGTACATTTTCCGAGTCTTTATTTTATATGGCATTTAAGCGGAATGGCTACTACCACCTAATTCTAAGTTAGTTTAATTTAGCTCGCTAGTTTTTCCAAACAAGGCAGCATAGATGGCATAGTTTGCGTAGACGCATTTGTATGAAAAACTGGCTTGACTATGAGGACTAAACTAAGTTTCGTTGGCGGTAGAAGTTCAGATTTAGCATCAGGTATAAATTTATTTTTCATCCCATCTATTCGAAAAGAGCTAGTCTAATCCCTGTAAACAGGACCTGAAGTAGCGCTTTGCTGGCGATGTTCCTAGCAGGCATTTTCATAGCTCATCACATTATTGCCCTGCTAACAGGGCAATAATGTGATTTGAATTTGGAATGTGAATATTTTTAAAAAGTTTTAATTAACAAAGAGTTCCTATCACCGTACTGCGTGTCTGATAGGTAAGTGATGGGTGATAGACCGAGCAGGTTAAGCAACACATGTGTCTGATAGGTGAGCGATGGGTGTTCGACCGTACAGGTAGAATATTGGTAAAATGGAGGGTTTTGGTAGAAAATGGTAGGTTTTGGTAAGAAATGGTAACGTTGGTAGAAATTGGTAGGTTTGGTGAAAAATGGTAGGTATTGGTAGAAAATATTAATTTTTGGTAGAAATGGTAGTTTTTGGTAGAAAATAGTAGGATGTAGTAGAAAATGGTAGGTTTGGTAGAAAATGGCAGGTATTCATAGAAAATGGTAGGATTTGGTAGAAAATGGTAGGTTTGGGGAAAAATGGTAGTTTTTGGTAGAATCGGCAGTTTTTAGTAGAAAATAGTAGGATGTAGTAAAAATGGTAGTTATTGATGGAAAATGGTAGGTTTGGTAGAAAATGGTAGTTTGGTAGAAGAAGGCAGGTTTTGATAAAAATTGGTAGTTACTGTCAGACGGGAACAATGGTCAAAGTACGTTACTCATTTTCTCATAGAGGGTGATGAAAAGTAGAATGTTCACCTCGGGAGCAAACACTATTTTTCGCTCGAGTGAGATACTTTGAATCCCTCGATTCGCTCAGGATTCTACTAAAAAATCCCTCGCTACGCTCGGGATTCTACTCTAGAATCCCTCGCTCCTCTCTGGATTCAAAAAAAACTCTCGCCGTAAAAATAGTCTTTTCTCCCTTGGTATACAATCTACTATTTCATCCCATCTATTCGAAAAGAGCTAGTCTAATCCCTGTAAACAGGGCAAGAAGTAGCGCTTTGCTGGCGATGTTCCTAACAGACATTTTCATAGCTCAATATTGCCCTGTTAGCAGGGCAATAATGAGATTTGAATTTGGAATGTGAATATGTTTAAAAAGTTTCAATTAACAAAGAGTTCCTATCACCGTACTGCGTGTCTGATAGGTAAGTGATGGGTGATAGACCGAGCAGGTTTAAGCAACACATGTGTCTGATAGGTGAGCGATGGGTGTTCGACCGTACAGGTAGAATATTGGTAAAATGGAGGGTTTTGGTAGAAACTGGTAGGTTTTGGTAAAAAATGGTAACGTTGGTAGAAATTGGTAGGTTTGGTGAAAAATGGTAGGTATTGGTAGAAAATGGTAGTTTTTGGTAGAAATGGTAGGTTTGGTAAAAATTGGTAGTTACTGTCAGACGCGAACAATGGTTAAAGTACGTTACTCATTTTCTCATAGAGGGTGATGAAAAGTAGAATGTTCACCTCGGGAGCAAACACTATTTTTCGGTCGAGTGAGGTACTTTGAATCCCTCGATTCACTCGGGATTCTACTTAAGAATCCCTCGCTACGCTCAGGATTCTACTCTAGAATCCCTCGCTCCTCTCTGGATTCAAAAAACACTCTCGCCGTAAAAATAGTATTTTCCCCTTGGTATACAATCTACTATTTACCTGTTGCTAATAATGTGTTCACTCTAAAATATATCTATTAATTCAGTTTTATGAAAAACTTACCGCACGTGGCCACAGCGACGATGTGCTGCTCGGGGTGAAAGTAGCTACGGTTTTTGGTCTGGATTGTTGAATTTTTAATAGGTAGGTAGGTATATGCCAGAAAACCTCATATTTATTATTTATTTATCCTACTTAACTATTGTGTCAAACTACTGGGCAAAGAACTCTCTTACTTTCTTTCATGACTTTTTATCTTGCGTCATGTCAGGCAATTTTCCTTAGAAGGCTTCGAGACCGTCACAACACCGTTTTCAGTGTCTAATTTGAACTCGTTTTAAGTCTCTTGCACTTACCGCGTGACTTTATCCTGACCACTGTTTCGCATTGCTTATTTAAATGTAAATTAATTACAGTTAGGCAATAGAAACGAAATAATGCAGTCCTTAATTTTATCTCAAAAGGATAGTCACCTGTAGTGCAAGCGGCAGATGCATTACATTGAAATAAGGATTGCAATCCTGTCGGGTGCACAATTTTAGAAAGCAATTTTGCCAAAAATAACCATCAGACAACTGTTAAAATTAAAATACATAGCAATTTAGTTCCAAACCATTTACCTAAACATTTTATAGAGGTAGAGTAGAGTAACCGTAAAGTGTAGTTAAAGTAATTTTCTTCGTTAACTGAGTTCAATGGCTTGCTCTGTCTACGTTGGACGTGTTTATTTTATATCTTTATTGGTACTGTTCACATGCGAACTTCGGGAGACGCTGGATGTGCTTGCTTCTCGTAATGGTTTCGACGCAGCGACATATAAAACAGAAATGGACGCCGTTTCTACATTACAGTATGTTTTGGACGGTAAATGGATCCCATGTATATTTGCACATGTAGGTATATAGCTGAACATTTTTATTTTAAAACTGCGGTTTCATGGTTTCACCCACGTAAGTACTGATCCCGTGGGAATATCGAGATCAAAAGTAGCCTATGTTACTCCTTGATAAAGATTTCTAGTAGTAAAAGAATTTTTGAAATCGGTCCAGTAGTTTCAGAGATTACTCGCAATATACACACATACAAACCAACGTTACCTCTTTATTAGGATAGATATTATGTTATATTATTTTTATAAATATTACTGTATTGCTTTGTTTTCACTTTCGTAATATAATGTTTTAATGTTGTACCAAAACATGACATTAAGTAAAAGTAAAATACTAAAAAATAGTAAATTAACAAATTAAAATACAATACTAAATAGCTATAAAAAACTAAATTAAATGAAGTTGGTTGGCAACACCTGCCCGAGGCATGGTGCCCAAGATGCTGGCAGCAGTTCCTTATCCACTGGGACAAGAAACCGCCAGCCATAGACCAGACGCCTCTTTAGGCAAATTGACTTGTGACGACTCAAACGACTCAAGTCGTTTCCTGAAAGAAGTTTTTAGTTCATTGGCATAAGTCAGTGCGGTTTCTCCAAATGACTTTGTCGTCTTATTTCAACGTTTGAGCATTTGGTATTATATAGTTACCTACTTAAGAGGACAGTCTCCATTCTCTTTCTCCATACAAACGTAGTCGACGTTTTCCTCCCTGGATAAAGAACATTAGAGCAAATATGTTTATGCCATAAAATCTATATCTGTCATGACTATGCATCTAGCTATTGATTTTTTTTTTAATTCTAATTAGAAAATGAAAAAAATCAAATGTAGATGCATAGTCATGACAGATATAGGTTTTATGGCATAAACATATTTGCTCTAATGTCTTTATCCAGGGAGGAAAACGTCGAATACGTTGGTATGGAGAAAGAGAATGGAGACTGTCCTCTTAATGATTTTATGGGATATCGGAAGTTGTGCTTAGTTTTATGATTGAGGTAGTTTTTAGCTAAGTAAGCTTATGGATAGGTAGCGCTACAAGCTTTAGTCGTAAATAAAATATGGCAAGGTTGTATGATATTTATATGATACTAGCTGACCCGGCAAACGTTGTTTCGCCTTATAAATTATAGATAGTAGCCGATTCTTAGACCTACATAATACGCATATAAAATTTGGTAAAAATCGGTCGCGCCGTTTCGGAGGAGTACGGTAACTAACATTGTGACATGGAAATTTTATATATTAGAATTTAGAAAGAAAAAAAAACTTAAGTTTATTTAAATTATTTCAGATATAGATTCTTCTTCTGTTTTCGCGATGTTGTATTGAAATCAAAGACATGCTAAAACAATGCTAAAAGTAATGAAAACCACGCGATTCAAACCGAAAAATGTCTTTGATTTTATTTAAGATATTTAGACACAACTAACAGACCATAGGTTTTTTTTCTTTTTAAAGCATGGAATAGATTTTCAACTCGATGAAAAGTGTGTGTGTAGGTACTTCGATTTCTGTAAACAAAAAAAAAATATTCTCTAGACAAATCACTGTTAAGTAATTATTACAGACATCATTTTATTAGGAAAATATTTGTATTGACTAGGTATAATAGATTCCTACTAATATAATATATGTGAAACTTTGTAAGTAAACGAGTATGTTTGGTACTCCTCGCAAGAAGTAACTGATCCGACTGTGAAGATATAATTAATACATTGGTTCCTTTTTATCCCGATATTCCCCTGAGATCGGGCCTTACACGGGTGAAACCACGGAGCGCAGCTAGTAAACTACAAAAAGTTAAGAGGACAGTCTACCTACTCTTTTCTCCATACAAAATTTACAAACGCAGTCGACTGTTTCCTCCCTGGATAAAGATATTAAAGAATATATAAATGTTTATGCCATAAGTCCTATATCAGCCATAACAATTCCCCTACGTGTTGATTTATTTTATTCTCAAATTTTTCGGAATTCTTATTAGAAAATGAAAAAAATAAAAACAAAACGTAGAGGTATAGTCATGGCAGATATAGGTTTTATGGCATAAACATAATATTTGCTCTAATGTCTTTATCGAGGGACGACGATTATATGGAGAAAGAGTAGGTAGACTGTCCTCTTAAAACCAAAATAACATTTCCTGGAATACCTACCTACATTCACTATAAATGACTACAACCACTCACAAACACCGCCAACGTAATTCCCCAAAGGGAACAAGGGCAACTACCTAACATACTAAGCTGAAAAAGTCTCGACACTTGATACTGAAAACATTAAAAGTTACAGCCAAACTCACGAACGTATTAGAACGTCAGATATACGAAATGAATACATATTTTATGTCCTCAAAATAAAAGGAACAGTCCTAAGGAAGTGTCTCAGGCCGCATCAGTATTCTACACGCCATTCGACTGGAGGAAACAAATTCCCAAAATTGAATTTTACGAAACGAGTTGAATACGACACGGGGTACACAAACTTGGTATAGAAACGAGATTTTTATCATTTCAACAATGACTTTGTTCTTGTTTTTTGAATTCAGGCCTTTGATTTTACAACATGTAGGTATTATCGAATTAAGTGTGTTACTTATCTCGTCTTATTGGTCTGGTTTGATTACGAAACAAAGCGGGAGACTGGTTGATTCCTTTGTGTGTTTGTTAAGTTAATATTGTAACTTGGATATGTTCAAACAATGGGATAAATGAATTATCATATCACATAACGTAAACACAATTCTATTTAAATTCTGTAACAGATAAATTCAGATAATAGATTTGGTTATTTCCAGATAGCGGTGAAATGGTTATTAATATTTAAATACTCCTAGTCTAGTCTAAAGCCTTGTGACTACAAATGAAGAATAAGAAATGTATTAATGAATATTATTTTATTATTGACTAGCAGAGTCCCGCATCCCTAGCTTCCTAATGGTAGAAGAATTTTTAAATTCGGTCCAGTAGTTTTTGAGTTTATTCATAACAAACATACAGACGCACACACACACACAAAATACAAATCTTTCCTCTTTGTAATATTAGTATAGATTATTTTTGCGGTAGGAACGGGAAGGAGCATCAAAACACAAAATACTTACCACTAGTAAAAACACAAGCAGCTTCACATCTCAAGTCTAAAATAACTCTCAAGAATATAAAAAGATTTATGCTAATAAAAAATCAAAAGTACATAAAAATCTCATTAGAGCGGCAACATGGATGGTTATTAAACTTTGTGACCCAAAAACTCAGATAAGTGGGAACGTGGGCATCAATAAAGTTGGAAGAACTTTCATATCTTGGCTGAATGCAAAGATTCCTTTTGCTTGCATAGCATAGTCCGGGTGCACTCACTCAAGAAATAATATTGCCTATACCTACTTAGGTCAAAGAATATTGCTTCTGTAATATTGATTAGAATGGAATGACTGAAATGAGAATGAATTAGAATAAATAAAAATAAATTAGACTGGAATGCAGAATGTTGCGGGTTCGATTCCTGTCAGGTGCAGGTATTTATGCCTAAAAATAAATATTTGTTGTATTTTCAAATAAAAGTATAATGTATAGTATATTCGTTGTCTTACCCATTATGCAAGCCTAGTACTTAGTTTGGGGCTAGATTGCGCTGTGTGGAACGTCGTGCAAAATTAATTAATTTATTTACTTATAAACGACGATAAAGCGATGACCAAGTTATGTAACGTTTGTCTCTGTCCGTCAACTTTGAATTTTCATGTCACAGTCAAAAACAAACGATACATAGTTTATGCATTTGTTAATCATCGTTTATAAATACGAGGGATAATGTTTCAAGTAATAAAATATTATTACTTGAAACATTATCCCCCTTGCAATATATCGTATAGGCGATAGCCTATACTTATGTAAAAGAATATTGCTTCTTTAATATTGATTGCTTGAGATGTTATTATGTTTGTTGACCAAGAACATTTTAAACGTTAAGTAACCTATAAATGCCCTTTAATTATTTCGTAAATAATTCCGGAGTCGTCCCTTCCTTTTGCCTCTCTGAATAAGCTAATTGTAATCTAATAATACCCCTTAAATAGAAAGATCTTTGAGTTGGTATTTCCCGTTTCATGAGTATTTTGGATTTACGTTAGGTACCAAACTAGTTGTAATTAACATAGTTTCATTTTACTGGATCTTAATCACGTTTTATTTTTTATTTTCTTACCTCGACGCGACGTTTTAACCATGTTAGAATGGTCTTGGTCGCGAGGAGAATCACGTCATCTGAAACAAAATAAATTAAGTACGCGATTAAGAGGACAGTCTCCATACTCTTTCTCCATACAAACGTAGTTGACTCTTTCCTCCCTGGATAAAGACATTAGAGCAAATATGTTTATGCCATAAAATATATATCTGTCATGACTATGTCCCTTACCTTTCGATTTTTTTCATTTTATATTTTTTTATATTTTATTACTATTCTAATTAGAAAATGAAAAAAATCAAGAGGTAGGGGCATAGTCATGACAGATATAGGTTTTATGGCATAAACATATTTGCTCTAATGTCTTTATCCAGGGAGGAAACAGCCGACTACGTTTGTATGGAGAAAGAGTATGAAGACTGTCCTCTGAAGACCCGGTAAAATGCAACTATATGTTACCAAACAGTTTATTAGTATTATTAGTCCAACTTTAAATATACCTACCTAGCCTTATTAATAAACGTGGAGTAAGGTCAAAGTAGTTAGAACATGGTTTGTCTTTTTTTCAAAGTTGACAGACCAGACGCAAACAAAATATGGTAAAATTATTCCGACCTTACTCCACGTTTATTAACAAAGCTAACAAACTATAGCTTAATCCCGAATAAATCAAACTGATTATAGAAAAAAACAAATGTTCTAGCGAGTTTAAGCCCGGCGGATAAGTCTGCAAAGCATTAAATTCTAGTCTTTGTGCAATTTAACAACTGCAGCTAGAGTAGAAGAGATAATTCTTGGATACTCAGTCATTTGAGCTTAGTCCTTTAGCGAAGACGGTAATGAGATACTTACCTATTGTGCTCAAAACTTGTTACTTCACTACTTGATTGAATAAGACGCTTACAAATTAAATCTCGGTCACATCAAAAAGGTGACATGACGTATATACTGTATTCCTTCGATCATATATAAACTATAGATACACGATCCCATACAAAATCGAAATCAAAAATCGGCACTACTTCAACGCTTACTTATACGGACATAGTACAGTTTAATGTAAACCTTAGTCACTGGGCAATAAGGTTGTAAAACACTTATGCACGACTGACAGCGAAACAAGGCATATCGGCTGAAGTATGCCTTGTAATATTAGTATAGATTTATTTCCATTTCTAGAGCGGCGACCGTGCATCTATAGTTTATATTGTATTCATTACATTTATTGGTGCGTTACACACCGGGCATTACATTGCGTGCGTTACACACCGGGCTTCTCTTTCATAGACCAATCACAGTAATGGGAAACGTCAATGCCTATCATCGCGATTATTATTGCAATAATTGTTGTGGTTAATGGAGTAGCTACACCAACGTTCAACGACCATCATCGTGATAATTAACGGAATTTCCCGGCAGTATGGCCAAGACATGGACCGGCCACAGTAACGGGAAACGACAATGCCTATCATCGCGATAATTATTGCAATAATTGTTACAATATTTTTAACGCGATAATGGAATGGCTAAACCAACGTTTAACTACCATCGTCGTGATAATTAACGGCATTTCCCGGCAGTGTGGCCAAGACATGGACCAGCCACAGTAACGGGAAACGTCAATGCCAATCGCGATAATTATTGCAATAACTAAAGGCAGTCCCCGGCAGTATGCCCAAGACATGGATCGGCGACAGTAACGAGAAAATTCAATGCCTAGCCTATACAATTGCAATAATTTTAACGCGTCAATGGAATGGCTACACCAACGTTTGACGACCATCATGGCAATATATTCCCGGCAGTATGACCAAGACATCAGTGTCATACAAAAGAAAGAAGAAGCGGGACACGCACTTACTCCACTAACGCCACGCCACCCGTTTCCCGTGACTCGGCTTTTATAGAGATTTTCGTGTAAGTATTTAAACAACAAAAGTGATAATACTTGACCGGTCGAGCTTAAGATCAAGAAATTTGAATAACACTGAGCAGATTTTGAAACAAACGAACAGTTGGATTAACTAATTACCTCCAAAACTCTGAGTTGTTTCACTCCTAACCTTCTTTGCCTCTACACAAATATAAATTTAAGGTAATCCTTACAAAGAAAGGAAGCCATAAGCATAATGCTAAGTAACAACGGTATCCTTATAATAATAAATTAATTTACCAGCGAATACTTACGAAAGGTTATCGGCGCCTTAACTGTGTTTACTTCCTTAATCCTCATTAGGAAAATTTCAGCTTTAAATTTAACAGAGTAACTTCACATTTTTCTTTACTGAAAAGTTTCAAGATTAACACTAAGCAAGTTGTTGTTTTTAATGTTTTGTAACAAGAAACCTTTATAGTTTCGTCATGTCCGTCTGTCCGTCTATCTGTCTGTCCGCGGCTTAGCTTACAGACGCTTAGTCGGTACTAAGAATCTGTAATTTTGCAAGACTAAATTACAATGGATTATTTTAATGAAAATAATCCATTGGCATGATTGTTAACTGCTCCTGTTTAAATTATAGATATCTGTATCATGACAATTGTAATTTAACACATGATCGCACTCCCATGAGTTTCTTGTGGTTTTTTCACATCGGATCGTTCCGAAACCACACTAAAATGATCATGTATTTTTCATACAACGAATAATGTTTTTTTGAAATTGACATTATTCACGCCAACTTACACTCGCGTAAGTCCCGATCCCGTGGGGATTTCGAAAAATCTTTCATATTGGTTGCCTACATCATAAGAAGATCACACTCTCCAGATTTCAGTTCTCTACTATCAGTGGTTTTGGCTATGCGATGTTTCAATTTTCATCACTTCATCAGTCAGAACATTTTACTTATATAGATTTACAAAATAAGCCCTAAGTCACTAAAACTTTAATACTAAAGTAATAATTTCAAATTTATTGATAGTTAAATATTGGTTTCAGTATGTGCTTCCAGATTGATATTCAACCGGCAATTCAATGCGATCGTGCACGGAAACGTAAGCGCCCTAAACTGTCGATGATATCCAACTTACGGTACAATTCATACGTTCGTAAATATTTCTATAATGCTGCACTTTTATTGGTTTCTTAGAAGCTTTTGGTCAATTCAGTCGTTTGAAGTTAAAAGGAAAATCTATGACAGACTTTGATATTAATATCTACCTTGCTAAACTTACTAAAAAAAGTCGTTTGTAAACTATACATGTGTAACCATAAATCATGGTTTCATCATTTGAGCCGTAAGAAGTGCACTGCTAGACATAAGCCTTCCACATAGATTTCCAGATACTTCGGTTATAAGTTGCCTGCATCTGTCGTGTAGCCCCAGCATAGTATAGGGTTACCCCATTTCTTCCCGTGGGTGTCGTAAAAGGCGACTAAGGGATCTGAGGGAGATAAGCAAACCTAAAGTTCTCCCCGCGCGGTGGCGTATAAACGGCTTGATCCCTAAGAGGGTTGGTGTCAGGCAGGCGGCCGGCCGTAAATGCAATTAGATTGACAAATCTAATTGCAGAAGGTATGGTCAATGATGAGTTACAGACTGCGTCGACCCCAAAAAAAATTGGGGTTTAGCGGACCCTGGGCTCCCGAGAGGGATGCAACTGGGAACATCACTCGGATGAGGATCCACCGTGAACCCATGTCCGTGAATCATGGTTTATCTTCACCATTTAGTACGAGTACACCTTCCGGCCGGCCTAAGTCGTAGCGCCAAACGGACTCGTCCGTGTTCCGATACGTGGACCGTGCAGCCACTAAGGGATCGGATCTTGTTCTACTGCCGTCATCCTTGAGCCTCGCGCACTCGTCGAAACGACGTGCAAAGCGCTCGCCGCGTATGAGGACGACCCCCGGTGACAAGCATACCAGAGTTGACAAACGTGCCGTCCTCTGCGGCTGAAAACCACAAACCCCCGCGAGGCCCAACCCAACCCCACTAGCGTTTTGGGGACACGATCTGTCTATAACTGATCCCGCACGGTTGCCCTCCGGGGTGGCCGGACGGAACAGCGGACCCATCTCTTCATACCCTAGCTGGTTATAGCTTGGGACGCTATAACATATATGCGTAGAAGTCATGGAACGGGTTGCTGCCGTCATCCTTCTTCTAGAGGAGTGTGCTTCATAAACATGTAGCAAACATCCACTAGTCTAAGAAAGGTCTGAGGACCATATCATTATCAGGTGAGATAGTGGTTAAATTATTGAACGCATTTTCTAAGACCTATAAAAACATTAGTGTAGGTAGATAAATAAATGTTGTACTATCCATTAAAAGGCATAAGAGTAACATACCTTAGAAACTTTTCAATATATTAATTGCTTCACTCTAAATGACAAAAGTAATTAGTGAAATTAGAGCACGTAGGTAAGCTTATGGTCTTAAAAGTTATAATAGACAGAACACTTTGTCATGTCGAGCTTTTAACAGGCCTTTTAATATCTCTTTGTGCAGTAAATTAGACATTAAATCGTTTACGTCAAGGTGTAATGAGAACCGAACGAATTGAGCGCCTGTACTTAGATAAGTATAAAGTATTAATTATACGCGAACTTTTATACCTATAGGTTATACCTCACGGTGTTTTACTTTTCGTGAGAGCGATGTTAATAGCGCGTATACGTTTATCGCTAGGAGAAAGTTAAGGCACCCACATTTTATTTAGCTGCAGACGTATTGATTCTTTTCTC
Organism: Idaea biselata; assembly: GCA_958496205.1. NCBI lineage: Eukaryota > Metazoa > Arthropoda > Insecta > Lepidoptera > Geometridae > Idaea > Idaea biselata. The sequence goes on along the minus strand of OY292396.1, from coordinate 23,054,480 downwards.
TGGGCATGCAGGTAGAATGGTTAGGTGCTGGGCATTAATCATGTGTATAAATCATGTATATAATAAAATGAAAAGGCCATAATATGTCAATAATTTTAATGGTTTTCCATGTTTATTAAGCATTATTTTGTTCGAAACCAGCCACTCGTGACACAAAAGAAAAAACTCAAAATAGTGTAGGTATACGGTTTTACATGGTGTCTATTGTTTTTTTTAATCCTTCTGAATTGTAATTATAAAAGGTAAAGAACACGAAGCAAGAAGCGTAGGTTTTCTTTTAATTTAACAAAGGCAGTATGGAACGGTTGATTATGCATTGGGAAAATAAAATTATACAAGTTAAGTCGTCTTTAATTTACAATTATTACTGCTTGATTTTTTAAAATATTACCAACCTATTGATCAGCATTTGACTGTTATTAATTTATTTTTTAAGAATCAAGAATAATCTTTGATAGATGCAGCAGTAAAAAATACTCATCTTTCTTAATGACTGACTGGTCAACTGGTCTGGTCTGGTCGGTTGCATTCCTCTCGCTTGGGAGTCCGGGGTCCGCTTAAATAAACACAAAAGTTTAGTCAAAATGACCATACCTACTGCAAATAAATTTGAATCAATAAACTTGAAAATACCAAGAGCACAATTGGTAGTTGTTAAAGGAGTATAGTCTAGAAAAATCTAGAATATTTCTCTCACTTGAACCAAAAATGCAAAAGCATTGCTTGTATCAGACTGGCTCGTTCCCTAGATTCAATTTTAAAAATTTGTTCCACTAGCAAGTCGCATCCTGAATATCAATGAACAAGAGTTATGACTCGTGTTGTCTTAGAATTGTTTACTGCCTTATTTTAATCTATTTTCATATTTTATTTCCGGAACTATAAATTGAAAGATCATAAATAGTGAATAGGAGGGGAAATGATGTTTTAAAGCTGCGGATGTCTATAAATTATTGTTTTCAGTGAATCAATCGTAAAACTTTCTAATAGGTGATGCTTAAAATATCCTTAATTGTGAAGCGTCATTGACTTGTATGGATTTGTCAAAATAATGTACATAATTTCGATTATTTCTTTTGGATATTAATTTCCTCGTGAAAAATAATACTATACAATCTTGAACATTTGGTGCAGTATAACCCTTGGTATAAAATCAGATTACGAAAGGTTTCTAGTAATCTAGAAATATGTATATGAAGTGGTCAACTAAAAATTAAATATAGTAAATAAATTAAAATTGGTTCTTCCATTGTCCCTGTTCTAAGCTTAGAGGTCATTAGTAATTGTGTTTGTCTATATCTTCTGGGGACGCCTACATCAAATTGAATTTTCCAATCAACTCCAACAACCTACAGAATCAGGGACAAAGCATAAACAATTCGATAAACGTATCAAATTTATCTCCGCTCAATAATACATAGCTGTCTAGTACGGTATTCGCACACCGCCAGCGGAAATTGAATGCGAACTATCGGCGTATGGACAGCGCTGACATGAGTCAGATGGACGTGTACATTCTACCGACGTATATGTCAGTCAGTCCCGGACAAAGACAGCCATCTCGCGTCTATCATACCAGTGACATGTTTCAATTAGGTACAAGTCGTTTGCGCTCGATTTTTCAATTTGTTATTGTCGTTTTGATAACTGTGTGGACGGATCACCCGAGGTTTAGTTGGAAAATAAAATCTTTGCTTGAAAAAAATGTGGTAGGTATAGGTGCTCAAAATGGAAACTTTAACTAGACTTCTAGTTTCGTTGCAGAACTGTAATAAATAGCTCTTGAAGAAAAAGACAAAAACTGACAAAAACTAATGTCGATTAGAATGAAAACAAGAGAAAACTATTTTTGTCTGTTTAAAGAGGTTGGCAAAGAAACCAGTAGTTGAGTACCTAACGAAAATTTCTTTCGAGTAAGGTCAATTTTTTATTAGTTTTAGGTATATTAGTTCGTTCATTTGACGAGTTTCGACTAAAAAATACTAGCTGCGTCCCGCGGTTTCACCTGCATAAGTCCCGATCCCTCAAAAGTAGCCTATTTTACTCCTCGATAATGTAGCTTTCTTTTGGTGAGAGAATTTTTGAAATCGGTCTAGTAGTTTTTAAATTTATTCATTACAAACATCCACACAAAATTACAAATATTTCCTCTTTATAATATCAGTGTAGAAGTGTAGATGTAGATAGTATACCTACGAATAAAGTCTACTCGTGTGAAAGCCTACGAACAGTTCCAACTTTCATTTCCTATGGGACCGTACTAAGTGGATATGAGTTAAGTAGAGAGTTGTGCGACCGGCTGAGTGGCCTAGGTTTATTTAGTCTCCAATACTAAACTAACATAGAAAAACACTAAGATAAAAGATAGATTTTATCTAGTTTGTATCATTCTGACAGTAAAATCAATTTAGATTGGCTGTTAAAACAATTTCTAAAATGTTGTTTTTCATAGTTACGTAATTGTATAGTTAGTAGTCAAAACAACTAGCTCTGGGGATCGGCTCAAGCGTATATGACACATAACTTTTAATTGCGAAAACGAAATTGCAGTTTGTTTTAGTGAAATAACTACACCTCACGGTTTTATCGGCGAGTCTCAATCTTATGGATATGTTGAACACCGGAGGAAAGTTATCTCTAAATAGTCGCAATACCAAAAGATGTTATTTAAAAAAAAACACGAAATTAAACTCTTATTTGGTTTTGGATCGTGTTGCTTTTATAATATTAACCTTTTTTCAACGCCCGACGTTTAGAGGTCTTTCTAGACCTCCTGTTTTCTTTCCGTCAGCATCGCAAAACCGAAAAAATAAAAAAAACTCAAATAAATGATGAAAACCAGCACCGTCTGAATGTGTCTGGCAGTTTGAGCCGCAAATGAGCCGATCATTAGACCTGTCCTTTTGTATGGTAGTGAGGCGTGGCCGTTGCTTGAGCTTGACATAAGCAGGAGCTGCGTGTCACGGAGATGAAGATGCTGCGCTGGATGTGTGGAGTGACGCGAAAAGATCGCGTCAGAAACTCGCGCATCAGGGGCAGCCTTCATGACCGAGACATTGCAGACAAATTGCAAGAATGCCGCTTACGGTGGTACGGCCACGTTCTACGAAAACCGGCTAATTACGTGGGAAACAAATATCTTGCTATGGCGCCTCCGCCCGGCCGCGGCAGATTGGGAAGACCCAAGAAGTGCTGGCTTGACGTTGTAAGATCGAATATGCGTGCAAATAGCCTCACTACACGGGATGCCGAAGATCGTGCGAAGTGGAGACGTAAAAGTAGGAAAGCGGACCCTGGGCTCTCGAGATGCAACCGGGAACAACGCTCGGATGATGATGAGTTTGAGCCGCAAATGACAGTAAAATATTCAGACTATCCTACTAATATTATAAGTATACAAGTAAAAGTTTGTTAGTAAGTAAGTTATAGTAAATGAGTATATTATTTGTTACTCCTTCACGCAAAAACTTATTGCGATGAAACTTGTTATCTATAGATAGCTGGAAATCTGGATTAACACATAGGCAACTTTTTATTCCAATGTTCCTACGGGATCGGGACTTACGCGAGTAAAATCGCGAAGCGCAGCTAGTTTAAAATAAATCCCGAAATAATACACTGAGGACCATAGTACATTCTGACCTATAAAGTTCTGTATTCCTAAAATTTGGTAGAGAGGCTTAAGTGATTAATTTTCATACGCATCGTAAATTTATATTAGAGTTTAAGCAAAAATTATTGCGATACGTATATTAAGTTCAGATAGGTAGGTACGTATAGTATACGTACTAGTCAGCGCTTACGTTATTATGTAATTAATAACAAACTGTATATCATAAGATTTAATGATAAATTGTTATTGATGTAATAGGTAAAACGAGGTTTCTGAAATACGATGGGAGTGAACGTAAAATTAAGAAGGTTCATAACATTTTTAGCCTTATTAATTAACGTGAAGCTATGTCGGAGTAGTGAAAACATGCTCTGTCTTTTTACGTGACAAGAACTTTCAAAATTGACATACAGAAACTAACAGTGGTGAAATTACTCTCATCTTAATTCACGTTTATTAATAAGGCTGATTGGTTATTATGTTATCTTTCTTAGAATTGTTTTAGGATCACTTCCAATTCTCAAACTATTTTAATAACGATTTGAGTAGGTATAGTTAAATAAAAGGTGTACCTAGGTTTAGTGTAATGTGCTGAATGCGTTTAGTTTTAGAAATATTTTTAATGAAAAAAAAACATAACTTAACTTGATTTTTTTTTTATTTTTTTTTTTATATTTCATAACCGATTTATTTTTTACTTCATGGATGGTCAATTATCCATGAAGTACAACATTGATGGGTTATACTTTTGAAAAGAGAATGACTAGTTTTATGTATAGTACCTACGCTATAATCTAAAGTTTAGTCCCTTGTAGATAACATTTTTTTGTTTTTCTAAAAATAGGTACAAAAATAAAAGTTGTTCGCTCTAGACCTTTCGGCTAAAATCTTCTCTCCCGGAACACTATGTCCTATGTCTGATGTAAAAGTTGATTAGCCATTTTTATCTCCCGAAATAAGTTTTCTTACAATGGCATTACAGGGATTATTGGAAGTTAACGACAGTTTGGAAATCTTTCGGCAACTCTGACACGTGGCTTCGGGTTAATACTGCGGTTTTAATCATGAGTCTACTAGTTTAAAGCTGGATTGCACAGCTACATTGAACTAACTAATCCGGAGTCGCTAAAACGGAATAGCAAATGACAATACAAAACGTCGGACCTTCTATAAAATACGATACGTCGCAACGTACCAAAACCATGCAAATGTGTACCTAGATATTTCGTTATGTTTCTATCATCATCATCTCAGCCTTTATCTGTCCACTGCTGAACATAGGCCTCCCCCATAAGACGCCACAAAAAGCGATCGCGAGCTACCTCCATCCAACAACTCCTCTCGACCGCTACAATGTCATCGATCCACCGAGTAGGCGGTCTTCCAACACTCCGTTTCGCGTTGCATCGTGGTCGCCACTCGAGGACTTTTCTCACTGCAGCACTGTTACCTGTCCTTCGAACTATTTGGCCTGCCCATTGCTACTTAAGTCTACTTATTTTGAGAGCCGTCGGTGAATTTGGTTCTCCTACGGATTTCCGTATGTCGGATTCTATCACGAAGGGAAACTCCAAGGATTGGCAGTTATGTTTCCGCTTTAATAAAATTCTCTTTGTTGTTTAGCCAGGTATTTATTAAAGTATTTTTTTCTTCTAGGTATGTACCTACCTACTTATTTTATTAGACCACTACACTATAGACTTTTACCCTATCTGTCTGCTGATATTTTGATCAGAATGAATACCTATGACAGTGCCTAAGCACATTAATCGATTTGGTAGTGGCCGACATGGTCATACAAATCTAACTATCGGCAGCAAGTTTGATCGGGTAAAAGTCTGTAGTATGCAGGGGCTCTGTTTAGAGACAAAAAATAAAAGTAGTACCATTAGAAATAAATCTAAATGTAACTTGCAGGTCATATGTCATAACCACGTAACAATTATAAACTAAACCCACGAGCCAATTCTCGGCCACTGTACTCGTTAAGTTTAAATTACTAAAATAGTGCTATGCGAAATTAAGCAAGTTCATAATTAATATTTATTGTTTTAATTCGCACCAGCTGGGCAACTTTGCACAAACAGCGTGCAACAATCGAGTCCGCACACGCGGAATTGCTTCGGTAAATGCTAGTTTTATAGCAATTTTCTTTGCAAAAACTGCGTTGTTAAAAGGGAATTGCTTTCACTGTTCGATTCCGTGTGTTCATTGTGATTACATTTGCAGATTATTTCAATTTGTAGCCCTTTATAGTGTTAAGCAAGATTTTATCATTACTATCGTAATTGATCAGGACAAAGTAACTTTTTGATTAATACATAATTCCACTAATTTAATATTATACATTCGGTTCAATTCAGATGTTTGTTAAGATAAAATAAAACCTAACACTATGCAATAGCCTTACCGCGGCAGTCCCCGAGTGCCACACGTATTTTTGTTTTGATGTTTGTCTGTAAGCAAAAGCACAGTTTACGTCATAGTTGGTCCACAATTGAACGTAAACGCAAAGCATGCGAGCGTCTGTCGCCGATTGTCGATTCTCAACCATTTGTCTTCATTTATTTCTTTTTTATCTTCTTATTCCCATTCGTTTCTTTCAGCTTTCCTAGTTATCGCCACGTTATCGCGCGTTTTTAATAATATATCTAGTCGATATCGTCACGGTGACTGTTTTGGCTATGTATTTTAACGTTTCACATTTAGTCTATAGCCGGCCTTAGAAAACAAAACATAGATCGCTACTTTTTATATTTGCTGCAAGCAAGAACAATTAAATATACAATCGACATAAAAACTTTAACCACCAAACGGCCTGACGAACATCCCCTCTCCTTCCTTTATTAGATTCATTAAATTATTCTTTCAGTTATAATACTCAAGAGAACCTAAATAAAAAAGTTGAGTTAAAAACATTTTCCTGTCAAGTTAACTTCGTTTTTATTGAGGCGAGTCTCTCCTATTCAAGAGAATTTTCTGAAAATGTCTGAGTCGCATAGTGATCAACCGTCTCCAAATAAATACCTACTGAATTAAATATCGATTTAAGTTAAATCATTCTTTACATTGGAATTTTTATTACAGTTCTTTCTATCGTTTTTTTACTAAAGCAAAAGGATTTTAAAAATATTTCCAATCATGTACAGAAGATGTACATTAAATAATCTAATCATTAAAATAATAACTTTGATTAAAGAGACAAAATGATTAGGTATCTAGTACTTATATAAAAATAAGCATCTTATTCTTAAATCAGAATGAATAAGGCTTGTTAATATTGCTTTTAGAAAAAAACACTTTAGGACGAGTGACTTAAAAACTTTCAAACCCTATAACTGATTGAAAACTCGATAAAGTTAGACAAAACCGGGCGAGGGCGAGTTGGACTCGCGCACGAAGGGTTCTGTACCACTGTCACAATTGGGTATGGAACCCTAAAATGAACACTGGACCAACCAATCCGTGGCTGCAACGCGAACGTTAAAATTCATTATACCACTAGCGCCAGTCTATCACTCCATCACTAGATGACGCCAGTGGTAAAAATACGCGGTATCGTTGCGTTTTTATGCCAAGAATCACGTTTGTTGTATAGGAGCCCTCTTTTATATGTGTTATATTTTGTTTTTAGTGGTATTTGTTGTTATAGCGGCTACATCTTCTGTAGAAATTTCAACTCTCTAGCTTTCATGGTTTATGCGATACAGGCTGGTGACAGACGGACGGACGGACAGACAGCGGAGTCTCAGTAATAGGATCTAGTTTTTACCCTTTATTTACGGAACCCTAAAATAAGCATCTTATTCTGAAATCAGTATGAATAGTGCTTGTTAATAATGCTTTTAGAAAAAAACACTCTAGGACAAGTGCCTTGAAAACTTTTAAACCCGACAACTGATTGAAAACCCGATAAAGTTAAAAAACGAATCGTATCGCAATGAATTTCAGGTAGGTTACTGTGCTGCCAACTTGCTTGTTTGAACTACTGTTCAAACTGACCACTACTCGTACTATTAAACCTTATCGAACATTATACACTGTAACATTGCTTTTCTTCGAACAGTTTGTTTGAGAATAGTGATTTCTTTGTTCCTTTATCCATAGCATAAAAGGTTGTTCTTTTAACTTAATTAATTTTATACTTGTATGTAGTATAATTCTTCGTCTAATACTTGTATTACAATTTTAATTTATATTATCTGTACTGAAAAAATGGTAAAATATCGAAAATACTTGGAATATTTTACAAGCGCATAGATAAGAACTCTATTACAACTAAAAAGTCAATGTATTATAGTTGAAAAAGCATTAAATCTGAAACAAAACGATTTGACCTAACCGATAGCCGTTTTCAAGGATAGTAAATTTTGCAAAAGCCAACCACTGCATCATTTATAACGAGGCTATGTCCACAATGTATGTAGGAGCAATGTACCTTAACCGTATTTCTTGGGGAGACATTGCAATACGTTTGTTTGTTCCGGTCGGTATCTTTTCTTTTTATAAAATGTCTTGAGGCTCAGAGTTACTGCTGGTCTAAACAAAGCTATTTACGAGACTGCTTATAATTAAGTCTAAAAACCGTCTAACTTTTTTATGCTTACACTGAAATAGGAAAGTTTAACGCTAAATGAGTGAAAAGTTTACTTTTGAACTTGCTTAATAAGCATTATCGTAATTTTCGTGGCCGTCAGTGGATTATAGCTGTTTTATCTGTACCGTGTTTGTAGTTTTCTTAAGCCGTAGGTATAATGCTTTATACAATCACTTAATTTACACAAATCAAACGTGTAGCCCCGACGAAGAATAAGGTTACCCTATTCTTTGTCGGGGTTTCGTGTTTCGTGGTTATCGTAAAAGACGACCAAGGGATCTGGGGGAGACTAACGAACTGGAGTTACTACTTGGTTCCAGGAAGTGTTGGGGTGGGTACGTATTCGAATATCGAAAATTAAAATATCAACAGTTAAAATCCCGACGGTCATAACCCCTAAAATCACAATATCGAATGTTTTAAATACACTAATGATGTAACATCGAAGTATAGAACCCCTAAGTTTGCAATTTCTAACATTCAGATTCCCTAATGGTTCAAAATATCAACAATCATAATCTATCTAATATATAAAATTTCCATGTCACAGTGTTAGTTACCGTACTCCTCCGAAACGGCTTCACCGATCTCCATCAAACTCCACATACGCATTCAGTAGGTCTGAGAATCGGCTACTATCTATAATTTATAAGGCAAAACAACGTATGCCGGGTCAGCTAGTAAGTATATAATATCGATGTTTACAACATTTAAAGTCAAAATACCAACATAAAACACTAAAAACAACATAGACAGGAAAGATGTGGGTAGATAGAATTATGATGTTGCGGTTTTGTGTATTTGTTGTGTGTCAATGTTAAGTATTAGTTAGTTTCTGATATTGCAACTAATAGATGCTGTTAAATATGACAGAATATATTATCCATATTGTTATGTGATAAAATTGTTTTGTTGTGTTAATTAGGTTTCAAGAAATAAAAGATCAGATTACTAGAAAAAGTGTTTTCTTATTTAAGTAACTTAGGTATTTAGTCACTTATTTGGCAAAGTAATAAATAAAATACACATTTTATTACTATTGTACCCTTTTTTTAAGGATTATAAAAACGCAAATACGGAGCACACCGACTAGGATAGGTTAGGTTAATGTTAGAACATGATTACACGCAGCGCTTTGGCGAGCGAGCGAAGCGAGCGTGCCGCGGCAGCGGTCGCCGAAGCGCCTAATACTATAAATAAAAACATTATTTAGCATAATGTTTATTTCATTTTATACAGTGTGATTTTCATACATTACGCCTTTTTTATTTACAGAATAAGGCGCTTTGGCGACCGCTGCCGCGGCACGCTCGTTTCGCTCGCTCGCCAAAGCGCTGCGTGTAATCATGTTCTAACATTAACCTAACCTAACCAAGTCGGGGTGCTCCGTATAGTTTTTTTCGTGGTTTAGACAGTTAGGTATTTAGATTTTCGATAAAACATGTGTTGGTATTGTAAATTTAATTTAAATGTACTTCGATAAAATGTCCATTCGATATTTTAAAACTTTCATTGTTTTGAAATTAGCGCGACCAACCGTTCGATATTGTGATTTTAGGGGTTATGACCGTCGGGATTTTAACTGTTGATATTTTAATTTTCGATATTCGAATACGTACCCGTTGGGGTATGTCACTGGGCCGGCCGCAAAATACTGCTACATTATATTTCCTGTAGATATACCTCCTTACTTATAAACGATGACTAAGTTTATGTAACGTTTTGTCTTTTACCGTAACATGAAGTTTCAGGTAAGTTAGACAGTGACAAACATTACATAAAGTAAGTCATTGTTTATATTAAGGGGAATGGTTAATATATACTCACCTAACTGTGCTGAACCCATCTACTGTGACTCACCTCTCTGCTGACTCCAAATAATTAGGGATAAAGACTGGAAGAACAAGATGGAGACTTGTTTACAAAAATAGATAATAATATACTTACTCAATACAAAACATACCTACATGATCACTTGAGACGGTATGTAGGTAGTAATACATTTGAACCAGTGTATAAAATAAATTGTTATATTTAGAATCTACTATTCAAGGTATTTGTATTTTTGTAATAGATTGAGTAGGTTTCAAACAAAGAGTAAACTTGCCAGACCTGGTTTAAATCATGATTTACTATGACTTAATCATGGTTTAAACCAGGTCTGGCCTTAAAACTAATTTTATAATAGCAAGGTAAGCGTGCTATATTTTAGACGTCTTCGTTACTTATCATGAGGTGTAAAGTAGTTACAACCTCTTCGACGCGATTGAGAAGATTGTGGATTCTATTCCCGTCGGGGACAATCGAGTGTTTATATATGTTATTATAATGTATAGGTACCTATTTAAAAAAAAGTATTATAGGTATACTTTACCTATATTCATTGTCTAGGTGGTACCTAGTCCAAGCTTAGTTTCTAGTAGCCTTATTAATAAAAGTGGAATAACGTTGGAGGAGGTTTACTACGTTTTGTCTCTGTCTGTCAACTTTGAAAGCTCTTGTCACGGAAAAAGACAAAGCATGTTATTCCTTCTCCGACCCTACTCCACGTTTATTAATAAGGCTATAAGTCTTTACTCATAGTACAAGGCTAGTTAATCAGTTTGAGGCTAGATTGCATTGTGTGCAACGTCCTCCAATATTTATTACTAGCAGGGCCCGCGACTTCGTACACCTATTTTTTTTGAAAATATAATACCTAAATCATCTTTTAAGAACAGAAATTAAGATTGTTAAGCCCTAAGATTATTTTTACAAATAATTGTCTACGTTTTATTAGTCGTTTCGTCTATTGTTATTTGTTTCATGTAACTAATAGCGCGCGTCTAATACGTATCGAAATATATAGGCTCTGATGATTAGCAATAATGCGACACAAACAGTAATAGCTGATAGGTTGTCGATTTCAGGTAGACCGTGATGAAGCCGTCGTTTTACGATAAATAGCCGGTAATATACTTAAGGTCGAGAAGAACCTTACGGGAAAAACAGTCTGAAGACTTTTGTCTGCCGATGTTACAAACCATTTGCATTTGCACACATACTAAAAATCTCGGCAGACGTTAGAAAAGATGATGACCGTCGCCGATTTCTCCTTAAGAATATTTTTTTAATCGTTTCACTTAACTTACTCATAATGTTAACTCGATTTTTTTTAAATTTATTTATTCACAAAACAAGTAACAAGAAATGAACTTATGCATAAAGGTGCCTCAAAAACTCTTACGAGTTTTACCATGCACCAGTGAGTCGTTTTCAGCTAAAACTATTTATCTACTGTCTATTTACATACATACATCAACTAATTATAAAAGCTGTAGATATAACAAATAAAGACGTTATAGAAATCAACTGCAATGATAAAACTAATTTTAGATGCGCCGTCTTTCATATTTTCAAACTCAAGGTAAATTCCTATCTTAGTTTGAAGCTAAAGCAAGATGTATATTTGTTATTTTAAGTGAAAACAAAAAAGACAGCTGTCGAGTGAATGTCAAATTTCTGTCACCGTTTTGTTAAAATTAGGCGCATCTAGAAATATATTTATCTGCTAACTACAATAAATAGTGAAAAACAAACGAAATTACTTCATTGATGACTATGATGGCAGGAGTCACCTTGACTATTAGATTTACCCCTGTATTATAGAGAAGTCGAGTAATTACTTAGGCTAAGTCAAAGCAATAGCTTGTGTCTCGCTCTGGTCAGTGATTTTCAACTTCTGCTAAAATGTTACAGAGATTATACTTAGCCAGAGTAATATTACTCTACTTCTATATAAATACAGGGGTTAGACTATTAAACATGGATGCCAGTGTACCTTCTAACAATCTGCGAGATATTAAGTGATAGGAAGTTCGGAGTCTGATTTGACCCTAAGTAATAGCTAGAGGCGTAACGTGATTTGCTGGTGCTCTATTACCTTAATGCTCCACAAGTATTCCGCCAACAAAGGAAGGATCTTAATATAATATCGATGGGCAGCCCTCACGTCCACATATGTTAGTGCGTTGAATTTAAATTCTGCCAATTCGTGGTGTATCGCTTACGAAAGTTTTTATTATAGTTGTGGGTTAAAACGGTGGATTTCCCTCGGGGCCGTATCGGCGACAATGTATGGTCAACCCTTTTAATCTCGCTATTAAGTAATACCTGAAACTTTTACTGGCTATCCTTTTGATGATTCTGTGGCAACGCAATTTAAATAACGTATGGTGTTTTATTGTTCTCGAGTTGGGGTATAATTTTCGATGCCGATGTTTTGTGTTGTTTTTCAAATCTAGTGATCTATTGGGCAAATCTTGCATGCAAACTATACGTCATACTGCCCAGGAGCCGCAGCTATAAGAAACTTTTTTAGCCATGCATTCTATGAAACTTGAATATCACTTTAACAGGCATTTTCGTCTTCACTTACACTTTTCAAAAAGACCATGGATTCTCCCTCTCGTTCTAGTTTTAGTTTTGCTTGCCGCAAGTGCCGCTCTAGTGCGTATCATGCGTATGCGATTTCTCTAAGAATATAGAATGCCAATTTGAAACTACACCGAGGAATCCGCCATGAGATGACAGTAAGTTCTCTTCAGAATCGACAAGCTGAGCAATACGATAAAATAAGTTTAGAAATATTTTACAAGAATAAATGCATCAGGTAGAATGCCTTGAGCAATAAACATAAGAAATAATAAAATAACTTTGTTATCACGTGTCTGAATCATCAGTTGAATTTTATTCATCATCATCATCATCATTTCAGCTGTAAGAAGTCCACTGCTGGACATAAGCCTCCCTCATAGATTTCCAGATGCTTCGGTCATAAGTGGCCTGCATCCATCGTGAACCCGCGGCCTTAACTAAGTCGTCCGTCCATCTCGTTGGTGGACGTCCAACGCTGCGCTTTCCGATCCGCGGTCTCCATTCGAGAACTTTTCGGCCCCAACGACCATCTGCTCTCCGTGCTATATGTCCTGCCCACTGCCACTTCAAAGAGCTAATCCGTTTGGCTATGTCGGTGACCCTCGTTCTTCTACGTATCTCCTCATTTCTGATTCGATCCCGTAGAGAAACCCCGAGCATAGCTCTCTCCATAGCTCTTTGAGCAACTCTAAGCTTATTCATAAGGCCTATAGTGAAGCACCACGTTTCGGATCCGTATGTCATCACTGGCAACACACACTGATTGAAGACTTTCGTCTTAAGGCACTGAGGTATTTTAGACGAAAAGACGTTGCGGAGCTTCCCGAACGCTGCCCATCCGAGCTGGATTCGACGATTGACCTTTTTCTCGAAGTTGAACCTACCTAACTGGACTGTCTGTCCTAGGTATACGTACGCGTCAACAACTTCGAGAGCCGAATTCTCAACCATAACAGGGGTAGGTACAACATGGGCATTAGACATGACTTTCGTCTTGTCCATGTTCATTTTAAGACCTACCCGCTGGGAGACTTGATTGAGGCCTTCGAGCATCGTACTGAGTTCCTCCATCGACTTTGCCATGACTACAATATCGTCGGCAAACAGAAGGTGAGTGATGTATTCACCGTTAATATTGATACCCAGTCCTTTCCATTCCAGAAGCTTGAAGGCGTCTTTCAAAGCGGCCGTAAAGAGTTTCGGAGATATCACGTCTCCCTGTCTTACGCCTCTCTTCAATAGAATCGCCCTCGAACTCTGTTCCTGTACTCGGACCGACATAGTGGCGTTTTTATACAAACACTTCAACACTTCGATATACCGATAGTCAATATGGCATCGTTGGAGAGACTCGAGTACCGCCCACGTTTCGATCGAATCAAAGGCTTTCTCGTAGTCCACAAACGCTAGACAGAGCGGCAAGTTATACTCTTCGGTCTTCTGTATAACCTGTCGTAGCGTATGTATGTGGTCTACGGTACTATAACCTTTTCGGAACCCGGCTTGTTCGGGAGGTTGGAAGTCATCAAGCCTGCGTTCGAGACGATTTGCAATGACCCTAGAAAAAAGCTTATAAACATGGCTCAAAAGCGAGATGGGTCTATAGTTCTTTAATAAGGTGTTATCACCCTTCTTAAAGAACAACACCACCACGCTTTCGTTCCATGCCTCGGGCGTGGTACCTTCGAGCAAAACGGAATTGAAGAGCCTCTGAAGGACTTTAAGTACCGGTGATCCACCCGCTTTCAGAAGCTCAGAAGTAATTCCGTCCTCACCAGGCGCCTTGTTGTTCTTAAGCTGTTTCAGGGCCATCCTAATCTCATACAGACTGATGTCCGGGATATCTTCGGTAAAGTGTCGGGTCAGTTTGGCTCTTTGGTCTGAGGCCACACTTGTAACAGGCTCAGCCACTGAATCGTAGAGCCGTCCATAGAACTTTTCGACTTCTCTCAACACTTCCGCTTTCGTCGACGCTACACTGCCATCATCCCGCTTCAGCTTTGTCATTCGGCTTTGCCCAATAGACATATCTCTTGCGAACACTTTGGAGCCTTTATTCCGCTCTATCGTATTTTTAATACGAGCAGTATTAAAGATACGAATATCGTGTCGCAAGGATTTCCAGATACGTCTATTAAGCTGCCTGTGTGACTCAACATCATCGGGGGTCTGCAGTCTCAGCGAGCGTCGTTCAGCCATAAGGTTAAGAGTGTAGTCGGAGAGCTTCTGAGTTTTACTATTACGGCGAGTCTTAAAGAACTGAGACCCGACCGCATGGACAGTTTCCACGAACCTGTTATTAATCTCGTCCACCGACGCGTGATCTTCTAGACAATCAAAGCGATTTGAAAGCTCGAGTTGAAAGCTCTCGGGGTTTTCGATCTGAGCGCGAGTAGGTCGTAGCGTGGACTTCATTAAACCAGACCGTTCTAGTTTAACGTTTATATTCAATGTGCCTCTCACAATTAGGTGATCACTACCAGTTTTCACCCTATGAATCACTGAGACGTCATTGAATATTCGTCTCTTGTCGGTCATAATGAAGTCAATCTCGTTTCTCGTGGAACCATCGGGGCTCACCCAGGTCCATTTCCTGTGAGGCGGCTTCCGAAAGAAAGAATTCATCATAAAGAGTCCTTCTTTCTCCAGAAAATCGGCCAGCCTCTGTCCCCTAGGGTTCCGTTGCCCATACCCGAAGTTCCCCACCTTCAACTCATTATCGCTTCTCTTGCCCAGCCTCGCATTAAAGTCCCCCATAACAACATTGAAGTGAGTTTTGTTGGTATGTATGGCCCTACTAATGTCCTCATACATAGACTCTACCTCCTCATCTGGGTGTGACGAAGTCGGCGCATAAACCTGAACGACCTTCAGCGAGTACCTTTTAGATATTTTGAGTGTTAGGTATGCGACCCTGCTCGACACACTGTCGATGGTAATGATGTTGTTAATGAGGGACTTGTGGACGAGAAATCCGACACCACCTTGGGACTGTTGGTCGCCCTCCCGGTAGAAAAGCAGGTTACCAGATTTCAGAGTTATCGTGTCCTGGCCCTCTCTACGGACTTCAGACAACCCCAAAATATCCCACCGTAACTTGCTCAGTTCTTCTTCCAGCTCAACAATCTTCTCGTCAGTCCTCAAAGTGCGTATGTTGTGTGTTGCCAGGGCCAGTTGTCTTTTGGATTGGTAGCCGGGCGACTGCCGGGGATTCTTAGCACCCCTAGCCCCGCCGTTACCGAGACCGCTACCGTAGTCCGGGCTAGCGGGGCTGCCGGGGACTCGGGGCCGTTTGTTGCACTTTCTGTCCATAAAGGGATTTGCCAATACTCGCCACGCTTGGCAGGCGGGTTGGCGAGCGCAGTATAATTTGTATTATGAACAAGAAGGTGCTGCTGCCCATCTTCTGCTATATTTCCCTTAGTCGGTTTTTACGACACCCACGGGAAGAGAGGGGGCAGTGCTATTCGTAACCGACACTGCACGGCTATACTGCACGGCTATGAATTTTATTGGTTTTTATCAATTTTATGAAAACACGTTATAACTATGTGTACCTACCTATACCAACTCAAATCTAAGTAAATTGTAAATTATTTATGGTTCTACTTTATTATCATCATCATCATAAAAATATATCGCTACCGGGTATTAAATCTTAGATATTTTTGTTGCGTAAAAATATTTTATGTCGGAACATACTGACTGGATGGATGCTTTGCTACACGATTCTAAAACGTTGATTTCCTTCATAATGGACGTATTTTAAACAACACTATCTCATCTGATGGTACGTAGTCATATGGTCTATGATGTAGCACGCTCATCTAAAAGAAGGAAGATGACAATGGAACAAGATCCAACCTTATTCTTTATTGACTACACCAGTGTACATATCGGTATAATGACGAGATTCGACCCGTTATCCATAGTAGTTACCCGGTCGACGGGTCGTATTATATGACCCGTCGACCGGGTACTACTATGGAAGACGGGCAAAGGCAAAGGGAGTGGAGCAAAGACTCCACTGCTATCTACCTAGAAAAAAAAGTTAAGTTAGTCTTTCGATGTAGTTTTATTATATGATTTGTTTGTATGGGTTTATAGTTTAATTAGTTTGCAATAATAGGCTTAACCGCTAAATAGCGCTCAAGTAGCGATATTTTACTTTTTAGTTTATTTAAGTTGTTTTTTGGAAATAATAACTGGTATCTTTCTTCATCTAGATGAGCATGCTACACCTTAGACCATTTATTTACTAACCATCAGGCCATCATCATTCATCAAACGCTCATCTTTTATGTTTAAAAAAAAGGCGAAATCAGCCATATGAGTGCTAAGTGGTATCACATTCAATACGGAATCTCCTGCAATCATATTCAACTCGGAATCTCCAAACCATCATAATAGCTGTGCTAATAGATATAGAGTACATAGTACAATCGTCATCAAGACACTAATGTTCGGCAAACGTTTCGATGCCTCATTAGTCGGTGTTAATTATCGTTTAACCACATGTACGCACACAACAATAATAATTAGTAGACACGTTAATCACACACAACATTCACCTGAGAGTAGGTAATGTTTCAACAAAAGCTGCCACATACAATTTGTACAGGGTGGGAGTTATGAACGCTTCTTCGACGGAAAGTAGGTAGGTACTATAAATACAAAAAATGGTACATTTTACTAAAGTAAACATGCCTTTATTTTTAAGAAGACACAAAAAGGGCGTTGATAGACTTTTGAAATAAATATAAGTAATTATTAATTGAGTTTCTTTTCATTCATAGAAGTTACATAAAATGTAATGAAAGTTACATAAAATGTAATGAAAGTTACATAAAATGTATTCATTTCATTTAATTAAGAACGTGGCGACTGTTACCATTTCCATACAAACTTAATACCTAAATAAATTTTGAAAAATGTAGTTTCTACCTTAATATCGATATTATTCGGATTAAGATTTTACTTTTAAAGGGTCCCCACCGCAAGGTTTCCAAAATATTCATTCGAAATAAAATAAAACGGAGAAACATTTTTTTCATTGAAAAATGTTTCTCCGTTTAATTTGAATGGTAACAGTCGCCACGTTCTTAACAACCTACTTAAATCATGGTATATCCTTTCATTTAATGTACAATATTTGTTTCAGATATATACGTAGATATTGTCATTATTATTATAGAAACTATCGATTAATTTTGAGGTATGTACTACGTACATGATGTTGTTTTTGGATGTATATCGTATTTTCACAATCTGTTCTTTGATTGAAGTTTCTATCTTACGAACTAACAGTACTTTCCATCTAAGACGAAACAACAATTTTCACCCTGTTTATCAGAACTCAGATTTAACGTAGAGACAAAGATCATTTAATTACTATGTACTTTCGTGATTACTTTATTTAATCATGTAGGTAAAATTTATTTCTCTTGGACTTCACTAAATGTGTACTAGGAAAATATCGAAAACGGTCGGTACCTACCTATAGGTACCTAGACCTAATTTTAGCGTATATTTTTGTTGGTATTAATAGAAACCCAGGGGAGTTTTGGTTTTAGGCATCTCCCGCTGTTTCACCTAATGTATTAACTGCAGAGAGATGAAGTCACCCATTTTACTTGGGTATACTTGGGTTGTGGTCTATTTTATATTTTGGTTCATTCCTAATTTTCCGCAGCTTCTTACCAACTACCAGTCTGTATCCTGTTTTCGAAGGAATACGTCTATGTTGAGATACGTAGGCCGGTGCAGCTACTAGGAGACAAGTGGGAAATCATTTCTCTGTTGCCTACTCACTTTTGCTCTGGAGTGTAAAATTCCGTGCGAACAAAATCTTTTATAGGTACTCTGTCTCAGAATCTTAGATCAAAAATGTAAAGTAAAGTGCCATGAGCAATAAAAATAAAAATAAAAACTATTAAAGAAGTTGTTGTTTACATTTACAGAAATGTAAACAAAAACTCATACATTTGTTCTTATATACTTTTTCCTGTAATATTGACAGTTTGTTGAGAGTATGCGTTGGTTTAGCAAGTTATTTATTATATATTAAATGGTTCTAAATAATAAAACACAGGTTTAAGCAGAGTAGGATACATTTCTACGAATTAACTTGTAAAAATGTACCACGTTACTACTTAGTAGTTTAAAGAAATAAATATTCGCATATCGCACACGACATCAGTTTGGGACGTGTTTTATTTTTACCTTTTTCAGTCCGGTAGAGTTTTTTCTCTAACCTTAGATAAAGGACACAACCTAGTTGTTTATGTTAAAAGCCTATCTAATGAAAATACTGACTCGTACCTACTTTAAAACAAATTTTGCAAGTAAAAATTTATGATAGTTTTCATTGTATTAAAAACATATTATGGAGTCATATTTATATAACTTCGTTTTCAAATTTCAGGCTACGATTTGACGTTTTGGTTCTTTGTATTTGACATTTTTTGTTAAGAAAGATGTGTCAAATCATAGTCTTCAATTAAAAAACCAATTATAAGTTACTTTGTTTAAATTGCTAATAATTATTACCTATCTAATTATAATATGCCTACTAGGTACTTTGGAGCAAACATAGGAAACGATGTATGCACTTACAATAAAATTTATTGTCTGATAACAATTTACTTCAAACTAATAACATAATAAGGACGCTAAATCTCACCTTAATACCGTACCTTACCGTGAGTAGATAAGTATTTATAGGTACAGCTTCAAAATGCATTAGTTCGATCAAGAATTTCCGAACTCCTAAACCAAGTAAGTAAAGCCCAGGTCGGTCGGTAACATGATTTCCTAAATCGGAAGGCTCCAAGTGCTCTTCAAACGTTCAGTAAAAGGCATCTACTCATACGGCACTCAACCGCCTCTGAAACACGATATGTGTCAACTGTGTCCGTATATCGGAGGCAAATTGATCTGTGCTCGAATTGGAAAGGAGTAAATAAAGGGCGACTAAAACTGTCGATTCTCGTAACGTATTAATAATTATATTGATACCTATCAATATCGATGGATTGATAGTAATTACAGCAATACATACACAATTTACAAATAATAATTGACCTTTTCATCCAAATTTTATATGATATAGCGTAAGCAATTCATGCTTTTAAAGGCGTTGTAGTGCCCAGGACATTGTTAGGTGGAGTAGGCTTACCCAGCACCTCAGCCTAGTCAGCCATGCTCAGAGGAAAGAACAGGTCAATAAGTCTGGATCTAACTAAGCTATGAGTTTCCTTCACCGTAAGAGCGATGTTAATAACGCACGTATCTTCTCTAAGGAGGAAGAAGACTAAGGTGCGCAGTCAGCCAGGATTCGAACGCATGACCTTCGGAATGAAAGTCGAAGTATCTACCACTAGACCAACACTGCTCTAAATTTACAAATAGGCAAATAAATAATACCACTGTTACATATCTTGTCTTTTGCTAACCACATTAAATAAAGCGTATGTTTTAAATTATTGACTCCAAGGCTTACTTATTTTAAATGTTTTGAGCTAAATGGGTTAATGAAGAGGAAAATGACGTCGTCCATCTTAGTTGGATTTCTCTTAGCATCCTGATGGTACGCTGCCGGGCTTAATTCACTTCATTAATGTTTTTTTTTATCTCACTGTGCATGAAAAACAGAGATAACTTGAAAAATAATGACCTTAAAATGAGTTTCGTTGAAATATTTTCGTAAGACGTTAATTACAACGATGTTTAATGTTATTTCGGTTCAGTATATTATCTAAAGCGGTGGGTTTGTGTTTTAATAGGTACCTACCTAATAGAAAATCACCTAAATGTGAAATTTTACGCTGTACTATTATATCGAGCTTATACTAAATGTTTGTTTTAAAATCTTTGAATCAGTATACCTACAAATTAGACTTTTAAATTAATACTATTTAACTTAAAGCTATTTTAAAATCAGAATATTATAACTCTAATAAAGCTTATTTATTACGGACCTAATTTTATTTAAATGTCCTGCTCACAGACTCAACAAAAACTTTCAAACAATCAGCAGTTGTTGTACAAATAATACCTAAGTTTTATTGAGTATTACTTATAAGAATAATGTTGAAATGATATAGGTAGCTCAACCATTTTGTATACTTGTTTTATCTAAAATATTAATTTCCACTCCGTTGCACCTTTTCGTAGATTGTAATAGATAGTTATTTCCCATTAAACAGATGAGCTATCTCTTTCCATGTTCTTATCAAAAGCTCAATTCAAGACCTCCAGATCGGAACCTGCGGTTTCATTTTACCATTTATATAGAGGGAATTGATCGAACATCGAAATAGGAAACGGTTGAGGGTTAAAGCGATGAAATGTAATAGGTTAAATTAACCAAAAATCTTCTGCTTTTTATGGTTCCGTGCCCAAAGGGTAAAAACGGGACCCTATTACTGAGACTTCGCTGTCTGTCCGTCCGTCCGTCCGTCCGTCCGTCCGTCCGTCCGTCCGTCCGTCCGTCCGTCCGTCCGTCTGTCCGTCAGTCCGTCTGTCCGTCTGTCACCAGGCTGTATCTCCGTCCGTCTGTCCGTCTGTCCGTCTGTCCGTCTGTCCGTCTGTCCGTCTGTCCGTCTGTCCGTCTGTCCGTCTGTCCGTCTGTCCGTCTGTCCGTCTGTCCGTCTGTCCGTCTGTCCGTCTGTCCGTCTGTCCGTCTGTCCGTCTGTCCGTCTGTCACCAGGCTGTATCTCATGAACCGTAATAGCTAGAAGGTTGAAATTTTCACAGAAGATGTATTTCGGTTGCCGCTACAACAAAAAATACTAAAAACAAAATAAAACAAATATTTAAGAGGGGCTCCCATACAACAAACGTGTTTCAAAAATATCAAGGAGTTTAGTACAATGTGAGGTCGCTTCTGATTGGTCAGGACAAATCGAGTTGGTCATGGAATTCAAAATGGCTGCCCTATCTGTCAAATATACCAGTCTGCCTTACTTACCAAAGAGTTTCTTATAAGTTTCAGATTTTCTTTGTGCCAGTTTTTTTTTTTTTTTTTTTGAGTGATTTGGTCGTTTGATGGGAGTAAGAATCGAAGATAAATATTTCATATTTTCCTATAACATTTAAAATTTGGTTGTTGTAAACCATTTTAGGGTTCCGTATCCAATTGTGATAGTGGAACGGAACCCTTTGTGGGCGAGTGTCGCACTTGCCCCGTTTTTCAAACCATATTTCGATGCGGACTAATTAAGATGAGTCACAGGCTAACAAAATTATGAAACCAATTTTTTTCTCACTGAACAATGTTTTTAAATTGGATATTTATTCGAGTTTTTCATATCGTACATAATTATGCAAAAATTACTAAATATTGAGGAACGTTGCGCATAGCGTAATTTAGAGCCAGACTTAGGAACTGAGCATGTACAATGGGTACCTACTAAACAATGGATATATTACTTTTTTTGGAAACACATAAAAAAACCTACAAGTTGGACTCGTACCTTAGGGACCCGATTCAGCTGGCACTAGATAAGCACCAGCCGCACCTATCTGGCACGAGTGGAAAGGAAAAAGTAGAGTTTAGGTGTGGATAGTTGCGGGCACAGCTCGTAATGATAATAAATACATACATATTGAAAACACATAAACCAGAAACCAATATGTATGGCCACCATAAATACTCATCCCCGTCACTGAATGAATCAAACCCCTAACCTTCTGCGTGAGTCAATCAGCCCGACACGCTACAGAAATCGTCGTCAAAATAGTTTAACGCACCGTCCTACGTGGACGATTGGATGCGAACGCGATTGCGAAGCGATCCGATCCGGTGCGGTGCGGAAACAAGGAACAGTCGAGAATCGCGCCGCATCGCACTTTACGTGCATTTGGTCACGTAGGACACTTCAATAGCTATCGACTGTTTGTTGTTTCCGCACCGCACCGGATCGGATCGCTTCGCAATCGCGTTCGCATCCAATCGTCCACGTAGTCATAGGACAATCTATTTATACTTCTATACTAAAATTATCAAGAGATTTTTTTTGTATTTTCACCATTAGCATTAGAACTAGCTACATTCACCTTGAGTAACATAGGCTACTTTAGATCCCGATATTCACACGGGATCGGGACTTATGCGGGTGAAACTGTGTGACGCAGCTAGTAATAAATAATATAGACTAAAAAGTAGAAACAATGAAAAAGTAATCGAGAATAAATCACAACTCAACCTAATTCTGTGTTATATAACTTATATAGGTATGTAAATAAAGCTCGTAATGAAAGTTTCACTGTATTTATCCAGCGGATTAAATGTTATTACAATTTTGAAGGCTAATAACTGAGTTTAGCCAAAGTTAGACAATAGTTAGGAGGTAGGTACTTTCCTAATATGCTATTGTTTGCTTTCAAATATCAGGTGAACGATTTGTCCGTAATTTCTTTTTTATATTAGTTTTGTTTCATTTGTTTTGGTTAGGCACCTACTCAGGGCAACATAATGAGCTTAAGTACTTTCGACGTGTATGAATCAAAAAAACTTTTGTTGTTTGTCATAAATTACTATAATATCTATGGTAGGTACTTATAGTTAAATAGCTTTACGTTATTTCTGTTATACGTCCAGTATCACGTGGCTTTGGAACCCCGGACTTTTGGACGGCGTGCGTGGAGCCGTAGCCAACATGTAAAGGCCCTTTTTAATAAAAAAATCACTTGCAAACTATGAAGTGGAAACCGAGCCGATGATTATCCCTGTCTGCACTAACTGCAGCCAAGGATAACCACCGGATCAGGCAACTATTGAAAAATCTATGAATAGAAACAACATGGGCTATACTGTTGTAATGGATTAGCAACTGTGCTATAATCACCATAGTTCCTATGGTGATTATGGCACCTGCCGTAACAATGTCCAATAATCACGTAAAATGGCAGATTATAAATCACTATTTTATTGTTATTAATATTTGTACGGTAACGTATGAACGTGGTCGTACGAATTAAGTGCACTACTGCGCACCCTTGATGCGTTAAGCATGATTTATGCTAGACCGGGCCGTGTCCGGGCCGGGGCCGGGACGGGCTATTTTTGTATGAAGACAGCAAGGACGCGGCACGGACAACATGCTAAACAAAAGCTGTAGAATAAAGTTTGTATATTCTATACTAGTTTTATAAGAATATCTATGTATTATATAACTTATGTAACGAAACATACAATATATTTTAGATATATATCTGCCTATCTGTCTATACAAAGCAACCACTTTAACAAAGATGTTATAAGTTCTTAGAACTTCAAAGAAACACTATTCTTAATGTAACTAAAGACTTATTGAATAAAAAAATCAAACCAAATGGTAACCCTAACAACAGAAGACAATTACTTACAAAGAAATCATTTTACAATACATTTCTGTAACAAAACACGCGAAAGATCCTATTTCAATAATCTTTTGTCATTCGATAATAAATTACTTTATTATTTTGGAACATTGAACTCTATAAATTCTATAATCATTTTTAGACTTTAGCCGCTAGAAGATTAAAGACGACCCTAAAATATTAACTGAATAATATGATTTAACAAAAAGGTACGAACTGCAAAATAAAAAATATAAAATAAATGCACCGGGCCACTGACCAAATTTTTTTTTCCACCTAATGGTATGAAGCCATTTTCCCACCGTAAAAGAGGGATGGACATAATAATACGATAATTTCCATCGCCAATTCTTAATTGACTTAGAATCAATTAAATTTATTCTAAGTATTGAGTCTTCCCCGCGTTGGTCTCGGTTGCATTGGGTTTTATAACAAGCCTTTCCATAGTGTCCTTTTATGTTACTGGCAACAGTGGTTTAGTGAGTTGATATACCATAATTAAAAGTATTATAAGTCACTAAGTCAATAAGTCAGAACTTTGAATTTTGTATGTAGGTATGTATAGATAAATAAATGTTTTAAAGGTACGCACTAAGAAAAATATATTGTTTCTAATAATAAAATAATTAGGTAAAGTTGGTAACGTTTATGAACGTATTTTCCAGGTAATCTCTGAAACCACTGAACCGATTCCAAAAATTCTGTCACCAATAGAAAACTACATTATCGAGGAGTAACATAGGTTTTCCACGGGATCGGGTCTAAATGCATAAAACGCAGGTGAAACTGTGTTTTATAAATTTGCTCATCATTTAGCATTATTAGCTACTCCAATGAAGCGAAAAGTGTTTTTATTCTATCAATAAAATGTAACATAAAGATCTTTTTACAGTTCTATAGTAAAACCGAATTCAAGGCTAGGAGAAGAGTGCAAAAGTGTGCTGTGAAAGATAATGCGCTGACTATTCTATCACGGTCTATGGTCGATAACGCTAATCCGATTTCAAGTCGCGCCTGCCCGTCCATCCCGTACATCCGTACAAAGAATTTCCATTAGCTAACAAAAAATATACCTATGGACGTTTTACCTTCGAGTTTGCTAGGCTACGACACTTTACATCTGGCCTGCATGCATGCATACGTTTAGTTTGAAATGAACATCGATTGAAAATTTCAAGTTTCGATCGTATTTCATGAAGGTTTTAACTTGGTGGAAACGAATTGAAAAGTTCTCTATTGGCGAAATCAGGCTGACTAGACGTTGAGAATACTAATTAGGCAATATAGGTAGGTAGGTACTATTTTTGAAACGTGGAGCTGTCTTGTGGTTTATTTTTTTATTTTATAGCATCACATCGTTAAGGTACAACGACCTGTAACTATTACTAGTCAAGTAATAACTTATTTGAAATTATAGATTGTGTCATGTAAATATTAAAAAGAATATGTACTTAACGGTGTGTTATTGTATAAAGTACTAGCAGCTCCCCGCGGTTTCACCCGCATAAGTCCCGATCCCGTGGGAATATCGGGATCAAAAGTAGCCTATAGCCTTCCTTAATAAATGGACTATCCAACCCCGAAAGAATTTTTCAAATCGACCAGTGGTTCCTGAGATTAGCGCGTTCAAACAAACAAACAAAAAAACAAACAAACTCTTCCGCTTTATAATAGTATAGATAGACATTTTGGATTCCACAGTACGTATGCTTAGCCTACTACTGTTTGGTAAAACGACACCTATTTCTAATTTGAATAAATAATTTCATTTATTTATTACCTTATTTGTTATAAGTTTATTTCACAGAACGGCACGAAGTATAGGTACTTTAACACTAAGCGCCTCCATGTGGATGCGCAGGTCCCATGGGCGACCTGCGCACCCAGGGCGCAAATATTGATGCAGCACGTGTAGATGGTTATACAGGGACAGCAGCATCCACCACAGCATCCACCACACATTTTGGGAAGACTGAGTACAAGGGGCCTAAAAAGGAGATGGGTATTAGGTTTTTTTAAGATTTTTTCGATAATGTTTATTATTACCTAATTTAGATAAAGATATTTTTTCAAATACAAAGCTGCCTATAAAAATATTGACGAAAATGTAAAGTGTATTCTGTTGCCTAACAACATTTTGGAACGTTTAGTCTAGTTTTAAGATCGTCTAATCTTATAGAAAATATTATATCCGTAACTAAAACGAATCGTACTTTTATTACAGAAACCCAGTGCAAAACAATGTTCACCCACTTATTTAGACTTAATATTCTGGTTTGAAAAGAAACTAAAAAACAGAGTCATTATGCATGATCCACGATCATTGTAGTGCAGCGCTGCCGTTCCGAGATTTTGGGATAATATGGATAATCCACGCCGCTCGAAATGAAGCCAGCGAAAGATCCTTTGCCGTTCATCCAACTCTAAAATTATTTATTCATTGCCCTGTTTATGGCTACGATTACGCTGTTACATTAATGAAAGCAATAACGATAATGTTAAGTGTGTGTTTCGAACAATACGACGATATTTGTTCAACCACACCTCATGTCTTTTATTGCTGCTGAAACACATCAAGTTTAATATAGCCGATACATAATTTATGTGGTTTTTCATTCAAATAAGTTATAATAATAAGTAATAAGCAGTTTATTTAACTCAAATAAGTTTCATACTTTAATTATCGTGGCATCACTAAAAATGGACTCGTCCGTATTTTAATACGTAAGCCGGTGTAACCACAAAGGGTCTACCTTTGGGTCGAAAAAGATACTTTCTCGGAAAGTGTGCTAAATCTCAAAAATTGTCCCACTGTTGGACAAGAGCCTCTTTGAGGGATTAGGAAGTAAGACGGCGCAGACAGAATACTACTCCGGATTGGCTATTGTTCCATGCTTTTGTTTCATGGTGAGTCCCAGGACATATTTTTTTTTTGTAGAGTCTTCCTTTATCGTAAGAGAGGTGCTAATAACGCACATATTGGTACATGAAATAAATTGAATACAAATGAATTGAACCCACGACCTTTGGAATGAAAGAAAAGGATGACCACTAGACCAACACCGCTCGTATCAATTAACACGCTCACCCATTAATTATAAAATATACATTCGATTTTCATTAAGTTTTATTTACCAATCATTTACCTATTTAATTAAACTGAGTTTTAAAAACAGCTTCAACAACCAATCAAATAACGCTCCCAGGATATCTTAAACCCTAAATTATTTGGAGTCGGCACAGTAGGCAAGTCATCATTGACAATACCTACTGCAAATAGATTTGGCAATATATTACGGGCGGCCGGTCAAGCAGTTTACCAGCCTCCGCGCGAGGAGAATTCAAGGTTTGCTAGTCTCCCCAGATCCCTAAGTCGCTTTTACGACACCCATAGGAAGAGATGGGGTAACCCTATTCTATCCCTCTAAAGTTGAATTACAGCATACAATCAATGCACATAAAGATGGATCACGAACTTTATAGATATAACAATAGGAAGCCATGATAACTGGGCAAAGCAAACGCCATATTGTTGAAACTCAAGCAATAATATTGAGTAGGTACCGATTGGAGTGCCGATTCACAGTATCCACTTATTATTATATTCTTTTTGTTCATGTCTTTAGATCAGAACATTTATTACTGTCTTATTGCTTTGGAGTGGTCGGGGCAGCAGTCAACAAGAAGTTATTATGTCGAGACCGGCGAAAAATGAACAAGAAAGGTTTTGCATTCTGCATTACTGGGCTGAACGTTTTTAAAACCTCAAGACCTAAAATTAATTTCGCTTTCGCTGTTGTTAGCAGATTTTGCTCGACTACGAAGATGGGAGAGGTAAAGTTTTTTGTTCTTGTGGTTTTAATTATCTTGGTTTTGTTTTAGCAATTCTTTTGTTTCTTGAGAAACATCTACCATTTATTATTTATTATTTACGAAGGTATCTCATTATGGTACAAGTTTAAGGCTCTAAAGCAATTCAAACACGACGACCTCTGTGGCGCGTCGGGGGAGATCCCGACCTCAGTGCAGAGGGTTGCAGGTTCCATTCCCGCCGGGTGCAAATATTTATGCTGAAAAATAAATATTTGTTTCTGGTCTAGATATTTTCTATAAATATGTATTTATTTACAAAAAAAGTATAATATGTAGTATATCCGTTGTATAGTACCCATAGTACAAGCCTAGTGCTTAGTTTGGGGCTAGATTGCGCTGTGTGTAACGTCGTGCAATATTTATTAATATTATAATCATATTTGCCTGACTAAACGGATTTGCCTGTTTAGTTTCTCCTTTTGGTATATGGAGGCCTAGTCAAAGTCAAATTCTTTTATTCGTTGATAGCAATATATTATACAAATACATGATCATTTTGAAACGTCCACTTATGACTATGATTTTAGTGTGGTATCGAAACGCGCCCTCCGATGAGAAGAAACCACAAGAAAACTAATGTTTTTTTTTTCTTTTTAAGCTATTGCATGGGCTTTGAGCGCGGCCACCGAATCAAGAAATTCCGTAACGAAAAAAAATAAAAAATATAAAAAATAAAATAAAATAAATAAATAATTGTAACTGCATAAGTTGATAAAACTTATGCAGTTATGCATAAAACCGCGGCAGTCCCCGAGTGCCACACGTTTTTTTGTGATAATATAATCAACTAATATAATAATGCACTTCAAATTCAACCGAAACCACTCTTTACTTTAATAAACGTACCCGCAAATGTGTATTGTTGGAAAATCGATACTTACCGAGTTAAAGAGTAACAGATTCTTGGGTTTAAAAGTACGTACTCGTATTGCGGGAAAAAAGAATCCTCGGTGTTATGCCATAATGCGTATAAAGGTACTTTTGGTGGGGATTTATGAAGCGGGCCTAGGTTGTTTTATACGATGACAATGCCGCTTCGCACTGCCGCGGGCGCCACCTCATTTCCTCACCGAAAGTTATAAAAACATATTGAAAATGAGATTCTCGCTGAGGAAGACCTACCCAATGTTATCTTGTTTTGTGATTTGCTTGTTTTTATGTACAGCCCAAGAATAATAAACGTATTTTAGAATAAGACCAACAAGTTACTTTGTCTGGTGTTTTATTGATTTTAATTTCGTTAAAATGCTAAATGTAATGATGGTATGAGATTGTTTTATATATTTCAGGATGTTGCACACACCGACATCTAGCCAAATCGCTATTTAATTTTTTATGTATGGAAAACAGAGAACAAAGTTTTTTCTAAAGAGGGCGTGGTCTGGCCTTTACATTTTTGTGTTGTATAATGATTATGACCTTCATGTTAACTAGTACACGTGTAAAGTGGCTAATATATTATTGAGAACAAATTCTAGGTAACGTTATTAATAACCTACCATTTTTGAAGCGGTAAACATGTACTTTTCTCTGAACACTAAAAGTGGTAAGTATTGAGAAAGGTTCATTACCTAATTAAATAACTAGTTATACCTATGTGTGATTGATTTTATTTCAATGTATTTATACAGATTTTAGTTAGATGAATGTTCTTTCTTTAACTAATGGTAATTAAAATTAAACTCACTTGTCGGTTTAAATCGCGTGGTGTTGAAACACATGCTACATCTACACCACTTTAAATTCAATTTCAATTTAAATTCAACATTGCAAAAACAGAAACAAAATCTAGTGATCCCACTCCCAGGAGCTACAGATCAGTTATAAACAGATCGTGTCCCCATCCCCAAACTCTAGTGTGATCGGTTCTCTATAAAGAGGAGCAGCCTTTTAGCTACCTACCATCTGCCTCTAACAACCCCTGCAATAACTGATCTACATAGCGTCCCCAACTATGGCCAACATTTAGGCATAAATAGAGGGGTCCGCTGGGGTCCGCCGGGTTAGGGGTCGTCCCTTCTACCCGATCTACATCTAACACTAGGTGAGCCACACCACTACACGAAAAGAAGAAAAAGAAGCATACCTATGTATTATCTGCATCTTCTTCTATTCTTCTCAGGGTTTGCCGTTGTCTCAACTTGATGTCCTTTTAATTTTAGTTATAATTAGAAAGTCCCTATGTAAATACATTAATATAGCTGTCCAGACGTTTTAGTGTTTAAACTGTAAGTCGCCTAGCATTTAAAATAAATAAATCGCTCACCTCCACCTCCCTCACATGACGAATGGACTGTGTAAATGTCTCACACAGTCCATTCGTCACTTCATAACTAACTACATAAATATACTACAAACATTAAATGCACGGAGACGCATTATGAACAACATTTTGACTCTCATCATTTATGTACGTAATTAATTTAAGTTTCATAAGTAGCAAACGTGAAAAGTCGTATAATTTAGTTAACAAGTTTCATACTTGCGTAACTTGCTGTTTAGCTAAAACTCGCTTACTGAGTGCTCGTGTCTACGTGTAATTATACCTACCTATGTTTACGAAATATAAGTTTAGTATGTTTTGTTACGTACATTTACACGTAGCCAAAAGCCGAGCCTTAAAAACAAATTCAAATATATCTGAAAATCTGGCAGATCTTGAGTCAGTAAAATGAAAGTTTATTCAAGCGATGCTGCTTCTACTCGTTTCTTGAATTGGCGTCGGGCCTATGACTTGGCAATCTGCAACGTGTGGATGGCCTATTATTATAACTCCACATAAGCCACTGAGCTTAGAACTAGACTGGTCTATATTAGAGATTAGAAGGAGAAAGGTCGCCTGATAGTGATCCATTTCAAACTCGTCTAAGGCGGACGTGCTTCACCAGTTCCATAATCAAACTGTTAGGGAAATTACTCAAACACCTTTAAAAAAGGTTATTCAAAATTCGAACATCGTTGTTAGAAGACCCCCATTTAAGTAAAATAAGTAAGTTTTCTGCTACATAGGACCATCATAATGTCACGGCCATAGCCTTTCCCAGCGTTATCGGTTCTTGTTTGCTTGACTGTTCATACTCGGATTCACAACAGACGATAGAACGCGCTCCGATCGCTCGTGGCAGGAGGATTTGTACTACAAATCGCATTCGGCGTGATTGGAGCGTGTTGGATCGTCTGGTGTTAGTTCTGTTAATTGGCACTAAGTGTGGGACGTGCGGGCAATAAAAAACCCAACTTCCTTATCAAATATTACACACCTTAGTCCTATCTAACACACCTAATCTGACTCTGATTCAATTCTGTCATAATAATAATTAGGTATATGTACTGTCGTATGGGAATTTACAATCAAAGCAATCAAATATTATTGTCCACATTCTAAGTTATCAAAAATTCATTACATTTTAATAAAGTAATTAAAATCCACCAACATTATTATGACTTCCCTGGGAGTAATAAAACATCAAGGGCACAGTTAATTTTATCATCAAAATTTTCCAACATTTTCAAACGGAATCTACGTGGATAAACTGTCACTTTGATTAAGTTATTAACATTAATTTTACTTTAGATCTCAATGTTTTTTTTTGCTTCTGAGACTTTCGCCTCTATAAAAAAGCATATTTCAAGCGCACAGACGGTGTGTGGCACAGTGGAAAGTGCGTCTCTGTAGTAAAACTAAGGGCGTAGGTTTAAATCCTACCGAGGCTAGCAAACCGTACACCAACGTCTTTTTCTTTAAGAAAAATAATATATCTGCTCTATTAACATCGCACTCACGTTGAAAGAAAACAAATAAGCAAATCCATAAAATTACGTGGCTCAGAGCCTAGTCCATCTAAAAACATGTTATGCGGTGAGAAAAAACCCTCTACCTGTCTAAAATATAAGGTAGGTAGGTTAGGTATATTAAAAGGAATAGTTTTTAGGTATCCAATAAAAGCACCGCGATTAAACCCGAAATAAAATCTATTTTTTTTAAAAGTAGCGAACCTCAAAACATAAACGTAAAACCAAAAACGCAAACCAGAAAAAAAATCCATTCCAAAGACGCATGAAAACCAACTAAAAAAAAGAACAACACAGCTCAAAAACAGCTCAAAACACAAACGTTACCAATTAACATGTCAAACTAGAATGCGAAAAAACCTAGTCCCGAAGACAAAGCTCTCGTTACGGCCTTTATCCGTGTAAAGGCTCACAAGTTGGTGTTGTCAGTCGAGGGCCACTACGTACAAAGATTGTCTTGTCAAGCCCCAAGCCCTCAGTGCGGGATGCCCAGCGGTACCGGGCGGACGCTACGCCGCCGTAGACTCGTAGCCTCCTCGTAGCACGCGCTGCTACGATACTTCTACGAACTTCGTTGCAACAACTTTTTTTATTATATTTGGACAGTTGGACTAAAAAATAAAAAATTGTGAATTGATATTGGTTACTGAATAAGGATAGTTGCTGACAGAAATCGTAAGTTTTTTTATTGGATTTTTTTATTATTATTGAATGAAATATGTTAATAAAAGGCGCGGTAGGTAAGTAAGCTAATATTTTTGAAGGTTTTTAGTCTGAAAAATATATTTTCACTACTATAATTAAACTGAATAAAATACCTATATTATTAAAAGACGCGTTAAGTAAATAAGCTAATATTTTTAAAGGATTTTAGTCCGAAACTGTTATGTTTTCTACTAAAATTATTTTAAAACGAGATATTTAATTATACATTTTTATTTGTATTGCAAACAAGGCAATTGTAATTTTAGAAATTAATTTTAGTAAGGAAATACCACAAGTTAAATTGATAACAAATTGCCTGTAAAGATCTTTTTCCTACAGGTACCTACTATAATAAGATTCGTGACTTTATAACAAAGAAAAATGAACCGATCTTAATTTAAGACTCCAGAGTCTTCTAGAGAAACCGTCTCGTTATTCGCCTTTGACGGTTGAATCTATTTTTAGTTAAATAATAGGATGAAAGAGAAATTATTAGTTGAATTTAAGGACAAGGTATTTAGGTAGGTAGGTCTATACTAAAATAATTTTAAATGGTTAAGTTGGCATTTTAAAACAAAATTGGGTTAGTTCGAATCAGTCGAGATCGTCTGAACCTATTTCTATAATGTTTGATTTTTTATATTCATAAAAATATCTACTAATAGTAGTTAGAAAATGGACAGAGAAATTAAATAAAAAATATAATAAACCCACTTCACAAAAACTGAATGCGAAGGTTCTCAATTCGTCGCCATTTTTATTTTGTATGAGCATTTTGTTCTAAAAGATAGCAGTTTCTATATTCAAAGTTATTTTTTTTTTCTTCTTCGGTATGGAACGGGAGCATCGTCCAACTGTCAATGTTAGGTTTTTTTTTTCATATGCCGATGGCAATACAAATTGCGCCGGGTCATCTAGTAAGAAGATGAAAGAAGACGACATAAAATTTAATTGAAAAACGCGATTTTTATTGAGTTTTTTATTTGACTATACCACTACTGGGCAAAATCCTCTCATTAATTTCTATTAAAAATATTACATAAATTAAATATTGTTTACTGTTACCGTTACTAATAAGAATTAGTAAACATCCTACTAACATACCCAAGCACGGGCCTCGGCCTATATGGGTTGTTAAAAGACAAACACCGAAACGACACTATATTTTGGCTCAACGCTCCTCAAGCATTTTTATATGGTGTACATTGGATTGTTTATTAAGCTATGTAAATAAATAAATAAAATAAAATACTAATATTATAAATGTGAAAGTTTTTGTGTAAGTAAGTAAGTTAACGGGTATGTTTGTCAAAAACTTGGAGAATAATCAATCAACTCCCTTTTACGTCAACGTCTAATTTAACTATCGAAAAAAGGAATCCAAAAAGAAATAGGCGAAAACATTGTCCGAAAACACTCCACTGAAATCATAAGAATATAAGCAATAGTACCTACATATTCGTACTTACTTTAGCCAAGTGCGACTCGGACTCGCGCACGAAGGGTTCCGTACCATTATCACAATTGGGTTCGGAACCCTAAAATAAGCACTAGACCAACGAAATCCGTGAACGCAACGACGACACATGTTTGCATTTATCTTTACCACTAAGGCCAGTTTATCACTAGAAGGCGCCAGTGGTAAAAATAAATCACGCTGACGTTGCGTTTAACCATGTATGCGAGCCCCCCTCTGAATATTTGTTTTATTATTTGTTGTTACAGCGGTTACAGAAATACATTTCCTGTGTAAATTTCAAGTTTAGTGTCTAGCTATCACGGTTTATGGGATGCAGCCTTGTGACAGACAGACACCAAAGACACTGAGACTTAGAATAAGACTTAGAATATGGTCCCGTTTTCATTCTTTGGCTACGGAACCCTAAAAAAGCAATATAACTTAAAAAAATGGAACATTTTCTTTCACAGTCCATAAAAGATTACACCTAACATTTAGGTGACAAAAGTAGGTATTCATTCGACGCTAAACCTTAATATTAGAGTCGCAAATATAAAAGATTTTATTATAAAAGTAAGTAAATGAGAAAAATACTTGATTCTGTATTTGGAAGATAAGCAGCTTATCCTACTTTCTGGTAATTAACTGATGCCTTACTTTTTTTTCGATTAGTAATTTATATAAAGACATGAGATATTTTCGTCGGCACATTTGGGTGATATTAATTTGGACAGAAATAGAAAAGTTGGTGAGACACTTTGATCGTGGTTTGTCACCACTAAGGCTGCGTTTCCACGAGAGCTAAGCGAGGACGCGTTGCACTTAATACCATCTGTACTTATGTCAATTAAAATACAATTTCATATGAATTTGATTAGGGGACAGGAAAGGATAGCGGTTTTAAAAATCTTCTCATCCGTGTGATGATCCCGGTTGCATCCCTCTCGGGAGCCCGAGGTCCGCTAAACCCGAAATTGTATTTTTTTTGGGTCAGCGCAGTAGGTTAGTCATTATTCACTATACCTTTTGACACCAACCCTCCTAAGGACTAAGCTTTTTATCCGCCACCGCGTGGGGAGAACTTAAAGTCTGCTAGTCTCCCTCAGATCTCTTAGTCGTTTTTACGACACCCACGGAAAGAGATGGGGTAACCCTATTCTGTGCCGAGCCTACACGGCTGGAATAATAATCAACAATAATTATTAATAAGGAATCTTTCTAATTGCTAGTATACGAGTACTCGTATACTAGCAATAAGAAAGTCTATATAGTGTTATGGGACGTCTTGGATCAATCATTGCATTATTCAATTACTTTCGCTGTCGCAATTATTTAGATACACATTTAAAAAAATAGAGATCGAATAGAATTCTTATTTTATTCGATCTTCATTTTTGGCCTGGCGCGGTCTTTGCTTGCATAGCAAAAATATATTTTATAGAGTTGTTATCTCTGATAATAATTAGCGACAAAGCGTAAGGTCTAGTTAGAGGCAAGCCTGACAACTCTAACACTTTGTGAGCCACATCACTGCACAAAAAAGAAGAAAACCACAATTAACCTAGAAGGCGAACTAAAAGATTATTATTTTCGTGTTAAAAGTAAAGAATACCTTACTACTACAAATATGGCAAACAAAAACTGAGCGTTCCTGTTTAATTAGGTATACACTAAACAGCCAGTAACTTACAATACAATGCCTTAAGTGAACTTAATCAATTTATGAGAAGCTGGTGTGTTGTGGTCATAATTATTACACTGCTGAGGGTAATGCACTAGAACTTTGTGGTTTGAACGTGAACTACACCACTGTAACAGTATTTTAATGTTTTAAGATACTCTTGGTATTAACTAGGCAATAGAAAAATAGATTTTTCATCTATTTTCGCGATGTTGGATAGAATTTAAACTCGTTTTTCGGTTTGAATCGCGTGGTCTTTATTACTTTTAGAATTGTTTCAATGCTCATCGTTTCGAGACTTTTACAAGTCCCTTCTATACAGGACCACGCGATTAAATAACCGAAAAAATAGTTCAATTTCTAAAATAAATGAAGCAAAGTATGACTAGAGCATCAAAGGTAGAGCATTTTTATCTCTGATAGACGACGTTAGGTCAAGTTAGAGGCCTTAGGACGACCTGAAACACCAAGGAAGCCACACTTTTTGGTTTACTTCTTCTTATAGAATAAGAAAAAAGGAAGTAAACAGAAACACCAGTTTGCACGATACTGTAAACTGGCTTATTGGATTGTTGTCAGACCGATAACTCCGTTATCGGATTTGTGTGCATGGCTCATCAATATTTGTGTATTCATTACATCTCCGTCGCGCCGCCTGCCAACCGCGTAATCTCTACGCTTCGTTTTTAAAACACTTAGCCTTACTAGCTGCGCCCCGTGGTTTCACCCGCGTAAGTCCCCATCCCGCGGGAATATCGGGATAAAAAGTAGCATGTGGTATTACTTACCTATGTGTTATTAGCTACCTATATTCCAAGTTTCATCGCAATCGGTTCAGTAGTTTTTGCGTGAAAGAGTAACAAAGTCACATACATACATACAAATTTCCGCGTTTATAATACTTGTATTATCCTTATAGGATTAATAAACGCGGAGTAAGGTTGGAGTAGTAAGAACATGCTTTGTCTTTTTTCGTGACAAGAACTTTCAAAGTTGACAGACAGAAACAAAAGTGGCAAAAATATTCCGGCCTAACTTCACGTTTATTAATAAGTATAGTACAATTTACGATAACGTTTGCAAGTGCCAAAATTGGTTTACAAGTCTCTTCTTCAGGATTGACTCTTCTTTACGATTTCAAGGGTGTCAATCCTGTAAACGTTGAGCATTAAAACAATGCTAAAAGTAATAAACACCACGCGATTAAAACCGGAAAATGAGTTTTTTTTTCGCACCAATATCACGAAAACAGAAGAAAATACTACATTTTTTTAATGCTATAAATAGTTACAAATACCTAGTACATAACTGAGCACTTATTACCATTTCCATTCCATCGATAGCTTTGAGTTCCAAGCTACAAAGGCTCGTACGTAACATTTTGTACATTCCAACGAAGCCGGTTTTATGATTGTTGATTTATGTCTGTCAATATCATTTTATGAGAACCTCTGTTACACAAACAGTAAACCGAGGTAGGGAGTTCGATTTCCGTGTCAGGACAAGTATTTGTGTAAACTATAGGAAATGCTGAGTGAAGCTCTTTACTGAAGATGTAAAACTTTACATTCGTGTCGTTTTGTCCGTTGTATTTGCGGGAATAGGTACTACTGTATAGAATTTGTAACTGTTAATTTTTATTTGTTCCATGGTAGCTCCACTTAGGGCTACAAAATGTATTTATTTATAAGTAACTACCAAAATGTAAAGACCAACAGTATCTTATTAGGCTAAAATAAATAGTATATTACCTAATTAAAATTAAAAGTCCAAAAATGAGTCCCTATGTGTTAGTCCCTTTGTTCCATTATTTTGAGGCAGTTTGCAAGATACATTTTTAGCTAAATAAAAATGAAAAAACCGGCCAAGTGCGAGTCTAACTCGCGCACGAAGGGTTCCGTACCATTATCACATTTGGGTACAAAACCTTAAATAAACACTGGAGCAAACGATTTATTTTTACCACTGACACCAGTTTATCACTATATGGCTAGTGGGAAAAGTAAATCGCGTTTACATTGCGTTTTACCGTTAAAAATCACGTTTGTTGTTTAGAAACCCCCTTATATATTTGTTATAGCGGCTACAGCTTCTTATGTGAAAATTTCAACTTTCAACCTATCACGGTTTATGAGATACAGCCTGGTGACAGACCGACAGAGGTACAGACAGCGAAGTCTCAGTAATAGGGTCCCGTTTTTACCCTTCAGGTATGGAACCCTAAAAAGGACAATGTGTTTATTAGCTGCATTATTAATCACTTCTGAATAAATAATAAATAAAAGCTAGTTAACTAGTCTATTTAAGATAATTGATTGTATTAGGCGTTACTTTTCGGAACTCCATAACTACTCTGTAAAAGAATAATATTTAGTTTTTAGTCCCGACAAACGACTAGTGTTATAACACAGCGTGCAGTGTGCAGCTTGCAAAGAGCACCACCCTCCCACCGCTCTTTGCAAGCTGCACACTGCACGCTGTGTTATAAGTATAACACTAGTCGGGTGTCGGGACTAAAAACTAAATATTATTCTTTTACAGAGTAGTCTATTTACAAAATGAAAGAGTTGAATTAGTTTCAATAACAAACGAAAAACTTCTAAATTTACCCTAATTAGTCGACCTTGCCTAAATAAATAATTTGTGGTGTAACATTTACAGGACCCAACAAAAATCCTTGCAAATCAGTGACTTTTTATCGCTCGATAGTTTCCTAAAATGTTCTTACTGTAATCAAAAAAGAAAATACGAGAAAAGGCTCTATACGAAAATTTTAGAACAATAAAACGAGAATTGGGTCAGAATTCAAAATATTGATATCTCAAAGACTGATTTTAGAGATAGCTTATCAAGAATATTAAAACTGGGTGTATTATAAAGTCAATTGTAGATATCCATTTTTAAATGCCCATGGGATTCAAAAAAAACATTTGTCTTGTAATGTACTACGTAGCTATCGGTCGACAAAAAGTCTGAAATTATAATTTTGTATGAGGTCTGCTGCTAGTCATTGTTGAACTTTAGACGATAAATATTTCGTATACAAACACAAATAGTAGGATATAGCAATCAATAGGTTTTATTTAAAACCCACTTGTTTTACCTTCACTGTTAAACTGTATGAGTTCTCAACATATAGGATGTTAAAATTTTACAGTGATATTTTCTGTAAACATTATTTTTTAGTGTTAATTATCACACTTAGGAAATACTGCTTTTTGAAAGAACAAAAGGGCTAACGTGACCTTACTCGCAAGAACACGAGGATGTGCTTTCTTAATTTCGGCTTGGCGGAAGGCTTGCCTTTGGCGTAGCGATTATCGCGGTGAGGTGGAATACCAGTAGACGCGGGTTCGAATCCCGACGCATACAAAAAAAATTGAAAGCAGTTTTTCAAAAGGCAGTGATATGGTCTATTATAAAATGAAATAGGCATTTTTTTTCCTGACCTCTCTTCCCCTATACCCTGTGGGGTCGGCCTGGCATAAAATGAGTA
Source organism: Idaea biselata (assembly GCA_958496205.1). Lineage (NCBI taxonomy): Eukaryota > Metazoa > Arthropoda > Insecta > Lepidoptera > Geometridae > Idaea > Idaea biselata. The sequence goes on along the minus strand of OY292396.1, from coordinate 23,015,484 downwards.
GAAGTTTCATTAATTATACCTAACTATTGAATAATTGCAAAATGCAAATAGGTAAGTACTTAAAACGACATTGAAAATGAATGATCTATCCCATTTTCAACTAGCTGCGTCCCGCTGTTTCACCCGCCTAAAACAAAATTCCGCGAAAGTTTAAAAATAATTTTAAACTAACCCCCTTACTTATAAACGATGATTAACAACTGCATAAGCTAGGTATCGTTGGCTTTTACTGTGACATAAAGTTTCAAAGTTGGCAGACAGAAACAAACGTTACTTAACTTAGTCATCTGTTAATCATCGTTTAACAGTCTTTTTTCTCAGTCCTAATCTTTTTTTGCTAGATCGGATTTTAAATTTCAGTCAGGACAAAATATCTCATGGACCTACTTTAAATTATATAAATAATATTGTAGATAATATAATGTAAAATACACAAGTTTTAACAATAAATACACTGTTTCATTCATAATTTCTCCTTCACACACACTAACGCCTTCACCATTGTAAGCTAAACGTGGTTATACTGACAAAAACCACCACATAAACACAGACAATTGGTCGGTAAGTAATTACCGGGGCGCCCGAGGGCATTGGGCAAAGTTGTACACCGTGTAGCCCCGGCATAGAATAGGGTTACACCATCTCTTCCTGTGGGTCTCGTAAAAGGCGACTAAGAGATCTGAAGGAGACTAGCTGAGAGAGTTCTTCCCTGCGTGGTGACGGATAAACTGCTTGGTCCCTAGAAGGGTTGGTGTCAGGCAGGCGGCCGGCCGTAAAAATGTTGCCAAATCTATTAGCAGAAGGTATGGTCAATGATGACTTACCTACTGTGCTAACCCCAAATCATTTAGAGTTTTACCGGACCCCGGGCTCCCGACAAGGATGCAACCGGAAACATCGCTCAGATGAGATGAGACATTCGTTTTAACAATAAATACACTTCTTCATTCATAAGTTCACATTTACACACAATAACGCCTTCACCATTTTGTAAGCTAAACGTGGTTATACTGACAATAACCACCACGTAAACATAGACAATTGATCGGTAAGTAATTACCGGGGCGCCCGAGGGCATTGGGCAAAGTTTTAGAATACAGGCAAAATACAGGTAACTTTGAGTAAACAAGAGTACGTACGAGTATATTACGCTTAACTAATCAACAAAAAGTTAAATAAGTTTTCCTGCGTGCCTGTAATCATGTGGATGGATGTGTATATGTGTGTAATATGGATGTAACGTAGCAAATCTCTTATGACTATCGCCTATTCTGTGGTTCTGTCAAAGGAATTAGCGACGCTACGGCGACGCGCCTCCGTCGCAACTTATCAGTGAGTGTATTTATAGCCTTAATCTACGTGCTAATTCTTTTGTAAGTAATGTAAGGATTGGTCTAAACCGAATTAAATGAATAAATACATTTTTTTTGCCAAAATTCGTAAATTACTTTGTTTACTTTGTTTTCTAATTGCAGACTACGATTTGACACATTTTGATGAAGAAAAAATGACAATTGCAAAGAACCAAAACGTCAGATTATAGTCTGAAATTTAAAAAATACGTACTAGAAGTATAATGTTAATTTAATTTAATTATAGGTTATCATTTTTGACACTTCAAGTGATTTTGAATTGATACCTATTATGAATTTATATGTATTTAAAACAATATGGAACATTTTATTGTCAGTAAAACGTCAATAAATAAATAATTTAATTACGGCTTAACCACTGTTTTAACAAATCGTCCGAAATTAAACACCAATCGTCAAATTCACATTTAGTTCATAAAATACAATGGTTGTTGTTAAACTGTTAATAAATGTTTATTTTAATATGGTTTATGAAATTTGACTCGTGTTTCGGTTACAATAGCGTTGCTTTTATTATAATTTGCATTTTTCAAGGGCGTTTCGAGGATTTTACAATACCTACCTACCTCCTGATTACGGATAGACTACGATGTTATCACACTGACCTTGTGGCTACACTATCGCGTTGTCGCGACGAGTGGCCAAATATTTCATCCAATTGCGATGTTTTAGATTTAAGCATAAAAAACTTAATTAAAAAAGTTCAACGTAAATCGAACACGAAGTTTTTTATCGCGACAACGCAACATGAATGTTCGCTACTCAATGTAACCACAAGGTTACTGGTACCAGCATCGCGAAAACCGAAAAAACACTTAAAAATGATTGCTCTTTGAAAAAATGTATGTATTCAATAACTTTGGTACCCGGCGGGATTCGAACCCACTACTACTGGCATTTTGTTCTAACGCAAAAACCGTTACGGCACGGATAAAACTCCCGTCAAGCCGATTTTTCGATTTTCCTTCAAGGATCCAAAACTTTTTTATTTCATTTATTATATGTCTTGATCACTTTAGAACATTTTATAATCTGGGCCTCTACTTTAATTCTACGAACGTAGAACTATACGAACTATAAAATGAACGATAATTTGAGAAAAAAATCTGTCAGCCATCCACCAAAACCGTCAAAAAATAAATTTTTCCAACGGTTTTGATAGACGGATGACAGATTTTATTTCTTTTGTTCATACGTTCATAGAATGAAAGTAGAGGCCCTAAAATTTACTGTTTTAGTACTTAAGATAGAGACTATGCGAGTGAAACCGCGAGGCTCAACTTATAAACGTTCCTGTTTAGAAAATCTTTGTAACCATAAATGCGTTCTTGTTTAGAAAATCTCTATTCCCAACTATAAATGCACTAAATTATCTAAAATCCAAACGCATCGTAACTTCGAATCATAAACCGAAGTTTTAACAGCCCATATTTCTCTATTACGGTCACAGTAAACTTCGAACATTCCCTGTAGCTAACTAATATACTCTGAAAACCTAAAATCCTAACATAAACTGTGAACAACAAAGAAAGTGTTTTAATAAGATGCATAATTAAGAAGTGGCGGTGAGTCTCTTCGGGATATCTCTTGTTGCAGTCATTAAGGGTATGTTGTCCGAACTTATTATCGTATAATTTATGGCCACACATTACCGCTTAAGGCGCCATTAAGCCCGAGAACCCGAGTATAAATAAACTGCGAAAGTTCATATGATGTACACCCTTGGCTCGTTTCACCACGTGCAACCATTAATTTGTTACCGTCACAGATCATAAAATGTTTATGAGTTTCTATTAGTGGGGTGTAAATTATTTATTAGGTTTGTGAAGATTTTTACATTAGGAAAGGATTTCTTGAAACTTCTTTTATTATAATAGCTAACTTCGTCCCGCGGTTTCATTCGCGTTAGTCCCGATCTCGTTGGAATTTTTGCAAACACTTTCTTAGATAGGTACCTACACTTCACAAAGATATGTCGTCTTAATTTCATATCTCTAGGACCAGTGATTGAGGTTTCGCGTTGACGTAGGTATAAGGACTTAAAGGTTAGCGTTTCACCACTTTCTCAACCGACTTTAAATGACGATGTATGTTCCCTATTGACTTGTAGATTTTATGGGTGTACCGGCTAACGAATCGGAACACGGACGCTTTCACTTCGTGTTACGATGTCATTTCGGCTTAGGGGGTAACTCGGACACAAAATATCTCATCCACGGCCGAGTTTCCTACTTTAATATTTTGATGTAGCCTTCTCGGGCGAACCACATATCTCAGTATCCGAGATTACTTCGTTCACAATTTGAAGTAGTAATTTCGGCCAAACATAGACTTTGGAGGAATAGCTTAAAATTACATACTATAAATTGTTTTTTTTTTGCATTGGTGGTGGTAACAGTTGTTATTACTATTGAAAATAAAACATAACAACTATAGCCGCATCAAAATACGAAACAATGATAATGTCAAATAAACGAGTAATGATTACCATACTCAATTAAAAACTTAAATCAATATTTTACAATAAAATAAAAATACATACACAAAAGAAATAAATAGCATCTACTTTAATTATAAACATAATTTTAAACCGACTTCCAAAAAAAATTAAAAACCGTCTTAAAAAAAAGCGTAAAATAACTTCGCCTACATACAGTGCCACCGAGTTATCTGTTATGTAATCTGAAGTCGGGCAGCCAAACTACAATGCCACCCAACCCCAACCCACCGAGTATAACTGCCCGACTTCAGATTACATAACAGAGAAGTGGGTGGCACTGTATGTAGGCGAGGTTATTTTATGCTTTTTTAAGTCGGTTTTTAATATTTTTATTTCATCCTTTTTAGTGTAACCTACTTTCAACTACCACTAAAATAATTATAAAATTGTATCCATAACTTTAATCATTGTGGAGTTCTGTGATGAGAAGGTGGTTTCAGATGTGGAAACTCTGAAACCATATTCTCATTCATCAGTATCTATTCTTTATTGCCTTATTCTACTGGTGGAAAAAAAAAACTGAGCACTTTACTACACTCTCGAGGTGCAATCCTGTTCATCACTCCGAAGATCCTCATCCGATCTTCACCAAATTTTTATGAAACCAACTGTGATATATCTCCTTTCAAACAAAAAAAGAATTATCCAAATCAGTTCAGGCATCTTTGAGTAATCGGGGAACATACAAAAAAAACTCGACGAATCGAGAACCGCCTTCTTTTTTGGAAGTCGGTTAAAAAGGAGGAGGTTTTCAATTCGTCGGTTTTTTTTTATAGATACCGATGAATGAGAATATGGTTTCCGATTCGCCACATCTGAAACCACCTTCTCATCATGATTAAGGTTATGGATACAATTTTAATGATTTTAGTGGTAGTTGAAAGTACACTAAAAAGGATGAAATAAAAAAAAAAAAAAACCGACTTAAAAAAAAGCATAAAATAACCTCGCCTACATACAGTGCCACCCACTTCTCTGTTATGTAATCTGAAGTCGGGCAGCCAAACTACAAACCCACCCCACCCAGTAAAACTGCCCGACTTCAGATTACATAACAGATAACTCGGTGGCACTGTATGTAGGCGAGGTTATATTATGCTTTTTTTTGAAGACAGTTTTTAATTTTTTTTTGGAAGTCTGTTTAAAATTATGTTTATAATTAAAGTAGATGCTATTTATTTCTTTGTGTATGTATTAATATATTATTGTAAAATATTGATTTAATTTTTGAATTGAGTATGGTAATCATTACTCGTTTATTTGACATTGTCATTGTTTCGTATTTTTATGCGGCTATAGTTGTTATGTTTTATTTCCAATAGTTGTTGTATATAGGTAAGTACCACGGCAAATAAAACAAAACAATTTATAGTATGTGATTTTAAGCTATTCCTCCAAAAGTCTATGTTTGGCCGAATTTACTACTTCAAATTGTGAACGAAGTAATCTCGGATACTGAGATATGTGGTTCGCCCGAGAAGGCTACATCAAAATATTCAAGTAGGAAACTCGGCCGTGGATGAGATATTTTGTGTCCGAGTTACCCCCTAAGCCTCATTTCGTAGACTAAAAAAAATAAAACAAAAATATTATTCTAAATTCTCAATTCTACTGCCATATCCGACATCAAGCAGCCAAAATCGCGCTTGCTTGACACGTTTCTATTTACCTTACAAGAAATTTTACTGAACGAAAATATGCTTTACCTCTAACGGCATAGGATTCCTTTTAAAACTTAAAATACAGGTACCTTCACCGGGCAGTTGAAGCAAATTGTGCTCTAAGCTTACATTTTAGAATTTCATATCCCTAGCTTTTTGATGCGAGTTGCGACTAGCAAGTGGGTGTGCAAAAAACGACTAAACAGAACAATTTAGGTTGTATCGCAGAGGTTGCAAGGTGTAATTTACTTCGACTGTGTCAGATCTCTGAAGATTACCTAGACATAGAGACGACGATAAGCGTCGAGTCGTTACAGAGGTTGTCGTAGACCCTCAAAATATAAACATCGCGTCGTCCAGATGTTTGAGATAAGCGAGGTGAGCTTTTTCGCCTAATGGTAGATTACTTGAGCCAAATATGTTGCGTGTTCGCCCTTCTGATGCCATGACTTATTGAATAGAAAATTTCTCACGATCTGATAAACGTGAAAGAAAGTTCCTATTGAGAAAATGAGTTCTATTTTCTTGTCGGACAGATTTCTTCTTTTCTTTTTAAAATAGGTATCTTGTGTAAGCTTGGACAGAGAATAAAAGGATTTAAATAACAGGTAATGTAGGAATTTTTAACGTTTCTAGATAGGTTACATCATAATTAATAAAATTTTAATAAAATCTAAGGAAAATGGTAACTTTTCGCGAACAATTATTAACAAACCTATCTTTAGCATTAGTAATTTCACTCGTAACTACTTACATAAAATAGTAGTTTAATTACGTAAAATAGTAGTTTAATTACGTAAGATAGGTACCAAAATTCATTTTGTTTATTTTTTTTGTTAAATATAAAAATAAACTAGCTGACCCGCGTAGTTCTTGTTCTCGTAGGAATACCGGGACAAAAAGAAAATCATATGTTGTAAACTATTTTCAACTAAATCAGTCGTTTTGCGTAATATACAAACATTAAAAGAATACTAAAATTAAACTCATTTTTCGGTTTTAATCGCGTTGCTTTTATTTTACTTAGCATTTTCTATCCAGACCTCCTGTTCATGTACTCGTCCTTGCAGATTGAACAAAATATTGATAATACAGGATAATACACATTAGTTAGTGGGATAGTGTGATGAAAATGGTATTTATATTCTTCCATACAGTCGACCATGCAAATTCAACGCGCGCCCGCAGATTCTAAAATTCAAAATATCATTCAAAAATGTTCTATTCATTTTCCTTTAAAACAAAATGATGATCCATTAGAAAGGTAGTTTGAACAGGCGACAGACACGAAGTTCAATAAGCCCCTACAAAGTGTTTGCATTCCCCCACAATTTGTGAGGTTTTGTCTGCTAATTAGATTGCCCTAATGAATACAGGGGTTCACTTCTAGGTAGCTTGATAAATAAAGAGCTTTGAATAGGAAATATTAATATTATTTAACCAGTGGGTTGTGAGTAAAATTTTCGTAACATCTACTTCCCCCGTGGAATGGTGTATTAACATATTGTGAAATAGAGTTAATCAGGTCTGAGTTAATCATAGTCGCGGGTTCGAATCCCGCCGGGTACTAAAGTTTTTGAAAGCATTTTTTCAAAAAGTAGTATTTCCTAAGTGTTGATTAACACTAAGAAATAATGTTTACATGTTTGGAATGTGTCATCTTATATTGTAATCATTTCCATGTAATATGGGAAGTTACAAGCCGAGTTGAACTGCAAAGTTCGCCGGTAGATGTCACTACGAGGCCTTACTCGCAAGAACACACGAAGAGGTGCTTTCTTAAATTCGACCTGGCTGGAGGGCTACCCGTGGCGAAGCGGTTAACGCGTTGGTTCGGATTACCAATAGTCGCGGGTTCGATCCCACCGGGTACTAAAGTTTTTGAAAGCATTTTTTCAAAAAGCAGGTCTGAGTTGTATCATTTCTCGCGTCATTTTCGTGTTTTTGAAGTGAAAATAAACTCTTTTTACGCTCATTAACTTTGTTTGGTTACATTTCCAGTGATTATTACAGTACAGTAAGTACAAAATAAACGAATTTCGTAGAAAACAAACGCGAATTGAAACCAATTACGCCCCAGGTATCAATATTGAAGCTCGAAAATGTAATGAAGCTGATCTTAGGAATATTTTGTAATATTTTTTTTTCTTTTGTAGAAACTCAAACAATATTAAGTAATCAAATTTATGTACTTGCTAACTTTTCCTCGATCTAATTTTCAATTTATTAAAGCGTTTTCAATTTTGTTCAATAATAAATCTTTGGGACAAAAGGAAGACCGTTTTGGGTAAAAAGAGGTAACGTTTTTTATAACATCCTTTGACCACCATCTAACTTAATTGTAAGGGAGTCTAAGGTGGATCACGTTCCCAAAAAATAGAATGAGTTCCCTCTACAATAATATTTCCTATCGCTACTGTTATTTATTTTTGTATACAATTAAATAGGTATGTAAAACGGGAAACCTACCATGTTTATCACTGTATTTATCAGTCTCACTTGTAACAGAGACCGTGAAAAGAGCGTAATATAGAGCTCAAAATAAAAACAGTGATTTTAAAATGGTAACAATCCAAATTTCTAATATTGTTTGTAGTTTCGTGTGTCATGTGTTGTTTTCATCTTATACCTACTTAAGCAAAAGTCAGTAAGTTTAATAGTGACAATAGTTATAAATAAATAAATACCTACACTTTAAAATAGTCGAGAGATATAATGAGTCTATCGAGTAAGTAAATAAGTGAGTAAGGGAATTGTCTGTATCTCTGATCGACTGGTGATCCCAGAACTGGTGGGTTTCTGTCTCTGCGAGTTAGTCTCGCTATTCAGAGAGGGAATGCAGCTAGCATCTTGGGGGACGATGTCTCGAGAAGGTGTCGTCAACGACGGCTTTTTCTCTTTTTGGAATCTAGTTTTAGTGCTTATTTTTTGTATACATGTTTTCTTTTAATATTGTGTATTGTGGCTAATAATTAATGAGTACCTTCATATAGTATCTTCGATTGAACTTAGTTAGCAATTGTGTTTAAGGACAATTATTGAGTTTTTCATCGCCGTTAATCTTTCTATGCCTTTACACACTGGTCCTCATTCAAAATGAATCTTTTACCTTACAATTCTTGTCTCTAATACGCGAATAATGCTCTATTTATATGATATATATGAAGAATATGTAGTACTATAAATATTTATTTAAGTATCTACCCACTTACATAATACATACTCTTTGCAAAGCACCTCCTTCGGAATTATTGTAATTTCTAAACATTCCCAGTGTCGGTATACATTATGGAAATTGTGTGTTCACACAACATACCTACCATTGAAATCGTATCAGCACAACGAACGAACAAACTTTGATTCTCAATAAACATAATTATCCCACACATTCTGTGAGTAGGTATACATTAGAGAACCAAGTAGAACTAACTACGAGTACCTATATATATATACTACATGCGTAATGTAATGACTAAATTCCCTAACTATTACTAGGTACTTATCGAAACTTTAATGAAAATTAACGACGCCGATGATCTGATTTCGACATGCTTTATTACTTACATAATTCATTTTCACACGAATAGGACAAATCGATCACTGCGAAAAGTCGTAGTTTATACTAATATTATAAAGAGGACAGATTTGTATTTTTGTGTGTGTGTCTGTATGTTTGTTATGAATAAACTCAAAAACTACTGGACCGATTTCAAAAATTCTTTCACCATTAGAAAGCTACATTCACCCTGAGTAACATAGGCTACTTTTGATCCCGATAATCCTACGGGATCGGGACTTACGCGGGTGAATAATTAATAAAACACGTTAGCAACAAAACTTAAATTAAATATGAAGGTACTTTAAAACCGAGCCGATGTGCATTATAAGTGAATTTATCCTTTTAATATTCATGAACCAGAAACTTCCTTAGAGAAGCTCGACGGTGACAAATTCAAGCAAAGTTCCCGCCTCGAAGCCTCCATGAATATGTAGACAGATATGAGCACCGTCCAAGATAAGTGCCTTAATCGTCAATCATCCCTGAATGGCCCACATTAAATACAAGATCTGAGTGAATATGAAACGGCTCATAAGACAAAATGACCGTATAAGGTTCTTAATCTACATGATACAACGTCGCCGTCACCACTGCCTTTAGAGCTATCTTCTAAATAAAAATCAATATTAGAATCGGTTGAGAGTTTCTCACAGTCCATTTGCTTTAAGATCGTAGTGCTTTTTCAAAGGGATTTCTCAGCCCCTTATTTCGAGATCCGTTAGGGCTACACTTGAGGAACGGTACAGTGCCTTTAGGGTCCCGCTTCCGCCCTTCCGCGAAATGCCCAAGATAAGAGAGACGTTTTGGCGCCATTCATGTTTATGGCAGGGCAAATAGCCCTAAAATACAGCGCAATTATTATGAATAAGAACACACTATAGTAAAATAAAATTATCCTATTAATATTATAAATGCGGAAGTTTAGATGTTTGTCTGTAAATCAGGAAAAACGAAAATTTGTCACACAGATAGTGTATAACATGAATTATTGAGTGAAACCGCAGACCGCTGCTAGTTTTATATCGGTATTTATAAATTTTATAAAATGTGTTTCATACTTTTTTGCTTTATTGTTAAAAATCTATGTTTTAAATTTACCACACACCGCCATAATACAACAAACTGTGCTTATGAAATAATATATACTTACCTAAGTTTATCAATGTAGGTAGGTACACAGAGAAAGAAAATCATAACATTTTGCTTTTACATTAATAAAAAGCATCGCTAATAATGCTAATGTCATTTCAGCTAACATTAAGAAAAAACAAACCACAACAGAGTCAAAAGACATTTATTCCCCAAAATGGGGAATAAATGTCTTTTGCATCTTTGGCATCTTTAAATAATAAGTGAAAGCTTAAAAAATTCACACTCCCCACAAGTTTATTTAAAATGTAAGAAATTGAAACCGTCCATTATTATTCATGGAATTTGTCGTTATTTGGACGGTTGGAAGGTAAGGGACGATATTGCTTTATTTTACAAAATGTAGTAGCCGTAAAATTTTATAGGGACTGTTTGGTCGTAGGTCGCGGCTCGCTGAAGTCATTAACAAGCTACCCTATGTAGGTACATATATGCCATAGGTGAAGACCCGCAATCTTCCTATTTACATTCGAACCTTTAACTGATTTCAATTACTTGCCAAACTGCTTATTGTACTTACTTATCCTTTATTCTTATTGGAAATCATTTTCTTTGATTTTGGACTTAGGTACCTACATATTGAACAGAATCCTGGAAGACTGCGTAAAAAGCTCTTTACAATTATTTGTAATTCCGAGTACCTAATGAAATCAAAGACTAAATGAGTGGCTAATACTGATTAGGTTTATTCAATTCATTCCAGCCGATATTAAATGGGCGTGCGGGTAAGCAACGCTTGCCACAATCATTACTTGGATGGGTGACCGATAATTTGTGTGGCAAAAAAACACTTTCTTGAGCTCCTCTGTGTTTAGGATGGCACGTTAAGCAATTGATCCCGGTTGTTATTTCTGATACCAGTCGTTAGGTTAAGTTTTTCCTAAGGGCGACCTGTTAACTTTGACACTAGGTGAGCCACACCACTACACGAAAAGAAGAAGAATAAATATTGCACGATGTTGCACACAGCGCAATCTTAAAGAAGAATTCCAATAATACTCGACTTTTATATCAACGATAAGTAAAAATATGCAATATAGGTACCTAAGAGATTAATTTCAATTAAGTTATTCAATGATTACAGACACTGGACCGTATTTTTAATTTATTATAACCTTCTCTAATTTGTTTCTTTATGGACGACCTTAATTTTTGTCTTTTCCGCAACCGGGCCGGCAGCGACTGTTGGTAACCACACATTTCGCAAAATGACTTAAATTGTACCGCAGTTGTCCACAATGGCCTACATTACGGTTCCTACGTTATTAAAATTGTCGTCTTTCTTATATATTTTAAATCACTTTCCTTATAAGAAGAAATATTATTTACCTACTTAGATAAATTTAAGTCTCTCACTTATAAACGATGACTAACTTTGTGTAGCGTTTCTTCATAACATCTATCTATGGTAAGTAGGTATATCGGTTACTGCATAGTTAGTGTAGATCCGATTTGTAATGTAATTTTGAAAATGTTTAATAAGTTTCTTAACATTCAATAAATATAGGATAGGATATAGGTTGACAAAGTATTATTCATTGGGGATGTAAAGATTAATTCAATGCCTGAATGAAGAATGCTGTGCATAGAATGCTGTCCATTGTTATGATCGATGTGTAAATTAACAATAATTATTTTAACTGTAATATGTTAAGATATGTAATTGAGTTTGGATGTTGTTACTGTGCCAAATAAATGAAATAAAATAAATGAGTTCAATCAGTCACAAATACATTTAAAAAACTTAAGAACTTCTATTTTAGCTTCTTAGTGATCGCCAACGGGCGGTGTTATCACTAACTTAATCTGTTATGTTAATCTTTAAATTGTAATTTTGTATTAGTGTTACAATAACGAATTAATCTATCTATATTCTTAGATAAAGTAGAAGACTCATGTCAGCGTTAGCAATAAGTAGATTTCTGTAGTAAAATGCATAGAATAAATATCGTCAATAGGTGTTACAAAAAGCTAAATTGGAATAAGAAGGCGGGTCCTTTCGCTAGGTCGCAGCAGGCCGAGTTAGATCGCCCTCTGGGGCACTTGCCAAACAAAGTTTTTGTTTTATCAAACTGGTAATTCTCATTTTTTGTTTTATTGCCCGAAAGCTCAGGAGATTTATGGGGAGCCACTTTGCATTAATTTCTCATTCATTACAGATCTCTTGAATTTCGGATGTGTTTTTTGTTGAATCGAGTGTAAATTACCGTGGAGTTCAGCAATTAATAATTACTTGAAAAGATTTATTATGAAAAATTGGATGGATAGAACCTATTTTGTTTTTGTTTATAGGTACTTACCTACATATATTTATATTAAAGAAAATGAAAAGCGACATCTTAATTTAAATTGTTAGATACCAAATACATATTTATACTTCGTTTTTTTTTTTAATTTTAGATGGATAGAAAGATTAAACTTTATTGTAGGTACTAAAACACAAATTACAAGAAATAATACAATAATAAACTTAATACTAAAGTGGTACAATAGGCGCCCTTATCGCCTATGGGCGATCTCTTCTACCAGCCAACCAATGAATGGATAAGACTTAAGAAAGGGGAATGGTCAGACTACGACCTGACGCATTAGTTCTTTGTAGTCGATGTGTTTTCTTCTGGAAGATATTGCGTCAAACAATAGTCTTCAATTAAAAAACGAAGTATAGTTACAAATTCATGCGAGTATATTGGATGATTTTTTTTTGTATCATCCCAATAAGTTTTATATTTTATTTATTTTAACTATTAAACTAAAAACTTTAGTAACATTATTATATTATACATACCATTAAAAACCACTAAGGTTTGTAGAACGCAACAACCAAGTATTGCAACTCAATTCAATTTCCATTATTTTTTCCTTCAATTGACTCCTCTTTCTATTTTAATCCAAGAACGCTATCAAACTCATTTATCAAAAGCGTTAGTAAACAGACATTGGAATAGTTTACACTACCAAGACACTAGACAAAGGAAGAAACATCTAACATCCTCGACTCGGTCGGAAACCGCACATAGCTTAAGTGACCCATTAATGAAGATTAATTGTACTCTATGCGCATACACCGTGTCTCACGTACCGCAATATATGCCTTATAGATCAGATATTACAGCATATCAACGTCCACAAATGCAGATATCGGAATCAACTCTAATCTCAAGTGTAAAATTGCGTATGAATACAAAGTTTGACGGCCTCTCTAGCGCGTCGGGCGAATGGCCCGACTGCAATGCAGAAGGTTACGGGTTTGATTCCCGCCGGGTACAAGCGCAAAAATAGATATTTGTTTCTAGTCTGGTCTGGTACTCATATTTTCTATGTAACGTAGGTATGTATTTACAAAAAAAAGTATAACATCTAGTATATCCGTTGTCTGGGTACTACCATAACACAAGAGTAGTGCTTAGTTTGTTGCTAGATTGCGCTGTGTGTAACATCGCGTAATATTTATTTATTTAGATCAGATATTAGAGAATATTAACCGCTATGAATGCAGATACCGAAATCAACTCTAATCTCAAGTGTAAAATTGCGTATGAATATTTTGGCTTCATACAATCTGAGTGCCTGGTCTAGAACTAAGCAGCTTTATAGTTTGCAATAATCCTGAACAATTCCTGTGATAATATTATTTAGGCCTTAGGGCGACCTGAAAACTAACACCAAGTGAGCCACACCACTATACGAAAAGAAGAACCTAGAAATTGTGACCTGTACTGATTCCATTTAAATAAATCCAAAAATAACAAATGACAAACTAAATATTGATACAGAAAACCGAACAGGATCCATCGGAAATGCAATCAATCAGCCTGTAATTTTAAACATTGTTTTATTTGGCTAAAAATAACATGACATGCGGAGTATTGTCGACCCAACTTTTTAGTTCGTGTTTTATTCACGTATTGGTTACAATTTTATTCAAATATTCGTTGAGATGACAGAATAAAAATTTAGTTGGAATGTCCAGTCTATTAATATAGCACTATTAGAGTGGAACAATGAATCAATACTTATTTAAATAGGTACGCGTTCCCGGATATGACAACGTTAGGTTAATTTTCAAATCATTTTAACATACATACATAATCTACCCAATAACACGATCCCCGCCTTCGGCATAGAAGTAAAGTTAGGTTATCACTAATTGCTCGAATTCTAGTTGTTAAATTTCAATGTAAAGTTTTTTAATACATAAATAACAGAGACACAGAATCTCAAAACAGAAGACATGAATTTTAAAAACTATAAATTCTTGTTTTTTGTCACCTAGACTATTATTTTTTTATTGGCGTTCGAGTAAGTACTTTTTTCCTCTGTTTCTTTTTTATAAGTATACGTTAATATAAGTATAGATGATAAAGTGAGTACCTATGTATCTACAGTATAATATTTTTTTTATCGACCTACGTTCCTATGTAATTTAACATGCCACCAACCAACCCTTAAAATACCGTGTGATTCTAACAATAAGTCTTCGAAATACGCACATTAATCATTCCCTAATTACTTCTGTAATGTATACAAGCGATACTGCAAATAAACATTAGAAAATAATAAGAACAAAAATGTAGGCAGCAAATAATCATAAGTGTTTACTTTATTAAAAAAAGAATAAATTTACAATAGACATATAAACGTATTTTCTTACTTTCCATAGTTAGTATAAACGTAAAAGACAAAATTCAATGTATATGACCAGTATTTATAACAATGAGTATTTTTTTAAAGAGTACCTAGTTAGTGATAACTATAGCTGCGTCCCATAGTTTCACCCGCGTAAGTCCCGATTCCGTGGGTATATCGGGATTAAAAGTAGCTTATGTTACTCCTCGATAATCTAGCTTACTTTTGGTAAAAGAATTTTTGAAATAGGTTTAGTAGTTTTGAAGTTTATTCATTATAAACATACGGCACACACACACACACACAAAAGTACAAATCTTTCCTCTTAATAATATTAGTGTAGATGATAATACATAAACAAACAAAACAAATCAGTATTATTTCAAGTTGTGACCATCGTGACACCCTGTATTACTATTACTCTCACAGTAATTTAACTCATAATTTTATATTTTCCCGGGTCTTAATCACGTGACTTTTACTTTTTAATTTTCTTACCTCGACGTTTCGACCATGTTACAACGGTCTTGGTCGCGAGGGTCCCCTCGTTGAATATATAATATGGGAAAATATAAAATTATGAGTTCCAATCTTACCAGTTTATTAAACTTAAACTCTTTGTATTAGAAGTTGCAAAGCTTTTTCCTCTATGCAGTTTCCCAAATGGAATAGGAAACGTCAATTTTATTACGTTAACAGAGACATCGTTTCTCCTTATCTCGGATATGTCGTAGTTTCCATCCGCAATAGTCGTAATCGACTGCTCAGAATGCTCGCCCCGCGGCTAATGACACTTTGATTAGAACAAAGCATTAACACATTTCGCTTCAAGCACCAATTGGGGCATTTTGATCCAAGGAATGTAATTATCTTAGTTTAACGTCCGTAATTGTATGCAGGAATTGACTTTATTTCTTCCAACTTCGGCTAATTGCCGTTTTAGATTCAAAACTTGTAAATACCTAATGCGGCGAGGAAACACAGGATAAGGGCTTTAGATTAGATATGCGCAGAATTTTCAATTGTTACGAGTACTTACCCAAAGTGCTCACCCAACCCATCTATCACTTCAAGCAATAATAATCTAATCCACTTAAATGTCCCTTGGCGTTGAATCCATTTGATCACAGCCCTTGTAAACGCTGCCGCTGCTGCACCAACAAAACGTTCTACAGTAGATAAACTAAAACATTGTTGCAAATCTCTTCAAATGGCCGAGGACGCGTGCGAGGGCTGGTTGGAATCATTTATCTAAAAGCTGTTCCTTTCCGCTATCAAAACTAAATCAAGTAGGGTGAGGTACATATATAAACCGACCGCCCTTGCAGTAAGATAAAATATAAAGAGAAGTTTGATTCACTCGTACGTCACCACACGTAGGGACACCCCTCAGCCCTCCGACCTCCATAACGACGTCTTTATACTCGCCTATCTCTCTATTTGACTACGTCTCATATCTCCAACTGGAGGGCACTTAGAGAACCATTATTGGAAAACTCGTACCTAATTTTATAACTCAAATATTCCTGTATCGAGAACTCGAGGTACCATTGACATGTTATTACATTACTTTCTGTTTCTAACCTCTGGTAAATGTTACATTCATATATTTCTTAGCAATTACTTAAATTTATCTCGGGAAATACTTATTGTACTGTTAAGAAATTGCTGTCTCTTTACCCAAATGAAAACAATTTTAGTAATTTGTTCGTTACGGTTCTTCCGTGGAACGTAATTATTGTGACAGTCCTAATTACTTAATTCTCTATTAAATGTTAATTACAGTCAGCGGCAGCATGCGAATTGGGTTCAAAAAACTCAATAGGGAGTAGTCTTAGGGAATATCGTAGTGGCCTGTAAGTGGAGGTTGATCTTAAGACGAGCTTCGAGCGGGCGGGGCCGGCATCTGCTCCGGTAATTAAGCGCATCTGCCTACGTTCAATTTTGAAACGCGGTGGATAAGACTTGCCCCGCGCACTTCGGGTCCATTCGGGAGGGTACGAGCAAATTGCTAAACTTTCAATTAAAGAGTTGTTATTTAAACCGCTTCGTTCCCCGATGGAATTATATTTTATTTCACAACGAAACTCTCATTGGTACTTGTTTCCTGTTCTACTTAGCTGCGGCTTTACAATTTCCTGAAAGGAAATTGCTGAATTTATGAATAACTTGTCTATTTAAAATGAATTTTGTTTCTCAGTTTCGAATGAATTCGATGATTTGGGATCTAAGATTAACCCCCTTACTTATAAACGATGACGAAATTTATATAACATTTGCCTTTTACTGTGACATGAAGTTTTAAATTAAAAGACAGAGACAAACGTTACATAACTTAGTCATCGTCGTCGTAAGGGGGTAAAAGTTACAAAATATTCTGTCTAAAATTTTTTGGCGTTTGCTAGTTGGGCGTCGCGTTGCTGTATCTCTATAAATTGCTTGGATTTTTGCAATGACTTTATCTTTACAGAACCACTCGAACCCTCTTTGGAAAACCGATCTCTTAAAATAGTTTTTGTCCCCAAGATTAGAGTTTTATCGAACACTCATCATCATCAGCACGCATATCCGATCTTACAACGTCAAGCCAGCACTTCTTGGGTCTTCCCAATCTGCCGCGGCCGGGCGGAGGCGCCATAGCAAGACATTTGTTTCCCACGTAACTAGCCGGTTTTCGTAGAACGTGGCCGTACCACCGTAAGCGGCATTCTTGCAGTTTGTCTGCAATGTCTCGGACATGAAGGCTGCCCCTGATGCGGGAGTTTCTGACGCGGTCTTTTCGCGTCACTCCACACATCCAGCGCAGCATCTTCATCTCCGTGACACGCAGCTCCTGCTTATGTCGCTCAAGCAATGGCCACGCCTCACTACCATACAAAAGGGCAGGTCTAATGATCGTTTTATAGACCTGTCCCTTCAGTTTAACCGGCATTTTCGGGTCACAGATGACACCAGTTACCTCTCGCCACTTGGCCCAAGCTGCCGAAATGCGGGACTTGACGTCACAATCGATGTCGCCGGACTCGTGAAGCACAGATCCCAAGTACTTAAACTGGTCTGTCCGCTCGACCATGTGACCGTCTACGCAGACAGGTGTGGGATCTGTGGTATTGCTAGCCAAGTATTCGGTCTTCGCTACGTTGAGTTGCAAACCGCTTTTCTCAAGTGACTCTTTCCACGCATTTACACGCCTTCCAAGCCGTCCCTTATCCGAGTCCGCTAGCGCAATATCATCAGCATACATGAGCATCCACGGGGGCTGCTCGTGTGCGTCTCGGATGATAACGGACAGTGCGTCCAGTATTACGCTAAACAGAAACGGACTTAGGACGGATCCTTGGTGGACTCCGACTGTAATGGGGAAAGATTTAGTGTCACCAACAGCAGTTCGCACCACTGAATCGGAATTTCGGTACATGTCCCTGATGGTTTCAATATAAGTTTCAGGCACCCCACCACAACGAAACTCTCATTGGTACTTGTTTCCTGTTCTACTTAGCTGCGGCTTTACAATTTCCTGAAAGGAAATTGCTGAATTTATGAATAACTTGTCTATTTAAAATGAATTTTGTTTCTCAGTTTCGAATGAATTCGATGATTTGGGATCTAAGATTAACCCCCTTACTTATAAACGATGACGAAATTTATATAACATTTGCCTTTTACTGTGACATGATGTTTTAAATTAAAAGACAGAGACAAACGTTACATAACTTAGTCATCGTCGTCGTAAGGGGGTAAAAGTTACAAAATATTCTGTCTAAAAATTTTTGGCGTTTGCTAGTTGGGCGTCGCGTTGCTGTATCTCTATAAATTGCTTGGATTTTTGCAATGACTTTATCTTTACAGAACCACTCGAACCCTCTTTGGAAAACCGATCTCTTAAAATAGTTTTTGTCCCCAAGATTAGAGTTTTATCGAACACTACACAGTGTTTTGATTTCTACTAATATAATCTAATGTACCGTATCAACTATTATTATTTACTATTTATCAACCGGCTTATTATGAATGCAGGTACCTCCTGGGTACCAACCCCGGAGGTGCTTACATCTTTGGTTTGGATTGGTGCGATAGATATGCATCTCGCCAATCATAATCTACTTAGTTTTGTTTTATTTATTTATTTATTTTCCGTATTTGGTACCTATGTTTTTATTTCGTAATTTGTAACATTTTCGCAGATCACAGTATTAGCGTTCTACAAACCTTAGTGGTTTTTAATGCTATGTATAATAAAATAATGTTATTTAAGTTTTTTTTATTATGATAATAAAAGGAAAAAAAAACTATTAGTAAACCACATACGTAATATTTCAAGTTATTCTAAACCTCGTTAAACACAAATCAGGTAATGTATAAAAAAAATTGTTAACATTTATTGTAAATTGATTAGTATAGATTTTTTCGCGATATTGGATTGAAATTAAACTCATTTTTACAGAGACTTGTAAAGGTCTCGAAACAATGAGCATTGAAACAATGCTAAAAGTAATAAACACCACGAGATAAAACAGAAAATGAGTTAAATTTCAATCGGTTAGTAACTTTACTATTAGATATTCCGTTAGTTAACTAATGAATCCTTATAGCTGAGCTTATACCTTAGTTGAACAAGCAACTGTAGCAACAACTCATGGAACAGTTCGAGATGTCCCGACTTAACGATCAGGAAACAGATGTCGACAAGTTCCTTTGTGCAGTCTACTTTAATTAGAGTTTTGCAAATTTATTCAATAAAACAAGCTCTTCCCGGTGTCACAATATTATCTTTTTAAATGTCTAAAGGAGGTAATTTTAAGCTGCAGTTTTTGCAGATATTTATCTGCAAAAACAAAGACAGACAATAAGGCCCGTATTAATAAACCAAACTCAATATCGATCTTGGGTGCGTATCAATTGAGTAACTCTTGAGATGCGGTCACCATCTTAAGTTAGGCATTAATTAATAGTTAAAACTCAAGCTCTACTCAACTGATATCGCTCTTGAGCTTCGAGAGTGATCTTGAGAGCGACCTTGAATGAAAGTAAACGTTTTATTCTTGCACTATGGTAGGTAGTTTTTTTTTTGCATTTTTAATTTCTTAAGTTAAAAAGTTTTGTTACTATGGTACCTAGTTTACTCGTATTTTACTGTCATTTTTTTATTGTGAATATATTTAACAAAATGTAACTTAATTAAATCAATCTTTGCTTAGGTGAGTTTAGCTAGCTTAGTTTTGTTTAAATAAGCTAGCTAAGCTAAGGTAAGCTAAGTTAAGCTAAGCTAAGCTAAACTAGCAAAGCTAAGCTAAGTTAGCTAAGCCAAGATAAGCTAAGCTAAACAAAACTAAGCTAGCTAAACTAAGTTAAACTAAGCTAGCTAAACTAAGCTAACGAAACTAAGCTAAGCTAGCTAAGCTAAGCTCGCTAAACTAAGCTAGCTAAACTAAGCTAAGCTAGCTAAACTAAGCTAAGCTAGCTAAACTAAGCTAAGCTAGCTAAACTAAGGTAAGCTAGCTAAACTAAGCTAAGCTAGCTAAACTAAGCTAGCTAAGCTAAGCTAGCTAATTCGAAAACCTTGTGGCCATATAATTTCTTCATGACGCCCTAAAAATCAACTTTTAAAATAATAATTCAAAAAAACTTAACTAAACAAAACAAAGAAAAAAAAATCACCAAAACTAAAATAACCCATCCCCAAAATATCATCATAGTAATTGATTTCTCCATGTTTCTGAATTACAAAAACACCGAAACAGCTACTTAAGTCACGTACCACCCACGATCGAACTTGAGTACACGAAACTGCATCTTGAGAGACATCTTGAGTGCCGAGTTTGATTTATTAATACGGTATGACTCAAGTGATACGTCACTCTTTAATCACATCTTAAGATAGGTTTATAAATCAGCGCAACAACTCAATAGCAAACTCAAGATTGATATCGAACTTGAGTTCGGTCTATTAATACGGGCCTAAGACAGTTACAAAATATTCTGTCTAAATAGACAGAATATTTTGTAACTGTCTTATTCTTTTTACATCATACTACTGGTATGCCTAAGATTGCATTTTGTAATTAGGATTTGTTTGTTATTTTGCAAAACTTGTCTTAAAATTACGTATTTTAATATAATATCTAGGTACATAAACAGTAATTTTATTAAACTTTTAAAACTAACACGATTGGAACTCATAATTTCATTTTCGCGGGTCTTAGTCATCGAGTTAAAAAAAAAGTAAACAAATCATCCGGGAAAAGATAAAACTATGAGTAATTTTATTTTCGAATAATACCTAGCCAATAAACAAACAATATTCATTAATTATTCGACTTATAATAACAGCAATACATTTTGCATTAGCCATAAAATTGCTTACTATGTCATCTCATCGAAGTCTGTTGACCACAGTCTGTTGTACTGTGTACATAACGCCTACTGTATAAGGGGAATTTATGGGGACTGTTTGATTAATCAACATTGGCTATCTGTAAGCGTCCATCCTTGATCAATCACTAACGCCAGTCTGAGGAAACACATACCTACTGCTGCGAAGAGTGCCACTAATTTCAAATCAATGACCATGGTGATCGAGTCAAGGACTATTAGTATTAAAGTTATTTAGATGATGAAATAAACATCAATCCTTAGATCACAAGGTACTTCTTAAAATAATGAATCGATCTTACTAAGTATCACCAAAGAGAAAGGAGTAAAGTACGGACCAACACGAATCAAGGTGTCCCAGAATCTGATAGCAAATAGTGTAAAAAAAAGTGTAGTGTAAAACTTTTAAACAGCAAACTTTAGGTAATCGGATCATCTTGATACTTGAACACGTGAACAACGTATGAAAAACGTATCAAAACTTTTTAAGCGTACTAATGAAATGTTCATGACAGATGAAGATGGGCTTTGCCATATAGAAATCACGCATTGGTTTTTTTTTCTCATGCCATGAGATTCTGGTGGACCGATACTTAGTTATATTCTACAATCAGGTATTGACGAGCGTACATCCCCACCGACTATTGGTTATAATTAATTACATGCTTTGTACAGACTATAATCTTACACCACTAAGTTGAACCACTTCAAAATAATATCCATAGAAAGCAGGCGTTACCTTTAAGGCCAGAGTTTTCAACAAAGGTACTTTGTTTCAGTTGTGCGGTGCCGTCGGTGGAAGTATTTCGGCCGGATGTGTGTCCGCAAGGGGACGAGAGAGCATGCTGGTGCATCTCTTGATACTTAGCACCGCTTTTGCGGCAGCCAACACTGGGAAACACGGTTCGTATACCTAGCCCACTAACTTATTGATACATTTACTTGCCTACTTAGCATTAGTGATTTGGTAAAGTAAGTATATATACGTATAGTTAGGTAAGATCAGATACGGGGGAAAACCATATGACTAAAATATCTCCCAAAAAAGGTAACCTAATATGGTTTTGCGTGTTAGCCACGGTGTTCAAAAGAGCAGTTCACCCCCGCCGATCTATGGCACCCGGCAGCTGCAATGACAATTAAATATTTTTTTGAGTCATACGGTCTTTCCCCGTGTCCGATCTTACCTGACTCTATGTGTATGTCATTATGTTAGAAACTTTATTCAGACTAATTTCCTTTGTCTATCTGAGATTATTAGAACATCTCATTTCAAAATTACCAGAGAAACCAACTTAATTAAGTGCTAACACTACATACCTATAATAAATCTAACACCGTGTTCATCTATTTCCGGAGAAAATTTATGTGTAGGTAGCAGCTTATATCTCCAAGAGAAGTCAGAGGAGGTCAACCGCTTCGTATAAACACGTTTAAAACCACGCGCTCATCGCATAAATTATACTAACTTATATTAAACGCTGCAACAACTGAGTCCAAATAAGTCTGCAATAACGATAATACGCTCCGATACTTCGACAAGGAAGTGTCAAAGTGCATTTATAACTTAGTTACCGCAACACGTGTTGGTACTTATAATATAAACAGAATGAACTCGATTCTTACCTTATTCTAACGCAATTACGCCTGTGTAGTGCCGCGATATTTAAAGATTAGATAGATAGATAGCCTAAATTATACTAACTTATATTAAACGCTGCACAAACTGAGTCTAAATAAGTCTGCAATAACGATAATACTTCGAAAAGGGAGTGTCAAACTGCATATTTTATAACTTGTTTACCGTAATACGTGTTGGTATTTATAATACAGAATGAACTCTATTATATTCTAACCCAATTCTAACACAATTACGCCGGTGTAGTGCCGAGATATTTGAAGATTATTGTATTTAAAAGATCTTTAGGCGCGAACGGCACACCCGTCGTTGTTTCCAAATAACAACAATACAAAAGTTTGTGAGTTAAAAAAATTGCCGTAAAATTTGCATAAACCTACAGAGGCATGTTCACTTTTCCTACTTTATATTTTTTTTATCTTATCTCTTATACTTTTCGTCCGAAACTCATTTAATGTGCGCATTTTCATATAAGTATACAAATCCTTATTTACTTAGTTCTGAAGTCGTGGCTGTTTTCGACGGTTCAGGTCAGGAAAAGTTACACAATTTTGAATAAACAGCTTAGCTTTTGGTGGACAGCAATATTTATTTTTTTCATAAAACAACACAAAAATATCTTTAAATAGAAATGCTGTGAATACATACCAATAGACTAAACTACCATAAACTAACTCGCATGCGCATAAACTTAGTAATCGTTTATAAGTAAGGGGGTTAGATAGAATGTGATAGAAAATTTATGTTAATTTAGAAATTTTACAGTTTTAATTCTATTATCCTTGTCCAATGTTTTGATCTTAAATTATTTGAATAAAAAAAATGTTTACAGTTTTAAAATTAATTTATTATATTTTAATGTTTTAAAGTTGGGGTATTGATTTAAATTTTACAGTTTTAAGCTTAATTTATTTACTCGACGTTTAAAGTTTTAGTGTGAAGTGAAAAAAATTATTAATTTTAAAAAAGAAAGTTTTATCACATGCGCAAAAATTGTAGTTAATTTTATTTGATTGATTTTACAGTTCTCTTTATAAAAAGTTAATTATATATCTAAAAATGATTATACAAAAAACAGGAAAAGAAAGCATTGACGACTTTTGTCAATGACAAACAGGAAGTAGTGGCGAAAGACCACTTACAATAAAAAAAAATAAAAAAAAAAGCTAAACTAGCTAAGCTAAACTAAGATTAGCTAATCTAAGCTAGCTAAGCTAAGCTAGCTAAGCTAAGCTAGCTAAGCTAAGCTAAGCTAAGTAAGTTAAGCTAGCTAAGCTAACTAACTAAGCTAAGCTAAACTAGCTAAGCTAAGCTATGTCTAAGCTAAGTCCTGTCACTGAACAGGGAGTAGTGAAAAAAAAACTAAGCTACGCTTAACTACGCTAAGCTAAGATACGATACGCTAAGCTACGCTTAACTACGCTAAGCTAAGCTAGCTACGCTTAACTACGCTTAACCACGCTTAACTACGCTTAACTACGCTAAGCTAAGCTAGCTACGCTAAGTTAAGCCAGCTAAGCTAAGTTAAGCCAGCAAGGCTAAGCTAAGCTACGCTATAATATATAAAACTTATAAGACGAATTACATGTCTCTGAGTAGTCTTCTCAGAACCTACGGAACCCTTCGTACACGAGTCCGACTCGCACTTGGCCGGCGTATTTATACGCCTACGCCCGGCGTACGACATGCAAGCACGGCAGGCTAGGCGTATTTTGCAGCTAGGCGTACGCGCGACATTTGCAGCGCCGTGGACACACTTTCGTGATTTTATATAAAAGATGCATGCAAGCTGCACGCCGGCGTACACCAAGCTGCAAATGACGCTGCCGTGGACGGTGTCCAGGCGTATTTTGCAGCGCGACATTTGCAGCCGCCGTGGACACACTTTCCTGATTTTGTATGAAAGATGCATGCAAGCTGCACGTCGGCGTACACCAAGCTGCAAATGACGCGTACGCTACGCTGCCGTGGACAGTGACGCTTACCTTCAAAGGCTTGAATATAAAATAGGAAAACCTAAGTCGTTATTAACTTGTACTGTTTCCTATCGAGGAAGACTTATCTATACTAATTACTATATAAAACGAAGAATTTACTTTTAATTGATGTTATTGGACCCTTAACTTTGTAAATTAGGCATACTTATAATTTACTCATTAATAAAACAAAGATCACTTAGTTAAGAGTAAAGGTCTAATAGATTAGTTCTCTTACAAAAATGTAGTCGACTGTTAGTTACCTCCCTGGATAAAGACTATAGAGCAAATATGTTTTTGCTTTAAATCCTATATTTACCATGACCATGCCCCTATATACGTTTTGTTTTCTTTTTTTCCTTTTATTATTAGAATAAAATTAAGAAAAATTAGAATATGAAAAAATTAAAAAGTAAGGACATGGTCAGAGCTGATATAGGTTTTATGCCATAAACATATTATTTTCTTTAAAGTCTTTATCAGGGAGAATCAGGGACTATGTTTGTAAAGTTTATATAGAGAAAAGAGTAGATATTCTTTAAAAGGGGAAAGACCCGGAAAATATTGTAATTTAATTAGTACAAATCGTGTGTGTTTAGATAGTTTGTCACACTGAGTTTTTACAGAATTTTTATTTAGATTGATGTAGGTGATAAAAATGTTAGATAGACTAGATTCTATTTTATGTTTAATAGTATAGGTTAAGGATTTATATAATAGCTAGATGGAGCGACTCTAGACCATCGTAATGTAACCAAAATAGATGAGGTTGTGCTTAAGATTTGCTGAAAGACGAGTTTGCGACAGGTAATAAAACACCTGTGGTAATACAACACACTAGGCGATTGCCGTTCTCGTACCTACCTTCATACTTTGCTCTTAAAATGTTATAATTTGTAAGTGACATACGTAAATTTTAACAAGTAGTTATAGTAAAAATAACCTCCACCTCTACCACTTTTTACACGACTAATATTAAAGCAACGACTCTGCCCTCTTCACAGAATTCACCTGGCTTAAACACACCTACCAAGTACCTACGGTAAAATGGCGTTGCTATGGCAAGAGCCATTCCAAATATTCTTCCCAACCGCAAAGTTAAATTTTCTCATTTCAAGCACCTGAAAAGTGGTCAATTTTGTTAAATATCTCCAGACCGACCGCAAAACGCAAAATTCACTTCCTTGCAAAGACGTGAAAATAAGGAAACAAAAAGATTTACAATTTCAACCGCGCAAAAAATATAGCGCTCGAGTATTAAAACAATCCTATTGTACACTCTCTCGAAAAGAATATACCTAACGGAGCATTGCCTTCGTGAACTTAGAACTGAATCCCTGGAGGTTTATGTCTTTTCGGATCAGAGGCTTACCGGAGGACGAGCGAAGAAACTCCTTTCGCTCATAAATATTTACTTTATGAAATAACGCGCCTCTGGCACGGCTTAGCCCCACACACTGCCTGCCGTCAGGTGATAACTGCTTTGTAATAAAAACACTTTTTTTCACTGTGTACGAGTAAATCTGTTAATGTGAGCCGAATCCCTTCCTGTAACATTTTTCGGTTTAGCGATTTCAACGGCTCAAGCTGTGTGATGTGTTTGTTTTTGTATCAAAGTGACCATTCAACTTTTTCACGAAAACAAAATACAATTTCGGCAAATGCATGTAGGTTGGTATAGCTAATAATAGCTATTCAAATTCATGATTACCTTTATTGACAACTCCTATTGGAACTAGATAATAAATACCTATTAATATTTTTTGTAAATAGGTATTGAACAAATCAACGCATATTGACAAACTTTCATAATCATTCATTCGTCAAAATCACACATTAGTTAGGTATTTGTGGAGTTGATGTGATAAGCGGTTTCACTAGTGTAGTTAAGTCCCGGAGGCATTTACAGAATCAGAAGGATATCCATCCGTGAAAAGTTTCATCAAAATAAGTTCAGTAGTTTTCTGTGATTAAGTAAAATATCGTACAGACAGACATATTATGGAGATCGATATGATATAATAACCCTAAAAAACGTATTCTGGAAGAAAACAGGGGAATGGTTGCACTGGTTCCACCATACGCACGTATGGTGTAACCAGTGCACAGACGACGGTCGTCTATGCTGTTCAAAATGAATAAAATAAAACGTTAATCTTGCAAGTCACTTCTCGATAATGTAGCAGGTTTCTTTTTTTGCAACAATCATCAAATATGGTGTAGCTATTTTAGCTACACAACATATACATCCAAACATTCACCCAAATGTTACCTCTTCTTAATCTTACTTAATAATATTACCCCCTTACTTATAAACAGTTGCATAATCAATGCAACGTTTGTCTTTTATGGTGACATGAAGTTTCAAAGTTAACAGCCAGTGACCAACGTTACATAAACTTAGTCATCCTTTATAAGTAAGGCGTACTATATAAATGTAAGTTTACAGTTAGAAATTAGTGTAAAACGGGTGTAGTGACGTGCAAAACGTTCATACACAGCGCCCGATGCACACTCGCGTAAAGTTACATCCAATTAGCGGGAATCGATGACGCACAAGCTTCATCCGATCGAGTGAATTTGACATCCGCTGTCATTGTGTAATATTCGATACATTATCAACTATGACACAATAAAAGCGACGTCAGTTTACTGCATCAGTATTCCTCATTTAAGTTGGTGAAGAATGGTTTAATGGCTATGGTATTTTTCAATCTCTCTGAAAAGATATAAGGGTTTAAAAAACTACTTATTATTTTCTAATATGAAACTAAAACACAAATACAAATAAGACTTATTTTTTTAAACTCTACGCAATCAAATACCTATTGCATTTTCTAATTACATTCAGTTTATCAAATCATCCTACCCATAATTATATAAGTAGATAATATACAAATACATATTATCTTTGTACGGGTAGGTATTAATCCTTCTTGGGTTAATACCTACCCGTACAAAGATTTTTATCTACAACTAAAAGTACTATACAAAATGTTACAATACATTTCCTAAAGAAACAAAAAAAGCTCAGAAATAGAATGTTGCACAAATGGGCGACCTTATCACTAGAAGCGATTCCTACCAGGCATCCTTAGGATTGAGAAGAACTGTTAAGCTTGAATGGCGGGTGGCGTAGATGTGTTAAAAATTTAATAGTTCCCACTAAACGTGTGCAAGATATCTTCTAAACCGTAAAATCGATTCCATTGCTGTGCTTTCAACTTTACAGCTTGAATTCCAACTGCATACAACCCATTCGTCTTCACAGATAGGTATTCAGATACGATACCTAAATAACAATTACATGCAACGCGGTCAGGTGTGTCTGGATTTCCTACAATTATAATTAAGGATTTATTTACATCCTCACAAATTTTACTGACGTTCTGTATCCAAAGGTTTCCTGGAAGAAATTAGTTTTATGTTTAAAGTCGCTCATTTGAACAACGTTTAATTTAAAGCCTTTTTTGTTTTTGTTACGATTTTGATATAATTATAGTAACTGTATTTGTTTGTTGTGCAAATAAAGCATTTTGTCAGTTATTTTGTCTATTTATTTCTAGGTAGTACCTAGGTATGTTTAAGAAGTTCATATATTTTGGAACCATAATAGCGTAAACGTCATAAAGAAGACGTTGACACTGCATGCTACATCGAAGACAACATTGCATTGTTAATTATGCACCATCTTGTGACGTATTTAGTTATGAAACGATCATCATTATTTACTTAAAAAGTCAGAAAAACATAAAATCTTTTTTCGGTTTAAACCGCGTGGTGTTTATTACTTTTAGCATTGTTTCAACGCTCATCGTTTACAGGTCCGTTCTTCAGGATTGACAACATCGCGAAAACAGAAGAAAAATCTAAGTCAGAAAAACTTTAAAAACTCATAGGTACGACTTCAAAGTCACAGGCACATTATTTTAAGTGTAGGTATTTTCCGCGAACAAATGTCTTTAAAAGCTACACACGAAATATCTACAGCTATCAAATAAAGGGAAGAAAAGCAATGAACGTCACCTTTACTGAAAATTAATTGTCAAACAAAAGCTCCCCACGCTGTAAGCTTGCAATGTCATTTGGAAACCGGAGTTATGTGACTTATTAGAAGGTACTATATTGTCTCTTATTAGTAAGAATTACATTTTATGTTCAGTTGACTTAAATTAGGGAATTTATGAAAATAAGAAGTGTCCATTCAGATATGGACATCAAAAGGTATTCGATATTAGGTATGAGAACTACACGGAGAGAAATATGAAACAGACTTAGTTTTAGGAATTTCTTAATTAATATTATTTGATGTTCACATGTTGTAGTCGAGAGACGAAAGCACAGCCCTTAAAGCCTCCACACAACGCCCCCATTTTATCTAGGTCTCTAACCCTTAAGGCCTGCAGCGCCCACAAGGAGATGTTAACGCCCTGTACTAGTAGGTACATAATATCTCAATGCAATTGAAGAATTTTTCCTTTGTGATTCCATCCGTCACGTGTGACGTGTGAGACAACAATGGACAAATCTCACTGGTGCGATATCTACAATTTTAATATGAATCATTTTAACATTCATTTGATAGTTCAATCAACACGTCTTGTTATTGTAACTTTTATGTTTGCAAAGACCCTGTAATCAAGTTGCAAAAGAGAATAGGAAAGTTGCTATGAAATAAAAAATTATAAATAAACTGTATCACAATATTCTGCACGTTTTTCTTCGAATAAAAACTCCTTTACAAAAGGGAATAATTAAAATACAAAAGATTTTGACTTCATTTAGGGAAAATCGTTTAATTTTACGCTAACTTCGAAAACATTTTAATGAAACCCTATTGTTCTTAGTATATCGGAAATAGATTTCTGAAGCTTTAAGATCTGCTTCTTAGAATGTAGAGAAATTAATTAAAGTCTGATATTACTCAGCATTAATACTTTATAGGAACTAGTTTCAAGTGAATGATGAACAGGCCTAAAATATAAGTAGCATACTAATCTTCCTAGATGATTTGTTCATTACGAACAAATCTAGGTGGAAAGACAGTTAATAAACAATTAGTACCTACTGACTTGTGTTCCATAGCGGCTGCACTGACCTCCGTTTCGAAAAACTAACTAATCCATTTAGTGATACAATTAATTGTAGGTATACCTTATGGTACGAGTTGGCAACGGGGGATGTGTCGCAGCGACACTACTGGTTTCTATGTATTTCTATGAAATCTATCGACGACGCGGCGTTAGCTTTGTGTCGCTAACTACGTAGGGAATTTCACAGAAATACATAGAAACCAGTAGTGTCGCTTATACAGTATTGATATACTTACTCAACTAGAAAAAAACCAGTATTTTAGTGTAATAACGTTCTACGGTCGTCCCTTATATTAAGTCCAATCAGCTTATAACAGAAAACAAATATCAACCTCCAAATCTTCTCCATATGTTTCTCGTATCAAGCCAGAGATACACTGCGAACAAAATGTTGCAATACATGACGTGTAACTCCGACAAATATTACTCAATGTCCTATAACATTCTCGAAACTTTAGCACGTATTTGACGTAGGTACTTGCAATATCTCAATAAGGTAGACGAAACACTTAGGGCATAGTTAGAGTTGAAAGGATGCTTTTGTCAATATTCAATGCTTCGTTGGAATTGGATGGGTCATACCTCATTGGTCACATCAGAAATTTATCTAGGGAGCCTACTAGCTTTATACGAACGAAAGGTAGATAATTTCTTACTGCGGGTATACTTTTTAAACTTACACGATTTCCGAACATTTATTAGAAATGATGGATGAGTGAGTCAGTGATTTTCGCTTTTATATATATAGTGTGACTATAGAGGGTGATTATCTGCAATGCGATCTACACCCGTGCATTTCTAATAATAATGATGTTTCTAGTACGGTTTTAAACAAACTTTTTCTTTGTAAAATAATCGATCGTTCGTTCTTTCGTAAAAAGATAGCGGGCCCCCGATGCCAACAATGAATTATTTGGATACTATTAAACTGCAGTTTTAAAATATCCACTATAAAAATACCTACCACCTTAAGCTATCACAGTTTTGTATTTTTTTTAAATACGTTCAGTTTGTTCCCTAGTGTATCTCTGGCTTTCTTGTTGAGGATAAAGGAAAAAATCTACCAATAAAGACAATGTCAATAATTACTAACAGACATTACGGGAAACTGAGTTCGTCGATTGTTACCCGGTTTTATCCCCATTTACGCTTTTTTGTTCAAAGAAAGTGCCAACAAACGAGTTCCTTGCCAACAGCGGTTTTAATTGGCTATTTTTGTTTAAAAATGTCTCTTTTCTGGTTAATACTTGAACAAGGAATTGAATATTATTGTCATTTATTTTCATCTCTGAAGAGGAGAATCTTAACAAACATCCTATTTACGAACCTTAGACTATTTTTATTCTACTTCTATTCCATTATTGTTATATTTATGTATTAACCTAATTTATAAACCTTATTTTCTGTAGAACACAAAAATATTACAAATATATTTTTGTAAAAATTGAAGCTACAACGAGTTTCAATTTCACTGCAATTATTGACAATTCTTTGCTTTTTTTCTTAAATACTTAAAGTGCTGGTTTACGCACCTAAAATAAATGAAATAATGAACAAAAAATAATCGTAATAAAATCCAGATAGACACAATGAACAACAAATACCCGGTAATTAAGATAAATATCAGTAACATGATGACCTTGGGCACTAATTAAAACTTCGAACAGTGTGAGAGCAGGCAGGACTCCCTCTTTGCAAATGGTACCCGTTTAATTGTGCCTCCCTAGATCGTTTACATTTATTGCCACTGAAAAAGTACCCTTCCACATCAATGAATATTACATTTGAGACAATGAATTCATCTGCAAATAATGTTACGAAACACGGCTTTTCCCGACTTACTTTCAGACAATTTAAGTTCGAACCGTCACAAAGTTTATCAATATTTTGCTTTTCAATTAAAATTTGTTAACTAATTATTGTTAACAATTCTAAAAGAGGTCAATATTTTTGTTTTGTATTTCCTCCTCAGCTTTATAGTTTAGTTTGTCCCTCTTATGAAAAACTTTTGTATGTTGTGGAGAGAGCTTTCTTGTTCTCAGTTCTGCATCTAGGTAGATAGGAGCTTGTTCTGCATTCTCTGAGAATTCGTGGAACCTCTTTTATTCAATGAATTGATAGAGTACCTAGTACTCGAAGTAAGTTAAGATTGCGTGGGATTATCGATAATAAAAGAATACCTACTTTTTGTTCAATTTCTTTTTACTTTGTGTGTATTTTTTTTTTAATTACGCATTCAAAAATTACCTAAAAACCCAAAGACGCGAGTTCAAGCCTCGCCGCAAGTGAAAATTTTTTAATGTGTATTTTTCCTTAAAAAAAAACTTTGTGTTATTTTCCAGCTTACAATTTATATAACCAATCCTAGAAACTTTCATCATAATTGGTCGGGTTATCACAGCAGGTATTCAATAGTTACATCCGACAGAATGAATCCATATAAGAATCTGGATTGGATCTTACGAGTATGTTGTCATATTCTCTATACCGATATTGCCACAGCATCGGGACTTTACAGTGTAAAACCGCGAGACACTGCTGGTAGTAAAATATTTTCAATTCGATTAAGCTGAGGAACCGGAAAACAAAATAGAAAGCTAATCACTTCCTAAGTTCGTCATATTAGCTTCCTCGAGCCTATTCATTTTAATATTCCGATTGATAAGCAAGCTTAAGTATTCACAAGTAGGGTTGTCAAAGAAACTTCCCCGCTCACTAAAAATGGATCGCAACAAACAAACCAATGAATGTTTAATCTCTATGAGGTACAAATAGCTCGTTATGTAAATTAAATCTCTCGCAAATTTAAATCGCTTTCATAAGGCAATCTCCTGAATAAAAACAATAGGCTAAATTAGATATCTTCGCTTAAAGGAAGTCGTTTGGTCCACCCTTATGATTGCCTTAAAGGATTAAAGATTTATCTTTTAAAATTCGCAATTAGTAAGTTGCATAAATTTAATAAAATATTTAGAAAAAAAATACAGCCCCGTATAATTATGTTACAGCTTTTTATAATTATGTTAGCACTTAGATAAATCGCCTAAAGATAATATTCTAAAAGAAAATATTATTGTGTGTCATTGTTTAATACTCAAAATTTCATCAAATACAATGGGAACAAGTGCGTGCCTTGTCCAATTGTTGTTAAATAAAGAAAAACTTGTGCTTTTTTTTAAGAGCTATCTAACGAACGCTATATCACACCGTGGGGTAAAAATACACAAGTAAAACATCCCCATTATACGACGTGTTGGGGAGGTACCTCAAAATATTTATTTTAATTGATATTTTACTACTTTCTCATCGGACATGTCGAAACTATAGGTATGGGTTTTTAAAAACCGTAATGTTTTGCGTGTGTGTAAAACGAAATTTTCAATACAAACGAGGCAACTGTCACTAAATTGGGTCCATTCAACTTTGAAAAGAAGATCAAACTACATACGTTTGTGCGAACTGTGAATTTTCAGTCAGCGCAATTAGTGACACTGTAAATTTTGAGCCGATGTAAAATATACGCTTATGCTCACCCATTCCAAGTATGTTGTTCTCAAAATATAAATTGTTCTTTACATTCGTTTTCCAAGGGCTTTAAAGAATTTAAAGTCTACAAATCTGTTTTAAAATGGGCTCCTACGCTAAAAAAGCCTTAGATTATTATTTAACTAGTAAGTAACTAACTTTAACTAGTAACTTTAACTAGTAGTAGTAAGTATTAACTAGTAAGTTGGTACAAAATTTTATAATTGTGTTATTTATTTGAGAAATCAGCTCGCAGCTCGCGCATATGCGATTACTCAGGATTTTTAAATCCTGCTCAACAATTTCTACGACTGCAAATAACCAGTCATCTACTTAAAAAATACAGTCTCAACATCGTCTCAGTACTTGTATTCTTTTTATCCAGAGCCATATTAACAAGTGACACCAATAAAAAAGGAACAAACGGGCCGGGGCTCGGATTCCACAATGACGGGGCCAGACGCAGTGTCAAGTACAGAAAATTATGTCCATTCATCTAGCGCGATGGCGCAGGCAGGGATTACGCGAAACGAGGTCGCATCTTCCCAGTCATGCCTCTCTGACGACAAGTTTAAGCGGCCTGAACATAGCATAAGCCCGCTAATTAAAATGTTTGTTGTTATTGAAATGCACTCGCATTCATTTCAGTGCAGTTCTTGGTTTCAGGCCGGTTTTAAAGTTATTTGGTATCTTGTTCTTCTTTTGACTTAGCGTTTTCACGCGCGTCCCATGGGAATATCGGGCTCAAAAGTAGTCTATAGCCTTCCTCAATAAATGGAATATCCAACACTGAAAGCTTTTTTTAAATCGGACCAGAGCTTCCTGAGATTAGCGCGTTCAAACAAACAAACAAACTTTTTAACTTTATAATATTAAGTATAGATAACAGCAACCCGTTCCAAGACTTCTACGCATATATGTTATAGCGTCCCAAGCTATAACCAGCAAGGGTATGAAGAGATAACAGCCGGGACCAATTCTGTAGCACAGAGGAGCTTGAGATAATGTTTTTACCACGCATACTATCGGTTACCCATCGAAATAGTGCCAGCCAGTCTAGACGTTGCTTAACCTGCACAACTTTAATTACGTTTATTAAAAGTAGAATTGAATTTTTCGAAAAGTAGATCCTCAACTGAGACAAAAGAAGAGCTCGGATAATGTCCTCTGGCACTAATTTCTTTTATCGCTGAACTTCGTCCAAGTTTCATAACAACACCTTATAACTTTCATGAAGTCAAAATGAATATGGGACATAAAATGTATTGTAATGACATGTATTGATACGTAAAATAGTTTTCTATAGGCGGATCGGTAATAAGACTTTTGATCGACAAACTGAGGAGCTCTTACTTCTAGCTGCGTTTTCGATCTTGTAAAGTTGTGCAGGTTAAGCAACGCGTTGCTTAACCTGCACAACTTTACAAGATCGATTCTCCACCATATTATTCCTATCTTACACTATGCACAGACAAAAGTTTATTTTAAAAATTATCGCATTTATTAAAAGTAGAATTGAATTTTTCGAAAAGTAGATCCTCAACTGAGACAAAAGTAAGAAGAGCTCGGATAATGTCCTCTGGCACTAATTAAAACTTTTGGAACAACGAGAAAAAGGGGTTGAGAAATATGGCGTTGTTGGATAGTAATGGCGCTGTGGTCCTGTTTAATTCCTCCAGTTTTTCTTCTCAAATTATAGTAGGTATTAAATCCGATGCTTTGCGGTTTAAAAATAAAGCGTCAACTCATATTTTATTGAGTGTCTCTCTCAGTTTAAATTTGTGATGGCACAACACGTTTTCCAGTAGGTATTTGTGGAGTTTTATGTTAATCGTTTTGGTTTATTAATATTTTCTGTGGGAACGGTCTTTTTATTCCAACCAAAGTAAAATGTATGCATAAAAGCATTGATATTTACAATTACTAGTTATTGCTTTTAGATGAAAAGCCGAACTTTAGGGGCTATAACAGCATTAGCTTTGCTTTTGACTTATAGAAAATACTCCCAATAAAATAAAAACAAAGATGCAGGCATCCTACTGCGGCCGGCCTCTGTGGCCCGTCGTCGGTCGAACCTCCTGCTGCGACGCAAAAAGTTGCGGGTTCGATTCCCTTTAGAGACAAGTGTCTATTCTGACCCTAAACGTTTGTTTCTGGTTCTAGGTGTTTTCTATAATAAAATACCTATATTATAAGTATAAAATGTAGTATAACCGTTATAACTGCCCATAATAATTCAAAACTAGTTGCTTAGTTTGGGGCTAGATTGCGCTGTGTAGGTACAATGTCTTGCATAATTATTTTTAACAATCAAAGAGATAAAAACCATATTATTGATTCCCAGGTTCAAAATGAATACCGTATTTTCACAACAAATAAGTAGGACGGTAGGTATATTTATTAGCTCATTTTTAAGTACAACTTGAGTAATAAAATCAGTCAAGATGAATCCACTCAACCTGTTTCTTTTATCGCTGAACTTCGTCCAAGTTTCATAACAACACCTTATAACTTTCATGAAGTCAAAATGAATATGGGACATAAAAGGAACATATAAGTTTATCTCCAAGTCTCGAGATTTAGTTACTTTCATGTTTAAGTATGTATTCACATACAAACATGTAGGACGTAGGTACAATGAAATGAGTTGTAATAAAATCCATAAGTATAATTAATCACAAATATAAATTTAATAGGTTATACCGCGATATTTAATAATATTTGCAGTAAAAACAACCACATAAGTTTAAAATCGTTATTATCATTCATATTATACCTACTTATTTTTACGCAGGGTTCCCACCGCAATCGGAACTGAGTCATTAATGTGTCATTTTAATATTCAACGATCGTTTTCATATCGGGAAGATTCGTATCTCCGCACCGCTTGCAGTTGGAACCCAGTTTAAGACTTACGGCTTGTACTATTTGTGTAATCTGTGCTTACTGAAAAACACGATTTTAAATTTGAGGTCTCGTTAAATAAGAGCAGCATCTAATTTCAACATTGGTACCTATAGGAACTTTTGAGTTTAACAGCTGCTCAATTGTTTAAGTAGCTATCAAATTTTGATTTAAAAGCAATACTTTACAATAATGTCATACATACGACCTCTGTGGCGCGTCGTGCGAATGCCCGACTGCAATGCAGAGGGATGCGGGTCCGATATCGCCAGATGCAAGTAAATAAATATTTGTGTCTGGTCGGTCTCTCTATGTACAATATTGCCGGCTTTCCACTGCGAGCGGAGCGGAGTTAAAAATACGTCAGTTTAGCATCCAACGATTGCTTCCATAGCGCTAAAGAGTCGTATGACTACGAACACAACCGTTGTATGTTGAAAAAGACTCCGCTCCGCTCGCAGTGGAAAGCCGGCATATAAATAATAATAAATAAATAAATAAATAATAATAATATCCGTTATCTAGTCACCGTAACACAAGCTTAGTAGCTTACCACGAAGCTAGATGGCACTGTGCGTTGTTCAAAGAATTTTCTGACAGAATTTATTTTATACACAACACATATAGCGGTAATAATAATGGTAGAGGACACCATACCCCTTTTCATCGGGTTCCCTATTAAGATCGGTCCGTTAAATTTTGAGAGTTGTGGTGCCCTACTACGAAAACACTAATGGTTTTAATCAGAACTACCTAACCAATTAAGGGTACCTTGACTTGCTCATTTTTTCTTTAGCTAGAAAGGGAAGTGACGTATTAATTAATTCCCTCATCAATCATTGCCATTTTCTCTTGTACCGACGTCGTTTACATTGTTACTTGATAAAAATATAAGTTACGCGTCAGGCGCTTTCGAATTCAAGATTAGGCTATTTTAACCCTGTTTAGAAGGTTTAAAGCACGGTATTGTTTGAAGCGGTTTCTTGACTGTCACTTATTTTTAACATTTTAATCCAAAGTGGTTGATAATCTTTTTAAAGTGGACAAGTTTAATCGTTGAGCTTCTTTGGTCTGAGGGTTAGCTTGTCCCACCCATCAGAGCGGCAGGATACGATGCCTCGTGGTGACGCTCTCGAAGGCATGGTTTTTTTTAGTTTTGTTTTTTTTTTTTTTATTTTATTGCTAATATACATATACTTATTTAGAATCTGTATCTGGTCTGTAGTTAGTTTTTTTAACAAGTTGATTAATCAATTAAACTTACAATTAAATTTAGTGTAGTTTGGAAATGTTTAACAAACATAACATTATCAATTTAAAAAAAGTGGGTAATGTTTGTTTTTAAAAAGCCATAAATACGTTTAATTACCTTAACGTATTCTTATTGCTTTTAGGGTTCCGTACCTCAAAAGGTAAAAAAGAACCAATCTCTTTGTATAATTTATCGGACAATCGGGTTTAAAGTCAACTAACATCCACTAAAGCTACACCAAATAGTTAGTTATTAGTTTTGGTCCAAAAACTGGTTAAAAACATGACCGAAAATGAACAACTACAATGACATTTTTTATCGCGCGTTCATAAATTAGATGAGTTTTCAGCTAAACAATACAGCTTGTTAACGGATTTTTTTATTCAAAAAAGCACATTTTTTACATTCTGTATGAGTAAATAAATATGGGTTTAGCTTTGATATTTTTGGAATAAAATACTCCACCGTGGTTTTTGTCGTAGGTGGGCTTTTAAATAAATATTCAGAACAAATAGGTATTTTTTATAAGCATATCTTAGGTAAATAAACGAAGTTTATGATGTCAGGAAGAAATTGTAGTATAGGTATGTTGTAAAAAGAATTTACTTTTTATACGATTTTAAACTTACATACATGGTTGTTTTCACTACAAATATTATTAAATAATGGCGTATTTAATAATATTTGTACCCATAAATTTTCTTGTTGAAATAAATTGTTTTATAGGATATGATTTTATTTATAAGCCAGCACTAGGCTTTTATAGAAATTTATATAGGAAAATTACTTCTCCAAAAACATAACGCACGATCGTCGCGGCGCAGGATCCGTGATTGTTCGAGTTGTGTTAGATGGTAAAATACAGATGCTAAGATTCGGCGTACTAGTCACCGACGCCGGTAGACTAATTGGTTAAGTCATTGCTCCCGGATTGAGTAAAGATGCGTTGTTGGTTTGAATCCCACTGACCGTCGAACGTGGGTTGTGTTTTTGCAGAAGTATTTTTCCTTTAAATATTTTTATAATGTACCTAATAGTTTATTAGATAAGGTAGGAATTGTATTATGTTATGATTTATGTAAGAAATAGATTCAGTTGTTGCAGTAAACTGTATCGAACTACTAAACTAACAAATAGGTAAGACAAAGTTTTGTATCGCAAAACTCTGAAACAAGGTTTACAAACCCAGACGATTCCAATATGTAGGGAGGGGAGAAAACGTTCTGTTTCGTTCAATGCAATCTTTCGACTTCCTGTTGGCTCGCCATCGGTGCAATTAGACACAGGAAGCTGTCTAATGATGTATACAGACAGACTGTTACCAATCCCATCGACTATACGAATTTTCTTCATCGAAACAAGGACTTATTCTGAAGAAAACAAATAAAAAAATAATAAAAATAAAATAAGCGGTCTGTGGGCCGCGGTTTTACCCGCATAAGTCCCGTTCCCGTGGGAATAAAGAACGCACTCTCCAAATTTCAGCTTTCTACTATCAGCGGTTTAGGCTGTGCGTTGATCAGTCAGTCAGGACAAAGCATTTTATAGATATAGATTTGTTTCATCATTCTCTTTTTAAACCCAACGGAAAAAAGGGTGTTATAAGTTTGATGTGTCTGTCTGTCTATCTGTTTAAGGCATCGTAGCTCACGGAAGGATGAACCGATTTCATGTGCCAAGTTTTTTTTTGGTTAATAGGTGACTTATGCGTGAGTGTTCTTAGCTATGTTTGATTATATCAACAACGACAACTTTGTATTTACTTTTCGATTCAACAATAAGTAGGTACCTACTACGTAGTTATTTTATTAGTTATACCTACCACTAATTAAAAATCAAATACTATTACAAATAAAACCCTATTTTAATTAATAAATGAATTAACTTTTGGCGTTTTGTTAACCTTAATCTTTAATTCACTAAATCCATTTCAGTTAAGCCTCTGGAATATTTTCCTAAATGATTACCGTTATTCCTCTCTATATTAACGAACATATTCTTATTTAATTAGTGGATAACTGAATAATATATAGTATCCATTAATACTGTACAGATTAAGAGATTTAGTTGGAAAATGGATAGCGATTAATTACGGCTACTGCGAACTGTAGATCTAAGTAAACATAATTAATAAGAGGTCTACTTGCGGCGTACTTCATACAAAAAGAAATACCTCTCTTATACCCCTTCATTATTATCCGATTCCGGTGTTTTTTTTATAATTACCTCATGACAAACAAATATAAATAATATTTATCCAAAAAATTAAATTAAAAAACCCCCGACTTAAAAAATGTTCCAAGTTAAAACAAAACTAAACTTTAAAAAAATAATAAGCCGAAAACAAATTTCATGTCTCTGAGTAGGTATGTGGTAGGTACCTTACGGTCCCGCGTCGGGGGACGCGGGAATGTGTCACAGAAGTTGATGGTAACCGACCCGTGCTTATAGTATCTAACGTTCCCGCGTCCCCCGACGCGGGACCGTAAGGTACCTACCACATACCTACTCAGAGACATGAAATTTGTTTTCGGCTTATAATTTTTGCCTTTTTAAAGTTTAGTTTTGTTTTAACTTGGAACATTTTTTAAGTCGGGGGTTTTTTAAATTTTTAATTTAATTTTTTTATTTCACCCTTTTTATAACATTTTGATTAAACATGCATATTGTTGTCACAAAAGTTAAGTCCTTTCATTTGATACCCCCATGGTATATTTGAAAACATTCGGTTTTTATTTCCGAGTTTGACCCTACATATACTTTGAACGGCTCAGCCGATTTTGATTAAACATAGCTAAGAACACTCGCGCAAAAGTCATCTATCAAACAAAAAAAAACTACATTGAAATCGGTTTATCCGTTCGTGAGCTACGATGCCACAGACAGATACACACACAGACAGACAGACACGTCAAACTTATAACACCCCTCTTTTTCCGTCGGGGGTTAAAAATAGAATGCCAACAGTTTGGTTCTTTAAGATTAGCCTATGTCGCGATACCCCTGAGCTAAGCTCAAACTTTTTTTTTTTTAAATAATATAAACTTTTTTTGGGTTTTGTGAAAAAAAGGGGGTTTGCTCCATAATATTATAGTCAACCATACAGGAAGAACTTGATTTCACCATGAAAAAGATATAGGTACACATAATTTACGTAATTTTGCTCTACCAAAAATAAATTAACGATTTTTCAATCCTCCTAGGTTTTGCTTTGTTTCAGTTATTATAATATCAAGTAAGCAAAACTTAATACACCTTCATGTAGCATGCACAATCAAAATAGACTGATATTCAGTTTATAAACTAAATCCTTTACTTCTAAAATGTCTGAAATAGTGCCAAGAATCTTGTTCGGAATGACTTTTCATTATTTTCTTTTGAATAAATGACTCTCCTCGCAGTTTTCAGATTTAAGTTCGTTCTGTGATTTATCACGAGGGATTCAAAAACTTTCATAAAGAACTGATTAGGTATGAAAAGAATAGCTATAATCGTTTGAAAGATAAAACTTTAAAACTTAAATTTATTAGTTTTAGGAACTTACCTTATTGATTTAGAATTGTTTTTTTTGTCACAGAAACGTAATGGAAGCGTCCTGTTCTTACAAAACAGTAACAATATTGTACATTAATTAGTCAGCTGCCTTTTTGTCTCACTTAAAATGACACAAATACATTTTGCCCTTGCTTCAAAGTCAAGGTCATTTAGGTCATACATCTCGATTGATAACCTTATTTTTTAGATAAAAGAAGGTGCATCTAAAACACTTTTTTTTAGCAAAAACCAGTGATATGTCACACCAACATAAACATAACACATCACAGTTTCTTGCATAATATAACAAAGAATACATTTTTGCATATAATTTTCCATTAGTAATATATTTACTTAATATAAATAAACTATCTGAAAATATAACAGCAGCAAGCATAGCAATCGAATCGGGTTTATGTGCAATCCTTATCAGCCTTACACGCTCCCAGTAAGGTCTCCAACCCATAGAGAGAGATTATGGCCAATAACGGACAGAAAGCCAGTCCGGTCCGGCAGATAGGTTAATACGTTCATTGTACAATATTCGGTACTATTTTACTTTTATATTAATACAATGCGGACTTCCTGCTCTTACTCGAGTATATTGAAAAGGGGAATATTGTATCCAGACACCTACGTCATTGATTGCGTTTCACTGAGTTCAAAAAGGAAAATGTTGTGATTTGTACCTTAGATGAAAACAAATAATAGTAGATACGGTATATTCTAACTTTGACGTATTCGAAAAATGAACTGGAAACACCTACATGCATTTTCATAAAATTATTGTATTAAAAAAACCTTTGTCTTTTAGAATTATTCAGGCATTTGTTAATGATCAAAAGGGCATTCTTATGGATTTCAAAAGATAATCGCAGTGTGACAG
The DNA here is from genome assembly GCA_958496205.1 of Idaea biselata. NCBI lineage: Eukaryota > Metazoa > Arthropoda > Insecta > Lepidoptera > Geometridae > Idaea > Idaea biselata. Next base: position 22,973,432 of record OY292396.1, on the reverse strand, counting down.
CACGTGCTCACGCGGCAACGGTTCGACTGAGGCTAGTGCGTCAGCTAGACGCAGTTTTATTGTCTCATTTTCCGAGACTAGGTAACGTATCTGCTGTTTTTTGTTTCATCTAAGATTTATACCTACATACCTACGTAGGTGGAGATCGATTTCATCATATTATGTAGTTTTACGAAAAGCCGGTTAGGGCCTTACAGTTTCGCAGAATGGTGCATGAACGCGATAATTGCTTCTGAGAATATTTCGAAGAACTTTCCCGTGTTTTGAACATAAATTTTAGTTGTAAGACGTTTGAAAACGAGCTTCTTAATAATATTAAGATGATCGTTTTGGAAAAAAAATATTCAATGATATATCATTGTTTTTTTTTGTTTAATTATAGTAAGATCAAACATGCGTGATTCCGAAGGTCGTGTGAAGTGGAGACGTAGGAAAAAGTTGGAAAGCGGACCCCGGGCTCTCGAGAGGGATGCGACCGGAAGCACCGCTCGGATGATGGACCTAAATTTTTTTTTTTGTAATTGTGAATTTATAAGTTTTACGTTGGGCTTATGACCTTAATGTGCCTGTCTTAAAAACTTTGACACTAGGTAAGCCACACCAATATATAGTAGTGCTAAACTTCACCCTTTCGTAAAAAAATAAGTTTTCCATTTCTGCCTATAGATTATGCATAGTAAACCTATTGGTATAGTCTATAACAGTGTTTTATTAAATTAGTTAAATTACTAAATTAGCTCTATAGGCCTATGGCCTATAGAGCTAATTTATCTATGCACTGCATAGGTACATTTATGACCACTCAGGCGAATCCTTGAACATGAACGAAATTCCTCTAAACTACACTGAATATGGATCTATTTCAGAAACTTAGCTAAAAAATGTAAACAAAAATCTCAAACATTTATTTGAAAGTGACAGCTGTTTATTTACTTTTTCCTTCAAATGACAAATTCTTCGTTTACAAGTTTCTGAAATAGAGTCCACTCGGGCGACAGATGAGAATAATAATTTGGTTGCAAAATGAAATGCCCTTGTCTATTAGATTGCAAGCAATGTGACAAATACAAGTCCTTATTTCTCTGTAAAACTCGAGCCTTGTCTTGAACGAAAGTGACCGACTTCAAATGATGCAGATGCAGTTATTTTTAGTTTTTGAAGACTGTTTTGTTTTCTTTAATATTATAGCCGGTATTAATATTTATAGTCGGTATTATAAGGACGGTGTAGAAAAGATTTTTCTGTTATTTTTTTATCCTGCTCCTGACTGTCCTGAATTGACTGAATGACTGAACTATACGCGATTGGGAATTACGCGGTGGTGGGGTTGATTAGAGGTTATAATAAGGTGCTATTATTTATGCTTAGAAATAAATATTTATTTCTGGTCTGGGTGTTTAATATGTATCATATCATACGTATCATAATGTATGTATTTCCAAAAAAAGAATCCGTTCTCTAGTACCCATCCATAGTAGCCTAGTGGTTAGTTTGGGGCTAGATTGCGCTGTGTAGAACGTCTAGCAATATTTATTATTTACTAAATTCATTTTCTGGTCACATAACACAAGCATAGTCATTTAGCATACTGCTAGATGGCGCTGAGCTCCGCGGGAATACTTGGTTTTGACTTGAACCAGATATTCTTAATTGTATCTTCTCCTCAAGTTGTTAATAATTAACGCTTCTAATATCAGCTTTGTACTCGGTAATTAATAGGCGAGTCTTTATCGTCATTATCCTTATCCAACATTGTTTGAAGGAATTGATCCTGTATGTTTAGCTACATATAGTGTTAGTGTTATACATATACATGTTAGTGCAGGGGTTCCCTAAGTTATTTGAGCCGCGCCCCCTTTCGACCACATAAAAAAAACCGCGCCGCCCCATCTTCCAGTCCAGATTATCAGGTCAGAATAAAAAGTATTGAACAATAAAACAACATATTGTTCATTAAAGTTTTACAAAATCATACAAACGGCATATGGTAAGTAGTACCAATACCTTTGATAGAATTCGTGAGTCGGACGCGGGGCCGATAAGGTTCTTAACATTCGCCAACTGAGGAAACAATATTTATGTTCTTGACAGGCGTCAATTTCAGATAATTTCATTAGTCGTATCGATCAGTCTGGAATGCATTCTCTCAGCGATCGCAAGTTTTTCTATACGGGTGGCTCGCGCCCCCCTGCAAAAGTCTCTGCGTCCCCCCCTGGGGGGCGCGCCCCACAGTTAGGGAACCGCTGTGTTAGTGGAAGAGTAACAAGACTAAAGTACCAAATACGCAAATGGCGTTTTTAAGCTTTTTCTTTCCTTTTAAATACATTTATCACGGGTCTTAATCGCGTAAAGTGCCAGTGACATCGTTTTAGTTTTAAAAAAACTTTTGCTGCTGTGTGGGCCCTGTAGCCCCGGCATAGGGTTACCCAATCTCTTCCCGTGAGTGTCGTAAAAGGCGACTAATACTGGGGAGACTAATAAACCTTAAGTTTCCTTGACCTTGACTTTGAAGTAGCGGATAAGCTGCTTGATCCCTACGAAGTGTTGGTGTCAGGCAGGCGGCCGGCCGCTAGAAATATTGCCCAATTTGCAGACGTTATGGTCAATGATGGATGATGTACTACGCTGACCCCAAATAATTTGGGGTTTAGCCGAAATTAACCGACCGAGAAAATCACAAAGACCAGAAAGCACTGTAAAGTTCTTGAAACGTCAGGCGCTGAAAACTTATTTATAAATGGTTAAAGCAACGAGAATGAAACCGATTTTTTTTATATTATATCATTCTCGCGAAAACTGCAGAAAAACATAGGTAACATAAATATACTTACTTTTAATATATATTTTTATTACGCAAGGCATTATGGCATATCTATTATTACAAAGTATTTTTTAGAAATATTTTACTACTTAAGAGGAGTATATACGCCAACGACCTTGAAACTGAAAATCCCTGTCGGGCTCATCGAAAATTGTTGATTATTTCATGACGGAATGTCGTAGAACTTTTTTTTGTGCACAGATTGTAGGTGACATTGTTTCCTACATTTTGGTGTAGTTTTAAGATAAGAACCTCCTATTGGTGCAAAGCCTATCCAAATTTTAGACAAAAAATGTCTGATTTGGCTAAAATGTCGATAGGCTTCAATACGTTTCGACATATTTATATGGAAACTGCACTAAAATATCGGAAACAATGTCGCCTACAATCTGTACGCAAAAAAAAGTTCTACGACATTCCGTCATGAAATAATCAACAATTTTCGATGCGCCCGACATGGATTTTCAGTTTTTCAGAATAGGGCCCTTAAACCCACTTCCTTACTTTAATAAAGTAATTTCCACTCTTTTATAATTTAAACTTTTTTATAATAAATACTAGAACTTTTACCACTATCTCACCACGATAAGTGACGATAAGGTCTAAAATGCAGCACGCCTACCTGTGCCGAATAACATATTACAACGCGGATGAGTTCTCCTGGAGATAAGACTTTGTAGAGAAACCCGAATCCTTCTACAAAGAACAACCTACCATCATGATGTTTAAAACAACAATTTTGATACAGCGAGTGCTATCTACTTTAAAATTGTGTTTTCTCTCCCTTTTCTCCCCTCTTTGATGTACCTACATAGATGTAGGTGTAGATAGGTACAGGTTTATGACTATGAGCGTAGCCATAAACAAAAACAGCTTACTGGAGAAGTACCTAAACTACATAATGCGAGTACGCTAGACTAAAGCAAAGAGGTAATCGTGAATTTGACTAGAACTAGTGTTGCCAGACGTTTGTCATTAGCAGAAAATAATATCTGATCTGTCTGTCCGCGGGCTTCTTTCATTGTGTTATTGACTGGAGCCATTGATTCGGAATTTAGCCTCCAGTCAATGGGTATAAAAACTCCCTCCCTCCACAGTGGCAACTGACATTCACAACCAGTTGCCGAAGGTGATAGACTTACTTAAGCTATAAGATACAATGGTTCAACCACATTGAATTCGGTCTGGTTGTAAGGCACAAAAATGTATGATGAGTGATTGAACAATGACATTGAATGATTCGCTTTTATGATTACACGATTCTATTTTGGATGCTTCATCCAAATTGAACGGCAAAAGTGAACTGAGTATTTTTGGTTTTAGGGTTAGCAAGGCTGCGTTTTCAACAGAGATGTGTGATATAATGCGTTTTTTGATGCTTGTAAAGAACCAATAGAATGGCTTCATTTACCTAGTTTCGTTTCACTGGAGTTGCGCTAAGCGGAGCTAGGCAACATGGAGCGTGCGATTCTAACAAACACATTAGTGTAAACGAAGCCTAAGCCGCTGTCTTTTCTTTGAGAATTCGTCAACCCTAGCCAGAACATTCAGCTCATCATTTCGCGCACATAACATGGTGACGAATTTGTCAAGAAAGCTTTTATCATCTACATACAACACTGAATATTTTAAGACTCCATCATAAAGAAGGAAACAGGATGCATCACCTTTAAACAGTAATAAACCGAGCCCTCCTCTCTTTATTTCAATATTCTCCGAGATTGTTCACAAACTTTGAGTGCTATTACGTCCTTTATAAGAATGAAACTCTTGAATTTGTTCTTATTTCATGGTTGCTTAGAGGTCTATAAAATAAATTGTTGGAAAACTTCAGCAGTTCATTTCGACAAAAGTTGAGATAGTGTCGCTTTGTTATGAAAATTGAAAAGTTGTGTTTATTAATATTTTTACTCACTTTATTTAGGGTTTTTGACGACCTCTGTGGCGCGTCGTGGGAATCCCGGACTGCGGATGCAGAAGGTTGCGGGTTCGGTTCCCGCCGAGTGCAAGTATTTATGCTTAAAAATAAATATTTGTGTCTGGTCTGGGTGTCTTTCTATGTATTTACAAAAGAAAAATAATTATTTATATCCGTTGTCTAGTCACCGTAACACAAGCTTAGTTGCTTACCACGGGGCTAGATGGCGCTGTGTGCTGTTCACAGAATGTGATTATTATTTATTTATTTTATTATTTTTCTACATCAGTAGAGTAAGGAAAGTCATCTACAACGTGTTTAGGAGACGATTATATAAACCGAAAGGGCTTATCCTACTAATATTATAAATATAAATGTTTGTGTGAAAGTGAACATGTTATGTATGTTCTTCACACAAAAACTACTGAACCGATTGCGATGAAACTTGGTATGCATAGATAGCTGGAGATCTTGATTACTTTTATTAAACAGATTTGTATTCCGATATTCCCACGGCGCAGTCGGTAAGTCCATTGAGCATACCTTCTGCAATTTGACTTGGCAAATCTTTTTACGGCCTGAGGCCTGCCTGATACCAACCCTCTTAGGGATTTATCTGCTACCGCGCGGGGAGACCTTAAGGTTTGCTAATCTCCCTCAGATCCCTTAGTCGCCTTTTACGACACTCACGGGAAGAGATGGGGTAACCCTATTCTATGCTGGGGCTACACGGCAATAGATTTCGCTTAAATACCTACATATTTTTCAGAATGTTGCACAAGTCAAACTAATACACACGAAGCTAATTAAAACACGTCATACTTACTTACATTGTATAAAAACGCAATCACAATACGCTTACGAAACTGTGTTCAAAAGTAACGTAACATAATTTTCAACTTACATAAAAAATTACGAGGTCCTTCACAATTCGAATGTCTTTTTACTTTATATTTAATGTGTCTACGCGAATAACTTTAACATACGTGCACTGATTTTGATGGCACTTGTTGTTAGAAGTGTACCGTTATGATGGCCTCATATAATTTTTATTAGAATCTGATGAGACTCCAGAGAGTGTACAACCAAGTTCAAAAATTATTTTTGTTGTTAAATGTACGATCAACTACTAAAGTGGGTATACATACACTGTAAGGTCTAATTTCAAGCAAGGATTGAACCTCTGTACGGATTGCTTTTAAGCGTAGCTATTATCGCGAGCTTTGAGCGCGACGACCGAATCAAGAAATTCCGTAACGAAAATAAAACCTAACACCCACACAAATTTATATTAAAATCAATGCAATGGGACCGCTGTGCTAACCAGACACTTACGCATGGAGTTGAACTTTAGATACACCATTTGTCACACATTTGATATTACAATAGGAAGCGTGTTTGTTTCTACGTGAACGATCCCTACTACGCGAATCGCGCCCATCCCTAGTACGCGATCGGGGCCTTTCGGGACTACGAGAATCACGCCGATCTCGATTACGTAAGCCATCTTGCAAAGTGCGACGACTCCTACTCGAATCACGCCGCGTTCTACCACTACTGCGATCAGGAGACCCACGAGATCGACGTCGGTTGCGATCGCGTGACCGGTCCCGAGTACTTAATCGTTTTTCACAAATACGTGACTTTTCACGCCCCATTATCACAAAAAAAAGCAACAAAGTACCGTTAAAATAAATAAATCAGATATAAACAACGAAATCGACTAAAAGGAAAAGTAACCAAGCGGGTAGTTGTTGAAAAAGCAAATTTAACAGATTCAAATGAAAATGGTTTCTCTGTTTTAGATACGAAACTTCATATATGTGAGCTTAAAAGTCCTTTATCCCACTTCTGATATAAGATTCAGAAGTGGAAATTCTTAAAAAAAATACAACTTACAACAAAAAAACCATTTTACTTCTTAATTACAATTACCTAAATTTACAATCAACAAAATTACTTACAGTTCACTAAAATACTTAATCTACTCGTTCAAAAACACCACACTTTATCACCCTTACACGACAGAACTAAATTCAAATGGCTTACGCAACCGTTCAACCAGCCGATGATTCACCCGTCCGTCCAGTCGAGCGCAGAGCAACAAAATGTGCGCTGCATCCCCAGCGCCTTGCCTTGCGAGGCGGGGGTATTATCGACGTAGGAGAGGAATCTCCTTACACGGCCTCTCCTGACGATGTGTCGTCCTCGACGCAAACTCTTGAGGTGGCCCCTCTAGGACCCGCGATTGGGGAGGTCGGCAACTCGACCTCCGCTTCGTCCACTGGCAGAGATGTTGGATCGACAGCAGAGGACCCCGTTTGTTCGGAGTCGTCATCGGCGTCTTCATCTGTAAATGAAATCTTATTTAGAGGCTACCCAAGCAATTCGCGTAAAACGCTCAGCCTAGCACACAGTTTCATTCGTCTTCAGTCAACTAATTCATTCATCGTTCTTTCAAACAGTTCATAAGTTTAGATAGACACACACATCCATCTTTCTCGAATCAATAATAAGATAAAGCCATGGGATTGTCCTGTACGTATCCAAATCACTAGCGGCGGTTTCTTTGCTGCTCTCCTGCTGACAGCTACAGCAGCAGTGGCAACCGTCCAGCTCTCGCCACCTGTAACATGGTCTGTCCACACGCAGACCGGCTTGACGCGAACCGCACTCATGCGTACAAGCCTACCCATACACTGACCGCAATCATGAGTACGAGCCCCTCACGCGAACCGCAATCATGCGTGGAATACCATCACGCGAACCGCATTCATGCGTGGAAACCATAAACTCGGCAACTGCTGCCGACACAACGGGCAACGCACACGCGCCCTGCTCCCAGCGGTACCGCAGCACAGCATGGCAGCCAATCACAGCAGGCGACCCGCATGCGCCTTGCTACCGGCCACCATCGCCACGCGGCGGCCAGAACATCACTTCTGTCTGTAAATTTACACTAGCACAACACTCGTTATGTAAATCAAGTGACAGTTATTTACTTACTCTCAAAAAATGCGGCACACGTTTCTGGGCACCACTCGCCTCGCCACGGCACCATGTGCTGGGCCGCAGCCTGCGTAGTCTTTCCGTAGCTACCGCCGAGCAAACACAGCGTGTAGCGTCCACTAGGCAATGCCTCTATCACCTTGTAAGGACCACGCATTCCGGGATCAAGTTTTCCTGTTGACTGGGAAAACTTTATAACGAACACGCAGTCGTCTACGTTGAATTGGCGAGGTGGGCGTCGCCGTTGGTTAACCTGTTTGTCTTGTCTGACCTGATTGCTCCTTAGGAGTTCACGGGCCCTGCCTCTGGTTACTTCTTCTAAGGCCTCTCTGTTGGGTGTCGAACCTTCGACAGCTATATCGCGCACCAAAGCTCGAACCACGGGCGTTGTGGATTCAGTACCAATCAGGAGATTTAATGGTGATACTTGTGTAGTCTTCTGTCTCGTAATGTTTAACACCAATTGAAGCTTCCACAATGTTTCTGACCATGGCACATTCCTGTAGTTCGACTGGATACGTAGCATGTTAAGGACGGTACGCATATAACGCTCGGCTTGGCCGTTTGCCTGGTGCATTTCGGGCGTTATATAATGCAGGTTACAACCTAGTTCATTTATCCAAGTCACAAACTCGTTAAACTCGAACATTCTTCCCTTGTCAGTGACCATAAGCTTAGGCACCCCGAACAAAGAAATACACTGAGTGACGACGCGTTTTAACTCAGTAGCGTCTTGTCTACAGATCGGGTAGAGGAGGGTGAATTTGGTAAAAGCGTCAACGACGAGTAAAATGAATTTGTACCCTTCTGACACGGGTAGAGGGCCTAAGGCGTCAACGTGAACCATGTGGAACGGTGTATCAGGCTTTTCCCAGGAAGTAATAGTTTGTAAGGGAGCCCGAGGAACTCTCTTTTGCGAAACGCACACAAGGCAGTACGAGATGTATTTGCTAACGAACTGCCTAAGTCCGGGAAACCAAAAATGTCTAAGAATGAGGTCTAGGGTCTTCTCTGCGTTAATGTGCTCGTGCTCATCGTGAAATACTCTCAAAAGGCTAAGTCGGTGCCCTTTGGGTATGTAGCAGAGTAAGCGTGGATCTTGGCCTACTGGGGTGTACTTGTAATACAAGACTCCATTTCGAACGGAATAGCGATTGGCATCGAGATTTCCATCGTGAAGTCCTTGAATGAGACTTTGCGTCTCATCATCGGCTGATTGTGCAATCTGAGCCCAATTTCTAGGTCTTGAGATTTGATTGACGCTGATAGGATTGCGACTCAAGTAGTCAGCATGGGGTAACAACACTCCTTTTCGATACTCGATTGAGAAATCGAAGTCTTGGAGGTAGATCCACCACCTGGCCACTCGAGGCAAGAGGTTCTTTCTTTCGTTGAGTTGCTTTAAGAGCATTACAGTCGGTTACCACCACAAATTTTAAACCAACTAGATAGTGTCGAAAGTTTTGGAGGGCTTTGACTACAGCGAGGGTCTCCAACTCATAGGAGTGGTACCTCTCCTCAGCACCCTGAGTGGACCTACTGAAGTAAGCTACAACGTGCTTTTTTAAGTCTAGGTGAACTTGTAAAAGTACCGCGCCGTATCCAGCACTACTGGCGTCAGTATGGACTTCGGTGGGAAAGTTATGGTTAAAAATGGAAAGGACCGGTTCATTGGTCAATTCTTTAATGAGATCGAGGCGAATAGTCTCACATTCGGAGGTCCAATTGAATGCAATGTCCTTACGGGTTAGATGAGCAATGGGAGCAGTCTTAGTGGAGTAGTCTTTTATGTACCGCCTGAAATAGCCTGCTAAACCTAACAGTTGGCGCACCTGTTTTACATTTTCAGGCGGTAAGGTGTTAACTAAGGCTTCCACCTTTCGCGGGCTCGGCCTAACCTGACCCTGACTAACTAATCTCCCTAAATATTCTACTTCCGTGACTAGGAACGAACACTAAGCCAAATTTATTGAAAACCCGGCTGCTGTAAGGGTCTTGAGTACTTCACGCAACAGGTCAATCCCTTCAGATACCGAGTTACTCAGCAAAAGTACGTCATCGACGTAGACTAGCACGTTTCCCTTATTAAGGTGGTTGCGTAAGGTGTCGTTTATAATGCGTTGGTAGACTATTGGAGAATTAGCTAATCCGTAAGGCATTTTGACATACTCAAAGTGTTCTTCCGGCGTCACAAAGCCAGTGAAGTGAATACATTCCTCTTTAAGACGGATTTGGTGAAATCCTGTAGCCATATCGAGGCTACAGAAGAACTTACACGCGCCTAACCTATCAATGTGATCGTCTATTAGCGGAAGGGGATATCTATCTTTCACTGTAATTCGATTTAGCGCCCTAAAATCGACACAGAGCCTATCTGAGCCATCGCGTTTTCTCACCAGTATAATCGGGCTCGCATATTCAGACTTAGAACGTCTAATCACTCCCTTCTCTAAAAGGTCTTGTGTAATCTCCCTAACCTTGAGTTTTTCGGAGTAAGAGAGTTTATACGGACGATAGACGACAGGGGTGTAACTGGTAAGTCTTATTTCCATCTCACCTGTTTGTACTGTGGTCATAGCAGTCCCTGATATTAGATAGTCAGAAAATTCGTTTATCACAGACATAAGGCTATTCAAATCCGTACCCTGAAGGGGTGTATTTACTCTGACCTGATTACCCATACAAATGGCATTGACGCTTGAGCTAACGTTATCGGAACGTGTGAGGTACTGCTCGTCTTTTGTACGAATATAAGTAATGCCTTCACGGTTTAAAACATCAGTGCCAATTATAATAGGTGCATTCATAAAAGACGATGGAACTACTACTAGGTCGACTTCAATAGCAATGTCGCTAAATTCTACAGTGAGGGTAACGTAAGATGTGGTGACCACCTCTCTCTCACTCAAACCCTTCAACACGCAACGTCTCTGTTTTGGCTGACACGTGAAATGTTTTAAAATATCTGACGAAACAAGAGACACATCGAGGGCTCCACTATCAATGAGCACGTCTACTGGTATCCCATCCACTATCGCAGTAGTCATGTCGTTATTTTTTGCGACATTGGACCGATAAGAGCAAAGATTGACGTTACGCGGATTTCGTTGATCGGTTTTAGCCTTGGTGAAGCATTTGTCCTCGGTATGTCCCGATCTCTTACAGAACGTACAAAAATTGCTGGAAGAGGGTTGCGTATTGAAAGACGTGTTTGAAGTGACGTCACCAGGCTTGCTAGTGGTCGAGTCTGACTTAGCCTTTCTACAATTCCGACTAACATGACCGGTTTGGTGGCAATTATAACATTTTGGCCCGAAACGAGGGGTAGGTTTTATTTGACCTTGCCTTTTTGAATCAGCGATCTTATTGTACCTCAAAGAAGGTTTCGTGTAAATTGAAAGGAATGAGACAATAGTGTCAGAGGTTAAGTTTGCGTTAGCAGCAGCTGCACGCACCTGTGGACTGTCTATACCGCGTATAACGATCAGCGTTCTTAATTCATCGCTTAACCCCTGAACTATTCGCAGACGTAATAATGTTCGACGGGCGAATTCTGAGTAAGTTGGATACTTGTCCGAAGTAGTATTCATGGCTTCGAATAAAATATTCGCATAGTCTAATTTGCTTGGACAAAGGGGTTTGAATTCGCGTACGAAATTGGACCACGTCCTATCATTAGTCACCCATTCTCCTAACCAGACCTTAGCGTCACCCTTCAGACAAGTAGCCACACGCGACAGACATTCGTGGTCGGTCCAACCGTTGGCCTCTTTGGCGCGATCCACTTCGTCGCACCATGCCTCGATATTGTTAATTGATGGGTCAAAGTTCGACACGTAATAGTGTTGTGACCTTGCTGGTTGCATATTCTTTATAGCTTGCATCAAGGCATGAGCGAGAGTGGATGCCTCGGAACCGGGGATACTAGGTTCTATAGATGGGTGCCGCTCTGACGTATTAGGGATCGTTGACTCTTTAGCTTTTGGCAGAACCTCATTATTTTTGTGGGTAGAACTTGTCTGAAGCGGGGGCGAAGGAGTACGCGTGCGCTTCCTATTGGCAATGTTTCTACGTGAACGATCCCTACTACGCGAATCGCGCCCATCCCTAGTACGCGATCGGGGCCTTTCGGGACTACGAGAATCACGCCGATCTCGATTACGTAAGCCATCTTGCAAAGTGCGACGACTCCTACTCGAATCACGCCGCGTTCTACCACTACTGCGATCAGGAGACCCACGAGATCGACGTCGGTTGCGATCGCGTGACCGGTCCCGAGTACTTAATCGTTTTTCACAAATACGTGACTTTTCACGCCCCATTATCACAAAAAAAAGCAACAAAGTACCGTTAAAATAAATAAATCAGATATAAACAACGAAATCGACTAAAAGGAAAAGTAACCAAGCGGGTAGTTGTTGAAAAAGCAAATTTAACAGATTCAAATGAAAATGGTTTCTCTGTTTTAGATACGAAACTTCATATATGTGAGCTTAAAAGTCCTTTATCCCACTTCTGATATAAGATTCAGAAGTGGAAATTCTTAAAAAAATACAACTTACAACAAAAAAACCATTTTACTTCTTAATTACAATTACCTAAATTTACAATCAACAAAATTACTTACAGTTCACTAAAATACTTAATCTACTCGTTCAAAAACACCACACTTTATCACCCTTACACGACAGAACTAAATTCAAATGGCTTACGCAACCGTTCAACCAGCCGATGATTCACCCGTCCGTCCAGTCGAGCGCAGAGCAACAAAATGTGCGCTGCATCCCCAGCGCCTTGCCTTGCGAGGCGGGGGTATTATCGACGTAGGAGAGGAATCTCCTTACAGTATAATATGCTTATTCCACGCTCGGTGCTCGGTTCAAACGAATCTTTCAACTAACTGGATACCCACTTTTGTTGTTGATAGTACAGTACACATTAATTTGTTCTGGTTAATAACAGTCGCTCGTTTTGTTTTAGTATGTTTGTTATTTCGTTAAATGGAAAAGTCATTAGGAGGTCCCTACATGAGTCTCGGATCGCGTATTGGGATTAGCGATCAGTGGAATAAACGTCGTAAGTGTTTATTCCACTGATCACACATCCTACATAATGTCAACTCGGATAGAAATCAGAAGGGTGATTGTATCAGTTGTGCCTGCACATTAGTAAGCATCTTAAATAGGGCGGTAAAGGCTGATGACGGTAAATTAGGGTGAACGTTATAGAAAGCACATTTTCGTACCTATATTAATCCCTATGCATTGTTGCAGTACGTACCTACCTACATTTCACGCTTTAAAGTTTTAAACAAAAAGTTTCAACAACTTAAATGCATGTCGTCACTCGTCACTTAGATCGCGTGAGTTGAGACTGAGACTGTCTTATCTTTTCAATTGTTCTTCTTGATACTTAAGTAAAAGCAACTGAACAAATTTAAAATAGGTACATTTTATGAAAATCTTTCACTTAATTGTAAGGGATGATGTGGTCGAAAATCTAACGCTTACATTCGGCAGAACAAGTTTCGTTCAACCCTTTTTCCTGTCCGTTTGCAAACCGAAATATGCACCCTGCTTCAATCGAATCCCGAACGAATCTAGCGATACATACAACTTAGGATGGTACTAAGAAGGAAGTCTACTCTCTTTCCATACAAACGTAGTCGACTGTTTTCTCCTTGGATATTAGAACAAAAATGTTTATACCATGGATGAATCCTATATCGCCCATAACCATAACCGTATGTTAATTTATTTTTTTAATTTTCTAATTCGATTAGAAATATAATTAAGAAAAATCAGAATGAAAAAAACGTAGGAGCATGGCCATGGCTGATATAGATTTTATGACGTCTTTTTTTCTCTATATTTTATCTAACGTCTTTATCCAGGGAGGAAACAGTCGTTTGCAAAGTTTATATCGATAAAAGAGTAGACTTTTCTCTGGTGCAAAGCCAAATGATTGCTCCTTAAGTGTCAGTCACGGGTCACGTGTGCAAAAGTAGAACTAAATCCTACAGACGAGCCGCCAGCAATATCAATCTCCAAAAACAAATAGGTAGCATGACCGTGCCTTTCCTTGTCACGCGATCTCTAATGGTGTAATAAAGTTAGAAAGAAACTTTAGCACCGCGTACATATCCCGCTCTTTTGCGTATTTATTAACATTACCAAAATCGCTAGAGCTCCCTGTTTCCTTCTCCCTTTCTTTCCTACTTACACTTGTTTTAAGATAAGAGGCCTCAAGTAAGTGGTCTTATTGTGAAATCTGTTTGTAGTAAAGTCGTCACGTGCCCTCGCTGATGAGCCTAAGACGTGATATCACTCAGTTAGACGTGACTCCCGTTTTATTCGAGTTCTCGCACCTAAAACTAAATGCGTGCCGTGTTAAAGTACACACAGGCAATATCTACAACGTGGTATTATTAAAACTTTTCACTTAAGACAGTGAAACAGAATTGTAAATGAATTGTTGTTTGTAAAAGTTCTTATTTTTGGATTTTGGATGATTGTAAGAGACTATGTTTGGTGTTTTTTGTCATCAAATTCAAATTAGTATTTTTCAAGGTGGCTAAGGTATTTAAACCAAAATTATAAGAAATTGTCTTAATGGTATAAGTTGTGTACCTATAAGTGTGTATCTAGAATGTTTGTATTTAGAACATGGAAAACATATCGCCAAACCAATTGTGTAACAAACACACCGGTTGTTATAGATTGTTGGCGACTTGAATACTTTTTATCCCAATATTTCAACGGAATCGGTAATTACGCGGGCAAAACCACAGTAAAAAAGAATACAATTTCACAGAAATCTCCAATTTTTAATGCCGCAGACTTAAATGTACTTCAAATAGAGTTGTCATCTTCTAATTTGATGTAAAATGAGACAGTTTTTTGCATTACAGTCTCAGTGCTTATTAGTTATTTAAAAAAATATTTCGTTCGCAAACCAAACCGTGTTTGAATAAAAGCAGAAGATTCTGATAAAATACCTCTAATAAATGTTTTACATTAATGAGCTGTGAAAGAAACTCTATAATTATTATCTATTCACAAATTTACCTACTTTAGAAAAGGCTGTTGTCAAACAATATTAAAAAAACATTATCTAAAAATATTTACCAACACTTAAGAAATATTATTTTTAAAAATGCTTCCAAAATTCGGTCTCGGCGGGATTCGAACCCGCTACAACTGATAAACTGACCCAGCGAGTTAGACCGCTTTGCCACGAGTACTAGTACCCGCTAAGTCAAAATTAAGAAAGCAATTTAAGAGGAGTATATACGCCAATGACCTTGAAACTGAAAATCCCTCGAAAATTGTTGATTATTTCATGACGGAATGTCGTAGAACTTTTTTTTGTGCACAGATTGTAGGTGACATTGTTTCCTACATTTTGGTGTAGTTTTAAAACAAGAACCTCCTATTGGTGCAAAGCCTATCCAAATTTTAGACAAAAAATGTTTGATTTGGCTAAAATGTCGATAGGCTTCAATACGTTTCGACATATTTGTATGGAAACTGCACTAAAATATTGGAAACAATGTCGCCTACAATCTGTACACAAAAAAAAATTTCTACGACATTCCGTCATGAAATAATCAACAATTTTCGATGCGCCCGACATGGATTTTCAGTTTTTCAGAATAGGGCCCTTAACATGTTTTTGCAGTAAGGCCTCGTAGCGAAATCTACCAAGTAAACTTTACCTATAGTCTAACTCAAATCAGCTTGTTTTTTCTATTTCCATAGAAATTATTATACGTAACACCTAAACATTATTTCTAAAAGTGTTAACCCACACATAAAAAATATTGTGTTTATATATCTATACTACTATTATAAAGAGCAAATATTTGTGTTTTTGTGTGTGTGTGTGTGTGTACGTCTGTATGTTTGTTATGAATAAACTCAAAAACTACTGGACCAATTTCAAAAATTCTTTCACAATTAGAAAGACCCTGAGTAACATTTTGATCCCGATATTCCCACGGTATCGGGACTTACGCGGGTGAAATCTATACATATAATAAAATCGTAACTCAGCGGTGTCTGTTTTTGGAAGATATAAAAAAAATATAAATTGTATGGGTATCTATTAACGCAGTAGAACCTATTTTTCTGTTTTTCTGGTTGTCTGTTTGTCTGTTTGTCTGTTTGTCTGTTTGTGTGTGCCTTTGTGCCCGCTAATCTCAGAAACGGCTTAATCGATTTTAACCAAATTTGGTATTCAGATAGCTTTATACCCCGATTAACATATAGGCTATTTTTTATCCGGCTATTTAGTCCGGTTATCCGGATAAAGTGTTATTTCTACTTTTACCTAATTAGTTTGAATGTTGTATTGAAGAAGTATGTTGTGTACACATGATTAACCGGGTATCCGGTAGGTAATTAAAAAGTCGGATATCCGGCACGTAATTTAAAAAGCCGGATATCCGGTAATTCCTAAAATACCGTATACCTATGTCTCTCCATATATTCGGATCCTTCGGACATACGGAAATTTATAATGGTTGTTTTTAACCGACTTTAAAAAAAGAGGAGCTTCTCAATTCGACTCGCATATTGTTTGTATGGGGATATGTTCACGCCGGACTCCAGCATATGAATATTCTTTTTAGATTTGGAAAGTGAGAGTCTCGAATTGGTCCCACAAATCGTTGGTGAAGATCTGATGAGAACCTTTGGAATGATGAGCAGAATAGCATCCCACAATGCAGTAAATTACTAATTTTTGGACTTCCATCAATATAATCAGCTTATAAAGAACTCGATACGAATTGATGGACCACCTGAAACTACCTTCTCATCAGAAAACTCCTCAATGATTAAAGTTACGGTTACAATTTTGATATTTTTAGTGGCAGTCGAAAATGCACCTAAAAGAGAAAAAAATATAGCTGAAATCGGGCAGATTTACGGGGTAGATGCAGATTGCATGTAGTTTACAAGCACGATGGCGGCTGCGGCAAAGTGTGGATTCCGAGTCGAGGGTACCGCGTTCGAGTCCCGAGTCCCGGGCACGACGTTACGTTTTACCCTCCAGATGTCCCGTAAACCCGCGTCAGCGGGCTCGGAGGTCCTTTTCGCAAGAAAAGGGCCGCGTGGATGACAACCACTGTAAAAAATCGCTTAGTCTCTGGTGGTGGCGGTGGACTCGGGGGGGTTTATCACCGGTTTTGGGGGCCACGAGTGCCGAATGACCGTGCCGAGGGAGGGGGACGGAGAGGGATTGTCTTTCGGGCAGAGATGAGGCTTGGAAAGGCCGCCGTTGTCGGGGTTGACGGATGTAGTCCATGAGGAATTCCCACTGGCCTCGACACTTGTGGAGCGATGGACGCCTTTGGGGTTTAGTTGACAAACTGTTGTAGTGAGCCCAACAAACCGAGTCATTTGCCCCGAGAGTGGCCTGACGGTACACAAGGGGCATCACCCACGTAAAAAAATATTGCATTTAGTAAAGCTGGCAGACTTTAGATTATATAACAAATAAGTCGGTTGCTTTGTACAAGCTTATTATTATTATTTTATCCTTTTTTTCAAAGTCGGGTTTTAACTTTTATAGATTTTCGACACTTCTTCATAAAATAATGTGAATAAGCATGCAACAAGTTAAATACCGAAGTGCAAAAATCACACTTAAACAAACTCTGCCATGATTCTCTTCTGCTCAGTACTTTCCTGGTCCTTCGTTTAAGTGTAGACCTTTGCACAGCGATGGCTAGATGTTCGAAAAACGCTGACGAAGTCGCGGGCACAGCTATCTATATCTTCTATACATATAATAAAATCGTAACTCAGCGGTGTCTGTTTTTGGAAGATATAAAAAAAATATAAATTGTATGGGTATCTATTAACGCAGTAGAACCTATTTTTCTGTTTTTCTGGTTGTCTGTTTGTCTGTTTGTCTGTTTGTGTGTGCCTTTGTGCCCGCTAATCTCAGAAACGGCTTAACCGATTTTAACCAAATTTGGTATTCAGATAGCTTTATACCCCGATTAACATATAGGCTATTTTTTATCCGGCTATTTAGTCCGGTTATCCGGATAAAGTGTTATTTCTACTTTTACCTAATTAGTTTGAATGTTGTATTGAAGAAGTATGTTGTGTACACATGATTAACCGGGTATCCGGTAGGTAATTAAAAAGTCGGATATCTGGCACGTAATTTAAAAAGCCGGATATCCGGTAATTCCTAAAATACCGTATACCTATGTCTCTCCATATATTCGGATCCTTCGGACATACGGAAATTTATAATGGTTGTTTTTAACCGACTTTAAAAAAAGAGGAGCTTCTCAATTCGACTCGCATATTGTTTGTATGGGGATATGTTCACGCCGGACTCCAGCATATGAATATTCTTTTTAGATTTGGAAAGTGAGAGTCTCGAATTGGTCCCACAAATCGTTGGTGAAGATCTGATGAGAACCTTTGGAATGATGAGCAGAATAGCATCCCACAATGCAGTAAATTACTAATTTTTGGACTTCCATCAATATAATCAGCTTATAAAGAACTCGATACGAATTGATGGACCACCTGAAACTACCTTCTCATCAGAAAACTCCTCAATGATTAAAGTTACGGTTACAATTTTGATATTTTTAGTGGCAGTCGAAAATGCACCTAAAAGAGAAAAAAATATAGCTGAAATCGGGCAGATTTACGGGGTAGATGCAGATTGCATGTAGTTTACAAGCACGATGGCAGCTGCGGCAAAGTGTGGATTCCGAGTCGAGGGTACCGCGTTCGAGTCCCGAGTCCCGGGCACGACGTTACGTTTTACCCTCCAGATGTCCCGTAAACCCGCGTCAGCGGGCTCGGAGGTCCT
Source organism: Idaea biselata (assembly GCA_958496205.1). Lineage (NCBI taxonomy): Eukaryota > Metazoa > Arthropoda > Insecta > Lepidoptera > Geometridae > Idaea > Idaea biselata. The sequence goes on along the minus strand of OY292396.1, from coordinate 22,954,839 downwards.
TTTCGCAAGAAAAGGGCCGCGTGGATGACAACCACTGTAAAAAATCGCTTAGTCTCTGGTGGTGGCGGTGGACTCGGGGGGGTTTATCACCGGTTTTGGGGGCCACGAGTGCCGAATGACCGTGCCGAGGGAGGGGGACGGAGAGGGATTGTCTTTCGGGCAGAGATGAGGCTTGGAAAGGCCGCCGTTGTCGGGGTTGACGGATGTAGTCCATGAGGAATTCCCACTGGCCTCGACACTTGTGGAGCGATGGACGCCTTTGGGGTTTAGTTGACAAACTGTTGTAGTGAGCCCAACAAACCGAGTCATTTGCCCCGAGAGTGGCCTGACGGTACACAAGGGGCATCACCCACGTAAAAAAATATTGCATTTAGTAAAGCTGGCAGACTTTAGATTATATAACAAATAAGTCGGTTGCTTTGTACAAGCTTATTATTATTATTTTATCCTTTTTTTCAAAGTCGGGTTTTAACTTTTATAGATTTTCGACACTTCTTCATAAAATAATGTGAATAAGCATGCAACAAGTTAAATACCGAAGTGCAAAAATCACACTTAAACAAACTCTGCCATGATTCTCTTCTGCTCAGTACTTTCCTGGTCCTTCGTTTAAGTGTAGACCTTTGCACAGCGATGGCTAGATGTTCGAAAAACGCTGACGAAGTCGCGGGCACAGCTAGTATTTAAATAAAATCGCAAACCCCATAAACACAAATAAAAATAAAAATATTTTTAAAGTACCTAATGATAAATGAAGTTACGGAGTAGGTAATTACAAAAATGAGAAATGGGCAAAGTTCAGTTTGCCATCAAGTTGTGACCTAACATTTTAATGAAGTTCGAAATTTTACATCGTAAAATTTAATTCCTCATAATAATCTTCAAAACAAAAGCTATTTTCAATTTCTTTAGACGTAGATAGCCGATTATTAGTTCTATTGTTGAATTTCTTGGTTGGCGCTAATTTTTTAGAAAGTATTAAGTTTACCGTTTTATTTGTCCTATTTCGAGGGTAGAAAATAAGGTCAAAAATCTCTTTCTTCTCATAGTAGGTTTTTCTTTTTAAACTAACACGATTTCTTATAGATAAATATTAAAAAATTATTATCTAAAACGCGTTTCTAATAATAATGATAGGTTCTTCTTCCTCAGAACGTTGACATCTCATCATCTCATTCAATTCCCACCAAAACTGTACCTGAAAAACACATGTAAATTGTAAAAAAGCGGGTCACAATACGGGCAAGCTGCGACGCGACCACATTAATAATTTATCAGCCACATGACGGCTGTTTGCTAATAAAGCGTGGATTCGCTTGGAAATATTAATAAAAGCCTGCAGCCGGAACTCGGCTGTCGGAACGGCGGCGCGGCAGCCCGCCCAATGACAAATGACCAGATGCAACTTCCATGTAGTTTCTATTTTAATTTAAATAAACGCGATCATTTAAAGGGATGATGGCCGTGGATTGGGATAAGCTAGGGTTGCCAACCGTCAAATTAAACTTTGGCACAAATAGATAATTTGGCAAATACTAACCAAACAGGAATAAATCTGAATTAAGATTCGTAAACAAAGTAATTGTAGATTTTTCCATTAAAATCAAAATGCTATGTCGGGTTCATCGAAAATTGTGAATTATTTAATGATGGAATGATGATTTTTTTTGTGCATAGCTTGTAGGTGACATTGTTTCCGACATTTTAACGCAATTACCAGACAAGCCAATCCACATTTTAGCCAAAACAGTCGTTTTTTAGTTTTAAAGTTTGTCAGGCTTAGAACAAATAAGGAGTTTTTGTATTAAAAATACATGAAAATGAAGGAAACAATGCTACAATCCATACAACAAATAATTAACAACATTCCGTCACAAAATAATCATCAATTGTCGATGAACCCGACAGAGATTTTGAGTTTAGCGGCTATAGTCCTGATTTACTACAAATATTAATAAATAACGGGGTATTTACGATGTTTCCATACCCATGTTTATTTACCCCGTTTTTTATTAATATTCATAGTGAAAAGAACCATGTAAGTTAAAAAACAACACACTCAGTAAAACTTACTCTGTATACCTATACATTCCAGCAATTTAGAACAAGATTTCAGAATATCAACTGTACCTGTCACTTCAAATAAAATTGAGCTAGATACAAATCTAATTACAAACAATTAAAGCAACGTTTAAAAATATTTTTTATATATCTCAAAAAGCCTCACTTTTCGTGTTACCTCCGTTTTTGTGCCACTCAATGACAAAATAAACATTTACTTCCGACCCTCATCATTTAACTCTCGTGTTATCATTTTCACTTGCTCTTTTTTGCTTAAAAAAATTAAATTTATTTTCCTAAGAGACGTGACATTATAATAGAAGATATTTAGGAAAATTTTGGAGGTTTTTCTAAATCTGAGTACTGCGAGTATTACCTACTTGCTCCATGTGTTTTTGTCCTAAAGGTTTAGTTTAAAGGCCAAACAAATTCATACAAATTAAACTCATTTTTCAGTTTTAATCGTTTGGTCTTTATTATTTTTAGCATTGTTTTAACCTCCGAGACCTTTTTTTCATGGCTGACCATGACCAATTCTGAACCAATCTTGATCAATCCTGAAGAAAAGCGAAATACCATGCGATTAAAACAGAAAATTGGGATTAATTTCAATCCATCATAACGAAAACAGAAGAAAAATCAATAATTAGTACAATTCAACTTTTTCTTATACCTACCTACCTACCTCAATGCAAATCGTGTGTTATCTTTTTCCCTACGCAATAACTGCTGAATATGATATGAATCGATGACCATATTCAGACTCGCAAAATCGCTGTAAATCATAATTTTGTGTCAAAACAAAACATACATTTTAAAAATAACTTTCTATCTTCGCTTTGACTGACTGATTTGACGACTTTCAATGCTAAGCGTACAACTCATTTGCGGAGTTTTCATGAAATTATTGATGTGAATAGTTGTAGATTATTTTGGTCAGATTCAACTATCTAGCCTTCAACAAAACAGACTGCGCAGATACATTGCTATGATGAATTGTTCTAGCGTTTAGGTAGCATTAGCTGTGTTCGCTGGAGATAACTGAACTCCTTGGTTAGTACATAATTAATACATAAGGGCTTTCTCGGAGGCTTCGCTCGCGGCTTTTTAACACCCACTGGTCTATATCGTAGCGCCAAGTGGTCTCGTCCGTGTTCCGATACGTTGCCCGGTGCAGCCACTAAGGAAGTCATGTCGGAGCTCTGCCGATTTCCTTTTTCTATAGATAAACGTGTTAGGTACATCTGAGACCATATCATTACTTTCATCAGGTGGCATAGTGATCAAACGCTTAAAAAAATCTCCCGACGTCTCTACGGAACAAAACATTAAATAAAATTGTACGCATTATTAGAACTTGATTTATCATTGGTTGGTAAGAGACTTGCAATGGCAACTCGTCGTCTTCAACTGGAAATATATGACCTCTTTGAAGCGTAGAAAGATGGGTAATTTCATTGAATTTATGATCGTATCAGCGTCGAAATAGCGAGGCTCAAAATTTGATCATAAAATTGAGACAAACACTGCATTAATGTTCGAAGTAAATTTGATTAATGTGTGTTACTTTACGCATTATAAGTGCAATTTATAGAGACAATTAGGCGCATGTAAAACCAATTAGGGTACATCGTAGCATGTAAAATAAATTGTGTACTTTCATGTTTTACGAGTATGTACCAGACATAGAATAATTTTCTTATGTTACATTATACCCAGATCTTTCTATTACAAATTAGAAATAGGGTAAGTACCTACCTAAAACAGATAATTTCCTCCGAGCAACTAAATTTAAAGATATTTCATAAGTAGGTAAGTACCACAGAATGGTACCTACCTATTTATTATTTTTGTCGAACGGAGACACTGCGGTACTATTTTACTAACAGAACGACTTATTTAGATAATATTAGGAACAAATAACTTCTGAGTAATCGAGGACAATACTGCGAAATTATTTACAAAATCTATACTAACTAAGAAGATACCTTTTATAAAATGTATATCCTTTTCCTCATTTTCTTTGAAAGTTATTGTATGTATTTGTTTTTCCAACAATATTTAGATAAGATTTTAACTGTCCAAAACCACAAGGCTCAGCAAGTTTATAACATAAATAAATCATTACATTAATTACAAGAGGAAGCAATAATATTGCTAATTAAAGACATACGAATAGGTACCTACTGTGATGTATGTTGTGTTCATTAACCTACCTATTGATTCTGTCTGAACTCTATTGAATTCTCATGGGCAATATATCCATCAGAGTTCCATAATTAATAAGTTATTATTATGTTTGCAGTACGGGGTTTAATGTTATTTATTACGCAAAACAATTCCATTTAGGTATGCAGACGTTTTCGCTACTGAAATAATTCACTCCTGAATTGTACACGTAGGAGTACCTCCAATGGAATAACATACATACATCAAAAATAAAAGAAGAGATGAAACACCATTTTTTTGCTCAATTAAATAGAGTTGTTTGCATATCCGTCTATTTATAATAAAAAAGAGCTCAAAAATATGAACTGATAGTGATTAAATTAAATGCTTTCAATGAGAAAAAAGTTTATTTGATAACTACATGTACACTATATTCAATATTTTCCGAGACTGCAAGGAAATAACCAGAAAATCATTGAGTTACTCGACAGTTCTTCAGTACCTACAGCTTCTTATTATATCCCAAAGATTTTTAATACCAAAAAGGATACTTTTGAGGAGCTTATTTTCCTACCTGTACGTACATGCCGATCTTGAGCGGTCGTGCAGGTTAAGCAACGCTTGGCGCGGTCATTACTTAGATGGGTGAAAAATCATTTTCTCGAGCTCCTCCGTGCTTCGGAAGGCACGTTAAGCAGTTGGTCAGCAGTCGTTAGGTCAAGTTAGAGGCCTTAGGGTGACCTGAACAACTCTATCACCAGCCACACCACTATACGAAAAGAAAAAGAATACTAAAAAACCATTAATAGAAAAAAAACCGTGTATTATTTTACTAACAGTAAAGGCACATCCATACAAAAGGGTACATAAACGAGGTTAGTAGAATATTCCAGAATACTGAGTGACATTCGAAACCCATAACCAAGAGAACAAGGTATGAAATAAAGTATCGCGTGGCTGTCAGAGCTCGAGGAAGAAAGAGGCCGAATCAGCTCCGCATAAAACTGTAATACAAAAGCAATACCCAACACTTCCAGTAGAGGCTATAACATAACAAAAGCGGGATATTTTGTAAACATTTTACTGCGTCCCAGTCTGTGACGATATTGTGGTCGGCGTCGTTGGAAAATGGCAGTTTTTACTGCCATCCATAGCACCGCTCTGATATAGCCTCATAGTCGTAGTTGCTGTCTTTCAACGATATTTAGGTACTAAATAAAAATCGTAAAATGCAACGAGAAATATTTAATGATTGTATCGATAACTATATTCAGTACCTACTAATATTTAATACCTCCTCCTCATCCGGGCGATGTTCCCGGTTGAATTTCCCCCTTGGAATCCCGGAGTCGCTTAAACACAGTAGATCTTATTGACCATACCTAACTGCAAATAGATTTGGCAATGTTTTTACGGCCGGCTTACCTGACGCTAACTCTCCTGGGACCAAGTACTAACATTTTATGCCAGTCTAAGTTAAATATTTTTGCCGCACAGTTAGACAGAAAAAATTAAAACTTGACAGACAGACGGACGGACAACAAAGCAAATAGCGTTCCTATAAGGGTTCCTTTATTAACCGACTTCAAAAAAAGGAGGAGGTTCTCAATTCGTCAGTATATAAATATAATATTTTTTTACATTTTATGGAATAAGATAATTCGAGATAGTTGACTTTAAATACTACTCACAATCCAACTGCTAAACTCTCGAAAATTATGAGATCATAATTACCCATAATGGCGAATGTAATCAAAAATTCCTAGAGCAAAACCCCGAAACTTTTCTAATAAAACTAAATGTATTACTTCAAACTTTAAACTAGCGTACGGAAAAAGCAAAACGATGTTTTAAATGCTTCCTCAAGAGTTGGTCCATTTGCGTTCCTCTGGTCGCTCGTTAGCGTGACATAACATTGGTTAAGTTGCTTCTAACGCACCATATTTTCAGGTAAACTGCAATTTTCCCTACTGCCGCGCCATTAGTACTAAAATGGCCACACATTGAACGACATAGAAGAGATCATAATGGGAACTAAGGAATTTATGTCGGCATAAAAAATATAATTACGGTAGAAAAGTGCTCAACTCATCCCATTGTTAGAGATTTTTTTGAGACATTTAAGTAAATTAATTCTTCTTTAGAGTTTCGTCGTCAACAACATGAAACTTTTATAGTTTCGTCAGGTCCGTCTGTCCTTCTGTCTGTCCGCGGCTTAGCTCAGAGACGCAACTCAGAGATGAGTATCTACAAATCGATACCGTGGGGTTCAGTATTAGGTATTACTAAATTATTATTCAGTTTCTGCTTTTACTTCGTCTTCTTCGTCCGTCTGATTCAAAGTATCTTCAGTCAGTTTACTATGGGGCAATTGGAGGAATTCAGAATGGTACGGTCTAGGTATTACTCCGATATCACACAGATGTTTCAAATCTTTGAATTTGGCGATTGAAATTGGCAATCGGCTATTGTATAGTTTCCGTAATAAATATAAAAACGATGTAACTCACACCTTTACACGTAAGTAAGAAACTGGCTGCACAGAAATTTTAGGGTGTAAAAACGATAATGGTATTTGTAGCGAAGTCGAATCGATTATGATTCTGACTGTTACACCCAAACCATTTTGATTACAATAGTGATACGCCTAAGTTACTAAAGTAGGTACTGCAATTAAAAATGTATTTACGTCGTATTTTTAATAAAAAATGGTTTAGAACGTAAAAAAACTTGGGGAGTAAAAAACATTTTTTTTTTAATTTCAAAACTTTAAATATTATACAGATCGATAGATCGCAAAATTCTAAACAAAACTGCATTATTAAGTCATTTTCGTCAAAGTGGCTTATACGCCAAATGAACCCCACGGTATCGATATTATATATTTATCACGCCGAAAAAGTATGGTACTTACAATAAAAAAAACCCAAAATCAGTTTTAGGGTAGGTACCTCCCCTACATGTAAAATGGGGGGTATTTTTGTCTTGTTTAGCCTATCATATCGTTAGATAGATCTTCAAAATTAACAATGATTTAAGAATTATTAAGAAGCGTGGAGTAAGGTCGCAGTAGTTTTGCCACTTTTTGTTTCTGTCTATCAGAAAGTTCTTTGACGGAAAAAGACAAAGCATGTTCTCACTACTCCGACCTTACTCCACGTTTATTAATAAGGTTATGTGGGTTTACGAAAAACAATTTTCATTTTTTTATGTTAATCTTGTTAGTGATAAGAATTGAATTAATTAACTCATCATTTACTTCAATTTAATTATTATAACTATATTACAATCTTAAAAGTAGGTAGGGGAGAGTGGGGGAAACACGACCGCGGGGTAATCCCGAATCCAACGGTTCTAATGTGTTAGAAGCAAGTAGCCAGATTTTATTTGCCGCTATTTCGGAAATCACGCCACGACTAGTGCCAGTCAATGACACGAAAGATGCGAACGCACGTACTTGTCAAGGTACGCAGTTTTCAATATTTTGCATGTTTTTGATATATATTTTAGGTAAACTCAAGTTGTTGTTGCTTTATTTCTATGTACAATGGTAAATTAACTTTTACTAAGTGGAATACCCACATATTAATCAGCTAAATGACAATGACGCAATCGGCAAAAGACATTACTTAATCTATTTTTTTTACTTAATTTATTGTTTTTGATCCAGCGGGGCAAAGGCGAATACTCCATGTGGGGCAATCTCGAACATCCGGCATTACCCCCGCTTCCTTTTGTTAGTTCCCCGTTTTTCTTATTTTATTACTGTTCTAGATGCCCCGTTATTACAAAAGAAAGACCAACCCGAAGTGCAGTCTTGAAGATTTCAAAAAGGCTGTAGATGGTGTTAAAATCTAAAAACTCAGCACGCGCAGAGCAGCAGGATCTAATAATGTTTCAAAAACAACCTTTTTTGACCAAATATATAGATTCCCCTGGTGAAGACTGGATTTTATGCTACACGTGTAAAAATGGACTTACGAGAGTTGTACTGCTGGAAAGTGAACATCGTTGGGTTTTAAATGTGATCACTATCATTATTAATGTTAGTACGTAATTACCCCACTTGGTGTTCGTGTTTACCCGACGTCTGTCGGGCAAAGCCGAACACTAAGGGTTTCGTATTTTAGTCAAATTATTACACTTTTTAAAAGCAATATAAATGTCCATTAGTAAATTCGTTAGACAGATAAGTAAACTTTATAGTAAAAAAAATATATTAATTCTATGATCAAAATCTACTGTTTTATTTAAGTTTTCCCTTAGGTGTTCGCGTTTCCCCCACTTTCCCCTACGAGTACGGAGTAGGTAATTTTGTAAAATTGTTACTGATCTCTCCTGTTTCAACGCTGTTGCTGATTAGAAAAATCATTAAAATTAACTGTCTGTCGGAAATACAAAATCTAAAAATGATGAAAAATTTCTATAGTTTCAATCTAAAGACATTTGCAACATTTTTACGGAATCCACTAGCAGGACTCGCCATAGCTATAGGCGTCAAGTTTTTAACGGAGTTTGCAGTCAATTCATCGAATTTCAAAATTTGACAATCAAATAATAATATGTGCCGTAGACAATTTAACTAACGTGTAATAATAATCTACGAAGAACAAATAGACTTCGTTGGTCTATTTGCCAGCCCCTTCGCAATTAAGTGTTGCGAGGGGGCTGAGCACTAAGGACGTCTCCTCTGACAAAATAAAAGGAGACTAAATACTCAAAGTCATTAATAATTTAATTACCCTAGTTTTGTCCTATTTATAAATATTTTTTTATGTAATGACGCCATTAAAAGAGAATTCTCATATTTTTAACAAAGTAAGTCTGAACAGAGTCTAACATTTAAGTACCAACTAACTTTGAACTGAACACGAAAAATATTAAATGAGAATAACTTTTGTACAAGCTATTAAAAACATTTTCTTTCTTGTTTATCTACTAATATTTTAGTTTGAAGACTTAAATAAGATGTACCTAGTTGTTTTTCGACTTTTAAGATTACTTTTTTTAAATTTCATTATTAGATGACCTGGCGGCACTTCGTATCGCTATCGATCACATCGAAGAAAAATAACTTGACATTGGCTGACGACGACGTCTTACGAATGTTTTCCTTCACTGTAGAGTGATGTTATAACGCACATTTCTTTTCGGCAAGGAAAAAGACATTTTTGCGTAGTCGGGCGGGATTCGAACGCATGGCTTTTAGAGCGAGAGTCGAAGTATCTATCACTAGACTAAAGGTGATCGCACATTTATCAGCAACGCACGCGCCGCATTCGCCGCATTTTAGAATTCATTGTATGTAATGATGTAACAGCTAAAAAATGTGCGGTCAGCTTAATACCGCCCTCTTACATTGAGCCGCTCGTTGTAATTTACCATCTAACCATAAGTAAAAATAATGATTATTAGTTACAGCAGAAATGTCACATGAATGTCATGAAATGTGTAATGTCATGTCACATTTAGGGAAAAGACTTAGCACTCTTCTTTGTAAAACACTTCACTACAAACAGTAGACGTAATTTATTTTGTAAACATTGCCGTAATCATTTTAATAAAAGATAATTGTTAAATTCGTTTAATTGAAACTGTAATATGAAATTCTAATAGTAGCCTTGTAACTGAATACTCTAATGAATGCTGTCGAACAAACTTGTAATTAAGTTAACAAGTTTGGAGCTATTTTACCGTATAGTAATTGATTTGTTTCGTTTATTTTTGTGAAATTATCAGTACCTATTATTATTATAATTAAGTTATTATTAGTTGGTAATTTTTGGAACTTGTATTTGTTAAGTGACGTAAGATCCACCACCACAGCACCAGTATTTATCATCTCGTTGATAACTGAGTTTCATAGGCACTATGCAGTAAAATGATGCTTTGAAGTAAAGTGGTAATTACCAGTTTTTACCTCAAACCAAACAAACATGTACTACTGTAGTGAATCCTGTCGTAGGAAATTTTTGATGATGCATTTCTCCTTGTAAAATATTTCTAAAACAAATGCCTTGAGCAATAAAAACAAAAAGAAATATTAGTTTTATATGAATTTGGCTAGGAGTCAGGCAAAGACTACGCGGATAGAGAGAAAAGACTTATACTACGCCTTGCATCATCATCCCTCATCAACGCATCCCCCTCTATAATAATTTATTTAAAAACCTCTCTCCAAGTATAAAACGTAAGATAATAGTTGAAATATGCACATCATCGAATACACTCCGTCGCGCGACGTCATTTTAAAAGGCCGCATCGACTGTAACGCCGGCCTGTATTTAGCCTTTATGTCTAAAAACAATCACTTGCAAAGTTATCCGTGTCGCTTCACATTTCCAGAGTTAGTATAGCCGGCCGAGTTGAAGTGGTTGTTGACACTTCGCAAGGTTCTCGTCGGTGAGGTGTAACTGTCGTCCACAGAATCGCAACAAACTTTGTTGTAACATTAGTGATAAGCTAGCAAACCTCAACTAATGCAACTGGGTCTCACTTCCGTTCTGTGAGATTCATTTGCTTATCTGTTTCGGGGAATTTTCGACACGGCTTAAAGAAGTTGTGAATTGTTAAGTTTGGCACGATATGGTTTAGTAGTTGCAAGTAGAGCTACTACGAATAACTGTGGCAGAACTTAGTTTCATTAACTTAGCACAAGAAAAACGATTACAATTTAGTTACAGCTGGACTATCTTTATTGGGGTGGATATTACTCGTATATTAGTTTGTTTTTTAATTGCTATAATCTTACGTTTTGTCTCTTTGTATTTGACATCCTTTCTTCAGAAAGATGTGCCAAATCGTTGTCTAAAATTTAACGTAACCAACGAGTAAGAAAAGGGAACCTTTTAATAAAATTCAACTGTCCGTCTGTCTGTCTGTCACCAGGCTGTATCTCTTGAACCCTGATAAGCTGGTCAGTTGAAATTTTTGTGATCTGGTACGGAACTCTACGAGAGCAAGTCCGACTAGCACTTTGCCGGATTTTATTATTATTCTTGACTGAAATGAGTGTTTGGTTTACAGGTGGTGTAGAAGTGCCAGAGTTCGGGGAGCCAATCACGAACCTCACAGTTCCGATAGGTCGAGACGCCACTTTCGAGTGCATAGTTGTCAACCTTGGAAACTATAGAGTAAGTAAATGTCTAATAATTAGTTTTTATAACATTTTTGTTATAAGTCTGACTAGGGAAATATGTTTTTTGTTAAAATTCTGATAAAACCCACAGGTAAACTGAACAAGAGCGAAGCGGTCCCTAACGCTCTGGTGCCATTGTACGAATCCGTCGATTTTTTGGATTTGTATTAAAACATTGTTATGTTTAACCCTATCATAAACAGACTGCATCCATAAAATAATTTATTTCGTTTTGAAAACAATCTATTTATAAATTATTTTTGTACGCGTCGGTCCAATTCGTCGTCGTAGAGCATCGCAAAATCCCTTTGTGACTGTCGCCTATTCTGTGGTTATGTGTAAGGAATTCGAGACGCTATGGCGACGCCCTCCATCACGAGTTACAAATGGGCGTAAAGCCTTGAATTTCTTGAAATAACATTGTTTTTTTCTGCTACATAGGTAGGTTGGGTGAAAGCGGACACAAAAGCAATACAAGCTATTCACGAACACGTAATCACCCACAATCCGAGAGTGTCTGTGTCTCACAGCGACCACTCAACCTGGTACCTGCACATTAAGAGTGTGCAAGAAGAGGACAGGGGACAGTATATGTGCCAAATCAATACCGACCCTATGAAGAGTCAGGTAAGATTTAATTTCTTTTAAGACAATCCTATATAATATACTAGCTGCGCCCTGCGGTTTCACCCGCGTAAGTCCCGATCCCGCGGGAATATCGGGATAAAATGTAGCCTATGTGTTATTCTAGGTCTCCAGCTATGTATATTCCAATTTTCATCGCAATCGGTTCAGTAGTTTTTGCGTGAAAGAGTAACAAACATCCATCCTCACAAACTTTCACATTTATAATATTAGTAGGATAGGATAGGATGTATAGTACTGCCTAGTAAGCAGTATTCAGGAAAAATCGACTGCCTGCAGACCAATTTTTACAAATAGGTTCCTAGTTTTGTTGTACGCATAATCGGGCATAATATGTTGTATTATTTGATATGTTATCTAGTTTTTTCTTAAACCTTTTAGAAAAAGGACAAAATTTGGGATTTGGGCATGCGCAGTCAAACTAAATTACACTAAAATGATCTTTATAAATCGTGTTTCAAGTCGAGTTTTCATCTTTTGTAACACAGAAAATAGACTCTTGACTTTGACCTGATATTTTTGCTCAATAGCAGCCTAACACTAACTTTACTATTAAAGGAGAAAGTTTAATAAAAGAAAACCTTAGTAGAACTACAAACCGTCAGTTCAAAGGTTGAAGTTTTCAGTAGGGAACTTCGTGTGAAAAGCCGAAAGTTAACACTTTCAAAGTAAGGATACATCTGTATTCACCGTAACAATCCGAGATATCAGATCGGCCAATTTGCTAGCACGAGAGCGAACATCTAAAAGGAACTCCGGTATAGTGAGACCACGTTAACATGACACGCGCCTAAAACCTCCGCGTTTTCGTAGTGTGATCAGTTCGGTTACCATAGCCGCTTATAGCAAGACAGTTCTAAAGAAAACACTCCAAAAACTTCAAACGGTTTTCTTAATTGCGTAGGAATATTTTCAAACCGCAATAGGTCTATCATGAGGCCTAGGATCAAACACTAGTATATTAAAATTTTATTTTAAAAGTGTTTCTTGAGGTCCAGAGAAATCAATATGATTTTCTAATACTATTATAAAGCACCACGTAAAGCTTCTTATGCGTCTTTAGACGCAGTGGAAGCTGAACAGTGAATTTAGGGATAACATTTTTCAGAACTATTAAACTAAATAATTTAAAAAAAATATATTTTCCATTTAAATATAATAACAGTCGACATGAACATAAAGATATGTAGGAATATTAGGCTTCTAAGGAAGCGAGCTTACCAAACTTTTCAGTTGATGCTTTTTTCCATCACAACGTGGCTTAGGTATACCAATCACGTCATGACGTCGACTCATCACATCCATTACTACAGAATTGAGGGGGTGACTTGATGGAATTCAATTTTGGCAATTTGCTACTTTCTGAGAGAGAAGTTTTCTACTTTAGGCTCTGAATAGTTTTAGGGTATTAGTGTATGAGTGAAGTGGTTGACGGCGATTTTGGACAGAAAAGTGAATCAAGGAGTGTTTGTATTTGGATTTTTTTTGGAAACCTTTACTATATTAGGAAAAGTTACTTCTAAACTTCCTTACGAGCAGATGTCGTGGGTTGCTTTATGAATCCCTATTGATCTCAGAACCAAAGGATTTTCTGTTTGCTTGTATGTGTATGCACCACGCAAAAACTACTGAAACGATTTTAATGAAGTTTGTTATAAAGGTAGGTTAGGACTGTGGCAATGACATAGGCTACTATTATCCGGATATTCGGAACTTCTTTAATTAAATATGGTTTGAATTTGGGTTTGTAATATTAGTTGCCTGGAAAGATCACCCTTAGGCGATAAGGCCGCACATTTTGCACACTTGTTTGATGATTTTCTTTGTGATACTTGTATATATTTTGGTACAATAATGCGTTTATCTATCTATCTATGTATCTTGACTTTATATTTTTGAGCAAGACTTGCACTATAACTTAAAACACAGGTACCTACTGCTTTAATACTCTAATCCTTATGAATAAAGTTATCAAAAGAGAAACATATTATTACACCGTTCCTTGGTAGGTATCTATGGTTTCACATACTGAACAACAGCAAAACTGTATGTCACAAGTTTATTTACCTCCTAAAGCACCAATAAAAATCGTTACTCCTAATACCACGTGCTTAAGGAACATCAAATAGTTTTATTAATATTTATTTACAGAAAACTACCGTGAGAACGTCAACATACGAGTATTATTGACCTTTGAAAGGATCTAAGAGCTATCCTCTTAACTCGAGTACAGTCCGTTTTTATTTCACTTAAATAAATAATAAGACGAAATTTACTTCGTATACTTAGAGCTGAGTCTCTTTAAATGTCATTTAATAACAAAAGACTTTATTTGGAGTTGGTACATTTGTAAGACAGTACATTTTTTTGAGGTTTTACTTAAGGGGACTGTCTACCTACCTACTCTTTTCTCTTTATGCCATAAGTCACATAACAGCCATGACCCTACGTTTTATTTTTTTCACTTTCTAACTAGTAGCACTCGGGGACTGTCGCGGTAAAGCTATTGCCGAGCTACATGGTAGGCGGAGTGGGGGGTGTTAGGTTTTATTTTCGTTACGGAATTTCTTGATTCGGTCGCCGCTCTCAAAGCCGGCTATAAAAGCTATGCAATAGCTTAAAAAAAACATTGGGGGCATTGTCTTGGTCATGGCAAATATAGGTTTTATGGCATAACATATTTGCTCTAATGTCTTCACCCAGAAAGGAAACAGTCGACTCCGTTTGTATGGAAAAAGAGTAGCTAGACTGTCCTCTTAAAATTATTCTCTCCAATCACAAAGGCGGGGCGGTATCTTTGAAATTCCTCATCGCCGTAGAAGAGTGTTCAATTAGTCTATTGATACCGCACTAAGCAAGCCTTTGAAGCCGTAACCGAGGTACGCCTGTCCTTACCGATGTAATGAAATTGATCAGTATACCCCGAGTCGTACCCAATGGAATCAATTTGATGAAATGGCCCGATAACATCCTATTGCGGCTAGTGCCTTCAACTCACTGAGGTAGTAATAAAACGTGTCATTTTGTGTCAAGTTATATTGTTACATTTTATATGAGGAGATATAAGTTTCATTTTTTTTTAATTTTTAAGTAATTTTTCGGTTTTAATTGCGTGGCGTTTGTAATTTACATTGTTTCAACGCTCAACGAGCGAGACCTTAACAGGATCCTTCTTCAGGTTTGGTTGTTTCGGCCAATCCTGAAGAAGGAATCTGTAAAGGGTACTAAAATATTGAAAGCATTAAAAAAAAGCCGAAAAATTAGTTTAATTTCTATCCAACATCGCGAAATAAAAAAGAGGAATCTTCATTTCTATGTTTCAAAAATACACGTTTATCGTCTTTTGTTTTGTTTTATTTATTTATTTATTTTTTGTTCCAGATGGGCTTCCTAGATGTAGTAATTCCACCAGATTTTATACCTGAAGAGACTTCTGGTGATACTATGGTACCAGAAGGTGGAACGGCTCGAGTCTCGTGTAAAGCCCGAGGAGTGCCACCTCCGAGAGTGATGTGGAAAAGAGAAGATGGGCAGGAAATCGTAGTCAGAGACTTGACTGGAGCTAAATCAAAAGGTACCGTCACCGAATATCTAATCCACATAACGTTTCCTATAATCGCAACTCAGTAACCGATTTTAGTAACAGGTACTATTTATGTATTCTGTGGTAATAGGTAGATACACTACTTCTATCCTTCCAACTGTTTTTTTCTGATCCGATTATCTATCATTACTATTACCTATGTTTTTCTATTAACGATCCGATCTTCGTCTGTTTTCCGATTCCAATTATTCCTAAGTTAGTCTATTTATGTTGTCGATCTATATTATACTGGTTTTACCTAAGTTATTTTTAGGTCTCATTGTCTTAAAATGAACAGATGGGAATGAACTTAGTCTTATAAACTATTTCTTACAAAAGTATGTCTGAATGTCGGGGAATGTCGCCCTCCTAAATTCTCACCTGCAGGCGGGTGATTTTTCGTCGGTATATCTTCTTCTTTCTTATCTTATATATAAAATTTCCATGTCACAATGTTAGTTACCGTACTCCTCCGAAACGGCTTGACCGATTTTTATGAAATTTTATATTCGTATTCAGTAGGTCTGAGAATCGGCTACTATCTATAATTTATAAGGCAAAACAACGTTTGCCGGGTCAGTTAGTTTTTAATATATATGTCTACTGATTACTGGGAGTCAGGTTTACCGATTGAGATGACTATTTATCCTATTTGGAAAATTTTAGCTTAAAGTAAGTCTCATAAAAATCTAGTGATGATCTGATGACGCTTTTCAGAATGATTAGCAGAATACCTCCTCTCTTTACTCTTTACTACTATTTGACTCTTAGTTTTTTAGAAATATTTTACAAGGAGAAATACATCATCAAAAATCCTCCCATCTCTCCTCATTCCTTCTCTCTTAGGTTTTTTTTCTGTGTGACTAGACCAGAAGTAAAATACTATTGGGCGAGTACTATAATACTAAAGGGTACAACTGGCCCGCAGGCGAAAATTTCAGAGGGCGACATGTCCCCTTACCCAAATTTTCTATTTCACATCCCTAAACTAAAATACATAAGCTTTGAATTTATTTACGGCAACCGACGTAAATTTGGATAGCGAAATAGTTACGAACATCCGATATACATTCAAATAGAAACCTTAACGACCTCAAAATAGAACCTTTTAAGAAAACTGTTCCGCTATCAGGACCACCATATTTTAATATAAACTGCCATTTTATCGTGAAAATTCATGACAATATAGCAACTAAAAGTTTCGGTTACAGTTCACTCACAATTAAGAGACTGTTTTAAGTACTCTTAATTTGTGCTACTTCGAATGGTGTCAGGGTGGCAACGGTGGCATTGTTTTTCAGAATAATATGTATAATGCGGATGTCTGCGACCGCATTTGGGCCACAATAAACCGTACCGCGAGTACCGCGACTGTTCCCGGGATGAGTTTCGCGTCCAGTATTGTTTAAAGTTTGCCGTAATTAGTAGAGTTGTGCGTTGAATGGACTCCTAGGTCTTATTATGCGGCCGCTGAAAACGTTTGGGACTTTACTTGTATTGAATACGCAGTGTGATGGTGTCATCCTCATTAAGGGTACGGCCTAAAGTTATTCGTAATTACATGTCTTTGTCTAAGACAGTTAGGACTAAAATTTTGATGCGGTATTGTATTAGGTTGACAGTTAAGTTGGATTACGGTTGGAAATTTTACTTTAATTATAAATGAATCACTGAACGACTTATGCGAAGGGGTGCTTTTTAATTAAACGTACCTATGAGCAGAGTATCATTCCCAGGAAAATTAATTTACACATCCTATATTTAACTATCTTATGACCCGAGCTGTAAGTGTTTAAAACATACTGGCTCCAAAAGTTAAGTCCGATATTTTTTACTGCACAATGTTGATTTCGTAGAATCTTCCAATAGGTTTTAGGTACCTCATAATAACGTGGCAATATAAGATCCCTTAGCAGCAAGTAACGATTGAAAAATAAATATATGAATGTTTTTTTTTAAATATTATTGAAATTTAATTTAGGTACCTACCTATACCGTTTAAATGATGTATAATTTTTTATTACGGAATATTATTACTTATGTTAAAATTTCACTGTCTGTTTTTCGAATTAAAAAAATATAACCCAAATAAATATTGCACACCGCGCAATCTGACCTAAGCAACAAGGCTTACATAATATTAGGCAACTATACGCCTTATATAATGTTAAACATTAATACAATTTTAAGATATCATAAATAATTATTAAATATCCTTTTCATCTGCGATTAATGGATAAGCTTCTCACTAACATAATTACCAGATGAATGACGAGTACAAGATGACTTACAAACTAAGAAATAACTACTTTATCCGAGCCAGTTGGAACGTACTAAAAAAACCTTAAAAGCTTCGTCGGGTAAACCATTACAGTAACATTCAAATAGATAGCCTGTAATAATCTCTGTGAAAAAGCCGAGCAGCCAGAGACGTGATTCAGATAAGATGTAAAGCAAATAAACAACGACAATGATTAATTAAACAAATTACAAGTTTTAAGAGGAACAAAATTATTGAGAGTTTGTAAAATTTTCGTAATGTAAATTGTAGAATGTTAAACGAGAGATAAATTGTTATCTCGGTTGTTTGTTCTACCCTTTTAACCGGCTCTATAAAAGAAAGTTAACAATCCTTCGTTTTCAGGGGGGCTCGGCGTTACCCTTGCCAGCTTCGACTTGGCAACCAATGTGACGCTCGCACTGCGAGCACCGAGTATTAGTCCTACAGAGAAACAGCTTCATACAATCCCGCGGGGGGCGTAGGTACTTCACTACATGCCCAGCTATGTGTGCGTGACCTCTCTCACCGACAGTGTACCGACGGGTTCACGTACGTGAGCCGAGTAGGCTCTTGGGGCCGCCGGCGCCGCGGGCTTGCTTGAAGCTGTTGCTCTGTAGGATTAATACTCGGTGCTGCGGGTGCGAACATCGGGTTTCGATATACAAAGAGAGTACCTAGTCAATTCACACGTACAAATCCGTGCAAATCGGCACCTGTCTCTGATCTAATATCAATATATCTTGTCTGTGTATGTATAGGTTTAAAAGAAAGTCATGTTAGTTACACTTTTTATAACTCTGAATGGCTGAAGATATCTAGGTATGCCAAGATGCTTACATTAGTTAGAAAATCGGATCCATTTAGGAATCCACATTTAATTAGTTTTTTACCTTACTACGTAAATTGTCACCAGTCGGTTCGTCAGTTAGTACGGTTCGTTTATGACTGTCAAAACATGATCCAATTCTGCAAAAGAACTGAAAAGCATGTCGTATCGTGAAGCTGCATTATTAGCCCCATAGGAGAACAAATTAGGTTAAAAATAAATGTTATGCGGCAATGGTGAGACAGTAACATAGCAAGGGCGCTCCACAACATGACATTTATCTGTTTTACGTTCCTTTTTACCTAATTTGTTACTCCTAACTGTTTCTCCTTACAGATATCTCTATTTCCCTCAAGATAAATATGCTAATAAACACATTTTTTGTTCCCAGTGCTCACATACCAAGGCGAAGTACTAAAACTGACGAAGATATCCCGTTCTGAAATGGGTACCTACTTATGTATCGCCGGTAATGGAGTACCGCCTACAGTCAGTAAAAGGATACATATAAGTGTGCATTGTAAGTTGATAGCTAGTTGCTAGGTGCTAGTTAAACTTAACCTTTTTGCCGCTTCATTACTTTGACCTAAGTCTGGCCCGTTATTACTTAATGTCTGCTAAGTAGTCATATCTCAAAAGAACCATTACACTTGAGTACTCAATTTTATTTATGCGTGTTACGTGATAAGATAAATGAAAGAATATCTTTTTTTAATTATTTTATTACTTAGCACTTTTAGAACTTTTTTGTAGAAGACCAAAAATTGTGATGTTTGAGAATAGAACATTTAAGTACGTGCAGTGAACTTTTTGCATATTAAGCTGTGTGATGGATGACTGTTGAACATAGAACAATTTAGATATATCAATTTGTAATTTTTTATTAAATATTGAAGATAGAGTAGGTAGTAGATTTTCGTTACCACATCTCTTCCCATGAATGTCGTGAAAGGCGACTAAGGGACAGATCCCCCAGAGGGGGAGACTAGCAAATCATGAGTTCTCCCGCACGGTTGCAAGTAAACTGCTTGGTCCCGAGGAAGGTTTGAGTCAGGCAAGCAGCCGGCGGGTCTTGCCATGGGACTTGGATGCGCGGGCCCTAGCGGCAATGTTTCGTTGGCGCGAGGAGGTACTTGAGCGGGGTGAACGACCGGCTCAACAGGAGGTGGAGGGATTCCGGTTGGAGCTCCGTCAAATAGCGATGGAAAGATGGGAGCAGCGTCTGGATCGGCCCACAGCTGGTCATGCCACAATTGCGGCAATACGTCCAGTGCTGGACGAATGGGTAGAGCGACAACATGGGGTTCTCACGTATAGACTGACGCAGATACTTTCCGGGCATGGCTGCTTCGGAAAGTATCTGTGCCGCATAGCGCGTAGAGAGCCCGATGAGAGATGCCATCACTGCTCAAGCATCATGGATACCGCTGTTCATACGCTTGAGGCGTGTGTGGCGTGGCGCGAACAGCGGGAGGAGCTGCGATTGGTGGTGGAAAGCGATCTGTCGCTCCCCACGATCGTGTCGCTAATGGTAGCCGATGGGGAGGCCTGGAACGCCATGCTGCGCTTCGCCGAGACCGTCATGTCGGCCAAGTAGGAAGCGGAACGGGAACGGGAAGTTACGACTGACCTTCCCATAAGGCGCCGCCGTTCGGGAAGACCCGGACGCGGAAGGTGCCGAGGTCGTGTAGACGACCTCATGCCTCCATAAATGGGCCCAAAGGCGGCAGACTCGGGGGGGTTTGTCGCCGTGTAAGGGCCCGAGCGAGGCGCACGTGGTTTCAGTGCGCCGCTCATGCGGTTAAACTCTGAGAGAGGGGGTCTGACAACAGACCCACGTCGTCGGGACGCGGACGAGTACGAACGTGTCCCCGCGTTCGACCCCGACATCAAGGCGTGCGAGGAACCGGTGGAGTTTTAGTGGGTAAACCACTGGCCACCTACCATCCCTAGGCCAGTAGGGAGCCCCACACACCGCGCCGCTCTCCCCCGAGAGTGGCGTGAAGGTGCATAAGGCTGCATTTCTCCACCTTAAAAAAAAAAAAAAGGCAAGCAGCCGGCCGTAAAAATAGTGCCAAATCTTTGCAGTATGTATGGTCAATGATAGTGATGACTTACCTACTGTGCCGACCCCAAACAATTTGGAGTTTTAGTAAAATCGCGTATTATTATTAAGTCGCGAGGGGACTGACCGCGACCAAAACTGTTGTAACATGGTTGACACGTCGTGGTAAGAAAATAAATACCTAATAATACGCGATTATGACCCGGAAAATGTAACTAAGTAAAATATTATAGTGCATTTAGTAGGGAGATATCTGTAGATAGATAGATATACATAAAACTATTCGCGAGAATCTTACTTCGAAATTCAAGAATCAATAGTGAAACGCTGAAAGGGAACGAGAAAACTGACAGTTCCGATTTAAAGTTGTAGATTTACGACATCCATCATCGGATTGAAGCTGTCTTTCTTTCTCTGATAAGACTGTGTTATGATCTCTTTGCAAGTCACTGACTTTAGCGCATTCTGATGGTAAAACCAGGTAGAACAATGAGAGGTAAATAAATATTACGTAACCTAGCAGGTAACCTACTTGTAAACGTACCTATCGTTTTATCGAATCTTTAAAAAGACTATAATATCTTATCATATTTAAGGGGACAGTCTACATACTCTTTTCTCCATAGAAACTTTACAAACGTAGTCGACTGTGTCCTCCCTGGATATAGGATAATATAAAACATATTATGTTTATACCATAAGTCCTATATAAGCCATGACCATGCTCTATGTTTTGATTTTTTTCTTTTTCTAATTATTCAGATGTTTATTTCGATTCTAATTAGAAAATGAAAAAAAAAATCAAAACGTAGGAACGGTCATGGCAGATATAGGTTTTATGGCATAAACATATTTGCTCTAATGTCTTTATCCAGGGAGGAAACAGTTGACTACGTTTGTATGGAGAAAGAGTATGTAGACTGTCCTCTTAAAGCCATGGTTAGGGCTCCCACAAGTAACCACAAACCATGGTTATGATCATCTAAATGGTGTAACAATGGCAATGGTACATCGTTATGTATGCGCACTAATAGGGCACTTATTCTATAGCTCATATGCTTCGACTATGTTCTGTTTATTATTTGCAAAAACGGTCCAACATTTAAAATTTTGCAAGTCTTCGCTAAAGCTGTTGAAAAACTAGTGATTTCTAAAATAAATAAATGTCTTTAATTTCAATACAACAGAAAACAGAAGAAAAATCTATAAAAATTAAAAATTAAAAAAAAAATGCTGAACCGTTTTCGAAAAAAAATAAACAGAGCTGAAACATAGTTGAAGAATTTTGGGCCAGTAAATTATTGGAATCATTTTTTCGAATACAAACTTTAAAAGTTACGAATAAAATAAATGTAACCATGTTACACCATCAAAAGGCTTAACTTTCAGGATAAATACGTGTGACAGAGACAGTTGATGAGCTTTCGCAAAGATCTATCGATTTCGTTCTAAATTCGGTTAATTTATTAAAAGGTCTAAGTCAGGAGTATGACTGAGAAAATTGACAGGCACGTTCAATCGCTGCGAATGTCTAGTCGTTTCTATTTTAAGTGCAACTAAATACAAAACCTAACGATTTACCGATATAGGGATGTTATTAATAAACGGCCTCTGTGGCGCGTCGGGCGAAGCCCCGATTTGCGAAGGTTCGATACCCGCCGGGTGCAGGTGCTTATGCTTAAAATAATTATTTATTTATACCACTAAAGTTCCTCTTCTTTTCGTATAGTGGTGTGGCTCACCTGGTGTTAGAGTTTTCGCCCTAAGGCCTCTAACTTGACCTATCAACTGCTATCTGAGATAACAACCGAGACCAACTGCTTAACCTGCCTTCCGAAACACGGAGGAGCTTGAATAAATGATTTTTGCCACACAAATTTTAGTCATCCATCCAAGTAATGACCGCACCAAGCGTTGCTTAACCGGCGCGATCATTCATGTTCGGCAGGTACAGCTTGGCCAATAAGCTCCTCCTACATAAGTGAAATCTATGTAATGATTCGTCCATTCATAATTGCGAGTCGAAGTCGTAGTGCCATGATAACTGGTCCGTGTTCCGATACGTTGGCTGTTGCAGCCACTAAGAAAGACTGGTCGGATCTAGTTCCACTGCCGTCTTCTAGATGAGCGTGTTACATCTTAGACCATATCTACCAACGGGTGAGATAGTGGTCAAACGCTCATCTGTCGTTTGTAAAATAACAAAAAGATCTTTTATTTATATCCTACTCAATTAAATAAATGGTAGGTAAAGAAAACAACTGACATCTTTAGAAATTAAGACATCGCTCGAGTTGTCAGTTTCTTATCAGTTCCCTTGTTTGGTGCCGCGATCTGAAGTGAAAGTAGTACCTTTCTTAAATTGTATAATAAATAATTTTAGCTTTAAAGGAGGACTATGTAGACTGGTTTATTAAATAAACTTTTTAAATAGACACTTTTGTAAATACATACATATTATACATAGATGGACACCCCGACCAGACACAAATATTTCTTTTTTAAGCATATATACCTGCACCCGGCGGGAATCGAAGCCGCAACCTTCTGCATTGCAGTCGCGATTTCGCACGACGCGCCACAGAGGTCGTCAAAGAATATAGATAAGATAAGATCGTCAAATCGTATAGATAAGATAAGATATAAGATAATCACATTTCGGGCCACTGAGCCTTAGGAGTAGTTGCAGTGGTAGTAGTAGGTACTAGGTTAATTTTTTACCGAGATAGTGATTTCTGACATGTATGTATGTATATGTCCAAGTGATCACGTTCAAGATAACCTAGATATAAAAGTAAGTTCATAGAAATTAAAGCAGTTTTTAGTATTAAAATTGGCTGTATTTTATAAGTCGTAACTGCCCACCCGTAAGTCCAGATCCTGCAGGAATATTTGGATAAAGGTCTCTAGCTATCTACATACCAAGTTTCATTGCAATCGGTTCAGTAGTTTTTGGAAAGGCGTGGGAAAGCAAGCAAGTGCCACTGGACCTACATTAATTTGTTTGGTATAATAAAAACATTTATATGCATCTAACTAATGGATGTCTAGCCGCAACTCAAGTTCTTTGCAAATTTCATTGAATTTAAACTTCAAACTTTCTCCATGTCTCGGATGAAGTTGCAGCGTACGCGTTCCCGTTTTTTAACCGACTAGACTTTCAAAAAGGAGGAGGTTATCAATGCAGATGTATGTCTTTTTGTCATGGCGAATAAATTAAAATAAATAAATTAAATTAAATTAACCTACTTAAAATAATTTATACATCTGTACTTCCTTTTTTTTTAAAGCACAAAATAGAAAAAATACACCTAAAGCAACAAGAAGTTGTCGGCACCCGCGGCATGGTGCCCAAAACGCTGGCAGCGTTCCCACGCTGGATAGCTAGGCCAACCCGCTGGGACAAGAAATTACCAGCCCTGGGATCACCAGACGCCTCGATAAGACGCGCCGACAAGCCCCTTAGATTTTTTTTAGTACTCGGCCCCCAGCACCCAATGGTCTCAAAACCCATAGGAGTGAACAAATAACTAAATAAATTATACTTGTTTATTCTTTACCAGTTCACCCAGTGATCCAAGTGCCGAACCAGCTGGTGGGAGCGCCGCTTGGTACCGACGTCACGCTCGAGTGTTACGTCGAATCTTCGCCGAAATCCATTAACTATTGGGTGAAAGACCCAGGTAAGTATTAACAATTGATGATGGTGGAACAGGGTGAATTTTGAAATATTTTAATACTTAAGTTATTTAAAAATTCACACTTATCTATCATCATTCAACTATTTAATTTATATCCATATCTATGAAAGAAAAGCATCTAAGTATTTATAGTAGGTATAGATAGGCAGTTTCTTTAAAACAAATGTATTATTCAACCTTATTATGTGACTTATAAACCTCCTTTTCTTTGATACTTGTTCATTCAAAAGTTGCATGAAATAGTTCATTTTAATCAAACGCCGCCCATTATTAGTTTACCACATTTTTTTTCAATGAGGAGGAACACTAACTTTTTATCCCGGCCGAGGGCGTTAGTCGAATGATCTTAGGTTTGAATTAAGAAATGTCAAACAAATTGGCCATATCAGTCTCAGACCGAAAGAAAAAAAAAAGCTCGGCGTTTTCTTTCGCGGGGGACCATCAACAAAAAAAAAAGGTCATCCGATGCCAGCGCCATCTGCTCACAGCTTTGCGTGTGCCACCCCATTGTGTAATATGTTTGAATTGTTCTTTTTTTTTGTTCTTCAGCTTTATTTGGATATGGTTAGTACATGCATGCATTTACATTTATTTATCGCTACGACTATGCGATGCTTAAGTCTACACCATACATAACTAACAGTATATTGTAATTAAAAAAAAATGTATAATAATGTATGTGATGTGTGTGTGTGTGCGTAATAATGTATGTTGTATTATTGTAATTACAAGCTGCGCCCTGCGGTTTCACCCGCGTAAGTCCCGATCCCGTCGGAATATCTGTATAAAAAGTAGCCTATGTGTTATTCTAGGTCTCCAGCTATGTATATTCCAAGTTTCATCGCAATCGGTTCAGTAGTTTTTGCGTGAAATAGTAACAAAGTCACATACATACATACAAACTTTCGCGTTTATAATATTAGTAGGATTTCCCATATCAGTTAACAGCCAAATACTCCGTACTTTATTATAAGTATAGTACGAACCACGTATTAATTATACTCATGTTATGTTACGTAATTTCACGAACGTATTAAGTATAACGAAGGCAGGTAACTCATCGCCGGTTGTAAGTATTAGAGTATTGTCAGGTAAGATCGGATACGGGGGAAGACCGTATGACTCAGATATCTCTCAAAATAGGTGATAATTTTTAGTGTTAGCCGCGGTGCTCGCAAGAGCAATTCACCCTGCACCGATCTGTGGCATTAGGCGATTGCAATTTCACATATTTTAGGAGTTATTTGAGGCATACGGTCTTCCCCCGTATCCGATCTTACCTGAGTATACTCTACAGTGTGTGTAGTTAGTGTGGTGTAATCTTGTTAAGTAGAAGCAGCTGCTATGCATATTCCCAAAGACTGTCGTGGAATACATAAGCGGATCAATGTAATTACTTCCCCACATAACAATGTAAACTGAACAATCAACTTCAATTCTAATAAACACTGTTTTCATCGATATTTCATATAATATTTAGAATATCCAGCCACTTGAAAAACGGTTATTTAAAATTAATAGGACAAGTTTTACAGTGAGAACAATGTGTTAGTCTTAAAAAGCCTTATTAGTATACGTAGAGTAAGGTCGGAGTAGTGAGAACATTTTTTGTCTTTTTCCGTGACAAGAACTTGCAAAGTTGACAGACAGAAATAAAAAGTGGTAAAATTACTCAGACCTTACTCCACGTTTATTAATAAGGCTAACAGAAAGACCTACAATGTGTTGGTATTGAAGACTTTACAGTTATGTATCGAAATAATAATATAAATAGCGGGTTTATACCCCAAAATCTTCTTAAAAACAAAATTTGAATCGTAATACCATTTGATTAAGTCGGCCGGTGTAGCATCCACGATAAAAACGAAACAAATTATAAGGCAGTCATAAAACTCTAGGTGTCTGCACGAAGTTTTTACATTTTTCATAAAACTTCGCCGCGGCAAGATGAAATTCTAATATTGAATTTGAAAGCAAGTGTTTTCTATACGCTGATATCAATATTCTAATAGAATTTTGTAAGTATTGATTTAAAACAAGAATGTCTTCAAAGTCTTGGCAGAGAATATTTTTCTATCATCTGGACATGAACAGTCTTCGTTTATTTTATTAGCCTTATCGAGCTTATTTTTAACTTACTCTTTTAGATTGTGATATTCAAGGAATAGACTAAAAAGTGGGAAAAAGACTAGACGGCGTCTTAACTCGATCTAGATCGTAACTCAATAATTGGACTGATATTTGTTATATATAATATCATCTCTCGCGTAAGTCCCGATCCCGTGAGAATATCGGGATCAAAAGTAGCCTTTTTGTTACTCAGGGTGAATGAGTGGTGAAAGAATTATTGAAATCGGTTCAGTAGTTTTTGAGTTTATTTATACAAACATACAGACACACAAAAAACACACACACAAATACAAATCTTTCCACTTATAATATTAGTATTAGATAAGAATTGAATTTATCTAAATTAGTGACTAAAAGTACAACATTTTGTAAATATGCTAAAAGAACAGAATATTACAGAGCGACCTTGACTTATACTCCGTTGGTCGCGAGTATAAATGTGGGCTGACCGTACACGAATTTATTTTTCTGGAAAATTCTCGCATTACGATCAAAATCAATAATTTTGTGAACGTACTTTTACGTATCTGCTTGGCGCTGTTTAAGTGATTTCTTTTTATACCTACTTAAAAATTGGCACAAGCTTCCGAATATCACATGCATTCCTTGCCAGAAATATCTTGATTTTTAAATAAATATTGAAGAAGAAGCTTTCGATTGGTGTTTTACGATCTGTGCTATTTCCATACTAAAATGAACAATCCTAAACCTATTATCACAGTTTACCAAATATTTGGTGCGCCTCTGCTTCCTAAACTTAAATCTCTGTCGTTAAAATCGACACCCAATCAACTGGGTCATTTTTTCCAACTCTAGATGATAAAAAATATAAAATGATAGGTGCACATGTTTTTGTCAAATTGTGTCTTCAATAGGTCACTTATACGGTCAAAAGAGTTAGAACCACCTCAAACGTCGCTTTATCCTCACGACTTTAAGTACCAATAGGGCAGTTAAAAACTCGCGTGGGAAACGGCGAGCCAAAAGGACAAATATATCGCCAAATATCGACGTTACTCGCTTGTTTTCGCCATGCTTTCATGACATAATGGTTTTTTCAAGGGCTTAAGTCTGCACTAGGCATTAATAGAAGATGCGAATCCGGAATGAGTAAGGATGGGTTGTTGGTTAGAATCCCGATCTGCGTCAATCGTGCGTTGTGTTTTTGCAAAAGTATTTTTCCTTTAAAATATTTCTATAATGTATATTAGCCTGAGTTCACCAGTGAGACATTATTTATATAATGCTGAGGGCATTACATGATCAGCAAGATCTTCCCAACTTAAAGTAGGTAAAGTACTTACAGGAGAAATAACTAAGGTTTTTTTTCTACAGGTGAATTAATAATACCATCAGAGCACCATGAGATGACGGTGCGACAGAAATCGATGTTCGAAGCAGAAATGACGATGACAATCAAAAATATAAGGCGTGAAGACCTAGGCAGTTACGTCTGTGTCGCTAAGAACTCGCTAGGAGATGTTGAAAGCAAGATTAGGTTATACGGTAAGTAGCTACAATTTTATATTTTTATCTATACCAATGATATAAACCGCGTAAAATGCGTTCAAAAACCTCGAATTACGACCTGCATTAAACTGAAATGTTTTGTTACATTTTTTTTATCTGTGGTAATATGGTAATGTTATTATTGTGGTTAAAGAATCGACTTCGATGTTATTATGATATTCCAATTTCGAAAAAACAACTTTCGGGAAAAACAGACTGCGCCTGCCTTAGTGAAATTCGTGAAAAGTTTCATTTTTCATTTTAGTATCGCAATTTTTTTATCATCAGATAAAACAGTGTATGTAACTGTTTATATTTGGCATTAAAACAGTCGCATAAACAACACATAGGAACTCAGGGACAGTTGTCTATAGTTATAATTAAACATCGTTATTAATTATTTAGGTAAGATACCAAATATAAGAAACGTTTACATTTGCTTTTATAATAATATGGAGAGTAATTGAGTGATATGTTTTGTAGAAATAGGATCATATTTATTGGGAATAGATCAAAATCAATTATCTCTTAGTGAAATTTTTCATTAAAACTCTATTCAAATATAATAAAGCCTTCATACCACAGATATGTGTTTTATATTAATTTGAAAATCCTTTTATACCCATTTGAGTTTACAAATAATAAACACGATCCAATTCCTATCAGACCTTCGGTTTTATGATTGATTTCCGTTAGATAAGTAAATATTTTTCTATAAATAAAGATTTTATTTGCATCCGTACCTACATATTCAAAATGAGATTAATGCGTGCGGAATATTAAAGGATACACTAGTCTAGTAAGACGACGATGCCAATTAGCTAACCAATGAAAGACATAGCTAATTGTCACTTTTTCACTGCTTGACGAATTAACAATAAAATTTTCGGTAAAAACACTCATGACCACTTGACGCAATTTCTTGACTTGTTCTAAAACGCCATTTCACCCTACACCATTGAATCTAAGCTACGATCAAAATGAAACTATTGACATATATGTATATTTTTATACTTACCTACATAAAGTTAATTAGGTACAGTTAAACAAAACACCTGCTTAAAAATATAAATTGAACTCACTCAAATTAATTGCTTGAATTAACTTCAAAATAGGTAATTTGCGACAATTGTACTATATGGTTATCATCAACATTTATCAACATACTTGCGTTAATTTAGGAACAAAGATTCATTCCATACAAACGTTTTCTCATTTCATACTCATATCTACGAAGTCATTAAATAAGGAGATGCCATCTATTGTTTTGGACTTCAATGTCTCAAATAAATGTTCGACC
The DNA here is from genome assembly GCA_958496205.1 of Idaea biselata. Classification (NCBI taxonomy): domain Eukaryota; kingdom Metazoa; phylum Arthropoda; class Insecta; order Lepidoptera; family Geometridae; genus Idaea; species Idaea biselata. Next base: position 22,925,431 of record OY292396.1, on the reverse strand, counting down.
ATTGTAGCCTTTAAAAAGGACAGTCTCCATACTCTTTCTCCAAACAAACGTAGTCGACTCTTCCCTGGATAAAGACATTAGAGCAAATATGTTTATGCCATAAAACCTATATCTGTCATGACTATGCCCCTACCTTTTGATTTATTTCATTATCTTATTAGTAAAGTAATAAAAAAAATAAAAATCAAAAGGTACGTTTGTATGGAGAAAGAGTATGGAGACTGTCCTCTTAAACACTGCTATATACCGAACTGATTTTTCACAAACACAACACTGAACTCATTTTTTTTTTAACCTATTAATTAAAGAACTGTACCAAATGAACGGTAACGTTCGTCTGTTAGGCCATCATTCCAAATTAACGTCTCTCCAACCCCAAAAAAACGTTTGTAAAGCGCCAAAACTTCTTCTGATAGAGCGCCTATTACACCTCCAACCAGATACATGTTATAATTAAATCTACATAATCGCTAATCCTCATTTTGACCACAATATTATTTCTATCTCAAATTCTCTACCAACAGAAATACCCGGAAACGATAGAGCAGTGAACCAGTTCTCCGACACCCGAATAACTTCAGATGACGACTACAGCGAAAGCTACGACGAAGAGGAACCAAATGACATCGAAACGAAGAGCAATCGAGTACCAGATCGCGCAAACAAATGGTACTCCAGCGACAACAAAGTAACAACAATTGATACCAATAGAGCGACAACAATCACGATATCTCTAACAGCCATTTTACAAACACTAACTTTTTTCATTTAATTTCCTCATAATCATGATCATTTTTCAACAGTGTTCATTGTTCAATTTTCGGATAGTAAAACGAACTTGATTTTTATGCTGGGGCTTCATTAGCGGGCTACGACGATTTTTCGTGTTTACGCGGTCGGGTGCAACGCGAAGTATTCGGGCGAAGTCGATATTTAGCGTGGGTGACTACACCTGCGTCAATTCAGTCTCGGCCGGACAACAAACTAAACAACGATACATAACCTGCTGTCCCCTGTTGGCTTTCCTATTTCTATTGTATTTTAGTATGTATTGATAGCTGTTGGTTTCCCTAAAATGTAAAAATAAAATAATAAATAAATAAATCACATCAACATGGCAGAAATCTAACCCGCGTAATGTAGACAAGTATGAACGTATGCGTATGACCGACGTTTTTATCGCGACACGAATCTTGGCCCGCTAATGAAGCCACAGCATTTTACCGAAACGTTTTATTTTCTTGTTTCCCATCGGCATGTAACGTGATAATAACTAGTTATTAAAAGTTGTATATAGTTTTATTATATACATAAATATAGACGAATATAAACGGTATTTATATTGAATAGTGTTAATTTAACATTCCTATTGTCTACGAGCATACTGTTATTTATATATACGATAATGAGTATATAGATTGAGCGAGGTTTAAAGCGATTGTTTATATTAAATGTGCTATGTATAAATATTGCGTTTAGTATATTCATTCTATCCATAGCGACATTAAACTCGAAAAATCTTCAAGTCTGAATGCACAATAAAACATGTTTTTATAAACATTTTTTAAATTATGTAAGGTGATGAAAATACTATGCAAGTATCTACTCTAAAGGGATTAAAATAGAAGTAGAAATCGATTAAAAAATTGACAGTTAACAAAACCTTTTCACTTGCATAGTAATTCTATCAGAATTTTACTCCCAATTTTCTCAACAAATCCAGAATACTTAATTTAAGTTTAATGTCATTGGAATAGATGCCCGAGTTTTAGATGAACAATTGTAAATAGATTCATATAAGTACTGATACTAAAGTAATGGCAGTGAGCTCTTTATAGAGAAATATTTACTTGATGTTTTTGTTTTAAACAAAATACTAACTTATATCTTACAGTATGTTTATAGTTGCTGTGCATTTAAAAATTTACAATACATTTTGACCTGCTTACCCTTTAATTGTAACTTTAAGAGAATATCACCAAAAATATGAAATAATGTTATTTTTTTCAGGGGTTTATGCGAGCTATACTTAAAATCCCTGTCGGGTTCATCGAATGTTGTTCATTATTTCATGACAGAATGTTGTGGTTTTTTTTTCTGTGTGGATTGTAGGTGACATTGTTTCCTAAATTTTGGTATAGTTTTAAGACAAAAACTTCTCATTGTTTCAAAGCCTATCGACATTTTAGACAAAACATGACTATTTTGGCTAAAAAGTGGATAGACCTTTGGACATTTTTGCCGGGAAACTGCTCTAAAATGTAGAAAATTATGTCACCTACAGCCAATATTCCATGAACCCGACATTGATATTGAATTTAGCTCATATACACCTCTTAAAGTTGCAATTAGAGAACCTTTCCGCATAATATCTAAACTAAAAAGTAGACAAACAAAATGTAACTTCTTCCGAATGTATATTAAAATCGTTACAAAAATAATAAAATAAAATGGAGAACACGTAATGTTGTCTCGTAATTTCCCTAAATCCTTACTTCTTCTTTTCTTGGTAATTCAATATGTCAGGGAAATTAATGGCATAACATATTCCTAACAATGTTATTTAGGTACACAGCAGAGTCGTGTTTATAACCGACTTCCAAAAATGAGGAGGTTGCCAATCGATACAATACGTACATTCAATATGTAAGAATATTAGTAAGTAGGTATGTTATTATTATCTCCGGCAGTCGCGTCGTCGGAAGTCCGATCGCGATTGTTGTTTTTTATGTTAGACAAATTCTCGCGGTTTCATCCGCGTCCGATCCCGTGGAAATATTGGGATCAAAAGTAATCTATGTTAGTCCATGATAATGTAGCTTTCTATTGGTGAAAGAATGTTTGAAATCGGTTCAGTGGTTTTAGATATTACCTAAAAATACATTCATACATCATGTTACCAACGTTACCTCTTTATAATATTAGTATAGAAAGGTATTAACCACAAAGTACATTATATATTATGTATTAACTTCCAGTTAGTCCCATAAAAAGTTGCTGAAGATCTGTTGAAAACCTTCGAAATGATGAACAGATTGCAGTACATTTTTGAACTTCTACCAATAGAATCGGCTTCTAAAGAACTAGGTACAGATCGACGAAGCAACTAGAACCACCAACCTCAAGAGCTTTCTGTTGAGAAAATCAGAAAACTCTTCAATAATTGAAGATACGTGACCGTATGTAGGTGAGGTTATTATGTGAAACCTCTCTACTATCTGCTGTACAGGCTGTGCGTTAATCCAACAGTCGGTCGGTCAAATCAAGTTACAAATAAAGATTCTATATCGTATACGTTATAGTATCGTATGTGGTACGATGACCCGTTAAGTGATTGAACCGAACCTGGATATTTGGTATTGACGCTGTGTTTTTGAAATGGCATGAAGTTGGCCGGTTTGTTTGCTATCCGCTGCTATTTGTTTACGAGTTGAGTGCGATTTACGTCTCTTAAAAAGAATCGTTTTTATACCTACAAATATCTATGTATCTTTTGACCCACACACATATTTATTTAATAGCGCCGGTGTTTCAGCCGCGTAAGTAAAATAACGCGATGAAAAGTATTCTGTGGGTTATTCCAGATCTTCACCTATCTACATATCGAGTTTCATCGTAATCAGTTAAATTTTGCATTAAAGGTTCGTGGTGAACCGTGGTCCTATTCGTGGGAACCTCTAATTGGCACTCCGTTTTTTAGATTTTTAAGTTATAATGTTATGCAGCTGTTGGTTCTCCTAAAAGTAAATAAATAAACGTAACAAAGTCACCTACATACCTACTTACAAACTTCCGAGTTTATGGTATTAGTAGAAATAGAAACTAGATACTTTAGTTTCTTTCGACGAACGGTGGTGAACGGTGAACATGCATGCTTGCATAGAAGGAAGTTTTTCACTCTAGAGTTGAAGCTGTGGTTGAAGACTCCAAGGTTGTAGTTAAGGGGGAATATCGACTTGGGCAGTGAGTTCCACTTGGTAGCAATACGTAAGAGAAAGGTGGACCAGACCCTGAATGGGTAACGTTTGTAAGTATTCCTCGTTGCCTTGAAGTAAAATAAGTACTATTACGGAACAGTATCGTGGAATTCCTTGGAACATTCTCTAAAGTGCATGGATGCAATTTCATTTCAGAAGAATCCTACTAATATTATAAAGCTGAAAGTTTTATTTTATAAACTAGCTGCGCACCGCTGTTTTACCCGCGTAAGTCCCGATCCCGCGGGAATAACGGGATGAAAAGTAGCCGATGTGTTATTTCAAGTCTCCAGCCTGTAGGTACATACCAAGTTTTTACGTTGATTGAGTAACAAACACACACACACACATACATACTCACAAACTTTCAGCTTATAATATTAGTAGGATTAGTAGCATAAGATAAATATTATTTAAAGAATCTTTAAGAAATATTTAAATTCCATAAAATGGGAAAATACATGTTTTGCTAATTATATTACGTACCTATATGTTGTATGGAAAAATAAATCTCAATGTTTGGTATAGAGCATAGTTACTATAGTATACACACATATAGTTCCACATACCTACCCAAAATGGAATTTGGTCTAACCTTTTCAGTTAGCTTAATTCTGAATTTAATCTAATTTTACGACCAATTTAAGTACCTATTATGAACCGTATCACAGTTTAATTAATAGACTGTTCTGACAACCGTAACATATAAAGGTACATACACGTAACATATAAAGGTACCTACCTACATACATACATTATGTAATATCTACCTATGTTATGGTTTACTTTTAGTAAAATTGGAAAAGGCTTCAAACAATTTACGCAAAATTATAATGCCGTTGAAGTGAATGAAAAAAAAACATGAATGATGAGTATTGTATATTTTTCATAAAAAGTTTAATATGTACCTATAACAGCAAAGTGATATAAAATATTATAGGTAGGTAGGTTGCAACGTCAGCAAATTTGTTAAAACTCAATTATTTTGAATGTTTATTATTATGAAATGAAACAATTAATTATCGTGCCACATGTTTTATTTGCAAATTAATCCAATTAAGTTTCGTTCTGCAAATGCAACAATTTTGAATACGCTGTCTATAAACTATACAGTATATTTCAATGTGTATAGGATTATGGGATTACAGTGTCAATTCATTAATAACTAGTGCGTTCCGCGGATTCACCCGCATAAGTCCCGATCCGGTGGGAACTTCGAAAAACCCTTTCTCATCGGATGCCTTCACCACACCATATAAAGAATACACTCTCCAAATTTAAGTTCTCAGCTATCTCAATAAGTCAGTAGGTATAAAGTATTTTAGAGACAGCTACGTAGAATTGTTCTTTATTGTATAACTCCAAAATAAAATTACAACTCAAAGAAAAAACATAAACAACTTAAAACTAGGTGGCTCAGTGGACGGCCTTATCGCTTAAAGCGATCTCTTTCAGGCAACCTTTGGATGGACAGGAAGTGAAGAAAGATTTAGCAGCAAAAAAGCGAGAAGCATTTTATAGATATAGATTAGATTTAACTTATTTATGGACCACATTAGTAAAAAATATAAGTGCCTAGTAGAGCGTTTTAACTACAAGTAAGTTTATTTTTCTTAATAAAATTACTTAAACGCAGGAAACAGATCCGATCGAGCTTAATTTTCTTTACTAATAGATGAAAGAAAATTCGTTTAGTCATAGTGTAGGTAAGTAATTGGCCGGAAAATTAACTGGACTACAAACTATCAATCACTTCATGTGGAAATCTTATCTTTATGTATAAAGACGTAAGTAGTATTTTAAGCTCCTATCTATTTTACATTACATTCATATCCCAACCAAAGTAGGTATTTATCATTTTTATTTTTTTTTAAACACAAATTAAAATGCAGGCTAAAAATCACAGTGCTATGTCGAGTGAGGTTAAATGTTTAACCCACATAAAATACACTACACTATAAATTATATAACAAAAGTTTTTCTTCTGTTTTCGCGATATTAAATTGAAATTAAAGTCATTTTTCGGTTTTAATCGCGTGGTGTATATTACTTCTAGCATTGTTCCAACGTTGAGCGTTGGAAAAGTAAAAGTTAATGTTTTTCATTAAAATAACCAAAATAAACAGTAAGTATAATTTTTACTTTCATTTCCGCACACAAAAGACGAATATTCTTTTTCCTCCTTTTTTGAAAATCGGTTGTCAGTAGAATGATGAATTTTTGCCACTTAATGCTGTAAGTTGTGCTGTGCGATTTGTCTTCTCGCGACAACGGCCGGTGTAACCTATTTGCCGAAACGTCGAGGTAATAAAAACAATGATTATGTAATTTATCTACAACGCGATCTATACCTGTAGTTCTATAATAGGTAATAATGGACGGAAATCATGTATTAATTAAAACATAAATAAATAAATATTGCACGACGATACGCACAGCGCAATCTAGCCCCAAACTAAGCAACTAGGCTTGTACTATGGGTACTAAACACAGGAAATAATACATTTTTTTTTCTTTTTTTCGTAAACACTTAATAGGTACATAGAAAATACACAGACAAGAAACAAATATTTTTTTAAGGATAAATACTTGCACCGCGGGAATCAAACCCGAAACCTTCTGCATTGTAGTCAGGCCATGGCTCGACGTGCCATAGAGGCCGTCAAATCAATACTAATAACATCTTATAAGAAATGTCCTAATAATATTATAAGCTAAGAATAAATGCGAAATTAGTATAAAATAAAGTCCCCGTCTCGTTAACAAGTAAATTCGATCAAACAAGAACAATACCCAGCCCATATTCAAGGGCATCATTGATCAATAGTAATTTGTGTTCAAATTTCCCCCATAATTTGTAAAAACGTCTCGATTCAGTCACGTAAACACTTGTTACACTCTGAATCAAGACAGACAGCAAATTTACATCGGTCGATTGTTAGTATACTGGTTGCACGATTTTTCATCATCTATCTATCTATAGGTACTAATATTATAAAGAGGAAAGATTTGTGTGTGTCTGTATGTTTGTTATGAATAAACTCAAAAAGTACTAAACCGATTACAAAAATTGTTTCACCTTATATAGCGTCGATTGAGTACTTTTACTGCTTCATTTATTCTATGCAGATATTTTTCCCGAATGTTGAAAATTAAAAAAGTGGCTGTGACGCACGGACGGACAGACAGACATGACGAATCTATAAGGGTTCCGTTTTTTTTTGCCATTTGGCTACGGAACCCTAAAAATGAGGTTTTCGGATTGTTGTCGATCATGAGGTAAGTTTATCGTCTGGTAACACCTTCAAAAACGACTGGCATTCATCACCACCATGCTTAGATTGCCCAAATTAAAGGCATTTTGAAGATTCGTCGACGAAAAATAATGAAATCCTATAACTCTTTTTGTGACGTTTACAAGCAATTTTAATGGAATTCATTATTTTGAAAGAATTTAATTTTGACACTTCCGTAATTGATTTTATGGCTTGAGTTGTAAATCATTAGAAGTGTATTTTATTTAATAGTTATTATCCTGTTTAAGGAGATTGGATTTTAATTATATAAGTACCACCATACCTTACTTAATACGCTACATTTTTTTAGTGTGTCCTAGAAATTACCTAGCACGAGCAAAATATTGTCGTTCTTAATTTTATTAACTTTAAAAATAGACCTTGTATATGAAGCAATTTTACATATAAGTGAAATAAATAAAAACAATTTTATATAAAACTACTTAGCTGTTTCGTAGCTAGTTTTATATAAAATTGTTTTTATTTTAAATTGTAGCGGTTTAGTTGTTTCGGTTATTCATTGTAAACACACAAATATCTCTTCTTCATACTTCATATTATAGATTTTTCTTATGTTTTCGCAATGTTGGATTGAAATTTAACTCATTTTTTTCGGTTTTAATCGCTTGGTGTTTATTACTTTAAGCATTATTTCCATGGTCAACATCTCGAGACATTTACAGGTATCTACTTCAGAATTGACTGAGATTGGTTGGATTAGATTGATTCAGTAAATCCTGAAGAAGACACCTGTAAAGTCTCGAAACGTCGAAACAATGCTAAAAGCAATAACTACCACGCGACGAAAACAAACAAAAAAGTTTAAATCTATTAAATTCTATTTCACCCACTGAAACGAAAACTTTAGATAACATTCTCTCCAACGCCCAAACTAATACGGAACTAGTATTCATAAATAGTGAAAACCTAGTTCACCACAATCTTAACTAACGTTTAATTAAAACTTCGAAGAGAGTAACGACCACATGTGATACAGGCTGGCCTCAACTCGAGTTTGATAATTAACATTCGGTAATGGGATATTCAGGTGGCCCTTATCTCTGTAGTCCTGATTAGAACTACATCGGCCAAGCGAGCGGAATGCGTTATTGATACTTCGCTAAACTTCCGGACTGATTTGCACAGTACACTTTGCCTATATCAACTTTGATTGGGTTGTTCCCGATTGTGATGAAAAATATCAAATCCTGTTTTCGAGGAAAGATGAAGTTCATACTTTGGCTCTCGATTGGTTTAAAACAAGTTTTGGTAGTAAAATAAAGTTTGAAAATATAGTCATATTTCATACTTCATTCGTTCATATTTTGGTATGGTCAACAAAAAATAGTTAGGCACTTATGCTATACATTCTAATAGACTTAAGCGTACATTATTGTACGGGATTTATATTGTGGGGAACTCAAATAAAGATAAAGATTATCTATTGTTTTATTTAAAAAAAAAAAAACAATATTACAATTGCGTCGCTTACCAGTAGGCACATAAGTCTAAGTTCCACTTTAGACTTGTACTTGACCTGTGCTGAATATGAAATAATCAAATAAGTTTTTTAAAAGTAAAGTATTGTATCCGTTGTAACACAAGCTTAGTAGCTTACCACGGGGCTAAATGGCACTGTTATGTTCACATAATTTATTTGTTCATTTTTAATTATTTTATATTTTTATAGATCAGTTCCAGTAGGTAAATTAAATTATATAGCTAAGCCTTGATCTGAAACATATTCATAGTCAATTAGTTTTTTTCTCTCTGTGTATTATTATAAGCCAGTTAAAGTATTGTAAACCAACAATAAAAACGTTCGACTGCAAACAATCATATCACAATCACAAAGTCGAGACCACATCGTTTTGACCCGGAAACCAACTTAGATACATTGATAAAATGGAATGTTACCTCGATTGTGGTCTTTTTGCTATCAATATTTGATGGATATCATAATTTAAATAGGTATCCTATAGTTTCAGAGTTAGAATTTTTACCCCCTTACCTAAAAACGATGATTAACAAATGCTCAACTATCTAAGATAGATAAAGTTTGTTTTTTTTGTTAATTTTGAAACTTTGTATCACAGTAAAAGACAAACGATACACAGTTTATGCAGCTGTTAATCATCGTTTATAAGTAAGGGGGCAAATCTATTCCTCTTTGTTTTTGAACAAAAAAGATAACACTTTAGATTTTTTTAGACTGGCGTGTCTAAAAAATAATGCATAAAATATAAAATAAAACAAATAATTTTACAAACCCATTCTTGTAACAGCGTCTCATATGCATTCCTTTTACATTTTACCCCAAACACACGTCGACAACAAATATAAGTGGCGTATTATATTTCAAATTGATACACATATAGTGTGACTGCAAAATGCGGAGGCAGCGATGGCGGAGCATTATCTATTCAATGCGCTGAGGTGAGAATTTCGTATATCAACATTTACATTACGTTTTCACAACTTTTGCTTTTAGTCAACTACATATTCTTTTGTTACGAACTGCTAGTTGGAGATGGACAACGAACTACCTACAATGTAGTCCACTTGACCTAAAAAATAAATTTAAAACAATATCTGTGAACGTCACACAGCGCCATATAACCCCGTGGTAAGCTACGCTTGTATTACGGTGACTAGACAACGGATATACCTATACCTACATACAGTATTATACCCAGACCAGAAACAAATATTTATTTTTAAGCATAAATACTTGCTTTCAGCGGCGGAAACCAAACCCGCAACCTTCTGCATTGTAGTCGTGCATTCATTAGACGCGCTACCGAGGTCGAAAATTCATGTATATTTACATAAGATACCCTCAAAAAATAATTCTTCTTAATTCAAAAATAAACGAAAACAATAGTAACGCAGATGCGTGTTATTTAGTCCATCCACTTGGCAGTCCTGAATGACAATCAGTTAAAGATACAGTGGGAGCAACACAAAGCCGTGAACTGAACTAATGGCGTGTGCATAATCCGCACAAGTCTCTCCATTGAAGACTGCTGTGGAGATGGACAACGAACTACCTACAATGTAGTCCACTTGACCTAAAAAATAAATTTAAAACAATATCTGTGAACGTCACACAGCGCCATATAACCCCGTGGTAAGCTACGCTTGTATTACGGTGACTAGACAACGGATATACCTATACCTACATACAGTATTATACCCAGACCAGAAACAAATATTTATTTTTAAGCATAAATACTTGCTTTCAGCGGCGGAAACCAAACCCGCAACCTTCTGCATTGTAGTCGTGCATTCATTAGACGCGCTACCGAGGTCGAAAATTCATGTATATTTACATAAGATACCCTCAAAAAATAATTCTTCTTAATTCAAAAATAAACGAAAACAATAGTAACGCAGATGCGTGTTATTTAGTCCATCCACTTGGCAGTCCTGAATGACAATCAGTTAAAGATACAGTGGGAGCAACACAAAGCCGTGAACTGAACTAATGGCGTGTGCATAATCCGCACAAGTCTCTCCATTGAAGACTGCTGTGGAGATGGACAACGAACTACCTACAATGTAGCCCACTTGACCTAAAAAATAAATTTAAAACAATATCTGTGAACATCGCACAGCGTCATCTAGCCCCGCGGTAAGCTTCGCTTGTATTACGGTGAGTAGACAACGGATAATTACCTACATACAGTATTATACCCAGATCAGAAACAAATATTTATTTTTAAGCATAAATACGCAACCTTCTGCGTTGTAGTCGCGCATTCATTAGACGCGCTATCGAGGTCGAAAATTCATAAATATTTACGTAAAATAAACTCAAAAAAATTATCTTCTTAATTAAAAAATAAACGAAAACAATAGTAACGCAGATGCGTGTAATTTAGTCCATCCACTTGGCAGTCCTGAATGACAATCAGTTAAAGATACAGTGGGAGCAACACAAAGCCGTGAACTGAACTAATGGCGTGTGCATAATCCGCACAAGTCTCTCCATTGAAGACTGCTGTGGAGATGGACAACGAACTACCTACAATGTAGCCCACTTGACCTAAATAAATTTAAAACAATATCTGTGAGCATCGCACAGCGTCATCTAGCCCCGCGGTAAGCTTCGCTTGTATTACGGTGAGTAGACAACGGATAATTACCTACATACAGTATTATACCCAGATCAGAAACAAATATTTATTTTTAAGCATAAATACGCAACCTTCTGCATTGTAGTCGCGCATTCATTAGACGCGCTATCGAGGTCGAAAATTCATAAATATTTACGTAAAATAAACTCAAAAAAATTATCTTCTTAATTAAAAAATAAACGAAAACAATAGTAACGCAGATGCGTGTAATTTAGTCCATCCACTTGGCAGTCCTGAATGACAATGAGTTAAAGAGACAGTGGGAGCAACACAAAGCCGTGAACTGAGCTAATGGCGTGTGCATAATCCGCACAAGTCTCTCCATTGAAGACTGCTGCGAACTGCGATTCAGAGGTCGACGACAGACGACGGAGTAGCATGGGGTACGGCAACCAAATAATAGGAACCGTACTTTCAAAACTGGAGCGTATAGAACAAAGGACGTATTATGTATTCCCTTTATTTTATTTTGAATATACACTCGCTCTGCTAGAGATAAGTCTTAGTATTTATGCTTGCTGATTTCAAACACAAAATATGAGTACTTAGTACTTACAATATAACTTGATTGAAATTCCGGCTTAATTACTTAATATTAAAATGGGTGTTAGTTGACATTCACGATAAAAACAATACAAAAAAAACAAAGACTACTTACATTATTTATATCAATGGAGAATAAAATGTATTGTACCTACTTGTACTCTTGTTTGACTCAAATCTTCTTGTTCGAGTGCCAACTTCAAAATAATAAAATGATGATAACGAACTCAAATAACGTAAACGTATACCTACCTACAGAGTTAATAAAAAATCGAAATTAGAAAAAAATATTGTGCTTATGATTTTTATAACCTGTCATAAGCGCTTTATGATTATTTGAACGTTCAAAATATAGGTATAATAATATTTTAAAGGCTATTTGCCGTCAAGTAATCTAACGAAATTACCCGATGTAAAACTGATGGTATCCATAACAAAATAAATTGCGTCCAGTAAAATGAGTATTTTCTATTCTATATTTTTTTCTAAATAAATTGATCGTACACGTTCCTTTGTACCGATTATGTTTAAAAAAGTACTAGAAGTTTACAAACTTAAGGTATCTTACGTAGACGTAAATATCTATATCTATAAAAGGCTTTGTCCAGACTGACTGATGGATCGATTCAATGCGCAGCCTAAATCGCTAATATAGTAGAGAGCTGAAATTTAGAGAGCGTGTACTTATATCAAGTAAGCATTCGATTAGAGAGGGTTTTCAGAAATTCCCAAGATAGTGGGGCTTACACGCGTGACCGCCAGACCCAGCTTGTAGTTCTGTTCAAGTATTATTTTAATATTCTTACAACTTCTGACACAAAGACTTCCTTGCAGTACCTACCTACGTGTAGTAACGAAACAATAGCATCTCGTAAATAATGTGACTTCAGTCCATTCCGTCTCCGGAAACAGGTAAATGATGATAAATAATATAAAATAATCTGGAAGGGACTACTCAAAGGCTTTAAGTCGTGTATCCGTGTGTCGGAACCGCAATTAACGTATGACCTTTCTGGGCCCAGCAGTAATTAAAGAGGGGTCGGAAAACGCGTGTGGTTTCCTAAATGTACATGAGTAAACATATTTTTGACTTCATTCTAACGCGATGTGGGCTCACGTTGTCTCTTTTTTACGCAAGGGTCGATTCTAAATGTTTCAATTGAGCTTGAATTTCTTTGTTGGTAACATATAAATTTAATCAAAGTATAGTATTACGGTTTGTAATTTTTTTATAAATGGTTATGGAAACGTGAATAATGTATTTCACAACAATAAACCAAAAGCAAGCTCAGACAATGGTGGCTAACTCACTACGTCTGTTGTTATGTTACTCGAAGTATGTTTTTGTGAAATCAGACCATTGAAGAAAAATAACAATAAACTACAAAAGAAGTATAATCGTAAGGAAACGAAAAGTCTGATTGACTCGTTCGAATAACAAAGTAACAATCAAACAAATAGGAAATCAATCCGGAAATAGTCGGAGACACTGAATTGTTAGTTCAAAATACAGTTTTAAAAATATTTGAAAACCATAGAAAGATGTTTGAACAAGGTGTCAATATACAGGGGGTACTTTAATTCTACAAACGAACGAACGAAAGAAAGAAAATCTGTCATCCGTCCTTCGAAACCCTCAGAAAAAAAAATTCGTTTTATCGTTCGTGGAATTAAAGTAGAGGCCCACTTTTTCTATATTAATATTATAAAGAGGAAAGCTTTATATTTTTGTGTGTGTGTGTGTGTGTGTGTTTGTCTGTATGTTTGTAAAGAATAAACTCAAAAACTACTGGACCGATTTCAAAAATTTTTTCACCATTAGAAAGTTACTTTCACCCTGAGTAAAATAGGCTACTTTTGATCCCGATATTTCCACGGGATCGGAACCGCGGGACGCAGCTAGAGTGAGATAAAGAGAAAAGCCTTTTACAAAGCAGAATTCTATAAATCCAAATTAACTTTCGAACACGCTAAAGACCGTGTGAAATAATTAGCATATTTCAGGCATACATTAAACTAAAACCAAATTGCAGGCTGAAATGGAAGACAACTATCATTGTGAACACCTGGCGTTGGAACAAAACCTTCCCGAGACGCGTTCCACACATATACCTAACTTTTAATACAGTTGGAACTCGGAGTATAGTTGAAAACTTATCCGATAATATGAGTAATGCACAGTTTCTGAACAATTTATTATTATAGTTATAAATTTAGTTGTTTTGGGGTTCTTTGTTTTGCCTATGAATAATGATGAGCGAATCTGGAGATCGCCATTGCCCAAAAGAAAAAAAACTATTCATACCTAAATGTACTTAAAATTACAGTGCGTTTGCACGCAGACACAACACAATTGCAAATAAAACTCAAAATACACTCTCATTGTATTCGTATGGTAGTTGAGAGTATATTTTGAGTTTTCTTTGCAATTGTGTTGTGTCTGCGTTGCATCTGCACTGCGTCTGTCATCAGCGGCACTGCGTCTGTCATCGGTCTGCACTGTCTCTGTCATCATCACTCGTAATTATTTACGAGAATTGAGCCACTGGTTAATAATGTTAAGGGATCGTTATACAAGTCGGCTCAATATCGGTAGGTACGTAGTTCCAATTTACCTAATGATAAATACCTCCGTTCTTTGTTTACAAATCTCTTCAAACGCTAAAGCAGTACATAGCAGGGCGTTTGTATTTGCTTTATTAAATTTTACCCAAACAGTCTTCCAGAGGTAAATTTATTTCTCCGTCTGCGAGTACGGGTGTTTCATTATTCTTTGGTTGAAGCCGAGTATTAGATTAGCAGCCTCTCAACAGCGAGCAATATCTGTTTTCATATTACTAACAGCTAGTTGTAAAGTTTGTGATTGCGAGTGCTAATGTTACAATCTCGGTTACTGTTGGTTTGTTTTGGTTTTTATTTAAACGTGTTTATTCCGACGTATACGTATGCAATGTAGGAAAATAAATAAGTATGTATAATGTACGTATGCAATGTAGAAAAATAAATAAGTATGTTCACTAATAAATAATGAGGATACACAACCTGCGCAGACATGCCTAAGTTTTGTTAGATGGTAAAAGTACAGATGCAAAGATTCAGCGTATGAGTCAGACTAATCGGTAAAGTCATTGCTCCCGGATTATTAGAATATTAAGATACAACGAAACTGCGTTGTCGAACTCAATTTAGAAACTAGGTTTTGTAATTTGGGGTAATGTAGAAGTTCGTACTTGCCAGACTTACGATTTTATGTACACTAGGTATAACATTTTTCTCGTTATTTTTTTATTTTTGAGTCTAAATTTGCCAGACTCCGTACATAAATCAACATTCCCTTTTTTAATATAAAGAAGAAGACTTATGTGTTGTATTTAAATAAAATTCTCATCCACACTTTAAATCTTTTCTTGTTATTTTGTCTCCCCCGAAGTGCTAAGGGTAGTAAATCATCCCTAACATTGAATATAAATGTCACCCTAAGTAAATGGTTTAAACATAAAAATCGAAAAATGTTTAAGGGTGACGACATTTACTAAATTTATATCGTATCATTTGTGCCTATAAAATTAGATTTTATAGTCACTCTCTTCATTACTGATATAATAAATTAGATTTTTAAATAAATACGATCAAGTGTGTTTCCGCCCAAGCACTAGGTAAAATTTAACTTATTAAAAACAGATTCCCGCGGTAAGTCTCGATCCCGTGGGAATATCGGGATCAAAGTAGCCTTTGGTACTCCCTGACAATGTAGCTTTATATTGGTAGGTAAAAGATTTTTTGAAATCGGTCCAGTAGTTTCGGAGGTTACTCTCAATATACATATATACATACACGTTACCAACGTTACCTCTTTATAATATTAAGATTAGTATAGATGGGAAGCTTCAGTCATAGTTTGCCACCGCAAAGTGAACGTAAAAAGTGACTTCACATAGAAAATATTCATAAGATGGATTGAGATATTAAGTCCTATAGGTATATACTATAGGTAATGTCTCAAACATACTCCATGTTCCTTTAACGCGAAATAAAATATATTTAATAAATAAAATATATATAAAATCTTATCTAGGTAGATATTATATTATTCAGATCTCAAATGGTGCCAGAGAAGCAGATCCAAACAATGTCAATAAAGTCCATTGTAAAGTCCCACTGGTGCCGGACGGTAGACTCGAACTTTTCATTGTAAATATTTTGTAACATTATTCCGAATAAGTTTAGAATTTTTAACAACCCTTCATATGCTGTCGGTAGTATACACACACGAGATTTTGTTTAATGAAGTAATGCTGTAGGTTGTTTCCTTAATTAATTATGTAAAATTGTTGTATGTAATATGAATTCAGTGTTTCCTAGAAAGTTGTTTATTACACTTACTTAGCTATATGATTATTCTATTAATATGAATTACTGTAGACATATGAGTATTGGCTTGCTGATATTATTTTGAAATATTTGAAGTACTATGCTAAAATTTCTAGCAAGGTAAGGAAAATTTATTTAAATAAAAAGCTTTTCCAAAATTCTGTGTTGCCTAGAAAGTTGTTCATTATTTAGTGTTTATTCTAAGAATATTTATTACTGTGTATGAGTAATTTGCTTCGCTTACTGTTATTATTTGAAGTAGGTAGGTACTTGGCAGAAATTTCAAGCCATGGATGGAAAAAATATTTAAAAAATACTTAACTCAGTAATTACAAAACATACAGAAACCATTTATTGGTACCTAGTTAATTAATCCTTCTTTCCCCTTCGTTTTGGTAGTTTTTTTTAAGACAAAAAATAATAGTCAAAACAAATAAGTTAAAACAGCGGTTTTTATTTTACAACGAAACGGGATATAGTTAAACATTGGTTTTCCTGTATATTGATTAGTAGTAATCTGCACTGTAGTAATCTGCACTTCATAGGTATTGATAAAAACAGCGGTTAAAGAAGGAACGCTTCAATACCTACTTCACCTTAAATATGAAAATCATACCAAAAACATAGGTGTGTAGGTAAGAATACGTCAAAACTGGGCCCATATACTTTAGACAAATTCAACAACAGCTAAAGATAATACAGATATCGCCGACGGACGCGACGCGAGGTAGAAACCGAACGCGCCAGATGGCATCTACGAATAAATTCTGGAGCAATTTTATCGCTACAAACTGCACTCGTCTGCCACCCGCTCCCGCTTCTCTCAAATGCTGATTGTTTTATGACTAGTTTTTGTTCAGGTAATGTCTCTACGTCTCTCTTTTTTACATTTATGCTTACTTTTTCTTGCATAGGAGAACAGTGTTAGCCTTTTGGGATTATGGATCTTTTCCACTTTTTTTAACATAAGTTATTAATGAAAATTCAACTCATGTTTATCAACGTTTCGAGACCTTTATACCTATTAAAACTTTAGCACTGAAACAATGCTAAAAGTAATTAACATCACGCGATTAAAACCGAAATATAAGTTTAATTTCAATCCAACATCGCGAAAACAGAAGAAAATAATATAAATTATTGATATTTCGTCAGTATGAGACTCAGCCAGTTGTAATTAGATACTGACGAAATATCGAACTCCGTAATAAACAAGTTGAAAAATGGTAAATATGACGTTCTAAATAATATTTGTAGTGAAAATTACCATGTTAGTTTGAAATCGTATTTTAAGGTACTATTATCTCACCAGATGGCACTCTCACCAAGTGATTGTACCTTTAAAACTACGTGTGGAAAAAATGTGGACTAAATCATACGAGCAAAAGCAAAACAAACCACAAAAAAACTTCGTTCAGGTACTTTATTGGAAGATCGACAAAATAATCATGAGATCAAAGTATCATAAAAGCTCTATGAATAAAATTAACACACCTGAAAGATCTAAAAACACAAATTAATATTTATGCAAATTATAGGTAGGTATAATACTTATAGGTACTATGTCAGAGTGTGAAGAATTTTGGTGGCACCGAAAGGAATAATATGTATATTTATTCAATAAACTCTCGAAAAATATTCAACTAAGGTTCGAGGGACTGATGCGATTTTTCTCTTTGTTCTCATTTTCCGTCTCATATTTTTGTTTTCAACTTGACTGAATATTTTTATTACATTTTCTTGTCTCTCAACACATGAGTTAGTTTAGTCAACTCTTCGTGGTTTTTGCAATGCCGAGAGCGTTCGACCGAGAAAAGTTGTTTTAATACACTGTGCATTCTGTATTAACTTTGGGTTTTAATATTTTTATTTTAACCTTAGGAAAAGTACTCACTACAGTACGGTATAGAAAATTTGTAATTATTATTAGAACTCGTTTGTGTTTGTAGATAATTTAAGATTTTTAAATTACCTCGATGTTTCGGCATGAATTACACCGGGACTTGGACCCGTAGTTCTAATAAAAACAATGAACAGTTATAATGAACAGTTTTTAGGTGTTTATTGGACATTGGTAAGGTAGTTCCCCCTGTGTATTAACTTTGGGTTTTAATATTTTTATTTTAACCATAGGAAAAGTACTCACTACAGTAGGTATGGTTTAGTAAATTTATAATTATTACTAGAAATTTAGAACTCGTTTGTGTTTGTAGATAATTTTAGATTTAAATTACCCCGACGTTTCGGCATAGGTTACATCGGGACTTAGACCCGTAGATCTAATAATAATAATTGCCAGTTTTTACGTGTTCATTGGACATTGTTACTTCAGGCGCCATAATCAGAATATTCCCCCTGTGGCTACAGGGGGAATAATGTTGAACATGAGCTTTAGTGATGTGACCCACTACCATCACATCACTAAAGCTTATGTTGTTTTCAAAATTGTTATTGAAAAGGGCCTCTACGTGTTGGCTTCGGCTCCACGTACGCCTTCCAAAAGTCCGGAGCTCCATAGCCCCGTGATACAGGACGTCTAACAGACAATAATGGACAGAAATCGTGTAAGTTAAAAAAGTGTGTGGAGAATTTGTTCGTACTAAAAACATACAAAGTCGCTTGCATCTATTTCTCCTTACCTTAATTGAAAAAATCCAAAACGAATCATATAGATCTAGATCTTACGGGTACGATACGTACAGAAAAACCATAATATCCTATGAAAAATTCAAGCACTTCGGTTACGATCGGCTGCTATGAAATCTTGCCGTGGCCCTAAGGAAATAACTACAATAGACAGGTACGGATTAAGGCAAGTTTAAATATAGATAAGTGAAGCATTAAAACAACAGAAATCAAATTTTCTTTTAGGTTAATTTTTAGTGCTTACCCATCATAGAAATATTTCAAAGGAAATCAACCAGATCAATCAGATATAAAAACACGATTTTAGAAAATTTTGTCGACATTTTTGTTTTGAAAAATTTCGAGTCCTGGCTTGCATAGTGTTTTTGTAGATATAACATACAGTTATTTTGTACCTTGATAGTCCCACGGATTCGTGAAACTATAGGGCGTAGCTAGTTAAAAAAGAAAAAAAAAACTAAACATACAGATATTTGGAAAATAGCGAATAAACTTAAAAAACATATATGTACACTTTGCGATAAATCACAACATCATTAAATTTATTATTAGATTTTTGTTTAATAGTACTAATTCTAATTATCTACACTTTTAATTTCTTACTACAGTGTGCTACAGTTAAAAAAATGTTCTAAAATAAAATCAAAACCACAGTTAAGTATAAGCGTTACAAGTAGAGTGTAAACTAAAATAGAAAACTGTTTTCGAAGACAGCGAACAAAGCAACCCATCCCGTTTAAATTAATTGTGCTAGTACGATTTGAAATTTAAATTGGAAGATTATTCTGCGAAATTAAGTAATTGTGTAACAAAGCATAGTATTTTCCCTTTTAGTGTTTTAGAGCTTTAACATCTGGTCCTTTATAAATAACTTGACTTTGAAGTTTTGTTGTTTGTTAATTTTAAAAAGTGTTTTTGATTGTAGTCACAACACGATTTGTTTGTAAAATTGAAGGTGTTGATCGTTTAGCAATAATAAAATCCACATTGATTTAATTAAATAAATAAAAAATAAATTCAGTTAACAACACACAGCAACATCTAGCCCTGTGGTAAGCTACTAAGCTTGTGTTACGGTGACTAGACAACGGAAATAATACCTAAAATTACTTTTCTCTTGTAAATACATACATTTATACATAGACAGACACCCAGACCAGAAACATTGTTTTAAGCATTAATACTTCCACCCGGTGGAAATTGAACCTGCAAATCGAAGTCGTCGAAATTAGTACAAAGATTACAAAAACAATCTATAATGTAAAGTAACATAAAACGCAACCTCAAATTAAAAGAAAAGGAGAGTGACAGAATGTTACCTCATCCTGCATACGACTCTGCATCCGCGTAAATGACTTCAGTTGACTCTCTCACAAACGACTTGTTCGATACTAGTTCGACGTTATCTTATTCATAAGCTAAACCCATACCGAGCGAAGGTGAAACTCCAGCACCTTAGATATTACCTCACATTGTAAATAAAATATGTAAACAAAGTTTTCACTCGTCAACAACATATTGTTTGCTATTGGATTTCAGGAACTTAGTTTGAGACATAAAATGCAAAACGGCGAGATACTTCCTTTTTGGTAGCCCAGTTTCGTTCTCATTACAATATCCGTATCTATTCACATGTGTTGTTTTGGATCACGCCTTCCTGATAAAAAATAACAGTGTACTTAGTTTTTTAATTTTTTTTAAATATGGTCTACCCATTAGGAATCAACCAGTATCAGACTATCAAGTATGTTTGCAAGATCATCATCATCATCATTTCAGCTGTAAGAAGTCCACTGCTGGACATAAGCCTCCCTCATAGATCTCCAGATGCTACGGTCATAAGCGGCCTGCATCCACCGTGAACCCGCGGCCTACGGATTAGCTCTTTGAAGTGGCAGTGGGCAGGACATATAGCACGGAGAGCAGATGGTCGTTGGGGCCGAAAAGTTCTCGAATGGAGACCGCGGATCGGAAAGCGCAGCGTTGGACGTCCACCAACGAGATGGACGGACGACTTGGTTTGCAAGATAATTGTTTTTAATTGTAGACTATGATTTGACACACCTTCCTGAAGAAAAAAACGTTAAGTACAAAGAACCAAAACGTAGATCATAGTCTGAAATTATAAAACGAAGTACCTAACTATACTTATCCAGATAGACACTTATAAGTTTTTGTGGCATGCTCACAAACGTCAAAATCACAAATGCTGTATTTTAATTTTACCATTTTACCAAAATTCTCTCTTGACTTAGTGATTAGGACTGTGACTGGTTTTTTGCAAATATCTAGCAAATATACCTAATTGATATTGATTAATTCCTAATGAGTACACCCATATTTTGGTCTGAAACTGAAAAGAAAAGAAGATAAAAAACTTAACATTGGCAAACCGCGAGCTGGTTCCATGGATGAAAAAAAATCAAGCCATGGATTATTTTCGTTAACTAATATCGGTTTTTAAATCTCTCAAAACGGTAATAATACAAATGACTTATCAATCACGCCGATCTCAGTGGGTATCTGCTACCTTTTGAAATAGGCAGGAATACAATAATTCACATCCATTGTACTAAGGTGGCATCGGGCATTGAGGTAGGTAGGTACCTCGTACGGAACCCTTATCAAACTCTACGATTAGGACCGGATTAGCCGGACAAATGGAATGTGTAATTATCTCCTTAGTTGATCGCGTTAGTCCGACATACGTATGCTATCAAAACTTAATAATAAAAAATATTTATTTTCCGATCGCTACAGGAAGGTAACAACATAGATAAACCCCCTTACTTATACAGAGCTGCATACACTATGATCGTTTGTCATTTATGGTGACATGATATTTCAAAGTGTTACATAAACTTAATCATCGTTTATAAGTAGGGGGAGAAATCTTTATATTATTACGTTTTCCTAAGTGTTTATAAAAACCATTTGTTAATTTTCTTTAGACTATGCACTCGTAACTCCTCATTATGAAAAAGCTGCATATCGGATACAAAGCTACAAACATAAATCTATTTGACTCAAGTCAAATTTTCATGAGGCCTACCACTTGACCATATTTTCATAAAATAAAATCAGTACTTGCTCAAAATAACGACATACGATTCTCGAATTAATCAAATTAATTATGTACCTACTTGCCTACCACTCATTTACAAACACATACATTAAAAGCCGATAATTACAATTCAGATGGAATCAATATACTTACCTATCTACTTACGCGCATCAAAAGAGGCATGCAATTTCATTACTTTCATCTTCATTAGCTTAATTATCCAAATTAAACATCGCCAAAAGAATAATGAAGTTACGTACTGGATGCTGAAATTTTACCTCTCAATTCAATAGGTACCTAGGTGAAAAAAGTAGCTGTAGCTGTTTTATAAACAACGAATCAATGAACTAAGCTTCTATATAGGTAGGTATTTAATTATGTACTAAAAAATACAGGTCCACATGTTTACTCATTTTATATGTAATGAAGGGAAAAATTATCTTCTCTTTTCGCGATATTGGATTGAAATTAAGCTCATTTTTCGGTTTTAATCGCGTGGTGTTTATTACTTTTAGCATTGTTTCAATGATCAACGTTTCGAGACCTTAATTAGGCCTCTTCCTCAGGATTGACCTGATTGATTGGAATCGGGCAACATCATGAAAACAGAAGAAAAATCTATGTAGTCCATATTAGGTTTACATATACCTAAAATAAGTGATGAAAATCTGTCTGCATATAGGTAATTAATTATATAATTATTTCATAAAAAAATATCTATTCTTAATTAATTACATTGGCGCTGTACCAGTATCGTGCGCTTATTGTAGGGTCACCTCACCCGTAGTAAATACAAATAAAATTGTTGAAAACCGATTCATTTGCATCACAACAACGCTACTTGATCCGTTAACTACCTGTTTAAAACGTTTCATTTTGTAGGTGGCAATTGAATGAAAGTAGGTACTCTTTTGTGGACATTGCGGTTGTTTTCTTTGTAGTGGACTCTACAAGAGTGGAGTAGGCACAGACATGAATTATGTCTGTGGGAGTAGGTATTCAAGCTGAAAATCTGGTATTTGCACAAGTTACTGCTTCAGAGCCTGGTAGGTGCTCTCCATACTAAAACACAATTGATCCTATTATATCTGAAACTGATTTTTTTTTTTCAATGTAGGTAGTCAACAATTAATAAAAAAGACACACCTATTTGAACGCAGCATTACTTTAATCAACATTTTTTACGTATTAAGAATGTCTGTACTACTCCGTTTTTTTGTAAATTATGATTTGACACATCTTCCTGCAGAAAAAAACGTCAAATACAAAGAACGAAAACGTCAACAGTAGTCTGAAATTACAAAACGAAGTACTTTGTGTTTTAATTGAAGACTACCTATGATTTGAAGCATCTTCCTGAAGAAAAAATGATACATACATAGAACGACAACGTCAGATTATCAGTAAGAAATTAAAACAACGTACCATAAGTCTTGTAACAAATAAAAAAATACCAATATCATATAAGGAAGGATCCTGTGATTTCATTAAGGCTTGTTTAATGCTAATAACGACCCTTCTTCGACACTCGAATAAATAGAAAAATCTTCTGTATGAACATTACACGACCAGGCAACTACGTCGATATGAAAACAACGTTCCATCCTAATTAGTTAGATTGGACACATCTGTCTCTTCTATGGATTTACTTGACAGCGCAAGGATTTTTATACGATTTATTTTATTTGAAATCTCGTTTCGTAATGAATGACTAATGTTTACAAAATAAGACGATTTGTCAAGATAAGAAATGAAAAGATATAATTGGCTGCGGGTTTTTTTTTATAAGAAACGGACATAAAAAGTTGCGAGGCAATTTGTAATTCGGAAAAGTTTCGGTGGAGTTTTATCGATTGACATAAAAGCTCGACCTAGATTATTCGTAAAATAAGACAGGAACAGAAATTACAAGGTATTCCAGGCGTTATTTTATTCCATTTATGTACGTTTTGGAATTTGGAAAAAAAATCGGTTTAATTACAAATTTGATTTGTTATTTGGATTAGATTATTTAGGATTTGTAGATTACAGAAAATGTTCTCAGACTAATTTTGAAAACTTTAGTTCGCGGTTGGTTAAAATCAACGTTTAATTCTTAGATGAAAACAAAAAACAGGAGATACGTTACCTAGTCTTGGAAAATGAGACGATAAAACTGCGTGTAGCTGACGCACTAGCCTCAGTCATATGTCCAACCGTTGCCGCGTGAGGGCGTGCTGTCACACTGCGATTATCTTTTTGAAATCCATAAGAATGTCTTTTTGCTTATTTACAAATGCCTGAATAATTCTTAAAGACAAACGTTTTTTATTACAATAATTGTATGAAAATGCATGTAGGTGTTTCTAGCTTATTTTTTGAATACGCAGTGTTAGAATATACCGTATCTATTATTTTTGTTTTCATCTAAGGTTTAGTTCTGAATGTTTATTTGAGAAAATTTCTTATATTTAAACATTTTTTTTCTTATTTTTGAACATTCAAAGTAGGTTTATATTTTTCAATAAGTCTCTACTTGCGGTCATTTTTCAATACGAACTTAGACGGCCAGATGAGCATCCATTTTTGAGTTGTGAATCGCGTAACTTAGTTTCATAAAAAAATGACAACACGTATTGCATCACCTGTGGCAAAACAGGGTTTTCCATTGAAACCGACTGTAGCAGAAATAACGTGACCAAAATTACGCGACTCCCAACTCAGAAATTTACTATCTTTTAGCCTGACCCTCAAGTTCAAATCATCAACTTTATTAAGTTATGATTATACAACATTACTCCAAAAAATAAGTTTATTAAAGTCGGCTATATACGTTACTAGCAGAATCCCGCGGTTTTACCCGCGTAAGTCCCGATCCATTTTCCAAAAACCCTTTCTTAGTGGATACCTACATACTACAAAGAACACACTTTCCAAACTTGATGTTTCTAGGACCAGCGGTTTGGGCTCTGAGTTGATATATGGATCAATAAGAACTTTGAATTATATATCTATCTATACTAATATTATAAAGAGGAAAGATTTGTATTTTTGTGTGTGTGTGTGTGTCTGTATGTTTGTTATGAATAAACTCAAAACTACTGGACCGATTTCAAAAATTCTTTCACTATTATAAAGCTACATTCACCCTGAGTAACATAGGCATTTTGATCTCGATATTCCCTCGGGATCGGGACGCAGCTAGTATAAGCTAAGTTGTCTATAAGTTCGACATACAGATGTACGTCGAACTTGTATATAGTCAACTTTAAACAGGAACTCAATGTTCATCAAGTTTAATAATAGACAAACAATTATTTCGAACACGGTGTTCTGATTTGGCCTCGACGAGCGACGTCCCGTCGTCGGTTCAATTCCAAAATTGCCCTCGCAAGCCGAGGTCCTCGTCACAATTAACTGTAACACGTTTCAATTTCCATTCCGAAGCTCTGCTAAATACTAAATCCTCAGTTATTAATATTTAGTTGGCTCGGCATTTGAGACACTTGACACAGTTGCAGCCTCACGTTCCTATAAAGTTAGAGGAAACTTACTGCATTTTCCTATTGATATCCAACGGTATTGTTTCTCAACTTTGATACGAACTGCTTCATAGAATCTTGATATTACATCGCTCTTGATATTGGAAGTTGTTTTTATTATGTTTTCCTCAAATATACTCGTTTTTCAGTTAAATATTAAGATAGATATTTATTAGGTAGGTATAGATTTTTCTTCGGTTTTCGCGATGTTGTACTAAAATGAACTCAGTTTTCGGTTTTAATCGCGTAGTGTTTATTACTTTTAGAATTGTTTCAATACTCAACGTTTCGAGACCTTTACAGGTCTCTTCTTCAGGATTGACTGAGATGTGATTTGTCATTCCATTTTATTTAAAAGTTACAGAGTAACTACTGTCTTAACACGTATTTAAAATATCAAAACGTTCCTGTGTATGCAGAGTTTAAATTGCAAAGACTAATGTTTAATATGTATTATGCACAATCACCTTTACAATGACATATTTTTATTACAACGTGACTTCGGAAAACGCGCCTATACACGAGAAGAAATCACAAGAAACTCTTGGGGTTCTTTCTTTTTTTAGTGATTTATGCTTACAAAAAATATTCAGAGAGATATTATTATATTAGGATATCATATCTCTCTTTTAAAGACACGGAATCTATATAGGTAAATCTTCCTTTCAGTATCTAATCAGTAGATTTTTCATCATTTTTTGTGGTTTTCCCTATTCGTGCTGACATGGCGCAGAAGCGAAGTAGAGCGCCTGAAGCAACATTGGATTGAAGCTCATCAAACTGAGCTATCGATCACATTTATTAAGTTTAGCTAGACTTAAATCATCATCAAAGAGCTATTTGATGAAAGCTGTGGACCTTTCACACAATGTCGATTTTTAACGTATTTTACTAAGGTAGTAAAACAGCATAGTGTAAGTGGATTTTTTTATAGGCTTTCTAACCTGTGAGAATTGCAGCCAGTTTGCATTGGATTACTGGGGTTTTACAAGGTAGTGTAGCAAATTCTGTTTTTTGTCATTTTTATAATCATTGTAGATCTGATCTATTCAATAACTAAATCGTCTTAACGTCGCTTCAACATCGTTACATTTTTTTGAAAAGGGTTCAACAATGTTTGGAAATTTTCAAATGACCATTTAGTAATAGAAGACGCGCCTGTAATTTCTATTTTGCGTCGGTGGTACCCTCAGTCGGTAAACACGGGTACTTATATCATACAGCCCTTGTATGTAGATTCCAACGCAGTTTCGCGCAAAACAATGACAAGTAGACTTCTGCTGCTGACAGCTGTTATTGTAACTGTGTCAAAAATTAGAATCTCCTAAACTACCTTTTTAACATCCCTAGCGTGAGTTTAAAATCGGCACCGTGACAATACTGAATAGTCCCTAAAGTTTTTACGACTTCGGAAAAGCTTATAACTAACAACTTGGGTTGTTCTAGAGGTCTAGGTGAACAAATTTTGTTTTACGACTTTTTAAAATTCGTAGACCAAAGCTGTATTTACAAAAATTATATACCTAGCATGTTAAGTATTTCAAACCATTGTTCAGATAGATAGACCAGATATTGTTCTTATTTCGTTACAAACGGGTAACACGTAATTAATTTAAGCAACTCACAACTTCACAAGAGCCGCTCGTGTCTCGCCCAAATTCCACATCCACACCGAAACAGGGCGGGGCCGGGAACCGCGCTGTTTTCCAAGGTTACCGCAAAGATTCCTCAGGTTTATTTTACAGGGTGTTAAATCGTCAAGTGCGTATAAAGGTCGAGAGGGCGAAGGCCCGGGGATAATCCTGCAGCCGCCCCACGGACTGGACGCAATTAACTGCCGACATGTTTCAATTTACACTCCCAAATACGCGGACACTGCTCTATTGTGCTCTGTACCACCGCTATAGTCGTTACACTCCATATTTGTACCGAATATGGCGTAGGTTATTTTTGTACGGACGTTGGAAATTAGTTTAGGTGTAGTTGATATCTCAACTAGTAGAGTCCCGCGGTTTCACCTGTGTGGGAATTTTGACACTTTTTCTTAGTACACATGACAAAGAACATACTCTCCAAGTTTCATGTCTCTAGGATCAGCGGTTGGGCATCGGCGTTAATATATATTTCAATCAGTAATTTTTATCAGTCAGAACTGAATGTTATATATGTTTAGATAACTCGTTTTGCGTTATACATGGAATGGGTGACCGATTGTGGGACCACCATATTTTCTAGAGCTCCTGCGTGTCCACGGAATCCACGGCCTTAAAACTCTAAAACTAAATGAGACACACCACTACACGAAAAGAAGAAGAATATAAGTTGATACCGTGCGAAAGGTGTAAGGCTTGTACAGTACAGACATGTCAGCTTGTCCGCTCAGGCATAAATAAACAGAAATATTTCTTTAATTTCAACATGGTGGCGTATAGTTCCCATAATATGGTAATTCTGAAGGCATAGGTTCAAACCCCAAACTGGAAAAGAATAGGTCCAATCATAAAATGACTAGCTGCACCCTGCGGTCTCACCCGCGTAAATCCATATCCCGCTGGAATGAAAGTATCGTTTCCTTCCCCAAGGTACATTTACCTTTATACCAAAATTCGTCTAAATCGGTTCAGCGGTTTAGGCATGAAAACGTAAGAGACCGAAAAACAGAGTTTTTTTCGCATTTTTAATATTAGTATGATGAAATCAATGAAAGTCCATCTGTATCTTGGTACAATATTGAATATTAACTAGCGTGGCGTATTCCCGTGGTATCACCCGCGTAAGTCCCGATGCCGGGGAATTTTCCAAAAATTTCCCTTTCTTAGACCTTACACATCACAAAGAACACACTCTCCAAATTTCATGTCTCTAGGACCAGCGGTTTGGGTTCTGCATTGATATGTAGACTTTGAATTTTATATACAAAAATAAATACCTACACACATTTTTAGAAATAAATATTATCAGTTATTATATTATGAACGACGGTAGTGGTGGTAGGTACAGTGATAAGCAATATTTCATAGTAGATATACTTACTACGGTGTTACCCAAACAATTTAGGGGTCATAAAAGGTATTATAATATTATTGTTATTTTATGACCCGAGGTGTTCGTGATTCAGGGTGCTTACAGCGATAACACTGAAACCGAAAATTACATGAAATAATCTCAGTGATTCACGTTCTGCTTTATTTTATTTTTTTATCTGAACGAAATACTGGAGAGTTTATCTTTGTTTCAAACTAGTAGCGTCTCGCGGTTTCACCCGCGTAAATACCGATCCCGTGGGAAATTTGATAACCCTTAGTAGATACACATGACAAAATTAAATGTCCCTGGGCCCTAGGACCAACGGTTTGGGCTCGGCGATATAGAATATAGATAAACTATAATTACATACATTTTGGGTACCTTACCTATACAAACTTTCCCTCATTATTTTTTTAGGTCGCGACTTGTCGCTACCCTAACGGATCGCCATGTTTTGATACGTTGGCTGGTACAGTTACAAAGGACTATGAAAGACAGGTACTAAGAAAACCTACGATGAGACTTGGTATGCAGAATGACTGGCCTAAGCAAGACAGATCGAAATAGACTCTTTTTACAAATCTTATTTTTTCTACTATGTTAGTCTAGTGGTACCTAGATACCCCAACTTTGATTCTGAAGGCCGTGCCGTGGTTTCAGACAACAGAACAATGTATTTTGGTTTATGAAAAAGTTATGTGCGCTATTAACATCGCTCTTACGTTGAAGGAAAACATCGTGTGAAAGCATCCGTTTTAAAATCATGTACATTGGCCCAGTTCTGAGGTAATACACAAATAATGTCTAAAGCACCTTTAATCTTTACCTTTTATAGCCTTATTAATAAACGTGGAGTAAGGTTGGAGCAGTGAGAACATGTTTTGCCTTTTTCCGTGACAAGAACTTAAGTTGACAGAGAGAAACAAAAGGTGGTACAATTATTCCGACCTTACTCCACGTTTATTAATAAGGCTATTGGAGTCTGGATGCAGTCAGAAATAATATCATATCATATTTTGATAATTTTATTGTTTAGTATGACTCTCTTTACTCCCGCATCCCCATTACGGTCTTTCTTTTCAAAGTGTACTACAAAACACGTAGATACCTACTATACTCCAAGTAAGTATCTAGGATAATATATAGGTAGGTAGTACGTAATATTCACCCAAGCTGTCTATCTAATCAGTGTGTCCCGAAAATTTAAGGGTATCCATACCCTCTTCTGCCTTGTATAAGATGTCCACTTTCCGCTGACCGTCATATCAATACATTACAACCTTTCATAGCAAACGTACCTACCTACCCCTTCTGAAACTTTACTTTATGAAAACTCCGAAAAATCCAAGTGTATCTAGTATAGATGTATAATATATGTTATGCAGTCTATCTAGTTGTTCGAAGGAAATAGATTTTGCGACGCAAACGTTTTTCCCACGGTAAAATGTTATGGTCTTGTTCAGTTTATGAATATTTGATCATGTAAGTCCATTTTAGCCGAGCTTGAATAGAGTAAAAGCAGATCGTAGTCCTCGTTGTGAGTAGGTAGGTACCAGTACTTTGCCTACTCACAACGAAGACTACCTACTTCTCCTGTCTTCGTTGTAATAGGTAGGTACTAGTACCTTCCTTCCGTACTACGATTCTTGGAGATTCTTGGTACTTGCTTTTCTCCAAGCCTTCGAAATACCAAAAGCAAAATCCGTGTTGTAATTTAAATAGGTAGAAAACATTTTCTATTAACAACAACAAAATTATATTTCCGGAACCACTCAACTCGGAAAGCCGAAATATAATCGTGGTCGAAAAATAATTTGCGGTTACAGAACTTTAATGTAGTCAATTAGCGTCCCGCCCGCCGCTAGTCATAAAATTATTTTTAAATTTAAATGTATGGAAACAGCAAAGTCCATAGTTTATACCGAGAGACAGAATGGGCTGGAATAACACGAAAGGTAATCCACACGAGAATAACAGTGTTTTCACTTTATTTTCACTTGTTTTTGCTCATTCCCGCGAATGCTCCGGGGGGACAAATGGATACGACTGGGACCTTTGCCTTATTTACCGCTTGGTTTTTATAAAGGGCCTTAGCGCGCCAACTTTTTCATTCGATTTTTTTCCATTTCAATGTTTCATTTACATATTTAGTGGTAAGATTTTTTTATGAAGCAACAACGGTGCAGTTTTGTTGGACCTTTTTTGTGTTCCACTCGTGTTGAGATTCATTTTAGACCTATCATATTCTCGTTATTTTCGAGGAAGATTTACCGATGCGTGTTCGTTTACAAGAGCTTCTTTTGGGAAAGTGTTATCATTTGTGGCGTCACGAAACCTATTTTCCAAACTAGAGTTACTTATTCTGTAAAGAAAGAAGGCGGGGTCCCTCGATATTACTTTCTGTAGACCGTAGAACGCTTGTCCGCTTTTCTCAGCCTTGATAATGTGTGTGATATATCGTTCCTACATCTTACACCTACCGTCTTATAAAGTACCCAATTTACTATAAAATATTGTCGCGGGAACCATTATTTATTCATTTATTAACAACATAAACTATAACGGTCAATGTGCAGTGTGCAGTGCTCATGTATTAAGTGCTCCCGAGGTATTTGTATAGAAACGTAAATCATTTTGATAATTAATATTTCAAAAAGTTCATTTAAATAAACATTACCTAGTGAATAAAAACGAAGCAAAAACATTAAGTAGATATAAACGGAATCTACTTAAAATGGATCCCATTAAAATATTTATGCGTTTTATAGGAATTTCAATTTATTTAAAGTGATCTGATTAAATATTGTAAGTGAATAACTCACAGAACGTCATTTACATTTCAAAGAGAAAATTGTAGTACAGTTTGCAGTAGTTTTACTATCCAATGTAGTTCTTATAGTAAATCCTTTTAATCTAGTTCTTTATCGAATTCAAGAACGCCCTACCAACGAACGGGACGTCGGAACAGAATTACTATTTCTGTAGGTAAACGTACCAACCTATACCTATGCCTTTGTTCCTAGCTGATTTCACATAGAGAGACAAATCGAGAGTTCGTGAACCCAAGCTATGTAAGCTTAAACCCTAATTCAATTTCCTACGACTGGACGGAGGTTACGGAAAAGATTTTCAAAATAGATGGTGACTATAGTTACTAGAGGTAATGTAAAAAAACACTAATATTAAACAAAGTTCGTATATATAAATGACAAATGCTATTGACTTATCTGTCTGAATCCTTGATTCTTCAGTTATTGAGATTGGTTAATAAAAGCAGGTAGGTATTTTCTTTTCAGGTATGTAGGTACTTATATATTTTTGAAAAAAATATACATTTAAACAGTAATCGTACAAAACCTCTAGTGACCAAAGGGACCAAA
Source organism: Idaea biselata (assembly GCA_958496205.1). NCBI lineage: Eukaryota > Metazoa > Arthropoda > Insecta > Lepidoptera > Geometridae > Idaea > Idaea biselata. Next base: position 22,893,467 of record OY292396.1, on the reverse strand, counting down.
CTAACAAGTTAACAATACTTTGATTACTCACTTCGACAAACGTATTACTAATTTAAAATAACCTGCCAACATTCGAAACATATAGGTCCGGATGGAATTCCCAAATGAACGCCCCTATGTCTACCTGATTTTCCAGTTATGACCAAAGCGAAAGAGGTTGCTCAAGTAATTTTATCATCGCCTACTTTGTTATTGAATTTTGTTCGAGTATAAAAGAGCGAGGCTAAAATATTTAAAGTTGAAATAAAACATGAAAATGGTGTTCTTAGTTGTTAGAAACTAACGACGGCTCAGAACTTGTTTCACTTAAATTGTTGTTCTATCTTTACGTGTAACCCTGTAAAAATGTATGTGCGTTACTAACATCGCTTATTATCGGGGCCTTATAGTTATGAAAAACATCGCGATGAAACCTGAATCTTATAATCGGACAATGGCCCAATTATAAGGCTACGTGCAACAGGGCTACTGACCACAGCCACCGGCGGCCAACGACACTCTTTTTCATACAATGTGAGGGGCCTCTAGCGGTGTGACCACTGCCGGGTATAGGTCTATGACGGTTGCTCCTCGGAGTGGCCTGACGGTACAAGTGACGGCCTGGCGGACCCTTATCTGCATGCCCAAAGTGCCCATAGTCGGGGACGCTATAACATATGTAAATAGGTTCTAGTGTTCGGAGTCCCGTTGCCATAGCTATAGGCATAGGTGAAGAGTGGCTCGATTTCCTGAGCCTTATATTATAGAAATAGGTTAACCGATAATATCTTCTTTAACAACGATTTTAATTCATCGTAATCATCATATCAGGACGTATCACCACAGGATGTCCACTACTGAGACTCCCTCACCCTTTGATTTCCAGAGTCGATCGCATGCCTTTAGAGATTCCTCGTAATTCTTTTAAACTCGAGTTTATACGTCTAGCGATATACAGGGGGAAAAACGAGTCATGTGTTCAAGATCGCACAACTTGTGAGACTTTTTGTTTGATTTTAAAAATGTATACAAGGAAGTTCTATCAGAATATGATGAAAATCTCGGGTTTCATGGTTTATGATGAAGTCTACAGATACGAAACGTTTTCACTCTGAAAAAATGTAAACGTATGCCTTAAGAGGAGTATCAACGCCAACGACCTTGAAACTGAAAATCCCTGTGGGGCTCATCGAAAATTGTTGATTATTTCATGACGGAATGTCGTAGAACTTTTTTTTGTGCACAGATTGTAGGTGACATTGTTTCCTACATTTTGGTATTGTTTTAAGACAAGAACCTCCTATTGGTGCAAAGCCTTTCCAAATTTTAGACAAAAAATGTCTGATTTGGCTAAAATGTCGATAGGCTTCAATACGTTTCGACATATTTGTATGGAAACTGCACTAAAATATCGGAAACAATGTCGCCTACAATCTGTACACAAAAAAAAGTTCTACGACATTCCGTCATGAAATAATCAACAATTTTCGATGCGCCCGACATGGATTTTCAGTTTTTCAGTATAGGGCCCTTAGGATAATGCGGATTGCATTTAAATTTACAGAAAGAATTCAAGTTCAAGTTCATTGTATTCGCATATTAGGTACTTATAATCGATTTAGAATACACGTAACAATCAATAAAATACACCTATCGCACATTAATATTCCACGAAAGCACACGATTCGGATTATTACGGCAAACGAACATTATCGAAACGAGATAGTGGCAGTAATTATAACAATTATGACAGCCACCGACAGCAACTAGTACTCTGGTCACGTCCAGACCACCACTGGGCCTGTACCAGTTAATAATTCAATCACTCAACCGCTCCCTCGTAGCTTAAACGCACAAATATGCAAATTTTAAACCCCAAGGCGGTACTTACAAACTTTAAAATTAAATTGCTACAACCTTACGACACTGATAGCTGTTGAATGGCATTTTATCGTTGTTAAGGAGAGGGTACAAGGATACGGGGGTTATTGTGTTACATTATGATGTTCCTCCTATCAAACGCTGGCAATTAGTTCGGCGTATTTAATGAGATTGTCGAAAGAGGCCGCGCACCCGCGTTCGTTCAATCAGTAGTATAGAGTTATATATTGAATTACTATATGCAATAACTTGAAAGGTTTACTTATGTAAAGGTTAATTACTTGGGTATCTTCAGTATAATTTTGCGATACCTTACGTTACTTAAGCATATTACGTTCTGCTTAGAGTTTCAGTTCTTAAACTTTATAAGTGGTAAAGTGTATTCGTAAGTTTTGGGATTAACGATGACATGTGGATTGTGGGCGTATAGATCATAACTTTTCTCGTTTAAAAGATTATTGTTGAAATTTTATTATAAACTTTTCGATGCTAGAATATATTTCGTGTATTATGTATATTTCTTGTGTGTAAGTTAGGAGTTTAGTTGAATAAATGTATTTTTTCTTTAATATTGTAAAGTTTAATACAAAATACTTAGACTAGGTACCTAAGGTTAACACTTGGTAGGTATCGAAAATTTGTTCCGAACGTTAATTTAACACCGGTTATAAAATTTCAAATTACAAATAAGTAATAAACCCATTATTAGATACGGCAAGATATCAAAAAGCCATAATAAATTCTAAAGTTGTTGTAAAATTTTACGTTACGACTTTGGTCCTGTTATTGCAAAGTTTTGTGACAGCGATACCAGAGTTTACGTCTCCACAGCCACAGGTAAGATATTTTATCGAGATCAGATTTACAAAACGTGTGTTTATAATTTTGGTAAAATAAATGGACGGTGAAGGAAAACGTCGTGAGGAAGCCGATATGTCCTAAACTACGGTCCGAGGCATGGGACATTCGGCAATGCGGAGTATGGGCTCCCGTGGCGTCTACTGCCTATAACCCCTGTTAGAAGAGGCCATTGCCTTATAGCCTTATTAATAAACGTGAAGTAAGGTCGAAGAAGTGAAAACATTTTGTCTTTTTCTGTGACAGGAACTTTTAAAGTTGACAGACAGAAACAAAAGGTGGTAAAATTATTCCGACATTACTCCACGTTTATTAATAAGGCTACTAAAGTTTAATCGATACAATACAAGCTTCTGCTTAGTGTTTAACCGGTGTCTGAATAATTTGAGATATGTGTAATAAATATCATTGTAATAAATAACATTTTGAAATTGGAATTTTGAAAGTTTGACAAATTATCTACTATACTATTCCGTCCCAGCTCGATAACCGCTACGACACGGGTAACCCATCCGCTAGGCCGAAATGAAAAAAAACACCTTCTCGTGTTCTCGCTGTGTGTCTGGCTGGACTGTGTGTTTTATATAATTCCAAACCTGTCATAGGTAGGTAGGTACACTTATTAGTAGAACACTACAAACAAATTAGACATAATAACACCTACTATAATGGGGACTGCCACTTCAAATTGAAGTATCAACCATTACAAAAACAAAAAAACTTAATTTACAAATGTCTGATGTCTGCTTTTACAAAAAAAGTTTTACTATATCTGACCACATTTGACTTTCAGAAGTCCCTTTCGTCCATGAAAATTCAATTTAAATATGGATGATAAAACACCACCTTAATTAAGTTGGATATTAGAAAGATAAAAGCTTTTAGAAGCTTTTTGTTTTGACACTTCATAATTATTTACTAATTGTAAACCGATGTAGATTCAATTAAGAAGGTTTTAAATCAACTTTACTTATTAAGATTTTAATATTCATATTAGTGTTGGTTTGAAAGAAAGGGTTTTACCACTGTAATGAATATAGTCTTCTTCTTCTCTTCGTATAGTGGTGTGGCTCACCTGGTGTTAGAGTTTTCAGGTCGCCCTAAGTTACCTAACGACTGCTATCTGAGATAACAACCGCGACCAACTGCTTAACGTGCCTTCCGAAGCACGGAGGAGCTAGAGAAAATGATTTTTTCCCACACAAATTATTTATCAGTCACCCGTTCAAGTAATGATCGCGCCAAGCGTTGCCTAACCGGCACGACCTTTCATGATCGGCAGGTACAGCTAGGCCAATGAGCTCTTCTAGCTCATCGCTCCCCATTCGTTAGATATACTTACCCCCTTACTTATAAAAGGTGACTAAGTTTATGTAACGTTTGTCACTGTCTGTTAACTTTGAAACTTCATGTCACAGTAAAAGACAAACGTTACATAGTTAGTCATCGTTTATAAGTAAGGGGTTAGTTAACAAACAGTTGGTAAATAATATCGTAGGAAAATTAGTGCTTTCTATAAATGAAGTTAAAAGTTAAGTGTGTTTTTTGTCAATAAATATGTTTCTATTCTATTACATTCTATAAAACGCTTACATTCACACTACAGTCTTGGATCGGTAGACTTTCCTCTTAAGAGAGGGTAACAAAACTTAATGAGCAAAGCATGGATCCTAAAAAGATTAGTTAATTGTATTTGATGTAAAACGTTTAAAATTGCATAATCAGCGCTTGCCAGGAGGCATCTTGCCAGAATCCTGTAGTGATAAATCTCACGGGATCCCATTGAATAGAGACTTGTGCGAATTATTAACGCCCCATTAGTCTTCCCCGAACGTCTTTATTTGTATAGAAAATCTTATTGAAATATCTGTGACTTATAAAATTATAGATGGCTCAAAGGAACATTCGATGTTTTTGTTGTACCTACCTAAACTTACGAGTATATAAATCAATGTTGTTTATGTGTGACGTTAACAATAAGGATTTCCTTAGTTTTTATTACTTTTACGAGAGGGTTGTCTACAATATCGTGGAAGTTAGAGGTTTCAATGAACGACTCGTGGCGTGAGAGCAATGTTATTTTACTGAATTACTGTAAGTGTGAGCAGGTACTCAGTATTTTAGAGTCTTGATGCAATCTATAAAACAGACCAAATGTTCCTGAAGGCCGTGTAGGTAAGTACTTATTACAAGCACCAGACTGCAGAGCTATAAAATGTTTAATAGCAACACAAGCATGAATCGAAGCCCGACCGTTGTAAATTTAAAATATGATTCAGAAAGGTAGCACTTGATATATGAGGGCAGCTTAGAAATACGAATCGCGTTCTGTAGAGTCTTATATGTAATGCAATAGTAGCTATTAAATGTGTGACCGTTTATATTTCGGGGTTAAAAGTAGATTACAATGATAAATAGGAATCTATACTCTATTCCAGGGGTTCCCAAAGTGGGCGATAATGCCCCCTTGTGGGCGCTGTATGCAATAAGAAACCCAAAAAAAGTGGGGGCGTTGTGTAGAGTCTTAGGGGTGATTTGTAATTTCATCTAGGAGGACTATTAATTAAGAGATTATTCAAACTAACTCGGTTCGATATTTCTCTCCGTGTAGTTCATATATCTGTCTTGTTTTATTGGATAAATAAAATAAAAATCAAGTCAATCAGTCAGAAATTAAAGTAGACTCGACACAAACAAACAAATAAAATGGCAAAAGACACACTTTCACATTTTAATAGTTATTAGTATTCCTAAATAGGTCATTTTTGTAGGTAGATAATAAACCGCGGGCAAAAATCATGTTTTACAAGTTTTTGTTAAGTAACCCGATTTTCACCTTCCTGTATCAAAGGTAGGGTTTTTAAGTAGGTAGGTGAAAAAGAGGGAAACGCTAAAAATATTTTATTTTCAGAGTGGGCAGTAGACAAAATAAGTTTGGGAACCCCTGCTCTATACTAATATTATAAAGAGGTAACGTTGGTAACAATTATGTATGTATGTATGTATTTTTCGGGTAATCTCTGACACTAACTGAACCGATTTCAAAAATTCTTTCACCAATAGGAAGCTACATTATCGAGGAGTAACATAGGCTACTTTTGGTATTCCCACGGAATCGGGACTTACGCGAGTGAAACGCGGACTCTGCTTGAGGTTATTTAAACAGTAATGTTCCATATGATTTCACTCACATAAAGTAGGACAAAGTAATAGGAAAAGCATGTCCAATTTCTCAATATTAGGCTTCCAATATATTTTCTGATAAATCTCTAGATAGGTATTAGCGTGCATATCTGAACGTAGCGTTCGTACATCCTCGCCGAGGCGCGTATAGACATTGATAGGCAAATGTAATCAGCGGATTACATTGCAAGGATTCGTGGACGCTGATCGAATACAAATTACAAGTTTACTTTACATAAATCTAAGGAAAAGTTCTTTTTGACGTGATTCGCAAACTGCGTCCTAAGGTTTTCAATTCCGAGTGAAACTTTCAAAGCTATTTTTTTATTTTGTGTGAGTGTGCAAATTAATTTCGCATTGACTTAGTATTAAGAGGACAGTCTATTTTATTAGTTTCTTTATTAACATGGAATAAACAGCTCTTACAAATGATTAAATCTTTTAGCCAATAAATATTCCTAATTTTTATATAATACAAATTTAACTGGTTTACCTACGGTTTCTCCATACAAACGTAGTCGACTGTTTCCTGCCTGGATAAAGACATTTGAGCAAATATGTTCAATATGTTCATGCCATAAAACCTATATCTGCCATGACTATGCCCCTACGTTTTGGTTTGTTTTAATTTTCTAATTAGAATATAAATAATATTCATAAAAATTAGAAAGTAAAATAACTCAAAACGTAGGGCATGTAATAGGACTTACGGCATAAACATATTTTTTCTAATATCTTTATCCAGGGAGGAAACAGTGGACTTCGTTTGTAAAGTTTGTATGGAGAAAAGAGTAGGTAGACTTTCCCCTTAAAATTAGTTTATCGAAATAAGAATTAGGTACCTACCTACACTAAAATTTATAGTAGGTAACATTGAAACTTGACTTTTCATTAAAAACCCAATTGTACAACAACATTTCTTTCTCTTATCAAATGAACAAAAACATTATCGTAACGCCTGCGATGTAATTTGGAATAATGTTTTGTGTAATGGTTCTGTTCGGCAAAGTAGAGTAGGGGCAAACGGAGTTTTTGTTGAATTTCCCACGCCCAGGCCGCTATTACAACCAAAGCAATCCACGAAAGATAAATTGTGAGTGAATTTATAACAGCAAAGTGCTCTCAGCAGGACAGATTCTCAAATAATACTCAGGTACTTGTTCATCATGTTTCGTTAATTTTTTCCTTTAAAACATTTTCGCGAGCATTATTCTTGTGCGCGCCCCGCGGTTTCACCTGCGTAAGTCCCGATCCCGCGGGAATATCGGTATAAAAAGTAGCCTATGTGTTATTTCAGGTCTCCAGCTATCTACATGCCGATACATGTTTCATGGTAATCGGTTAAGCGGTTTTGGTCAACAAACACACACACATACATACATACCCACAAACTTTCAGCTTTATAATATTACTAGATGTTGCTCGAAACCCGTCGGGTTTCGGCTAGTTTCGATTCCATCCGGTTACATAGTGAATTAAATTCAATTGTCATATTGTTATTCAATATCGCTATGAGTTATTCAGCTATCTAAATACATCAGATAGCTGAAATAGCTCTAATAGAGAGGTAGAGGCCTTCGACCTGGTGGTCAAATATTGCGAGAGTCCAAGCAAGCCAAATTGGCAATAACGACAATCCGAGACAGATCAACTTGCAGCTGTTAAGAGAGGAGACCCGTCCCTAAACAACGGCGGAATAAAGGGAAGGAAAAAGAAGAAGATTCAGCTATCTAAATACTTAATCGTAATCGGTCCAGCTGTTCTGAAGTTTAAATTATAATATACCTACCTACAACATACCCAACTTAATTTTGTGTATTATTATTATGTAGTATAACGCGAAAGGCGCTACCGCGCCTTCCACGGTCAGTACTTCCCTGGGCGACCGTTTAAGTGTGGAGTTTTGCACAGTGGGAGGTAACGTGTGGAGGTAACGCGCGCTGCTCATCTATAAATAGATACCTACTAATATTATACCTATAGAGGTAAAGTTTGGGTATATGGAAGGACGTTGGTATGACGGAAACGTATGGTGATCTTCGTAAATAATAAATACAAAAATAATCGAAGAAAGAACAATACAACATTTAAACTAATTAAGTAAAACCAGTAAAAATCATCAAAATTGTAACCATAACTTTAATAATTTAGGAGTTTTTTAATGAGAAGGTGGTTTCGGGTTGTCTATATATTTCTACCTAGTTCTTTATAAGCCGATTCTATCGATAAAAGTCCAAAAAATTGTAATATATTGCATTGTGGGATGCTATTCTGCTTATCATTCCGAAGGTTCTCATTAGATTTTCACCAAGATTTTATGGAAGTCCAATCCGGCACTCTCACCTCTTACCATAAAAAAAGAATTATCGAAATCGGACTTCATATACATTCATATACCTACATACAAACAATATACGGGTCGAATGGAGAACTTCCTCTTTTTTTGAAGTCGGTTAAAAACAGCCATTATAAAGAATTTTCGTACGTTCAGACCGATCTGGACATATGGAGACACATACGGTATTTTAAGAATTTCCGGCTATCCGGTTTCGTTTTTCAAATGTCCGGATATCCGGATATCATGTGTTGATTCCAAACAACACACTTCTTCAATACAACAATCAAACTAATTAAGTAAAAGCAGAAAAAACACTATTGCCGGATAACCTGATCGGATATCCGGACAAAAAGTAGCCTATATGTTAATCCGGATCTATAGCTATCTGCATACCAAATTTGGTTAAAATCGGATTAGCCGTTTCTGAGATTAGCGGGAACAAACAAACAAACAAACAAACAGACAAACAAACAAACAGACAGTCTCTAAAAACATTGGAATCGTGTTTAGCTACCGATTTTGAGACGACCTGCATTTTTTTTTCGGGATATAATTCAATTACAGATTTTTTTATCGCTACAGATTTATAATATGTATAGAAATAGATAGTAGGATTTTCTTGAATTCCTTGTTATAATCATGACGTGACAAAGAAAGGTCGTACGTAAGGAATAACAAGGAACGTTAAAAAGGCTTGAACCCAGAAATCTTAATGGATACCTACCTACCTAGTTTTATTCTAGGTATACTTGAGTTTTAATCTTTTATGAAGGTACGAGTATCATTGAGTGTACTAGCTAGGTAATGCTACTTCATCGCAAGTAATCGCAACTGCTTCATTATGAACAAGAGTTTTCATCATATTGATAAAACTTGAAGGTTTTATTTTAATAGGTAGGTACATTAATTATTTAGGAACGTTGAACGTTCTGCCTAAATAATTATAGTTTTCAAGCTGTTTATTTTAATACTTAGGTACCTACATCAAAAGTTAGGATAACATGATAAATTACTCACAATATATGTAGGTACATACAAGCAGCGCCTTGCGGTTTCAACCGCGTAAGTCCCGATCCCGCAGGAAAAAAGTAGCCAATGTGTTATTCTAGGTCTCCAGCTATTTATATTGAAAGCTTCATCGAAATCGGTTCAGTAGTTTTTGCGTGAAGGAGTAACAAAGTCACATGCAGACATACTGACATACACACATACTTGCAAACTTCGCGTTTAGTAGTAGGAAGGATTAAGGTATTTAGCTATGACTAGCTGCGTCCCGCGGTTTCACCCGCGTCCCGATCCAGTGGGAATCTCGGGATCAAAAGTGGCCCATGTTACTCCTCAAAAATGTAACTTTCTAACGTTGACAGAACTTTTGAAATCTGTATCCAGCAGTTTCGAAGCCTATTCGTCACAAACAAATAAATCTTTCCCCTAATAATTTCCCCTATATCTTAAGTATAGATATAGATAGATATATATCAGACTTACAAAATAGCATATCCCACACGCAAAGGGTATCCAGTGGACATCAATCGCTGCTGTCCTAATAACCGTTTAAATAGCAGAAAGATTTATGGAGAAGCCCAACAAAGAAGCCCTCGATCCTGCTCCGATAAATCTACGCACGAAATAATACGATCCCCAAGCGATTTGTACTGGGACAAAGACTGTTTCGTTCAGCTAGGTAATAAAATTAAGGAAGGTTTGACAAAATCTTGTCACAAATAGATTTCCATTGCCGTTTAGTGATCTTTTAAAAACGATTTCCTAGACCCCTTGAAAACGTTTGCCTATCGGGCAAAAACAGACGTTTCGGTTGTAAAACAAAACAAATTATATCTTAGAAATTAAGGTTTCGTTTTTTACAAGCTTTTATTCTACTTGCCCTGTTAGTTAGTATGGGACAAATCTTGCAAGTTTTTGTTTTTGTTTCTATGCTCAACGTTTCGAGACCTTAACAGGTCTCTTCAGGATTGACAATGCTAAAAGTAATAAACACCACGCGATTAAAACCGAAAAATGAGTTTAATTTCTATCCAACATCGCGAAAACAGAAGAAAAATCTAAAGTAGGTATATCTTAGCTGCGATAAATGTTATAAAGTTATATGTGAGATGAGAACGAATAAAATATTCTGAAATTTAAATTAGGGTGAATGATACAGCTAGTGTCCACTTAAGGTTAAAAAATATCTTTACCTACTCTATAAAAAAATATTCAGTACAGATACAGGTTCTCGAACCCAATTTTGGTTTAAAAAATACACTTACTAAAGCTCAATATAATACTAATGCCTAAGGCTTTGTGCTGCAACAACCAAGAGTGCGGTTCTGTGCATCCGTGTGTGTCCATTATTTGTAGGAGCATTTACGTCTAAATAGGTAAATATTTTAGTCCAAACATAAAATGTACCATTATAATGTATTCCAGGTCAAAAGCTGGCAGAAGTACGTTCTGAATATGAAAAATGGTGACTTTTATTATGTCCTCACCGACGGCGCTTGCACTTCATCAATACCTATCACTAATAGGTATGAAACTTTTATTAGTTGGGTTTGAGTTTTGAGGGAAGTTTAGAGGGTCACTAATAAGGGTTTTTGAAAAATCCCGGGGGACCGGCACTTACGCGGGTGAAACCGCAGGACGCTGCTAGTGATACATATAGTGTTATTTAAAACTTTAGCAGAATAACAAACTATGCGTTATTTTATCATTCCCTAAAATAAGATTTACGTAGTTCATAGTTTTAACGTAACATAGCGACCAGTTTCACCATTTTACATGCCTTCACTTCATTAACGTCGGAGCATAAAGAGCATACACCTACCTACTGTCTAATTTAAGTCTCTATACAATATTTAATTACTCCTTTAGCGAGCAATGAACGTACATATGGAACGTTCGTCAGATTGTTGAGAGACCGTCTGAAATAATTCATTAGAAAGCCAGAGGCTTCTGTTTTCGTATTTAAATTTGTAACGTGAAGCCCCGCGTTTTGTCATAATGAAATATGCGGGAATATATTTATAACATTTACCTACGTCTCGTATAGACAGATAGATGGTATTAATGTATCAAAATAAGTAAGGTAAGTGTGTCTTTTTAATAGGGTTTGAATAACACGGATTGAAATTTTAAAAAGTTGTTAAACTTATTATTTAACCTAGTAGGTACATAATTTTCAATGATATTTGTTCGTTTGTTTACGTTTATGACAGAAAGAAGGACATGACGAAACTAACTTATAAGGGTTTCTTGTTGACTACAAAACCCTAATATACATATCAAACATTCCAAAAAGCTACGAAGTTGCAATTAAAGTTAAATCTAATGGCATATTTTACATACTTATGTAACATCCTACCCAACAATAAGTAATTTTTTTTAAAACTTTTTTTTACTTGTTTAAAGCCGTTGACGTTGTTCATTAGAAATAATTATATCTATGTTTTTATACATCGACCAAATACTTGAGTATATTTACCTACGTAGGTACTACACAGTAGTTACGTGCTCAACAAGAGAACTATTAAAACTCATCTTAAGACATTATTTTGGTTTAGATTATTTTGGTCACCCCATCTGGTTAAATACAATCCCGACATTAGTAAATGTCTACAGATATCTATTACATCGCAGCACTCCGCAAACGACAAAAGAGCTGACACTACCTTTTTTATCTTGCTCTTTCGCTTCGCCGACTCTCGTGAGTGAAGAAAATTATTGTCATATACCTATAGTGAAAACCTGAATAGGAAGGAGGGAAGGTTAGGAAAGAGCTCACAAAGACAAAACACCGAATCGGGGAACTGTCGGAACGATCAGCTAACTTCAAAGGTTCGTTTCAATTCTGTGACATAATTGTACCAATATCTGACAGAGTCTTTGAGCTTTTGTGAATTATTTCTGGTTTGAGAAAGAAGTAAGTAGGCATGTTAGTGGTAGCTAAAAATATTTAATCTACCCTTCGTCAATGTGTACTATTATAGACTGTCGACTTTCGGAGCTCAAAATAAAATGATAAAGGTACCCAGTACGATGACCTACTTACAGAACTTGTAATCATTTATTACGTTTCTATACTTTCTGATCGTACTGGAATGTTTAAAAAAATGTAAGCTATCGACTCTTTGAAGTAAGGTTAACCCAATAGCGATTAAGATTTTAGTCTTACAGCCGAAAAACAGAAACGCCACTTAAAATTTGAGGGCTACTTAAATAATTGAGCAGCTTTAAAATTTTAAATTAGAATAGGAGTTTTGGATTTTGAGAGCTGCTTAAGTGTTTAACTCAAATTTTAGGTAGCGTTTCTGTATTCGACTGTTAGGGTACCTAATAGTTTTTCATAAATCGTTTTCGTTCCTTCTCTTTTGTCTTCTCCTTATAGTAACTGCGTAAAATTTTATCTTTTGATTTTTAGTTTCAAATTTACTGCCAAAACACCACCCTTTCTCCGTTATTTGTATGCGGTGTGATCATGCAATTTTGTTAGTGTGGTTTGTAATTTACACATCTAAACGATGCATCATTAAGAAAGATAATTTAATATTTTTACGGTTTTTGACGCCCACCTACATAGCGATATCTGATGTCAATCTGAACAAAATAGAAAACACCGAATTATAAAAGTTAAAAAGGTACGAGTTGGCAACGGGCGACATGAGGCGGCAGCGGACGACTGTTTCTATGTATTTATATGAAATTCCCTACGCTCGCTCGACGACGCATCGCTAGCTTCGTGTCACTGACTACGTAGGGAGGGAGTTTCATAGAAATACGAAGAAACCAGTAGTGTCGCCGCGACATCGTCCGCTGCCGCCTTATGTGGCCCGTTGCCAACTCGTACCTTAATGGTATTTTGTTTGAATTGTTATCAACGTATGTAGAACCTCACATCCAGTAGAAAGGTCGGAATGGGTCATTCATGTTACTAAAAGCACAGCTAAAAGTAAAGTTCACAACAAACTGCGAGAAACACATGAAAAAATTAACACCATCATCAAGTGAGTCAGTGAGTTCACATTCGGTGTTGGCTTTGCGAGCTAGATAGAGTTGTATAGGCAGCGGCTGTAGCTCGGAGATCCCGACGAAGCCCGAATGAGAGCTAATGGCGCGTTAATAATGCCGCCAGTCGCTCTGTTACCAGCCTTACCCCGCCACGAATTACGACTGAAGCTTCCAACCACATCGAACTTGAAGAATGGCCATAATTTTCACACAATTTTTAACTTGTTTCATTCTACGTTTCTTATGTGTCAATAAGATTTATATTATTTTAAATTTACACGATTTGTTAACATAGGTATAACTACATTTTCCCTTGGTCGCGACCATTGTAATATGGTTGAAACGTCGAGGTAAGAAATAAATACATCTCGTATATAATACGCGCTTAAGACCCAGGAGATTGTAATCTATTAGATTATAATTAGTTCAAAAAAGTCTTTATATTAGAGGTATGGAAAATTTCATTTGCAGGTGATTTGCAGCTGTGATTTGTTTATTGTTTCTTTTATTGCATTTTAATAGCAATCTTGTACTTTATTTTAAATTAACATCAGTGTTTTCACTATTTAATAATATTTTATCGAAGTCTTTGTTTAATTTTAATAAAATAATCTGTTTTAGTATCAAACTGAATGTACCTCTTACTACCGCCGCACTCACATTTAATGTTAGTTAAACTAATTTTAATAGCAATCTTATATTTTATTTTACTAACATCAGTGTTTTCACTACAAATATCGAGCGCTGTAAGAAATAAATTTAAACATGGGAAATAGCCCGGTATTTAATAATATTTTATCGGAGCCTTTGTATAATATTATATAATAATTTTATAATAAATCTGTTTTAGTATCAAACTGTATCTACCCCTTACCGCCGCACTCACATTTAATGTCACTTAAACTATCACTAAGTATAGATTTTTTTTGAGAAATCTTTACTTAGTGTTCTATCTATGTATAGTAAATCTTTACTTACCTACTTACATAGTTTAATTACCATTAATCGTCTATGAGTGCGGCGGATAAACAGAAATAAAAATTAAACCAGAGGATTTTCAGGCAAGGATAAGATAGGTATTTTTTCACTTTCTCATCTCATATCATCTGCTATAAAACCTGTAAAATCTCGTCCAAGTACCGAATTTTAACTCTACAGAAGTTCTACGTTCGATGAAGTGCAGCGGTCCACAGTTTTCCCTATACCGAATTACGGCTCGAAGCTTTCTGGTAAACGGCCGGGAATCGTGCACTTCACCCTACGGTGCGGTCTCTTAATGAGACGAGAATGCTGGTCCACAAGTGCTACCAGCTGTAATTATTACGAAAAACTACCTTGTAATGTAATATTACACTACGTGGTTTCAGTTACAGGTACCTAGTGTGGAATTTGAATGTTATGTCTTTCTTTGTTGGTGGGAAAACGGTAGGTAAGTATGTGGTTTACATTAGAATGAATGAATGGTCTGTAAAAGTGTTATTTTTCAGGTATTGAAGTGACTAAAGCACCGTTAAAGGTTACGTTTGGGACAACTACAGGCCTGTTCTTTTTATTGATGTGACTCCCCTGGTGTTAGCCTCCTTGTATGCCCTTCTCCAGCCCTAATAGCTGTACATTAGCTGATCTTAAGTCAGCCAATGAAGAAATAAAACAATATAGGCTTATTTATGTTTATTCGTTTAGATAGTCAACACTTTGCATCGTCAGTAATCTAATGTGTCTTCGGAACGCGACCTCCAATGAGAAGAAGACACAAGAAACTCATGGGGGTAACACCTCCAAAGACCTTGCAATATACCCCACATTCCCTTTACATTTTTTTGCCACTGACACGAAGAAGAAGAAGACCTAGTGTTAAAGTTTAAGCCTCTAACTTGACCTAACGACTGCTATCAGAGATAACAATCATGACCAACCCAAAGCACGCAGGAACTCGGAAAAATGTTTAGTGCCACATGGTGCCACATACATTGTCGGCACCCATCAATGAAATGACCGCGCCAGGCGTCACTTTACTCGCACGATTATAAGTTACACTATAAGGAGCTAGGCTATTGAGCTCCTCAACTAATATAATGGCTAAATCCCATAGACGCGTGCAAATTGTATCCCCCAAATAAAATTAGTACCAGAGTGCATAATTATCTCGATCGAATATCGGAGTTTCAGCAGAACAATACACCCGCTAAATAACAGCTATGTCTGACAAAATTAGAAAGTCATCCAGAGTTGCCAGTGCTGCTAAACCGAGTGCACTAACTTTTATGCAAATACAATGTAACAGGAAATATACCACCTGCGAACCTACGATCTCTAATTAACGAGGAAACTTACGGCAACAATCGAAGCTGAACTACGTTACTGTGAAACAAATGGGAAAAACAAAACAGTGATTATTCAGATTCGGTCCGGTTTCGACTTTGTGTTTTATCCCTCGTAGGTTTTATTTAGGTATACTTACTAAATTATGAATTTAATTCTGAATTACACACTAAGAAAATATTGCAAGACGTTGCATACAACGCCATCAACTAAGCAACTAGACTTATACTTATACTATGGATACTAGACAACCAATGTCCTAAATATATTTTTTTTAATCGGTACCTATACATACATACTTAAATTATCTTGCTAATATCTACTATATAAATATAAAAGTTAGTTTGTAAGTGAGTTAAGTGGGTTAAAGAATATGTTTGTTACTTCTTCACGCAAAAACTGATGAACCGATTGCGATGAAGCTAGGAATGCAGATAGCTAAAGATCTGAATTAACACATAGACAACTTTACGTTTTTAAACGACATTCCCGCGGATACGGGAGTTACGCTGGTGAAAACGCAGGGCGTAACTAGTAATACATTATAAATAACACCTAAAACCAAAAACAAAATTTTATGCACAGCAAGATACTTGTTCCTAGTGGGAATCGAACCCACAACCTTCTGCGCCGCAGGCGGGTTTTCCCGACGCGCCACAAAGGTCGTCTGAATTACATTGACTTTTGGAATCTCGTATATTATACTTAGGTAGATACACCTAGCATGGTTTGGTGTATTTTCGTCTCCTTTATCGACAAAGGAAGTAACAATGTATGCATAAATTATGCTGTTTGTTGTGCATAACCTGGATTAAAAAGGAACTCGTTATGTGTGGAGCTTCAAACATATAAGAGATAAAGCAACTCTATACAGGTTCTATTTCGTAAAATACTTTGATGATATTGTGAGCGAACTACGAGTAGGTAAGCCTTCAATAATCACTTAAGAGCCCTATAGCCGCTAAACTCAAAACCCCTGTCGGGCTCATCGAAAATTGTTGATTATTTCATGACGGAATGTCGCAGAACTTTTTTTTGTGTATGGATTGTAGGTGACATGTTTCCTACATTTTGGTGTGGTTTTAAGACAAAAACCCCCTATTGGTGCAAAGTCTATCCAAATTTTAGACAAATAATGTCTGTTTTGGCTAAAATTTCAATAGGCTTCAATACGTTTCGACATATTTGTCTGGAAACTGCAGTAAAATGTCTGAAACAATGTCGATTACAATTCATACACATAAAAAAAGTTCAACAACAATCAGTCATGAAATTATCAACAATTTTCGATGAACCCGACATGGATTTTGAGTTTAGCGGCTATAGGGCTCTTAATTAAAAACATACATAGACTGCCAAAAACATAAACTTTCCTATTTGCTTCAATGTAGTCGGGTAATTTATACGTTTAAGAGGAGTATATACGCCAACGATCTTGAAACTGAAAATCCCTGTCGGGCTCATCGAAAATTGTTGATTATATCATGACGGAATGTCGTAGAACTTTTTTTTGTGCACAGATTGTAGGTGACATTGTTTCCTACATTTTGGTGTAGTTTTAAGACAAGAACCTCCTATTGGTGCAAAGCCTATCGAAATTTTAGATAAAAAATGTCGGATTTGGCTAAAATGTCGATAGGCTTCAATACGTTTCGACATATTTGTATGGAAACTGCACTAAAATATCGGAAACAATGTCGCCTACAATATGTACACAAAAAAAAGTTCTACGACATTCCGTCAAGAAATAATCAACAATTTTCGATGCGCCCGACATGGATTTTCAGTTTTTCAGAATAGGGCCCTTAATCAGACTAGCAGATGATTTACCGGTTATGCCACTGACACATTTAAAACATGCACAAACTTACCTACATAAACTAGCAAGAGCATGAGGTAAGGAATGCTATGCCTCGCTCCAGTTCCAGCAACATTGAGGAGCTCGTGATTCATCTCGAATGGTTGTGCAAGTTAAGCAACGCTTGGCGTTGTCATTACTTCGATTGGTGACCGATAATTTGTATGACATAAAATCACTTTCTCAAACTCCTCCGTGCTTCGGAAAGCACGTTAAGCAGTTGGTCCCGGTTGTTATCTCTGATAGCAGTTAGGTCAAGGTCGAGGCCTTTAGGGAGACCTGCCTGAAAACTCTAACACCAGATGAGCCACACCACTACACGAAAAGAAGATGAGAATATGAACATTTAACGTAACCAAATATTCCTCAAAATTAAGTACCTACCTAGGTATCTTTAGGAAATGTGCTCAATATAGCTGATCCCAAAGTAAAGTTATTTCATATCTCTAATCTAAGTATAGTATCGTCAGATTTCAAGAACCACATAACAAGTCAATTTAAGTTGAAATTCACAAATAAAGCTCCACTTAATTTAAAGTTTATTACAACTCGTACCTATGGTGGCAATCTCAATCACATAACAAGGTAATCCCAAATGGGAACTACCCAATTTGGTCGTACAACTTTAGATATTCGGCATCTGTCCGCTGGGTATTCATAAACGGGAGCATAAACTCCTAGATAGATACCTTGAAACATTAACCGACAATTCCACTGAAAACTTATTTAATTAAATGTGTAGAAGTAGGCAGATAACATAGTAAGTTAAACGATCGTGTGAGATTTCTGTTGAACCCAATTTATCCGGGGTCAATGAAAAACATGTTTTCGATTTTAGCTTCCGGGCCAAGAAAGATCGTTTATGTTCCGATACGTAGGTCTGTGCAGCCGACATGGAAGACGGATCGATATTTGTTCTCCTAACTTCTTATTACCTTCACTTACCACCACAAAACAGGCAGTTGATTGATAGACCTGCCTGTTTTGTCTGTTACCTCACCAATGGATGAAATAAAAAGTGGGTTTATAAATGTTGAAACTTAATTTCGCGTAGCCAGACTTCAAAAATGAATACGCTGTATGTACTCATCGAGATAATAATTAAAATAAAAGTCCTATTTTTTAGATAATATGATAGACGTCGCGTCGTAGATTAGATAGTATAACATTTGTTACAAACCTCATTGGTTTTTAATGTTATTTAAGTATTTGTTTTTTTTTTTTGTAAATTTTTAGAAGATAAATAAACTAAAAAAAAAAGATATCAATGGAGGTACTAGTAGTAGTAATAGTGGTGGTAGTGATGTTGTAGTAGAGGTGATGTCTAAAACATGTTTCTTTTCGTTCTTTTCTCGTAACAATATTGCCGCTACAGCGCTGACAATATTGTTACGTTTAACGTAAACTTAAAATGAGCATCGCTGCGGGTACTAAAAATGAGTCGATCAAAAACATAATTGAGTAGCGGTAACGTTACCGTAGTGGCACGAGTGAAGGACTATCTTTTACGTCCACACTACATACAATTATAATAAAATTATTTCTCCAAAATACTTGATATTACCATAACATGGAGTTAACTCATAACGCCACACACGCAAAGTGCCAAGTCTCAGGAATAGTCGGGAGAAGGGTTTGACACTCGGAATTCTCCTGACGCTAGCCACTACACTACAAGTCAAGCGTGTATGTATTGATGTTTGAAAGTCGACTTGCCATTTAAATATTTGCGTTCCTTATATTGGTAGGTACTGTATAATAATTGGCCTTTTCATCTATTTTTTAGATGATTTATACAGTGCAAGCAACTTTATGTTATTTATGGCACTGTAGGGCCCGGGTCATTGTTAGGTAAAGTAGGCTTGCCCAGCACCTATATCACCCTCCCAGCATAGTCAGCCATGCCCAGAGGAAAGAACCGTTATGTTGGTAGCAAAACAAATAAGTGCTGCCTTAATACCTTGAATTTAGGGAGATTTTATATGAAGAACTAGCTGACCCGGCAAACGTTGTTTTGCCTTATAAATTATAGATAATTAAATTTTTCCTGATTTTTTTTGCTATAAACCTTACCGAGCCCGAGACCTTTCCAACGAATGCAAAACCGTGGAAATCGGTTCGTGCGTTCTGGAGTTATAGCGTCAGGAAGGAAAACCCGACTTATTTTTATATAGTAGATGAATAGATGAGCCTCCCTGAACTCAAGGTACAAGTGCATATAGCACATTCAAGGTATTAAGGCAACACTTATTTATTTAGCTGCCAACATAACGGCATAGGAATTTAAATATGAAACGCACCATAAGGAACAATTATTGAGCATGGTTTTTTCTTTTTTTTTATTCCGCCCGGTGAAGTCAGTTCTATAGAACAAATGGGAACTATCGGTATGAGTCCAGCTTTATGAATCTAAAATATTTTTCACCTATCTCATTAAACTTTTTATTGATCCCTTATTCATCTACAACCAGACAACCAATCGCCGAGAGAAAACAGCAGATCAGAATTAAAGAAAAGATTAGTAATCCCCCGTCTCGCGTCTTTGAAGTGGCGTAAACAATAAATCTTAGCCATTTTCTTCCGGCTGGCCGCGGCAAAAACAGCAACGCGTAATTAATTACCTCACTCGAAGAACCTCGAGGTCTTGAGGTCAGCCTTTTGGAATCCAATCCCAGCTTTCGACTTTTTTTGACTCACACTAAACTCTAGACGGTTAATTGATTCGCCAGAGAATGAAGTGCGAGCCATTTGTGCTGAGTAGATACCTAAGTGATTTATTTTATTACAGACAAATATTATTGTCTTTGTCTTCGGACGAGAACTAATTAGAGGTAAAATGGACCGAGTCTTTAGTGGTGTGGTTTTTTTAAATTAACGAGCATGAAATCATTTATGTGTAAATGTATTACGCTATCAAAACAAACTCGACAAGTAATCTGACTATATCTAACACACGGATTCAATGTATCGACATATCATGTGTCGTCCAAATCGGTTCGTTAGTTCCGGATATTACCTCCAACAAACATTTATCCAAACATGAATCCAAACTTTTCCTCTTTATAATAATTTTAATAGTTTAGAAAATACCATACATACCTATTAAATCATTTGTCTTTGATGACGATTAAAGCGCAACGCAACCCAAACAATATCGGTTTTTATTAAAGTCTGTTAAAAATGGACGGATTTGACTATTTGCGTCCTACGTGGGGGATCGGATGCGAACGCGAAGCGGCGCGGTGCGGCGCGGAAACAAGGAACAGTCGAGAATCGCGCCGCATCGCACTTTACGTGCATTTGGTCACGTAGGACACTTCAATAGCTATCGACTGTTCCTTGTTTCCGCACCGCACCGGATTGCGTTCGCATCCAATCGTCCACGTAGTACGCTGCGTAAGAAAGGATTTTGGAACATTCTACGGGATCGGGTGATACGTTGGTAAAACCACGGGGCACGATTCGTTTGCGTATAAAGAACGAAATAAAAACGTTTTGTTTACTTCTATATATCCTATTCAAACGTTGGAGTCGTCAAACAAAATAAATATTTTCTCTCGCAAAGATTAAAGCGAAAAATCCATTTATCAAACGTACCTATCTACTTATACATCTACCTATGAGTTGAGAGAATCGAAACTCCGTATTGTATGATTCTATTGAAAAACGACTTAGGTACTTAGGTATTATATAGAGGTATCTTATTACTAAATAAATATAAATAAATAAATATTGCACGACGTTACACACAGCGCAATCTAGCCCCAAACTAAGCACTAGGCTTGTACTATGGGTACTAGACAACGGATATACTACATATTATACTTTTTTTTTGTAAATACATACATATGATACATAGAAAACACTGAATATCCCATGTCTTCAGACCGTGGTGAGTCCTAGGACATGTTGGTTTCCTCACGATGTTTTCCTTCATCGTAAGAGCGATGTTATTAGCGCACATACCTTTTTCTTAAAGAAAAAGACATTGATGCGCGGTCGGTCTGGATTCGAACCCACGACCCTCAGAATGAAAGCCGGGGTATCTACCACTAGACCAACACCGCTCTAAGGTAGGTACTATAGGTAGGTACTTAA
Organism: Idaea biselata; assembly: GCA_958496205.1. Taxonomy (NCBI): domain Eukaryota; kingdom Metazoa; phylum Arthropoda; class Insecta; order Lepidoptera; family Geometridae; genus Idaea; species Idaea biselata. Next base: position 22,871,943 of record OY292396.1, on the reverse strand, counting down.
CTATATGTTATCTATCATTATTGTAGGGTAAAGAACACTAACAAACGGTTTCGTTAAAAGCATCACGTTTGAAAGAACACAAAGATGGCAGGAAGGTTGTTAAACAACAACTTTTTCCTCTTATCGAACTCGAGGTAGCGCAGTTTATTAATTTCCATCAAACCGAGAAAGAAAAACGTGTTTCTCTACAAATTACTCTCAGAAGCTTCAGATAGCTAGACGAAAAAAAATTAAAACATCGTAGCGAGCTGGAGATCTCAGTAATGATCTGTAGAGAGGAAAGATCGTAGTGGAATTGTTTTCGTTTTCCTATCTGGAATTCGAACTCTGGAATGTTTTTGAGACTACTCAGTGGGTATAATTCGTAGAGGAAATGGCGTCTACGTATGGAGTAAAATAGCAATAATTTCAACTGAAATGGGACCTAGTAGGTAAGGTATGTCAATGTAAATGCAATTTTATTTGTACTCGTATTTGACTAGAAGTGAGGTAAAGAATACTTATACGCGGATACTGACCGAAGACTACATTATGAAAGTGGCAAGCTTTATAGAGTCAATTTCGCAAAAGCAGTATCGCAGCAGTTACTGGAAGCAACTTTATCAAATAAATAGATAGTATCGCTATGACTACGCAACTTTTTTGTGAAAATGACTTTATATACGATTTTAAACATACATGGTTGTTATCACTACAAATATTATTACATAACTAGCTAGTTGAAATTACTGGCGAAATATCGAGCTCCGTCGAAAAACAAGTTAAAACATGGTAAATACCCAGTTATGTAATAATATTTTAAATGACTGTATGTTTCGTAATATAAACCCCCATTTACACTTGGTCTTGCACCCTCCTAGTTATTTGGCGATTAACCAATCTTTCTGGAATCTTTAATAACAGATGTCAAAAATATCATGTCAAAAATAGGCCGTGAAGCCTCGGCATAGAATAGGGTTACCCCATCTCTTCCTGTGGGTGTCGTAAAAGGCGACTAAGGGATCTGTGGGAGACTAGTAAACTTTAAGTTCTCCCCGCGCGGTGGTGGATAAACTGCTTGGTCCCTAGGAGGGTTGGTGTCAGGCAGGCGGCCGGCCGTAAAAATATTGGGCCGCCGGGCCCCCGAGAGGAATGCAACCGGGAACATCGCTCGGATGAGAAGAAAATCATGTCAAAATACCTAATCTAGTTAAGGTTACCTAATATTATTATCTTATTTTATTACCTACCTACCTATACTAATATACAAATTTACCTAATAATTGATAGGTAATAAAACTAAAAAAATTATAAATAAAAAGTTTTTGAGGATCGCAACTACTTTTTAAAATTATAAAAATACATTTTTTCTAAATTTATTTTCTATTCCAATTAAAAATGGCAGAATAGGCTTTATGGCATAACGTACCTATTATGTGCTCTAATGTCTTTATCCAGGGAGGAAACAGTCGACTAGTTTTGTATGGAGAACGTAGACTTTTCTCATAAATGTAGCACTTACTTATTCTTATTGTCGTTTTTCTTAATGTAAGCTAACTTAATCGTGATATTTGATACTTAGATACTTTATTTTATGTCTTCTTTCGTACTGATTGTCTAGGTACCTACTAGTTAATTCTCCTCGCTCCACTGAAGGCTGTACAACGCAATAAATTCTTCGCATTGAGACCAAGCAACCATGCGAAAAAGCCTGATAAAAATAAGATGACTTGCCTTCTGACACATTTTTTCATTTAGAAAACAATGAGCCCATTCAAAATTTAAGAGAATTTGATAGGTAATGTTTCGCATTGTATTTAACGAATGAGATTCTTTTTGAGGGATCTTCATTGTGAAAGGACTTGTTTTTATACAATAAAGGGAGGTACTATCAGTTTTTAGTTCATTTATTTCTTCAGAGTCTTCAAATAATAAGATACATTTTCAAAAATATACGTGTTTATTCAATGCAAAGAATAATAGATAGGTTAGTTTTCTGTTCTATTAAACATTCCTCTTGAATTAACAACTGAATCGAGATAAGACGATATTATTTTATCTGACTAAACACAGACCTATAAATAGACATAAATGCCAAGACTTGCTATACATACTAGGCATCAATGAACTCAACAACATAATACCTAAGTATACCACCCACAGCATCATTGACAAATGTGTCATATCTCCAAGTGACGACATTGTACAAACAATCCAACCGGTTGTACCGTCCCTGATAGCGAAATGAAGTGGTACATCCATCATCTATTGTCTGTCAACCCTGTCACGTGAGTAAATTGTACAACATTGATCAAACGCAACTATTTGAAACTATTCCCTCTGAACGTCCGATAGCCTGTATATTCGGAAGCCCAAAGCTTGTTTCAATTTTATTTTCACGCCTGCAGTTCGCAGATACGATGAAAGTTTCATCGGAGGCTTTCACTAGAGGCACTAGCGAAACATAAATTGTGGACGGACGCAGTGCCGCCCGCGTCGCGCCGCGTCCTTCGTTCGGTTTCGCTCTTTATTTTTGAAAAACAATGTGCGCGTCTGTTTTGTTACAATTTCGTTACACAACTTCAAAACACGACGTTGTAATTATTTAAGCTGTATCGTTACCTACGGATTTCGACGGTATTTCGACGGTAGAGATATGATATAATTGGTAAACGATAGTTTTACTTTTAATGACCTAAAACACACCACTTACTAATAACCTTATTTCGTAAACGTCAGTAGTTGGTGGTAAAACTCAAAGTAACAGTAAAAAGAAACGTCACTTAGGTATTTTCGTAAATTTTGAAGATGTCTATTTTACTGTTAAATTCACTTTACTTCCGGATTGAAGAAACTTGCGGTAAATAATGAATGGTACCTAAGTACAGTGGTAATTTTCTTTTGTTTTACTGACCGTTTTCTTAGATATACATAGTAATTTATATCACTCACAAGGTTAGTTCGCAAACGTGATTGCTGTCAAGTTTATAATAATTGACAAATTTAGAATCATTAAAGCATGATATCCGTTCCGGAGCGTTCCTGCTGCAAAGGTTGTCCATTGCGGTTCAACGCGGGAATGCCGCTAGCATTTTGGGCAGCTTTGCATGGGGATGGTTTATTTGAGGTTAAGTTTTTTTTATTTGGTTTGTTTAATTGTGATAAGTTTAATTGTATTTTTATTTATTATTATTATTTTTACTATTTAATCTTTAATCATCATCATCATCATTTCAGCTGTAAGAAGTCCACTGCTGGACATAAGCCTCCCTCATAGATTTCCAGATGCTTCGGTCATAAGTGGCCTGCATCCATCGTGAACCCGCGGCCTTAACTAAGTCGTCCGTCCATCTCGTTGGTGGACGTCCAACGCTGCGCTTTCCGATCCGCGGTCTCCATTCGAGAACTTTTCGGCCCCAACGACCATCTGCTCTCCGTGCTATATGTCCTGCCCACTGCCACTTCAAAGAGCTAATCCGTTTGGCTATGTCGGTGACCCTCGTTCTTCTACGGGTTCGTTTTAATCTTTAATGTACTTACCTAATTGTATTTTGTAAGTATAAATAAATCTATTATTAAAACATGGCTTATTTATTTTGCATCAAAGTTAGATATTCGGTATTCCAAAGGCGGAATTTTATCTATTATGAGGTACTTGTGGTAAACAAGGGCCACCTTAAATTCAACTTAAATATTTAGTACAAATAGAGGAAACTACTAAAACAAGTTATTACATAACGTACTTGCTTTATTGACAATCTGAAAAAACAATACAATTAATTGCTTTTTTTGCACTATTATCATCAAAATTAAGCTTTTTAAAAAACCTCTCTGTGGCTCTTATTAAACCTTAGTGTTTTAATAAGGACCACCTCAAATAGTTAAAGATTTTGACATAAGATCAATTCGGCACAAAGATCTAATGTCATTTTGTATGGTATAGCAAATCCAGCGTAATTGTAAAGTTTCATTTCAGTGGCTACAGTACACAAACAACGGGTACTGCTTTCCTACTCTACTTTGTTCGAAGCTTACTAGTGACTAAGGTATGTATGTACCTACTCTAACTTGAAATACTTTCCTAAAGCTGCTTAACAACTCTAGATATCTACTGACTAACTAACAGACAATCTACAGGCGATACATGACATTCATGGAATGGGGGTCAGAATAGCAAGTTCGCATTGAATATATTATGTAAGTACTTACCTACATTGTGTGTGGCAAATCATTTCCTCGAGAGAGAGACTGCTACCTCAGAGAACCGGGATCAACGGGTGCAGAGTATAAATATCTAAAACCTCTACACCGATAACTACCAACATTACATCGAATGGACATCATATCGATGGTACACTGTATAGACAGTTCACTTTATCGACAGTTCACTATATCGAAGGTCCCGGTTGTTGTCTCTGGTAGCAGTCGTTAGACTAAGTTAGAGGCGTTAGGACGACCTGAAAGCACTAAGTGTTACACATTATAATGCGAAAAAGAAGATTTAGGTGAGCACTAGTTGAGTTTTCGGTTTTTTACTTACAAACTATTATCATACTCATATTATAAAGAAACTTCTAAACCAGTTTCAAAATTTATTTTACCAATAGAAAGCTACATTATCGAGGATTAACAAGGCTACTTTTGGTCCCGATATTCCCACGGGATCGGGACTTATGCATGTAAAACCGCGAGACGAATCATATATTTTTTATTCCACCAGGACACATGGGGCAACCAAGCTCTAAATCCCATTAAAACGACGAATACGATACGAACCCCCCAAAATATTTCATAAATAATAACAGGAACCTTAATTATAAGGAGGTGTACATTACAGACAGAAGTTAAAATATATTTGTTCGAACGAAGTGAAGTAATCAGTGATTAAGGTATATATACCTACTTTTACTCGTATGCCGCTATCAAAATCATTTTCCGAATGAGATGATAAATCAACAAATCATAAAAGCCACAAGAAATCACAGCCAAATAGGTAGCATGCTCCCATTACATAGGTAAAAGATAATTGAAAATACCGTTCCTAATCAAAACCCATTAGAGACCCGAATCGGACTCGCGCACGAAGTGTTCCGTATATAATATCACAATGCCTATTGATAGACAGATGGACAGTGGAGTCTTAGTAAAAGAGACCTGCCTTTACTAATCGGTATGTCTTTGATTTTTTTTTATTAACTGACATCATTTACAGTTCCCAAAAGCGAAACAAAGTGTCCTAACTGCAGTTTAAGTTGCTCAAGTCGTGGTGCTTTATAGCCAAAGGCGAACACAGCCGAGGAGGCTGAATTTTTAAATATAGTGCCCAAAACTGTTTAGTGTGCCTCAAAACGGTACGATCAGACTGGCCTTTACACAAAGACACTAGAAAGTGGCGGAATTAAGAGTAATACAGCGCCAGAAGACGGATTAGTCCTTCTTACAATTTTGAAAAAAAAAAAAAAAATTAAAACCATTTATGTCGCAAAACGTAGCCTTAACATTTACACGATCATATTCCGAAAAAAAAATGGTCGGATAATATGGCCAAAGTTCTAAATTCTCATCCTTGGGCCACTTTCCGTGCCGGTGAGTGTAGATTTAATATTTCTTAAGTTTATTGCTCATGGGCATTTTATTAGAAATATTAAAACAACGAGAAATCATCATCAAAAACTCTACGAAAAATTGTATTGACGATATAGATTCTATAACTGTGCGTGGAGCACAGGTTCGAATCCTGTCACGAGAGGAATTTTGACGATACATTTATCCATGTAAAAAATGTGTGAAATATTTCTATACATAGATTTGTTAATTTCAGTAATTAGCCAGCTATAGGTAGGTATACAAATATAATATTAATTAAGAAATTGTCTTAAAGTTCTACCTACCTACCTATACACGACGCTAATTCTCAAATGTTTGCCTTAATTGAAACGTGTCGCTAGGAATAAATACGATGTTGTACATTTACATGTACAATGTACCCGCATTACATCGCAACTCCACTTTCTACATACGAGCGCGAACGTTTGCTCAATCTAGAAAGAGCATAACGAGCGAAATGAGCAGCGTGAGGGTAGAAATTTAACTTATTTTGAAGAAAAGTTTGTATTTTACACTGTAAGAGAGATTACTTGATTGTATTAACCGACTTTTTTAGAATTAAGGTTTCTCTCTCGGTTGTGAAAGAGTAAATTTTCATATTTCTCTTACAGACCTAATGACAATGATACATTTATTGCGACTCAATTTTAAGGTTTCGTAATAACAAGAAATCCATAAAGATTCGTCATGTTTTTCATATACCTAAGTAATAAATAAATAAAATAAAAAATAAAATTTATTTGCCATAAAGGTAATACAAAAAGAACTTATACAAACTAAATGAGATGGTATGTTTACAGATAGGTAATGTAGTAATATACTGAAAGATCAGCGTTTGTACACTATCTTACCTGTAGGAAAGTGTTGTTAACGTCTAAGATATTCTATTTATATTTTAAGTGCTTAATTTAATAAGCCTGCACTGGGCTTTCATAGTAGTATTTTATAGGAAATATCACGATTGACGCAGGGCGGGATTCGAACCAACAACGCAATCCGCAATCTTTACTCAATCCGGGAGAAATGACTTTACCAATTATTAGTCTACCGGCGTCGGTGACTCATACGCCGAATCTTTGCATCAGTACTTTTACCATCTAACACAACTTAGACGTGTTATGTTTTTGCAGCAGTATTTTTCCTTTAAAATATTTCTAAGATTTAAGATGTAGCACGCTTATCTAGAAGAAAGAAGACGGCAGTGGGACAAGATCCAACCCATCTTTTAGTGCCTGCACCGGTCTACGTATCGGAACACAGACGCGTTCGATTGGTGCTACGACTTAGATCTGTAAATGGTAACAAACAAGTCGCGGCTGAAACCTCCCACCTAGAAACCCCCTTTAGTCTCCTTTTACGACGGTCAGGGGTACTATAGCCATATTCCCTTAGCCCCGGAACGACCACCATTGTTAAACTTTTACGAAACCTCGGTAACCTGCAAAGTTCGTAACAAAATTATATTTCTACACTAAACAACAAGTCCAAAATATTTATCTTGTTAAGAACTCATTATTTATTTGAAAGGGCTCTCAGATCGAAATCGTCGTTGCGTGAAATTTTGCGGGACATTTGATGGCCTACTGATAATTTGGTAGAGATCATATCTTTCAATTTTATTGACCGTTATATTCGAAATTGCCAGCTGTATCGACGTAAGGAAGACCTATCTCGGTGCTCTTATTATAGTTCGCATTAAGTTATTCAATGACAATACGAAGATAATGTTATGGACTTGACGAAATTTTGTGTAATGCGGTACAGTTTTTACATATTATAAATAATTATGATTGCCATGCCACAGCCTATTCAGCGTGAACGAAAGTTCATATAAATCCCTAGTTTATATCTGTTTAAACCCTAAGGTTTGGAGACCATTTTGTGTTGGGGGTTCTGTACCTACTAAGGGTTTTTTTGGGAGTTGACGATGCGTTTTGTCGAGGCTGCTGGATCACTAGACCACAAGTGATGGCGGATTCTTGTTCGAGCGAATAAGCTTTGCTATCCAGCGCGGGAACGCCGCCATTTTCGGCACCATGCTACTGTCCGGCGTTGCCGACAACTTATTTTTATTTTAGGTTTTTGCTTACTAAGTTTAATATTTTAATTTGTTAATTTGATAAGTTTTAGTAGCTAGGGCCCTATGTTTTATTTACTTTTAAAAGTTTGAGTAGGTATACCTTTAAAAATGTAATATAGTAAAATGAAATATGTCAGTCAGGAATCATTTCGTCCTTCGTCTTAAAATTATCACACAAACCATACCAACAAACACAACCACTACTAACATAAACCAGACTTACTTAAGAATATAAGGTCCCAAAAAGTCATTTACTCTTATCTTGTCTTTGAAGCCGACTGTACCATCTAGAAAGTCTGGAAGTGTCAAAATATACGCGATTTGTTGGCGGACTAATTAAGCAAGAGCTTTGTCCGTCCTAACCCCGTCTGCGTCATGAGATAAAAGGACAAAGTGGCAAGGTGAAACTGATTATTACGAACATCATCCCTTTAAGGAGTATTGTATGACATCGACACCTCGCTTTTAATTATTAAGACGCTTACTTTTAATTATTTAGTCGCTTTTAGGGTTGGCTTGAAAATATTTTATATTACCCGGAGTAATTTTGTGAAGCGGTTTCCTTTTTAGAAGGTCTTGCTTATTTTTTGTTTGTAATTTGTTTTAAGAAAATTTAGGTAATGACAATCGACCATAAGCACTTGATAAATTATGACAAAACAAACATTGGAAGTGTAACATTATTATTTGAGGTTATATTTCTGAAATTAAATCGAGTTCGTAATCAACCCTGCAATAAGTAGCCGGTACCTATTCTTTAAGTTTTTTCTCAAGCTTTCTACCATTCCTCCTGTAAAATATGAACTGACTAGGAACCCTTTTGAGTTAAATCTTTAAACCTATCAACTTAGCCTTGAATGACCTCTAGACGCAGGTACATCTCACAACTTTACACTTTTATTAAAAATATTTTGATAGAAACGGCACTCGAGATAAATCCCCTTTAGACATTGATGAGAGTTAAGAATACGTCTTAGCAAGTTGGCAAGATTTTATATTAAATACAATGAGAGAGTATATTTGAGATTTAAGATGTTTGAAAAAATGATTATTTGGTATATTATTTTGGGAAGTTTGAGTAACAAATGTGTGAACTACAAAAGCCTTTTATTACAAAAGCTTTATACGCTTTCTGATAAGTCGCGTCGCCGTAGCATCACAAAGGAAAGACAGCCTCTGTGGCACGTCTGGCGAAGGACCGACTGCAATGCAGAAGGTTGCGGGCTCGATTCAAGTATACCAGGTGTTTTTTATGTATCATATATTGTAATGTATGTATCTACAAAAAAAAGTATAATATGTACCTAGTAGGTATATTCTTTGTCTAGTACCTATCCATAGTACACGCCCAGTGCTTAGTCTGGGGCTAGATTGCGAAGAGTGTAATGTCGTGCAATATTTATTTAAATTCGCGACGCAACGACGACGCGCCTCCGTAGCTCCACAACACATAGTACCTACGCGTATAAGCCTTATAAAAAGTTAGGTTAGTCAACCAGTCGAATAGAGCAACTTTATTTAAAACCTTTGCTACTTACAATGTATCATTTATTCATAAAACACAGGTACCTATGTGTTAAGTAGGTATTTAATTTCCACATGTATCAACGTACAACGATGTTTGGCACGCATTAACACCAGATTACATCTAACAAGGCAAGTTGTACCTTAGGGTTCGTACTAATGATGTCATAAGCGAAATCGCTAACGATCTTCAGATTTAGCCGGGGTAAATAGCTATCTAGTACCTACTAGCTGGGAGTGCACAGTTGCAATCTATTTATGTTACAGGATGTACTTGTAAGTAGGCAAGGTTAGGTACCTAACCTACTTAGTTCCACCAGTCAGGGTTAATTTTAAACCTTACTGTCAACGTGGCCCTGTTGCCTTACTGTAAAGGTTGCCTGTAAAAGATAGCTTTAAGCGATAAGGAAATTAATATTGTAATTAGAGATGGGCCGACTAGGGGTTCTGCCGACTAGCAGACTAGCCGACTAGTCGGTTCCAAAATTGCCGACTAGTCGGCAATGCAGATCATTATAATTCGGAGATATTTGGTTTAATCATGATCACTCTGCGATTGTTGGTATTTTTGTTGATAAGTTTGCACTTGTTGATAAGTTTAAATAAAATTAAAAGTTGGAAAAAATTTAGCTGAGGCATAGTTATGACATTTTAGATGTTTAGATGATGTATGTAAGCTATGACGTGTTTTGTTTACTTTTTTCTGACTATCCACCTTCTAAACTGTACTACTTAATAAATAAATATTGGTTTTATTGTATAATTGTTAGTTGACGACTAGTCGGCGTTATTTGCCGACTAGTCGGTTGAACTGCCGACTAGTCGGCTTTCCCGACTAGTTGGCGACTAGTCGGCCCATTGTAATCGATATGGTGTACCTATGTACAACAAAGAATTTTATTTATTTATTTAAACATGACGACAAAATAGTGTAAAAAATATTACATAATGATCAATTACCTGTCCTATAATATGAATTCAATTATTTTAAATCCAAAGGTTGTCTCGGAGAGATCGCTATGGAAGAGAAGGCCTCCTATGTTACCATATTATTATTTTTGTTTTATGATTTTAGTTATGTCCCTTATGTCCTGAGTGAAGCGTGGGATTCAAGCCGCCCGAGACTAAGACAGGACTTATTACCAAGGTGAATACTCTACTTTATACATCTACTCTGAAATAATATAAAATGTTATAAAAATAAGCATTCAAGTAACAAATAAAAAAATAAAATGTAGTGTTCTTAAAGTTTGATAAAACAAAACGGGATAGTTTAGGTATATAAATTAGGTAAATCTGTCTGTCTGTCTTCTGTCGAAATAAAAATTGAAGAAAAAAAAACTATTTTTTTTTTGTGTTCCATGTCTAGGTGGCCACTTCAATTTATGGTATTGACAATGGCCATGTGAACTTTAACTTTCCAAAGTTTTTTACTTTAAGTTTTTGGTCACATAAAGTAACTTTGTAGAGCCGTAGCTATGTAAAAGAGCTTTTTCTTTTTACCTACCCACGTTGTATAGTATCGAGTGTCCTGTGAAATATGAAAGCTCGAACTAGGTTAGAAATAGGTTAGTCGACACATCGAAATGAAAAAAAGTGGTGTATCATCGGCCGCAGTAAAAATCGCATTAACCGGACAAATAGCGATAAAGCACGTAATTTAGATAGGAGAATGGATACAAAATGTAAATAAATCTCTCTCTTGCAATAAATAACGATGGCCAAAGGATGGTGCCCTTTGGTAATGTGTCCATTTTTAGATTTACTATAAGTGCTGTTATTTTTCAGGGCTATTTTACGCGGGTGGTGCTCCTTAGTTTAGTATGTAATTTAAGTAAACCTGCCTAACTCAAACTCAAACTCAAACGCAAAATTATTTATTCATTTAGAACGTATATTATACACACATACGTACGTTTTGAAACGTCGAGCCTGTTTCCCTAACTTAGGCCAAGCCGTCGATTTTGTCACGAAATTACAATCATCCAACATCTTATCTAAGTATACTTCTATATCTATACCTACTAATATTATAAAGAGGAAAGATTTGTATTTTTGTGGGTGTGTGTGTCTGTATGTTTGATAGAAATAAACTCAAAAACTGCTAGACTGATTTCAAAAATTCTTTCACCATGAGAAAGCTACATTCACCCTGAGTAACATAGGCTACTTTTGATCCCGATATTCCCAGAATCGGGACTTACGGGAGTATAACCGCGGGGCGCAGCTAGTACTTCATAAAATTAAAGTAGATATCAGATTATTAAAATCGCTTCTACTCTCTACCTATCGTCTCTTTTATTTTCAGAATGTCTGTCCTGTTGAGACATCCCACAATAAAAAATATGATGTATCTATTGCAAATCTGGATTTGGTCATCGACTTCTGATGCTGACCGTACCTTCTATAATTAGATTATCCATATTTTCAGCATCGAACCCAAAAACTTGTAGAATGCAACTTTATACAAATTCCAAGGCCCTTTTATTAATTAATTTTCCCGGATGTTTCAAATGTCACAAATAGGTAGTTTTACGAGTTAAATTTTGCGTGTAGGTAAAACAAAATGTTTAGGGCATTCGATGAACGTGTAATTCATACGTCCGCCACACGATCGCACAGTTCGAAGTGTCGATGTTCTAATGATGTAGACAACATAACGTAAACAGAGTAGAACATAGAAGAAATGGAAACGACTGTGTACTCACTTAATTTATTTTTCTTGTTAAGAGTAGGTACACCTACACGACGAAGCCTAAGCTCTGACTGTAGTTTATTGTCGGGTTTAAACTAAATTTCGTTTTTAATTGTAGACTATGATTTGACACATCTTCCTCAAGCAAAAATGTCAAATACAAAGAACCAAAACGTCAGATCGTAGTCCGAAAGTAAAAAATGAAGTTGAGCTATATTTTCGGCTTTCGGTAGATATTTTGTCTACTGGAAGCTTTCTGTAGTCGTAAAATTCTTTTTGGGATTTGTCTTTAGTCTATAGGTTTATCCGTAGAATATGGTAAACAAGTTAATGAGGTTTAACCACATTTTTAAATTTCCCTCATCCGTCGGAAGCCCTCCGCAACCTAGACTTAATTTATTTACAGTTTTATATTTTGGCTTCGTTTTATAATCACCGAGTCTACCGAGATTTCTTTAAAAATATCGGGTGGTTATTATAAAACGGTTAAGTAGGAATTATTTAACTAAGTAGGTATCTACCTACTTATTAACCAACCTTTATGAATGCCTAGCCAACTGTTAACCTACTTATAAGCTAACTAGCTGCGCCCTGCGGTTCCACCCACATAAGTCCTGATCCCGTCCTGATTGGTATATCGGGATAAAAAGTAGCCTATATGTTAATTCAGGTTTCCAGCTATCGGCATCTCAAGTTTCGTCGCAATCGGTTCAGTACATAAGTACTTATACTTAGAATTTGAAATAGAGTAAAGGTACTTACACACAAAATTTCAAATAATAATAGGTCGTCTCTTCAGTTTTGTTCATACGAGGGGTAGCTTCGGTACTCAGTGTTCGTATTCGAAACAGAATCTATCGCGAGGATGGACCGAGCGCATCCAATTTTGCGTTTACATTATCTATGTTGTTGCAGCCCATTCTGTCGCCTTCAATTTCCCAAGGCGGACTTTGCACAAAATCCTTATTCAGAATATCATTTGAAGAACAAAGTTTAATTGCACAGCGACATAGTCGTCCTATCTGATTATACGACAATGGACAATCTTTTGTTTCAGGATTTGAGATTTTCCAAGGATTTTCCGACGCACTTTGTCCGCCAAAAAGTTATCAGCTTAAACCAACTTTGTGTTACGTTACAATAAGCCAAGAGCAAGCATAAAATGGTATTTGACAGAGACTGATTCCTAATAATTACTTATCTACTTATTATAAAAACCGGCCAAGTGTGAGTCGGACTCGAGTCAAACGTGTTTTTTTATTGACACCATATTAATAAAGTAACACGTTTGTTACATGGGAGCCTCACTTAAATATTTATTTTATTCTGTTTTAGTACTTAGTTATTTTTATAGCGGTAAGAGAAATACATTATCTGTGAAAATTACAACTGTCTTGCTATCACGGTTCATGAGAGTGAAAGAGAGAGAGCTTGGTGAAAGACAGACGGACGGATCCTTTTACTTAGGAGTCTTAGTAAAAGGGTCCCATTTTTTACTCTTTGGGTACGGAACTCTAAAAACAAAAGTTGGTCACACAATATCTTTGATATTTATTTTCGCAAAAGCTGCTAAACCGATAACGATGTCGTAACTTGGTAAGTTTTATCTCCCAATCTGAAATAGCCCGAATGCTACAATTTGATCCCGAAATTCTGATCGAAGTAGAAAACTGCCTCTACTTAGTGTGAAAATGGACTGACCACGTGTGAGGAATGCGAGAAGTCACCTGGCTACATCAAGACGTAGGTAGACCCAAGAAAAAAGATGGTCGATGAGTCCCATATATGCATACATAAAACGAAGAAAGATACTTGCCTAGCAGTTTGAAACTCGGTGCTAGCAGTGAGTGAGACATACACTGTAATGCCTTGTTCAGACTACGCTAGTATTTTAATCGAGTAGCGTGTAGGACCTCCCCAATCTATATCTATATTGAAGGCTTTAATATTGCACTGCACTGTCTTGGAGGGCCAGTATGGTTTCCGCCCCGGTCATGGTACCATGGACCCTGTTTTCGCTCTAAGGATCGTTATGGAGAAATACAGAATGAAGAATATGCCTCTGCACTTGCAGAAGGCCTTCGACTGTGTTCCTCGCGTGATGATCTGGTGGGCGCTGCGGTCCAAAGGGGTGCCAGAAACTTTATTGAAACCATCAGGGACATGTACCGAAATTGCGATTCTGTGGTGCGAACTGCTGTTGGTGACACTAAATTTTTCCCCATTACAGTCGGAGTCCACCAAGGATCCGTCCTAAGTCCGTTCCTGTTTAGCGTAATACTGGATGCACTGTCCGTAATCATCCGAGATGCACACGAGCAGCCCCCGATGACGGACGATTTCTCAAGCTGGTCGTCACGATGAATCGATCCTGCCTTTCAGTTGTGACCCGAAATCGTGGCCTTCCTTGGCGACGAACAAAGCCGCCAGTCTCTAGGTACCTCCGATAAACATTTCGGACCGCAGATCGACTTAAATTAAGTTGAGCACTCACATTTCTTTGGCTGTGTCCGGCCTAGATAAGTGCCACAGCTTGGGCGGCGAATTCAGGCGAAGTATCCATAGATTATTGATAGAACCTCACCTTAATGTTAAGAATAAGTAATGTTTGTTGCAAAACCAAAGAGAACAATCACACTTTCAAGAATTAAATCCAAGTAAACAAGTAAACCAATAAAATCAAGTTTTCTTGGTATTCGATTGTTTGATATCAACGAACAGGCTACAAATTGTCTTTTGTTTTTTTAAATTCTGTGTTCGAAATTCAAAAAAAGACTATTGAATGAAATTATGAATGTGCCAGGTTCAAAACTGCATAAAAACTTTTTGCTCGACCTAATTTAAAATTTTAGCTAGGACCAAACGAAACTGAAAATGCAAGGTGGGCCAAAAGATGTGTCTAGAAGTGTAAGAAAGGGCTCTTCGAAATTCTTACGGGATCGGGACTTACGCGGGTAAAACCGCGAGACAGCTCGAAAAATTTTTGGGGCTTTGGAAATATTTAGGTTAGTTACGTTACTTAGGTACTACTCTCGACTAAAAAAACTACCAGTTTGAACCAGTGCGCTAACCATAAGTTTCAATTTAGGTACACGTTAACGCCTGTCATGTGGTACCCTGTGGTGGCTAAACAAAATATAACATGAAATTCAAGCACCGCTAATATCTGTTTAAGGGGTCCATATTGGCTCACATAAAATTTATAGTCATTTTCTTTGTCTTACTACCGATTTGTGTTCATAATAATCACTCTTCATAATTTTATTTATCATACTTTTTTTATTCAGACATTTTTATTACTACCATCGGAGCTCATAATAGTTAATGATCATAATTTTTTTATTAATACTGTTACTACCAAGAACAGTTTAAAATCATAATTTTTTTCTTCATAACATTTAATGATCATATTGCTTTAGTTAATAAATATTGTTACTAAGAACATATTTCAACTCATAATATCGTTGTTCAGAATAGCTTACTTTATTTTATAACAGACATTTATCATAATTTTTGTATTAATAACGGCAACTTTAACAAAACTTTTTATGAACTACCCCATTATCAAACTCTTTGTGAAATTATAGATGGTTTTTGACTTGTGTTCTGGCGATCTTCTTTTTGAAACGGAGTTAACTCATAATGTAATTATATTTTCTATTCTATTATTATATTTCTTCTTAGAAATTACTCTTTAGTTAATAATGTTGTAATAAAAACACTTAACAAATATTTATTTCTAACAATACTTGCACCCAGCGGGAATCGAATCCGCAACCTTCTGCATTGCAGTCGGGCCTTTCCCCGACGCGCCACAGAGGTCGTCAAAAGGTTCATTTAGGGATATTCTGCAAAGGAAAACAGTATTTTCTATGCAGAATCTCCTAAAACAAACCATTTTAAACCCCCTGATACAGTATAAGATACGGCTTTATGGGCGATGACTTCAACCTTTTGATTTTAAAATGAGTTTTAAGTGCCACACCTGGTTTAAACCATAGTTTACTATGTTTAAACCATGGTTTAAACCAGGTCTGGCCTTAAAACTCATTTTATAATAGTAATGCAAATGTTTTATTTGTAGCTGACACGGTAGGTATGTGAATCTCCTTATGAATGTAAACTTGATATTAAAAGTCAAGGTATGCCCTGTGGTTTCGCTCGAGTTAGTACCGACCTTGCAACAGGCTAGCGGTATAGCTAGCAGGCTTAATAATAACCCTATTATTCCCAGACTTTAGCTATATGTACCCAGCAAACTGCATAGAAATTGGTCTTGTAGATTTTTTGTTAATAAATTTTAATTTGCACACGAACTTTTCTCATTTATATGATGGTAGATTTTAAAAACTTAAAATTTAAGGTAGGTACTAGATGTATATTGAAATTTGCAACATTTAGAGGCTTAGCATTTTGATTTTATATAGGGTACGTCAGGGGGAGATGGCCACATTAAATTAAAAAATCCGCACTGTCAATTGTTGCCGGTCACGACTTAGAGCGAACTAAATTGTTATAAAAGCAGTCTGATAGTTTTGAGTCGTATTTTTATTGACTTTCCATCTCTACCGTACGGCCATCTCCCCCGGAATTACCCTACTTTTTATTTCTAATGGTAATCTACAAGTATTTACTTAGATATATGTACGTATCTTTTAGATTCGTTATAAAGATCGAATGATTGAATGAAGTTTTAATTCCATTCTCATCTTTAGTTCATGTTTTAAAGAGTGAACGTTTACATTCAATTTTTAATTTCTACTCCCGCAGTACCGTGTTGGTACCGGACGAGAATAGGCCAACCCCAACTCTTCATCCTAGGGTGTCGTAGAAGGCGACTGATGGTTCTCACGTATTAAGACCTCATACGGACTTGGCCCGAACCTGCAGGTTATCCTTTTGAACGATTGTATCTGTTCTGGCCATTGATTAAGGAATGTCATTTACTATAGATGGATTGATGTTGTCATCACCGATAAGACATGAAACTATCGGCACTGCCAATTTGAGGCTGCTTTGCCATATGCGAAGAATAGGCTTAATTGGAACAGTTGATATTAGAATAGGATATCAACTTAATCTGATGACGGATGAACGTAAACAAGCATCAACGGCAGCAGTTTCGGGCCGAGTCAGCAGGCTCACTATTCACCCATCAACCCGCAGTAGACGAGCGTGGTGGGTTAGTCGTCTAAACCCCTCCATTTTACCATGACAAATACAACGAACGACAGGCCCCAAGTGCCCGGCGACTCCGGCGTTGGGCCTGTCGATGACGGTGGACGGACCAACTCCGGGGTCAGGGGCAAGGTGAATCTCCGGGTGGGATCTTCTTTCCGTCAAACGACCCATGCAAATCGAACAAAGGACTCTGAGAATGCAATTAATATACTCTGTTATAATGTTCAAACCTTACAGGATGATAGTAGACTATTAGAATTAGAGAATGCTGTTAAAGATATTAATTATGATATCATAGGACTAAGCGAAGTCAGAAGGTTAGGCGAGGATACAATAGAAACAGAAGAAAACATTTTCTATTACTACGGAGAAGTTAGTGGTATGTACGGAGTGGGATTTCTAATAGCTAAGAGATGGAAAAATAACATACTAGAATTTACAGCTTACTCTGATAGGATTGCAGTTGTAAAGTTTAAAATTTCTGACACCAAATTTTTGTCTGTCGTCCAAGCTTACGCACCGACGAGGTCACACTCTAGTTCCGAGCTTGAGGATTTTTACACCACACTTAACAAAGCATGCCAAGAACATCGAGGCACCTGGAACATGGTGATCGGAGATTTCAATGCTAAAATAGGCACACGCCAGCCATTGGACAGTGACCATGTTCTGGGACCATATGGACTAGGTGACCGGAATGACAGAGGTTGTCGTCTCATACAGTTTGCAATCGGACAGAATTTTCGAATAGGTAATAGTTTCTTTTACAAAAAACCACATAGGAGGTGGACCTGGCTGTCATTTAACAACAGAGATAAAAACGAAATCGACTATATCCTCACCTCCAGTAAGATAATTCTTAAAAAATTTGATATTATAAACCAAATAAGGTTTAAATCAGACCATCGACCGATTCGTGCTAAAGTATCTTTTAGTATGAAAATTAAACGTCAAATCATAGTTAACAACAACATTAAACGACTCAATAAAGAAACATTAATTGTAAATGAAGATGAATTTAATATTGAATTGAAGAATAGGTTTGATTTGTTAGCAATAGACATAGAAGACGTACAGAAACAGTTTGAAGTTATTGAAGAATCCATTAAACTAGCTAGCAGAAAAATAAAACCCACCAAAGATAAACTCAAAAAGTTATCTACCCATACAATACAACTTATAAACGAAAGACTTCAAATAGACAGAACACTACCAGAATTTAGAATGAAAGACAGAGAAGTAAAGAGAAGCATAAGAAGAGATATTAGAGAATTTAATATGAAACTATATCAAAACGCACTAGAAAGACACAGTTCATTAAGAATAGCAAAACAAGGATCGTCTATTGGAAAACATTGGATTACAAAACTGAGAGACAATCAAGGCAACAAACATCAAAACACAGAAAAACTTTTAGAAATCTGCACGAGTTTTTACAAAAATCTATATTCTAGCCCACAATCGCAAAATAACAACGATTCTTCTTCTGATACTTACATATCTTCATATCCCGACCACATCCTTCCAATAAGCGGCTTCGAAGTTCGACGAGTGATCAAGAAGTTAAAATATAATAAGTCCCCTGGCAAAGATGGTATTACATCTGAGGCTATAAAAGTAGGCGAAATTACTCTCCTTCCATATATCACTAACTTGTTCAACTCTATATTAAAATCCGGTAAATTTCCCGAAAATTTTTGTCACTCCAATATAATATTGTTACATAAGAAAGGCGATAAGTCTGATATTAATAATTACCGTCCCATTAGTTTAATTTCTCACCTATACAAAGTTTTTATCAAAGTAATTGAAAATCGCATCTCTCGGCAACTAGATGATGAACAACCCCCCGATCAAGCAGGCTTTCGTCCCGGACTATCCACTACCGACCATCTCCACACCGTCAACCAAATTATAGAAAAATGCCACGAATTTAACCGCCCCTTATATTTGGCATTCGTGGATAACTCGAAAGCGTTTGACAGTATTTCCCATCTAGCTATATTTGAAGCCTTAGAAAAACAAAACATAGACCCTTTTTATATCGACCTCCTACGCAAAATATACAACCATAGCACAGCGTCCATAAAACTAGATGTCAGCGGCCCATCATTTTATATAAGGAACGGTGTGAAGCAGGGCGACCCGCTGTCTCCAAAGCTTTTTAACAGTGTCCTAGAAGAGGTATTCCGAAAGATAGCAGCAGGTTGGGAAGAAAGGGGAATCCTCTTCGGCGAAAAAAGGTTAACCAACCTTCGTTTCGCTGATGACATAATACTATTTTCCTCCTCAGCCTCTGAACTACAGTCGTTGCTACAAGACCTTAGCAACGCAAGCCTTGAGGTTGGACTGAAAATGAATATGTCAAAGACCAAACTGATGACCAACAGCGTACAGCGGCCGGTGAGGGTAGGTTTGGATAGTGTGCACTACGTCCATGAATATATTTACCTGGGCCAATTAGTCTCCTTCCGGTGCCGTCAAGAAAAGGAAGTCGAAAGACGGACCGAAAATGCCTGGAGGAGCTTTTGGTCTATGGGTGACTTAATGAAGGGCAACCTTCCTCTTTGCCTCAAGAAGAGGTTAATGGACATGTGCATACTCCCAGTCCTCACCTATGGTGCACCGACATGGTCTTTGACACACTCACAGAAGACCAGCCTCGGGGTTTGCCAGCGAGCGATGGAGCGCAGTATTTTGAGTGTCAAATTAATGGACAAAATCCGAAACACAGAACTGCGCTCTCGCACAAAGATCGTGGATGTCGGTCACAAAGCTGCTATGCTAAAGTGGGACTGGGCGGGACACGTCTGCCGTATGCCAGAGGAGTCTTGGACGAAAACCACTACGGACTGGATCCCAAACTCCAAGAGGCGACTCGGTAGACCAAAGCGGAGATGGCGTGACGAGGTCGACAAATTTAAGCCAGAGTGGCGAACCATAGCCCAAAACAGACCTGAATGGAAGAGTTGGAGGGAGGCCTTTGCCCAGCAGTGGGACAATTCAGGCTAAAAATAATAAATAAAATAATAATAAAAACACTTATGATTAAGATATATCAGGTTTTTTTTATTTATAGTAATTAGGCGCTTTGGCGACCGCTGCCGAGGCACGCTCGCTACGCTCGCTCGCCAAAGCGCTGCGCGTAATCATGTTCTTACATTAACCTAACCTATCCGAGTCGGTGTGCTCCGTATATTTTATTTCAAAATTCAAGTAAGATGACAATAGTAGTTTTATGACAGTAATAGTTTTTATTTATAACATGATGAAGATGACAGTAATAGTTTTTATTTATAGTAATTAGGCGCTTTGGCGAGCGAGCGTAGCGAGCGTGCCGCGGCAGCGGTCGCCAAAGCGCGTAATCATGTTCTTACATTAACCTAACCTATCCGAGTCGGTGTACTCCGTATATTTTATTTCAAAATTCAAGTAAGATGACAATAGTAGGTGAAACAAATGTATGAATAAAGAAATTATGATTTTCAATAATTATGCATAAAACACTTATGATTAAGAAATTTATAAAAATGAATATTAGAATAAAACACATGTATGAATATCAAAGTTATTTATTGGAATGATTATGAGTTTCGATCATTATGATAAACTAATATATTAAAACAAATATTAGTAAAAATGAAGTGTATGAATAGTGATATTATGAATTTCAATGATTATATATTTTAATATTTAGTTTTTAAATTTTTTATGAAGAATGATCATTATGATTTTAAATGGTATGTGAAACATTTTCGGACCTCCGATGATAGGAGTTAAAAATTTATGTAAGACGATCCGCCCCCCTGTTTAAGACGTGCTGTATGGATTTTGATATGGTACCTAGGTACGTCTTTTTTACCACAGGCGTTATGTAACGAGCACAAATAGAAACTTAATGATTTTAACCAAATACCTACCACAGTACCACCTTAGGTGTACTGTGTCCTACTCACGATTATGGGCCATACATCCCGCTTTGAACGGGACAGTCTCGTTATCCCCTAGAAAAGCCTCGGAACCCATGTCCCCGTTTCTGTTTACGAATCAGGTTTTCATTCGCTGTTTCACCACCAGTTATCAAACATATTCCACACGCGAACCTCCGTCATGTACAAAAGACAACCGAGAGAGAAACAAAATGTCGATCGATAAAATATTAAAAATTAAAAATCTACAAAGCGATTATTTTTTATTCCATCCTATGATATGAAGTTTTGATTCGAATAAACTAGAGTAAGCATTGTATTACAATTCTCCGCATAAATCGTCATTTTTTAACCTCTTAAACAAAAACAATTTATGCGGAGAATTGCTAATCGTTGCTTATCCCAGTTTGGTCGAATTAAAACTAAGCCGCTACTATACCTATTTCTCAAAGTTAACAATTCCTTTTGTCTCGCATATTGAGAAACAAAAGATTTTTTATGAAAATATTAAGTACCTACATATGTGTATTATTTATTATTTATATAGTATTATTAATTATATATTCAAATTGAAGGTTTTTTTCTATAGAACACTGAAAATAAAACACAAAGTAAAATCCAATAAGGATTATAATTTATTTAGAAAATAATATTTATACACTTTACAATTGACCCAACGCTTGTTCGCGTGGCCGGATCGCAGAATCTAATATTTTATATTAAATTCTAAATAAGAAATCAATGCAATTAATGATTGTAATAATAATAACTAGTATGGAAACTGGGTATGTCTACAAACATTTGCTAATCGTCATATTAGACTATTTTACACACGACCCCACTAAATGAGACTCCAAGGTACGAATTCTATAACAAAATCGTCTGCGCTTCAGACTAGTAAGATTTTTCTTGAAAATGGTCAAACATTATTAGAAATTACTAAAATGGGACCCTTTCACTTAAAACTCCACTGTCACCAGCTAGACAGTAGAATTTTTCACAGATGTATTTCTGTTGCCGCTATCAAGATGTTCTCTAGTAGCAATACTGCGGGTACAGCAAAACGGTGAAAATAAAAGAAAAATGTGAGCCGTCACGGGACGTCTGACAGATGTGAAACATCGACTCGCTACGTATAGTACATATAGCGTGGCGAGGCGTCGCCACGGCCTGTATCGCCTTGACAAATTTTTGGTTTACCCTCGCCTATAGATGTTTCACATCAAAAACATTTTCCATTTCTAAGTATTTGTTTTTGACAGATCTACGCAGGATTTTAAAAGGTCAACGCGTTCTTTTGGACTTATTCTCGATAGCCACTAATCGTGTCTATCGCATTTTATCTTTTTCCCAATGTTAAAATTATTTTCTGTTAAAATACAGTTGTTTCTCATAGATAGCCTTGGGGTAGCTCTATTTAGGGGGATCGTGTGGGTCATAAGTACAAAATTTAAACCGATTGTAATACTTAACTAGTACACCCCTACAACGAGGCATATTTCTTAAACTCATCAACTTTAAAAATCTCATCCAATCCGGCCACACTGACGGTCTTTCGGACGATGCATAAACGCATCCTACTCATTGGTAATAATATTTTACATTGACTAACAATATGTACAAATGTATTTACATCATTTTAAAATACATACATAATTTTAATGTCATTTCGCAATCGTTTTTTTTTATTTGTATATGTATGTATAATATCGAAAACTGTATTGCTTATTTTACTCGTAAGCTCAATGAATGGAGGGCTGTAAATGACATGAAAATTATGTGTCGTAAGAGCGAATGCGGTCTTATTGCCTATGCAATCGGTCTACTTCTCGCAATGTTAAATTAAGGCCGGGTCACACCTGATGCGTGGCGTGCTTACGCAGCGAAAGTGATGGGAGGGATGCCACATTCAAGCCACAATAGATGCGTGACGTGCAAGCAAAGCTGCATCTACCTTAAGAGCCCTATAGCCGCTAAACTCAAAATCCCTGACGGGCTCATCGAAAATTGTTGATTATTTCATGACGGAATGTCGTAGAACTTTTTTTTTGTGTATGGATTGTAGGTGACATTGTTTCCTACATTTTGGTGTAGTTTTAAGGCAAAAACCTCCTATTGGTGCAAAGCCTATCCAAATTTTAGACAAAATATGTCTGTTTTGGCTAAAATGTAGGTAGGCTTCTTCAATACGTTTCGACATATTTGGTTGGAAACTGCACTAAAATGTCGGAAACAATGTCGATTACAATCCATACACAAAAAAAGTTCAACAACATTCCGTCATGAAACAATCAACAATTTTCGATGAACCCGACATGGATTTTGAGTTTAGCGGCTATAGGGCTCTTAACGGAGGCACAATCGCACACTCACGTGATTTGATGACGTTTGTAATATATCAACATGGACATCTTAGATGCCAGACGCGTGTGCAATCTACATACGCGCGTGTGCAATCTACACAACCCCAGGCACGCACGCAGGCACGTATCTGGTGTGACCCGGCTCTTAATATTGAAGACATTCAATGCTTTGTTACTTGCAACGCTATTGCGTTGTGGGTGAAGCTAGCGGATTCGATTACCATTGTAAAACCAATATTTTTTATGATCTACAGATATTTGTTCCCAGTTTTGGGTGTAAGTAAGCAAATTGCATTTACAATCGAATGAAATTCATTGTGTGCCACCCATGTTTCGAGTTTTATTGCTTAATTTGAAGACAGATAGTGCTGAATGCAATATCATTTAATTTATATTTACGAACTGATCAGTCGACGAGCTATCGCCAGATCGAAAAGACAGTTAGCTTGCTTTCACCTTAACCATCAACGGTTGTACAAGTATTTTAAATGCGGCGAAAACAAGCTGGCGACAATCAAGCATAACTTTATGAAAGAATTTTATTTAAAAAATGTGTTCATTTAGTTCCTTTACTTAAAATAAAACAATAATAATAAATGCAGAAGAAAACTGGAGTTGGCCATAAAGTCAAAAATAATATAGGTATTAAATTATTTAATAATTTAGTTAGAAAATCAATTTCAAGTACAAAAAAACTCATTTTTTTTTTGCTTAAATCACGTTGTGTATTACTTAAACTTTGAGCATTGAAACAATGCTAAAGCAATTAAAACGGAAAAATGAGTTTAATTTCAATCCAACATCGCGAAAACAGATCAAAAATCTAATTTCAGGTAACATTTACTTTTACTTTCATTCACTTTAAGACACTACTCGCGCCTTTGCGCGATTGTTATTTTAAGTCAAATTAATTATCTTCTCATTTAATTACTGGGTAGGTTTTACTTTATCACATAGAAATCAATTTCATGCAGTTCAATATCAAATAATAAAACATGTAGGTACATATATTCAATTTGGACCAAAATAAATATTGCTAAGTGGAACAAATTGGGACAACAAACGTAAGAGATAAGATAAACCAAACATGTCTTTCCTTCCACCAAAACAGATAGGGGCCGAACTCTAACACATTAAAATATAAGTTTAGTGTTAAGTATTCAGCTTAGTGAAATAAAATTATTTTTTTCTGATCCAATCTTACTTAAGTTATCAAATAAAAAAGTTTATTTCTTTGTTGCTCCTTCATATGTCAACGCAACTGATTTAAGTGTAACTTTATGTTCAATGTAAAAAAGACCTGTGAGATAACTCTATAAGGCTAAGCACCGAATACGATTAAACGCAACCGGTTTACGAATAGCTGAAAATGCAGAACCGCGTATCAACACGCAAAATCAGTCACAGAGAAAAACGCTAATGCGTGGGCTTGCATAGAAAGCTGTGTTGCATTTTTTTTGCGGTTTGAAACCTACGGCAAAACTCAGGCGTTTAATCGCAGTGCGTGCTAAGCCTAAGCTATACATTTTACGCTGATATAGGGTCAAAAACTAAAACCTCGGTACAGATGGCGCCACTGTGTTATTCGACAAAGACACACCTATTCTGCCTGTAATTGCATTTTCGTGTATAAATTTACATAATCTAGGTAATAAATCGTGTTGCTTTTATTATCTTTAGCAATTTATCAATGCCCAATGTTTCGAGATCTTCACAGATCTCTTCCTCAGGGTCTTAACACTGGAAGATCAGTTTAATTTCAATCCAACATTAAGAAAACAGAAGAAAAATAAATAAAATGTGCGCAAAGTTGTGCAATTTAATAAAGAGCTACGAAGAAATGCATCTACAATTATTTTCATAGCTGAGCATTTAATCTACTACTTTTCTCTATTAGCATCTTCGAGGATAGATTAGCATCTGTGCCATTTACCACTGAACAGAGTTATTTTCTAAAATAATCTTAAATGGTGTTGTTTGTTGTGAAAAACATAGACTTAGAACGGAACGTAAACCAGTAGCAACATCTGAAGTGGGCGAAAAATGTTTTTAACCCCTTCGGATATATCTGTCGTCTAAATACAACTCCGCTACATCCAAAATCCGATTCTCTGATTGGTTAATTTTTGATGTGGCGACAATTGATTTTCATTAGTAAAGCGTAGATAAAAATAACGATTTTAGCATCAAATACTTAAGATGTAACTGAGTTCATACATAAATAGTTTAAGTTGGTTGTAAATTTAAAAATAAATCCATAGAGATCAACACCTCATTTTTCATGAAAAGTGGATGTGGCGGGGTTGGATTGAAGATGTATCTCCAATGGAGTTAAAAACATTTGTTTTGGGTAGCTTACGCAGGTGCAAACGAGGGTTGCAATTAATTCAAGGATCAGATAGATTGTACAAATCCATCATAAAACAACTGTAGTTTTTGTACATACAAATTAATTAGGTACTTTATTATATAAGTAGTATGTAATAAAACAATTTTAACATAATCTATATGGTTTTTAAGCCTGACATTATTGGCACAAGCAAACTAACTCAATGAGATCCAATAAAATTGTTATATTACCAATTTAACGAATAAACTATAGAAATATTAAGTAGTACAGGTAAGTAAATACGATGCGTGATCGACGCCAATTTCGCTTCGCTTCAGTGCAACCAACCGCATTCCAACACTCACACTAAACTTCACTTTGAGCACTCGACTCAGTACTTAGAGAAATCCATAGTCCAAGCCACTTTAACACAACACTAGCTATGATTGTTACTGTTACTGTACAAAGTGTTATTTATTCTTTTAATATTGAGGGAGGCACTGCTACCGTTCTTCTCAAGGCCAGCGAGAAAATCTTCTAGTAACTTGGCAAGAGCTTTACGTTTAAATCGTAAAGATTCATTGATCACATCACGTATCACCTCTTTTTTAACGTCCACACCGCCTTTTAATTGTTTTAGTTGTTCGAAAAGTTTTGTGAAATCTGTAAAGGAAAACATCATGTTAATAAATAATTTATTTTACGGCTCTAACTATATAAAAATCCGGTAGTTCATTGTTTTCCCTTCTATGATTGTATTACAGGTACTTGAAAATTTGTAAATATTATAGGAAAAACGTAAAATAATGTACATTGTATGCTATCTTATCAATAGTTTCACACCACAACCATAACCCATGTGCTAGTTGTTATTTTTTAATATAAAATGTATTAAAGTGTGAATAGATAAAGTACCTAGTAGAACTTGAAAATCTTAGCTAAAAACAAAAATAGTAGATACGGTACATTCTAACATTGCGTATTCGAAAAATGAGCTAGAACACCTACATGCATTTTTATAAAATTGTTGTATTTAAAAACATTTGTCTCTAAGAATGATTCAGGCATTTGTAAATAAGCAAAAGGCCATTCTTATGGATTTCAAAAAGATAATCGCAGTGTGACAGCACGTGCTCACGCGGCAACGGTTCGACATACGACTGAAGCTAGTGCGTCAGCTAGACGCAGTTTTATCGTCTCATTTTCCGAGACTAGGTACCGTATCTTTACTTTTTTGTTTTAATCTAAGTTGAAAATGGGCTATTTCCTCCTAGGCCACTCGTTTTTTTAGTCGTTAATAAAATTGTTATCCGTAATAGCAGTTGTTAGGTTAAGTTAGAGGTCTTGCGTAAACCACTCACTTCGGTTATAATCACTTCGTACATAATAGGCCTACTGAAAACTCTAATACTAAGGGAGCTACACGAAAAAAGAATAATACTAAATAATATCTCAAACACACTGTGATTATGTCCACATTGGTTCATCTTATTTTGTTTGTAAGCCTTCAATTGCTTTCGCGGATTTAGTCTGTAACCAACCCAAGGAAAACTGACTAGAGATATTGAAAGACTTTATAAGAAGCTTACCTTTACCCGGCCGCCGCACAGCTCTAAACACTTCAGTCCTAACATCGAGATTGTGCTTCTTGATATCTGCGAGCTCCTTCCGAGATATTTGTGGTAACAACGGTGGCTGCACGGGTGGAGGTTTTTCCACCTGGAATTTTATGGAAAATATATTTGAAATACATACAATAATACATGTTTTAAAGTTGTTAAATTAAGGACATGAACATAGAAACTTAATACAGAAATGTTTTTTTTTACAAAATGTGCCACTCTTGTGCCATATGTTTTGTGGCATATCTGTGCCAAATGTGCCATATTTTTTTCTTTGTGACATTATGAAATTAAAAATTATTTTTCGGTTTTAATCTCGCAGTTTATTCTTAAAACAACTTACATGAGAAATACTTAGAAGCTAATTTACTCTTATAATGTTCGATCATAAATAAAATATAGATACACGGTCCCATACAAAATCGAAATCAAAAATCGGCACTACTTCAACGTTTACTTATACGGGCATAGTACAGTTTAATGTAAACCTTAATCACTGGGCAATAAGGTTGTAAAACACTTATGCACGACTGACAGCGATATGCCTTGTTTCGCTGTAACCGGCTGAAATATGCCTTGTTTTGACGGCTCCATTTCTAGAGCGGCGACCGTGCATCTATGTAGGTTATATATGATCGAAGCTTATAATCTATTATTTCTCTCGTTGAAAATACAATTTTTAGCTTTTTCAACGCCGTCGAGGACTTTTAGTAGAACCTGGTCCCGTGATCAGGAGTTACTTACTGTAGTCATCGAAACGTCGAGCGTTAAAAGCAAAAATAATAAAAGCAAAGCGATTAAAACCGAAAAATGAGTGTAATTTATACCAGCAGCATCGCGAAAACCAAAGAAAAATCTATTGAGACAGCTGTTAATTTGGCCGTTTTTTTAAAGGGGAAATTCTTCTTCCTACCGCCCTAAGGGGAGCGGCGGGGATGTGTGGATGCTCCTTAGAACCTAAGGTGGTGGTGGTCAGAGGTTAACCCACTAAAACCTCGGTATCCTCTCTCCCAGGACGCAGGAGCAATAACATACATCCGACTCTGCTAATAAGACCTTCAATTACAATGAAGAAACAGGCCTTTCACATACAAAATCAACAACTAACCTTTCGTTTCTTCTTCTTCGCTCGAGCATTCGAATTGTTCTCGGCAGCTATACCCTGCAGTATGGCATTGATCTGCAGTTCCTGCGTGTCGGGAGCGAGGGACGGCGCGGGGTGGACCGGGGGTGGCGCGGGGTGCACCGGGGGCGGGGCGGGGTGAACCGGGGGCGCGGGGTGGGGCGCGGGGTGCGGCAGGGGGGCGGGGGGAGACGGCTCGGGAGGCGGAGATGGTGATCGTGGCATTTTACTGCCCATTGTTGTGTACGCGTCTGGAAAAGTATAAGTTTAAGTCAATATATGGGTAGAGAATAGTTTTCATAATCGCTTTTCTATTAGGAGTCTTGTATGAGGTTACAGTTTTCAACAATCTGCAGGTTGCAGGTTTGCAACCTGCAGATTGCAGGTTGCAGATGCAGGTTTGTTTACATTTACAAATGGCAAGCAACAAACAACTTTGCTAAAAAGTAGCTTTGAAAATTATTTTTTGGAGACGAGACTTGCTGCAAATAGCATCGCAAAAACTCTAAATGGTATAAGCAATTTGGCTTGTCTGTTTCTCTTCTAACTTTTTCAAAACCACGCAACGAATTTTGCTACGATTTATGATATTTTATGTTCAATCCTTATAATTACTAAAACTCCTAGCCCGATTTTGATGAAGTTTTGACCCGATAATTCAACAGAATCGTGAAAAATCTTTAGCCAGACGCAGTTACATGATGTTAAATGTAAAAGTCATTTTCAAGATACCTCCATTGAGGAATGGTTTGACGACCGGCGGTAGGTTCGCCGGCGCGACGGCAGGCGGCGAGGCGGGCGGCGACACGGGCGGCCACGGAGGGGCCACGGCGGGGCCTGTGTCCACGTTTGGAGGCTCCTGGAACGTTACAAATGGGGGTTTTTACCTTAGGCGTCTTGCAGGGTCTATAGTTCCCTAGGCCACCGCTAAAGTGTGGAATTTCGTCTAGTTCATAGGAATATTTAAAAGAAACAATACTTCTGCAAAAACACAACGCACGATAGACGCAGGGCTGGCCCACATCTTATTCAAACCGGGAGCACGACTTGAACCAATTAGTCTACCGGCGTCAGCAATACTTGCGAAAATACAGCGTATGAATACGCTGTATTTTCGCAAGTATTGTTTCATCTATTACAACTTAGGCATGTTTTGCATATGTAGTTCGTAGGAAGTCCTCTGACATAAGCTAACTGAGAATTTAACATATTTCTCCGCTACCGGAAAAACCTTCTGTAAATGGTTTAAATCTGATGATAAACTAAGTAATTTTATTTAACTTCGTTTTGTAATAAAGCCCAAATCCAGACTGCCTCGTAGCGCGTTGGGCGAAAGCCCGACTGCAATGCTGAAGTTTGTAGGTTTGATTTCTGCCGTGTGCAAGTAATTTATGTTTAAATATAAATATTTGTTTCAGGTTTGAGTGTTTTCGATGTATCATATGTACCTATGTTTTTACAAAAAAAAAGTACAGTATAATATGTACACACATCAACACCGTCTAGGGATATTCAGAATTTCTCAATTTACTCAAAAATTGTGTTTACTAACAAACAACATGTATATATTTTTGTAAAGCCTACTTATCAGACTATGATTTAGAATACAACAAAATATTGTTTTATGCTTAAATATTTTTTTATTTTAAAAAACGCAAAAAGTGAAATAATGTTAAATTTAAGATAAAATGTCTATCTAAGGAAAAAATAAAGTAAAACGAAATTATTAGGTTTTTTTATTTGAAGTTAAAATTAGTAGTCAGTGAAACCACCCATGACGTTAATCACGGCCCTGCAACGGTTTTTCATGCTTTGAATCAGGTTGTCAATATCTTGCTGCGGAATATTGTCCCAGGTCCTGCTAAGATGCAAAAAAAGTTGCTCTTCAGTCGCAACATTTGGAGGCAAATTCCTCAAAGCCCTTCTTTGAAGCATATCCCACGCGTGCTCTATGGGGTTTAGGTCTGGTGACTGCGCGGGCCAGTCTAAGACCGACACGTCGTGCTCCTCTAGCCCGCTGGTCACCACTCGCGCAGTGTGCGGACTGGCGTTGTCGTGCATGAGCGTGAAAACTTGGCCCATTTGCAGTCGATGGAGACAGATTATTGGTGCTAGCACCTGATTACGGTATTTTTCGGTAGTCATAGTGTTTCTGATCCAAACGAGGTCTGTTCTTCCACCAATACGAATTCCCGCCCAAACCATAATTGTTCCGCCATGGTGTGGATGGACCTCCTGAGGGTGTTGCAGACGGTTGTCACGACCAGAAGCTCGCCATACGCGTACTCTACGTGAATCAGGATTAAATCCGAATCGGGACTCATCGGTAAACAACACTACCGACCACTCGATATCTTCCCAAGGCAAATGTTCTCTAGCCCACTGTAATCTTCGTCCACGATTTCCTCTGCGTAGTGCTAGAGTACGAAGCGGCCTGCGAGAATGAAGGTTAGCCTCGTGCAGTCTTCTCCTCACAGTTTGGTCACTGACAAACGGATCGTTTGAACCAACTGCATGGCCGTAACATTTGGTTGTCTTCTCGCGGCCACTTGCAAAAATCGGTCTTGTCTTTGGGTAGTTATCCGCTTTCCGCCTGGATGCCTTTCAGCCACTTCACCAGTAGCACGATAACGTGACCACAATCTTGATATCACGTTTTGTCTTGTTCCAATCTCCTCGGCAATACTCCGTTGAGTAGCCCCAGCTTGGACATTCCTACTGCCCTTAACATTTCGTTTCTTGTTAAATGACGCCGCTGCATGATGCATACAGTTGTATTAAATTGTAATTAATCAAAAAAAATATATTAAAACTTCAATTTGTTTAAACAAAATGCTTAAAACTGCGTTAAGTAAATTTAAACCTTCGAACTCGCTACAATAATTGCCGCGCTAATCTTATGTTTTTAATTAATTTTTTAAAATTCAAATTT